>CM076846.1:1457931-2057931 GCA_039519185.1 Astragalus membranaceus
GAGCAAATGCGTCGGTGCGCTTTTAGTCTTACCGTTTTACGCGCGTGCGTATTCTGATCGCGTACGCATTCTTAGTCTTAAGGTGAACGCGCGTTTCATTTCGAGTCATCGTGTCGGTACGCGTTGTTTTTACCGCTTTTATTATCATAAAAAAATAATAATAATAATAATAATAATAATAATAAATAATAGTAATAAAATGAAATCAGTTTTTTATTATTATTAGCTGTCCTTGTGTCACACATATAAACAAAAAAATTAAAAAAAACACAGAATAGTACAAAAAAAAGAGGTCAACTCTTTTTACAAAAAATTAATTAAAAAGAACAGTACAAAAGATGCAAAGCAGGGCGCAGCCTGCTGGTGGTAACAGAAAATTACATTTTGAGAATGGGGCTCAAGCTCCCTTCTCCTTGTTCCTTGGCTTTTCACTCTTTGGGCAAAAGCAGGTTGCTGCCCCTGTTGCTCCCTTGCTGCCTCTGCTCCACTGTTTCAGCTGATTGTCTCCAACAGCTATAACCCTCTGCTCCACTCCCCTGATTTTTCCTGAAAAGCACAACAGCCATTTTTGTCTCAATATGTTGGATGCCTCTATAAAAGCAAAAAAAAGAGAATCAAAGGGGGGGGACAGACACGAAAAATACACTGAATACACAGAGCAAATTTACACACAGAGACAACAGCAAACACAACAATATACACACAGCTGAGAAAATTAGAATTCATCACAGAATTCTAATACACAAAAAATACACAGGCAGAGTCACTGAAATTCGCACACAACAAATTCAGAACAACTGATCAGGGTTTTACACTGAAACCATAATCTCCAAAACATCAAAAACATTTCTGAAACAGACTAGAAGCAGTAGCAGAGAAGCAGTATTCACAACAAGCAGCAAGCAAAAGAAGTTTGTTCTGAGAGCTGAAGTAGAGGTTGATTTTCTTTTCTGCTTTGATTCATTATTCTGTTTTGAAATGCATGTGTTTATACTATACGAGTATCTTTGAAACAGGGTGGACCAATCTTTTTATATATATGTAGCCCGATAAAACAGAAACGTAGGGGGAAGAAAGGTTCAGTTCAGTGTTCAGATCCTTCAAAAAACTAGAAGTTAGGTTCAGTTTATGTTAGGGTTCTTAAAAATCACAACCGAAGGGAGTAAAGTAAAAATAGGAAAGAATCAGAGTTTTAAAAAATAAGAGTAGAAGGAAAGAGGAGGAACAACCAGTTCGAAAATACATGTAGAGTGGAAGAGAGGAGTGGCAGAAATAAAGACAAAAAAAAGGGTACCTTTTTGCTGTCGCCGTCGCGGCGGTGCGATTTCCGGCCGTCACGGCGGTGCGATTTCCGGCCGTCGTGCCGGTGCGATTTCCGGCCGTCGTGGACGTTGTTCGTACACCATCGTGCTTCCTTTACTCTGATCCGCCACCGCGAGCACCGTTGGGACGCCGCAAACGCCGTCGCCATCGTAGCCTCGCCGTCACCCACCCACGCGCGAAACCGAGTACCCCTCGCCATAGCTCACCACCGTACGCACCAAACCGAGTACCCCTCCACCAGCATCTCTCCTCCCTCTCCCGGCCCCGCATCCCAAAGCGACCACCGACGTAACCACTGCGCCCAATCGGCGCCATCGCAAGCCAATGCGCCCTCCCGTGGTCGTTATTCGCGCGCTCCCCCTCTCTGTTTATTTTTGTTGTCACCGCCGTAGGAGAGAGAGGGAGAGATTAGAGCGGTCCTGAGGAAGAGAAATGTAGATCCATGGTAAGGAGGGAAGATCGGACGTCGTGAGGGGGAGAGAAGAATGAGGCGGCAGATCGGTGGCTGTGGGAGAAGAAGGGGCGAAATCTGGGTTGGTGAGGTGAGGGGGCATGAAAACGGCGAAGAGAAGGAAAATTGAAAATTTGGGAGAAAGAGTGATAGATGCGGCGCTGTGAGTGAGGAATGAATTAGGTTAAGGGAATTAGGTTTTCTTTGACTATGTTAATGGGTATTGGGCATGGGTCATGGGTTGTTGGCTTTATTTTTATTTTAAGTCAGATTCATAGTTACACCCCCGTTTTTTAATGGATACGGCCTCCCCACAAAGGCCCAACCCGTAGTCAGATCCAAAGAATACAAAAAAACACAAACTGGACTGTTCCTACTGTTTACACCCCAATCTTAATAATACAGCCCTCCTTTTATTTACACCTTTATTTTACTACTACGCCCCCTGTTTCTCTTTTTAAATTTTATTTCTTTCCCCTAGATAAACGTTTTTTTTTACAAAACCTGTTTTCCCAAATAATAAATCTTTCTTTTCCCTAAACGAACTTATTTTTTCTCAAACCTTTTTTTTTCAAATGATGGATAAATATTTCCCCGAACGAAAATCAATCCAATTGCAAATTCCTTTCATCACGACGTTCTCTTCAATTAAAACCAACGAAGACACTTTTCAAAAACAAATCTTTTCAAACGTCGAAATCAAAACTAATCATCATTAATGATCACTCGCGCCGTTGCCGTTTGATTGTGGGTGATGATTTCATTCCTGTGAGAGCTAGTAGTGTGGCCACTCTAAACCGCTGTTGTTTGGTCCTCACAAACGCTCTCCTTCAATCGCGAAAACCTTTTCAATGCTCAAAATAAAAACCGATTATCATTAATCATCACTCGCGCCGTTGCCGTTTGGTCGTTAATGATAATTCATTTTCATAAGAGTAGTAGTGTGACCACTCTAAACCGTTGTTGTTTGGTCACTACGAACGCTCAACCCCTTTGCGAAAAACTCCAAAAAGATTAAAAAACAAAAATCGTTTTCCAAACAAAGAAGAACTACGTAGCTTTGAATTCTCCATCGCACCAGGAGATACGTAGGAGCGGGTCATATCCCGTCAAGCATAACAAATAAAAATCATTTTCACAATAAGTTTTCAACAATCATTTTCAAAAGAACCTAGAACTACGTCGCCTTTGATTCTCCACCCGGAGATACGTAGGAGCAGGGCCACGCCCCTGTCAAGCGCAAAAACAAATAATTTCTAAATAAAAAATACAAACACATCTCTTTCAAAAATCAAAAATCTTATTTTCAAAGTAGGGGATTAAGTCGGTCGTACGGCCGGGTTAATCATCGTTTTAGGATAAGTGAACTGTGGTCCTTCAGAGCCCCAGCGCTCCTTCAGCCCCCAGCGGCCCTTCAGACCCCCAGTGGTCCTTCAACACAGATCACGCAATCCTAAAACCCCTATATTAAAAAACACCAAACACACAAACATTTTCTACACAAGAACTACGTAGCTTTGAATTCTCCATCGCACCAGGAGATACGTAGGAGCGAGAGGCTAACTCTCGTCAAGCGCCAAAAATAAAAATTTTCATTAAGTCTTTTCATTCTCTTTTCGAAAAAAAGGGGCAAATTTAAGTATTTTCCAAATCAGCACTTAAAACCACACGTTTAATTAAAGGTTCCCTTTCGATAGAAAGGAGGTGTGGGGTGCTAATACCTTCCCCATGCCTAACCGACCCCCGAACCCAAAACTCTCAGTTTTCAAAGACCAATCGCTTTCCAAAAAGGTTTTCCTAATATTTTCCTTAATAAATATTGGTGGCGGCTTCATTGACTTTAGAAAAGTTGTAAACGAGGAAGGTTCTCCCTCGGGGACTTTTTCGGGCGCAACACAAACAATAAATAAGTAATCAATAAATATGCACATAAATAAATAACGAAATAAATTATAAATAAATAAATACAAAACTAAACTCAAGCTGATGAACGCGAGGAACGCCGAACCGGACCGAGCAGTCTGACTAGATCAACTGCGAACCGGAATGCTTTGAGAACCGAAAAAAACCGATTCAAAAAAATTACAAAATAATCAAAGACAGACTTTTAGTGTCTGGACCGCAAAGACTAGCCCAAAAGATCACTTAATCTGCCAATGACTCCCCTCCTCAAGTCCTTGCCTCTCAGCCTCTTTTATAGTCAAATGTTAGGTGGTTCTTGTTTCTCCCAAACAAAGTGGGACTAAAACAAGATAGAGAAAGCCATTCCCGTTTTTCTCAAACCAGCCACTATAACAGTGTGATTCCGGATTCGTTAACTGTTGGATCATCGTGGTTTGTTGGACACCAGGTTCGTGAGACATCCCTCTTCACTTTTACCGTTCGGATCGTCGAAACGAGGTCTGAGGAGAGAGAAATTGCCTTCGTAAAAGTAGAAAAAACAACCCCCGTTTTTCTCAAACCAGCCACCGTACAAGTGAGATTCTGGATTTGTTAACCGTTGGATCGTTTTTCGTTTTTTGCCAGGAGGTTCTTGAGACATTCATCTCACTTTCACCGTTCGGATCGTCGAAGCGAGGTCTGAAGAGAGAGAAATCACCTTCGCAAAATAGCTGCAGTTTTGGGTATTTTGGTTTATTTTTGTATTTTTGTAACTTTGACATTCTTGAGCCAAGTCATGTAAATGCAGGTAAATGGACACTCCTTTCTTGTAATAATAATTTTTTATTGCACCTCCATTTTTTATTTTCTTATGTAAACTTTATTATTTCTTATCTATTTTATTTTTTTTATTTTCGTTTTTTAATTAAAGATATTGTAACAAGAAAAACATATTAAATCTACTTTGTAATTTTTTGAATTAGCATATTTTTTTAATTTTTGTTTAACCACTAAAAAAATAATAATAACGCAAAATTAGTAAAATAACGCAAAATGACCTATTCGAGAGATTAGGAATCAAATATACGCGAAAAACATATTTTTGTGATTTTTTTTTGAAAAAGTAAAAATGTACCGGTTAAAATTGGGTGTTCACAATCTACTTATTTTC
Organism: Astragalus membranaceus; assembly: GCA_039519185.1. Taxonomy (NCBI): domain Eukaryota; kingdom Viridiplantae; phylum Streptophyta; class Magnoliopsida; order Fabales; family Fabaceae; genus Astragalus; species Astragalus membranaceus. The sequence goes on from CM076846.1 coordinate 1,462,758, forward strand.
CTCTAATGTAATCCTTTTATGTGGTTCAGCCTGCAAAAAGACATGCTTATGCACAAAGTGATAATAATGTCTTCGCTCCAGTTGAGAGGGAGTTGATTTTTGATATAGTAAGATTTTGACTTAGGTATCTAAGTTAAACCTTTAGCTACTGTGATTTTCTTTACATTTGTTACATTACTTTTTTCTTTTTGGGATTCTGTAGGATATATCAGATTATGATGATGTCAGATACTGCTGCACCGGTGCTGATGTTTGCCTGGAATGCTGGCCATTGATGACTATAGCCATCAAAGTGATTGATACTGCCTTAAGAGGTAATGATTTGTATCTTATATGATATTGGATAGATGATGCAATTGCTTGTCATTTATGTTGTGCATTGAACAGAAAACTTAGTTTTTTAAATAATAAGATAGTGCCACTTCGATGAGTTGGTGGTGTATTGAGTATACCTACTAAAGCCTCAAAGTAAGCTCCAAATCAGTAGTTGGCTAAGTTAGTTAGTAGTTAGTTGTGTTAGTCAATTCTGTTGTAATCCTTTTTTCGGTTGCCAATAGCAAATAAGCTTGGTTGAGTTAGTTAATTAAGTAAAATTGATTGTTCCGCTGATAATATGGTGAGCTGTAGTATCTGGTACCTCCAGAGTGAGGGTTTGATCATTGATGGTGTTGTTGGGGAGGGATTGAAACTTCTATATTTCCTTTACATTGTATAGATAGTTGTAAATTTTATGATTCTTTGCAGGAAATCATTCAAGATTTGCTGAAGCAACCATAGTTTTCCATCTCCATGATTTGCAGGTGTGGGATCTCAGTTCTCATATAAATGATTTGGCTGAATCAACTGCTGCAGTTAGCAACAGTGCCAGAGCAGCATCTAATCAAGCTCCTCTTGTCAAGTTTAAACATGAAGATGAAGGCCATGCTTTAGATTGGAGCCCTCTTGTTACTTGAAGGCTCGTCTCAAGTAGATTGGCGTCTTCATATCGAATATTGGTTCTATTCAGTGTCAACCTTCTAAACGTATCATGCTGTTGATCAATTTTACGTACGTTATAGGGGACTGTAAGAATAGCATAACAAGCATTATAGTGGGACTTAAAGCTAAATTACATTATAGTGTAGTATTTTGGATGTATTTAGCTTTGGATGTAACCCTCTTATCACTTCATTTACTTAACTTTAATGTATTTTGGATGTATTTTGCTATTCAGTGTCAACCCTCTTATCACTTCATTTACTTAGCTTTAATGTAATTTAGCTTTGGATGTATTTTGTACTTAAAGTGTAGAATTCTACTTAAAGTGATGAATTTTAGCTTTGGATGTACTTAAAGTAGAATGTGATGAATTTAAGTGCAGAATTTTATTTGCTGGTTTTGCTGGGAGAATGACCAAAATCGTATAACCAGGGTGTATGTAGGAGATTAAACCAAAATTTGAAAGAAAAAAAAACTTTTAAAGTCAGGCGCAATAATGCCTGACTTAAGTATAGATTTGAAAAAAAAAAACTTACGAAGTCAGGCCATAAATGCTTGACTTTAAAACATACTTACGAAGTCAGGCAATAATACATGCTTGACTTTAAATCATACTTACGAAGTCAGACAATAAGAAATACTTGACTTTAAATCAGACTTACGAAGTCAGACTAATAAATGCCTGACTTTAAATCAGACTTACGAAGTCAGACTATCGCTTGACTTTAAAACTCATTACATACAAAATCGACTTAATAAAAGTCAAGCAGGCGCCTGACTTTAAATCCCATTTTCGCCTGACTTTAAATCCCTTTTTGCACTAGTGTTTGATGCTTGCTCAATGAGGGCTCACCTCGAATTCTGAGCTTCTGTCCTCCTACTCTCCACTTGATACTCAAATTCTTAAAATTAGCCTTGATATCTCCAAGGCTAGCAAGTCAATCCATCCTTAAAACCACTTTAGTGCCTCCTAGTGTCATTAGGAAAAAAAATTGGGTGATTTCAATACCTTGAACATGCATTTGCAAGTCCCACACACACCCCCCTTATGGCTCAATTTCTCACCATTCCCCACTTCAATCGTGTATTCAGTTGTATCATCCAGTTTGAGTTGCAATTGCTCCACCAACTTGTATGAAATGAAGTTGGTAGATGCCCCAAAATCAATTGAAATCAACACTACTCTATCCCCAATTTTTCCCCACACCTTGAAAAATTGGTTTGAAGTCAATCCCTCCTTGCTTTTGAGAGACAATTGCAAGGACTCTCCAATTCTTCCCTGGTTTCTTCAAACACCTCTTCCTCTTCTTCTTCCTTTCCCCTTTCCTCATCATCCACTACTTCAAACTGGTAATGCTTCAGCTTACAGACATGATCACGCCCCCATCTCTCCCCACATTTGAAGCAGAGCCCCTTTTTACTGAGATCTCTTAGCTCATCAGAAGTGAGTTTCCCGCCCTCACTCTGTTTCTTCTCTGTTCCTCCTCCAACACTGGTCTCGTGTTCACTTGGGCTAGCAACACTTGACCCGGACACAGATTTTTCCCTAGGTACGAAGGTTTTGCTACGACCCGAGTCCCACCCTGACCCTCCATAACTACTCTTCCCTTTACTCTCCTCATTCTGTTCCCTCCCTACATCTTTACCTTTCCTCATCGCTGCGTTCTTCTCCTCGATAAGCAACGCACGATCCATGACTTCCTACAAGCCCACCGTCGAGTACAACTTGAGCTCAGCTCGAATCTCTTCCTGTAGCCCGTTCAGGAAGATACTCTCAAGCATCACCCTCTCGTTTCGCTTCAACAGAGCCTTTAGAAGCTCAAATTGCTCGCGATACTCCATTACAGTGCCTGTTTGTCTCACGCTCAAAATCGGGCCAAGCGGGTTGCGAACTAGACCCAGTTGGAAACGACGAATCACAGCCTCTTTAAAATTCTCCCAAGTCGGTTTTACATTCTGTTCCTCCCACCATTGATACCAGTTGAGCGCCTTCCCCTCCATCGCAATCACCACTACCTCCAGCATCTCATCTTCTTCCACACCATTAATTTTGAAGTAGCGTTCAACCTTCACTAACCACCCGTAAGCCTCCTCTCCTTTGAACATTGGAATTTCAAGTTTCCTCCCCTTAACCTGTCGTCGTTGAGATTCAGTGCTCTCCTCGTTCGACGATTCAGTCTATGTTGGTGAAATTTAAATCATTCAACCTTTTTTCCAGTATTACCCTTCCAATCATTCAACCTTTTTGCTTTTTATGCTTTTCTTAAATTTAAATTCTTGCATGACCAAACAAGGGTTAGTTTAGGAAAAAGAATATTAATCGCGAATGACCAAACGGATTAATAGTTTTAATAAAGGGATTGGCAATTAAATAAACTAAAGGAATTCGGGTAGAATTAGACATAGGGGAATCAAAGCTTGCAAGTGAAACCGTGACCCTAGACCTCTCTCCATCGATTAAATCTAGTATTTTAATTCTAGCTATTTAGTTATTTTTATTTTGTTTATATAATCATCAAACTATTGGTTCGTCTAAACAATAAATAATCTCGACTAGTTTGGTACTTGTTAATTAGTCCCTGTGGATACGATAATCTTTTATATTACTTCTGCTAAAGAGTACACTTGCTCTAAGTGTGTTTTTAACGCAACAGTACCAAAGAAAACAGGTGTACAAATGGGAGTGTCTCCACGTTTACACACTTGTACTTTGGCACAGAGCACAATCAGTATTTTGGTACTGAGCCAATATTATGAAATTCAAAAATACATGGTCGGTACTTTATTACTGAGTTGGCTCAGTACCAAATGCCCAGTGTGTAAACGTTAATTGCCTCTCAAAATTCAAATTTTTACACACTCGATACTTTGATACCGAGCAAATTTGGTACTAAAATACTGAATCGAAACAAAATGTAGAAAAAATATAATGGAACCCTATTGTTTGGAACAAAAAAGGTAAATGGTAGGAGAGAAAACCAACCTTGTTTGATGATTTATTGCCTAGTGAAGGTGGAGAATAATGTAGGTGGGATAGTAGTAGGGTTGGAGGTACGAGTGGGAATAGGCTGGGCCGAGTTGATCTTTGCATGACCTGAGTCTGGCCTACATTGAAAATGTTAGGCCTGGGCATGGCCTGTGGCCTATCATAGGCCCAAATTTCTGGCTTGACCTAGTATCTCTGAAAGCTTGACAAGACCTGAAAGCCTATTTGAAAGCCCAATTCACTATTTTTTTAACGAAAACTTACCAATCTTTCAGTGGTGTAGGCTTTTGTAAATAGACTAACAAGTTAATAGGTCAATGATATTAAGTTCAAATTTGAAATGTAACAAAACGTCTTAGGGCCTGTTTGGGAGGACAAGGAGGTTTTGGAGGGAGGGGGTTATGGAAATATTAGTCTTTTTATTTTAAAATATATTTGAGGTTTTAAAAGAATTAAAAGAATAACATGACCGACAACAATAGTAACATGTTTAATCGCAATTCATTTATGTTTAGAGACATTTTATAGCTTCCTCAATTTAGAATGAAAAATATGCCCTCCCCTCCCAAACATACTCTTAGAGAATTGTCATTATATGACATCCTATTTAAATTCTACTTTGAGTAATACATTTAAGGCTAAATACCATTTTTGGTCATTTATCTTTGCTCTAGGTTTCATTTTGGTACTTTATCTTTTTTTTGTCTCGTTTTGGTCCCTCATCTTCCATTTCAGTTTCATTTTGGTCCCTTCCGTCAATTGATGTTGACAGACGCCACACTGGTAGTTAACTGCAGATGTTGACAGATGCCACGCTAGCAGTTAACTGCTGACATGTCATTCATTTAATGACGTGGCAAATACATATTTTATTTAATTCAAAATCATTTGACAAATGAGCATTTAAGTTTTTTAAATTTAAAAAAAAACAAACACAATCTTTCGGATTCATTGAAATTTGTTTTCGTTCAGATTCGTAAATCACTAATTCATAAATCCTTAACGCACAATCTTTCTGTTTCATTGAATTTTTTTCTCTAATTCATAAATCTAAGATGGTATCTTCCGCCAAATCCCTAATTTCCATCTTCAAGATTCGCCTCTTTCATTTCCACGATTCTGCGCCTCCTTCCATGCATCCATGGCAGATCCATCACCGAAGAAACTTCAGCAAGCATCGTCTATTCTTCCTCCGCCACCACAACCTGGAGCAACTCGAAGAACGATGTGTGGGTTTTAATTTTTGTTTCCAGATTTGTGGGTTTTAATTTTTAAAGAACTCGAAATCGAAGAACTCAACATTGTCTGCTCTTCCTTCGCCACCACAACCTGGAGCGAACCATCATTTGTTTCGAAGAACTCAAAATCGAAGAAATTGAAGATGATGTTCTTCATAGTTTCAGATTTGTGGGTTTTAATTTTTGTTTTAAAATTGATCTGCAAAGATGTTGTAAATTCAATAAACAGAGATCCGAAAAAAAGGTTAAATTTTTGTTGTTGAAAAAAAACTAAGAGGATGACATATGATGATATGAAGAAGATGAATTATGCGTACAGATTTTGGTTTAATTTTGGTGTTTTGTTTTTTTAAAATTTAAAGAACTTAAATGCTGATGTGTCAAATGATTTTGAATTAAATAAAACATTTATTTGCCACGTCATTAAATGAAGGCTTAAATATCATTTACCCCCTGTAAATATCACGTTTATCCATTTACACTTCTGCAATTTTTTTTTTTTTTCAAAACAAAGCTTGCAAATATTCAGTGTTTCTAGTTACCCCTGCTGTTAGTTTTAGTTAACAACGTTAGTTTTGGCTGCCATTTGGGATCTAGTTAACCCCTGCAAATATCACGTTTATCCATTTACGCCCTGCAAATATTAAGTGGGATCTAGTTACCCCCTGCAAATATTAAGTGTTTCTAGTTACCTCCCTGCAAAGTCAGCATAGACTTAACGTTGTTAGCTAAAACTAACAGCAGGGGGGGTAACTAGAAACACTTAATATTTGCAAGGTTTGTTTTGAAAGTTTTTTTTTTCGTAGGGGGTAAATGGATAAACGTGATATTTGCAGGGGGGTAAATGATATTTAAGCCTTAAATGAATGACACGTCAAATTGGACACTTAAGACGCCACGTCAGTAGTTAACTATCGACGTGGCGTCTGTTAACTTCAATTGACGGAAGAGACCAAAATGAAACAGAAATAGAAGATTAGAGACCAAAATGGTACAAAAAAAGATAAATGACCAAAATAAAACCCAAAACAAAGATAAAAGACCAAAAATGCTATTTAGCCTACATTTAAATATGTCAAAAGTTAATATAAGTAAATATTTTTAATTTAAAAAATGTTAAAAAAATTCATGATTTTTTTTAGTACAATGAGAGGAAAAACAAATAAAAAGAAAAGAAAGGCAACTATGTAGGAAAAACAACCTCACTAGCATCATGATTTAACACAAGGTACTAAACTTAATATTATAATAATAATAACATCAATAAAAAATACTATTTATATTTACTTAAATAGTTAATGAATATTGACTCAGTTGGTAAGGAGTTGACTCATCTCCACTTAGAGGTGGGTGAAGAGGGCAAAGTTGGAGAGTTAATTAATATTCGGGGGTATTTTAGTAATTTCACATGTGAGGGTGAGTGAGTAGGAATTAGGAAAGGGTGTGTCAAAAACAATGGATCAAGTCTTTAAACACTACATGGGTTAGCCGTAGGTGGGGCGGGCCTAACTAACGCGAGCCCAGTCTTTAAACCCTACTTGTTTCTTCTACTTCAACCTCTGAAACCTTCCCTTCCTCTTCCCTCCACCTGCAACAATGGGGAAACCAATCTCAGACAAGCCCTCAAAAAACGCAAAAGACATCGACGTTCTCAAATCTGACGTAGCCTCTTTCGCTTCATCACTTGGTTTATCCACTTCCCAATCCGATTCAGGTTTCAACGATGTCGATTTTCGCAAAACAAAACCAAACAAACCACCAAAGAAGCAACAGCAACAACAGCAACAAACACCCGAAAAAGCCACACCCCAAAATACCCAAAAGCCAAAAGACAAATCTTTTAACAAAAGCAACGGACCCCATGAGAAATCCAAACCCAAACCACAACCTAAACCCCCTGTTCTCTCAGTCAACGATGCTAATAAGGATAAAGGGTATAACAAATTTAGGAATCTTCCAAAACTTCCTTTGATTAAAGCTAGTACTTTGGGTGTGTGGTTTGAGGATGCGGCTGAGTTGGAAGTGAAGGTAATTGGAGATGGGAAGAAAGTGGAGATGAAGAATTTGAATGAGTGGAAAAGCTTTGTGGAGAAAAAGAGGGAAATTGGTGAGAGGTTGATGGCACAATTTGCTCAGGATTATGAATCAACTAGAGGTCACAGTGGTGATATTAAAATGTTGGTTTCTACTCAGAGGTCTGGTACTGCTGCTGATAAAGTATCTGCATTTGCTGTGTTGGTTGGTGATAACCCAATTGCTAACTTGAGGTCTCTTGATGCTCTTTTGGGTAAGTTCAATTCTCACTTTTTTTTTGGGTTTTTGATTGGCTTTTGTTGTTATTTGCATGTTATTTATGCTTAGTTTGAGCTATAATGCATGTATTTACATTGGTTTTCTTTCTTGAAGTGTTTATAGAAATGTTAGTTTTAGTAGATGATTTGTAGGAAGAAGTGTGCAGAGAGAACTTGTAGACATTTCAAGTTTTGATTAGTTGTTCAGCTTGTGAAATTGGTTTAATTGTTTGGTTAAGTTTCACTTTTTTATTTCTATTTTTTCGGTACCAATATCCATTTAGTTTTACAAACTGAAGATAGACATTGATACACTATATGCATAGAAATGAATGATTCTTCAGATGTCTTGTATTTGTAATTTCTTGCTTCAGAATTCTTCTTTTCTAGGATGCGATATGTATTCCAACTTTGCACTTGCTAGGAGCTTCATTTGGACCAAATTTTCTTGGAAAGCGTTAATTTTGTCAGCGCAATTTATTATTTCAATGTCGCGGTGATTCTGCACACTATTTTTGTTGTTGTGAGATTGCCTATGTGTTTATACGTTGGCTTTACATCAGGGTATATATGTTGTTTGTTCTTCTCGTATGTGCTCTAGAGTTGAGCCTTTGATGGAGCTTATTGTTTATTCTAGGAATGGTGACATCCAAGGTTGGAAAGCGTCATGCCCTGACAGGTTTTGAAGCACTTCAAGAGTTGTTTCTTGCAAGGTCTGCATTTACCGTTGTATATCCCTCTCACATGCCCTCCCGATTATGATAAACTTCTCTATCATTAAACTGTAATCATGAAGGCTTTTATAAAAGATTCTCCAAGAAGAATGAGATAAAATCTCTCAGTGTGATGACTTTTAAGTGATGGAAATTCATCAATGTAAATATTTAATAAGCTGAGCTCTCCTTTGCACACCCCACATATAATATTTTAATATTATATGTTATATATCATATTGCACTTTTTTTGGTTGCATGCTTCTATGTAGTAAGTTAGCTGATTACTTGGAGTGTACCGGACAGATGTATAATTTACACAGCACTGAAACACCTACATCAACAATATACTGATCTACTACATGTTCTTTCCTATTTTCTATATAGCCTATTACCAGATCGTAAATTGAAGACCCTGATACAGCGGCCGCTAAATCACATTCCTGAAACTAAAGATGGCAACTCCCTTCTACTATTCTGGTATTGGGAGGAATGTTTGAAGCAGAGGTATTGTGACAACACTTTGTTCATGATCAAAATCATTAGTCAAATTCTCTGTTTTTACTTGATTAAGGATTTCTTAAGCATATCCTAAACGTTTGTGCATTTATGGATTGCATCTTTTCCTTAGCTGGGATGAATTCTATACATTCAATTCTCTGTTCTGTTCCACCATCAAAATTCTAATGAGCAGCACTTGCACACATGATACTTTACTTCACATTTATCAATATTATGCGCGGGGAATCATAGACAACGTTAACTTTTCTGTCTGTCCAAGTACTTCTGTTATTGGTTCATTTACTAGCTTCTGTTGCCTCAGATATGAACGGTTTATTGTTGCACTCGAAGAAGCATCCCGAGACATGCTTCCTGCTCTAAAAAACAAGTCATTAAAGGTTAGTTTTCTGTTCACACTTTATTTCATAAAATTTTCGGTTTCTAATTTAGGCTTTGTTGAAAGAGTTCAGAGAGAAAGAGGAACTGAACATTGAGAAAGTAATTTGCGATTTCATTGATTGACTAATACAATGGAGGGTGACCTTTTATATAGGTTCACCAGATTAGTTACAATAGGTAACAAAATTTAGCTAGTGAAACTAACTCAAGCATATAGCTTGTAGAATATATTGACCGACAAAAGTTCACTTATACTACTACTCTTACAGGCTTAATATTTAGCCTTACAATTGACTCTATATTTTATTATAACACGCATTCTGCTAGTTTACTGAGTCTAAATCAGGAAATGCAAAATATTTTGTCTCAACTTTTTTGAGGGTACTTGAAAGTTCTTGTACATAATCAAGTATTAAGTATTGAATACTGGGTGTATGTCTTTTCATTTGTTGCTTGCAGACCATATACGTGCTATTGAGTAGGAAGTCAGAGCAAGAGCGCAAACTCCTTTCTGCACTTGTTAATAAAGTGAGTTAACACTAAGCTTTGTCCTATTTGAAATGAACATATTTGATCTTTCATTTAGTGGTGTTATAGTAGGTGGTTAGTCCGTTTGCTAAAACTCCTACAATTCTAACTAAGGCTATTTTATACTTCTGTTTTTTTATTCAGCTTGGGGATCCAGATAATAAGGCAGCTTCTAATGCTGATTATCACTTGTCCAACCTCTTGGCCGACCACCCAAATATGAAGGTATGTATACTTATCAACCTCTATTGTTTCAACGTGGTCAATTCAGGTTTGGGAGTACCAAAGTTTATGTTTTTAGGCAATTTTTGGAGTTTATCAATGTTACTAGAAAATATATGTATACTTACAAAACATTACTAGCTGAATAGCTTGGTTCTTTTCTTTTGTTTTCCGTCTCTTTTAGAAGATAGGTTTTTTTTTTGGGCGTTTAATCCTATTTGATGATGATATGCATGCCAGAAATCTAGTTCCCTATTTACATCCTAATTCGTTTTAGATACTGACGTCTTCCTTTTTACTTTATATGGCCTTTCCCCCTCATACAGCCTGTTGTTATTGACGAGGTGGATTCTCTTCTCTTTCGGCCTCATTTAGGACCACGTGCTCAGTACCATGCTGTATGTCCTAATTTTCTATTCTTATTATGTTTATGTTTCTTATGTCATTGAATGAATGCACCATGGTTTTTTCTTCAGATGTTACATATTTGTTACTGTTAAAATAATTAAACACGATATGGGTCACCCAGTTCGGCCAAACTTTGCCTACGTCTGTGACTACAGAGCAGTTGTAGTTCCGTTTTATTAACTGTATATTGTGTTTTGAGTACAAGCACTAATGAGTTTAAATAGAGAAAACCTAACGGGCCTGGGCCGAATACATAAATAAAACTACTATTTACAACACATCTTAACACTCCCCCTCAAGCTAAAGCGTATAGATTGTAGGCATCCAGCTTGTCACATATGTAAGTTATCATTGGTCCCCGAAAAGCTTTTGTGAAGATGTCTGCCAATTGATCATTAGAACTAACAAATGAAGTAGCAGTGTCACCGGACACAATCTTCTCACGAACAAAATGACAATCAATTTCAATGTGTTTGGTTCGCTCATGAAAGACTGGATTGGACGCAATATGCAGGGCTGCTTGATTATCACAGATGAAACTCATAGTGCCTATTTTACAGAAGCGCAACTCTTGGAGAAGATGTTTCAGCCATGTAAGCTCCTGAGTGGTAAGTGCCATAGCTCGATATTCAGCTTCAGCGCTAGATCTGGCAACAAAATTTTGCTTTTTACTTTTCCATGAAATTAGATTTCCACCAATAAGAACACAATAGCCAAATGTGGACCTTCTATCAAAGGGACAACCAGCCCAATTGGCATCTGTGTAAGCGACAACATTTGACTCACCACACTAACAGCGTATGAAATATCTGGCCTCGTCATGGTCAAGTAATTCAACTTCCCAACTAGCCTCCTATACCTTCCTGGATCTGAAAAGGACTCCCCCTGATCCGGTAGGATCTCGACATTAGGGTCCATAGGAGAGTCAATAGGCTTGCAATCTAGCATGCCGGTTTCTTCTAAGATATCCAAAGCATACTTTCTCTGAGAAATAGCAATCCCTTTCTTAGAATGAGCTACCTCTATGCCAATAAAATATCGTAACTTCCCAAGATCTTTGACCTGAAAGTGGTGGACTAGATGTTGTTTAAGTCCTGCAATCCCATCATGATCATCACCTGTAATGACAATATCATCGACATAGACAACCAGATAAATACATTTGTGTGAGAATTTATAAAAAACTGAGTGATCAGCTTCACTCCGAATCATGCCATAGTCTTGAATGACACTGCTGAATCTCCCAAACCATGCTCGAGGAGATTGTTTAAGACCATACAAAGCTTTGTGAAGTCGACAGACATACCCACGATACTCTCCTGAGCAACGAAACCCGGTGGTTGCTCGAGATAAACTTTTTCTAGATCACCGTGGAGAAATGCATTCTTGATGTCAGGTTGATACAACGACCAATGTCGCATTGCAACCATAGAAAGGAATAGACGGACAGAAGCCATTTTAGCCACCAGAGAGAAAGTATCACTGTAATCAAGACCAAAAACCTGAGTATAGCCCTTAGCCACGAGACGGGCTTTCAGACGATCAATACCCCCGTCTGGACCAACTTTGACAGTATATACCCAACGACACCCAACAATAGATTTACCAGGAGGAGGTGGCACAAGACTCCATGTCTGGTTAGATTCTAAGGCTGTCATCTCATCTTTCATAGCCTGTCGCCAACCTGAATGAGAAAGAGCTTCCTGTGTGGACTTAGGAATGGTGATGGAAGAAATAGCAGACACAAAAGTATAATGTGAAGGTGATAAGCGGTGATAACTGAGGAAATTATATATAGGATGAGGATTACGGGTGGAACGTGTACCTTTATGCAGGGCAACAAGAGGGTCGTCTGACTCGGTAGGCAGATCCGGAGTAGGAGAGGAAACTGGGGCAGGAGATGAGTCACTAGGATCTTCTGTAGGAGGTGGGTCGACAGGAGGGAGACGAGCACGACACTGATAAGTTTGCAAGGGAGGAGGACTAGGAGGACTATGAAGCTCCGTAGGAGAAGGGTGATCTATCTGATCAAGGATGGGTGGGAGGGGAACCATCGGGACAAAGTCAGGAATAGGTAATACTTGAGAGACAGACTCAGACTCAATGGGAGATGCAAAGAAGGGTGCATCTTCAAAGAAGGTGCATCGGCAGACATGTAGAAGCGATGTGTGGAGGGACAGTAGCATCGATAACCTTTTTGAACGCGTGCATAGCCCAGGAAGACACACTTAACTGCACGAGCAGACAATATATCAAGTCCCGGAGTAAGATCATGAATAAAACAAGTTGAACCGAAGACTCGAGGAGAGAGACGGAACAAGGGTTCATTGGGGAACAATATGGAATGAGGAACCCTATTCTGGATAGCAGAGGATGACATTCTATTAATCAAGTGCCCTGCAGTGAGGACAGCATTCCTCCAAAACTTCAAAGGAACATTAGCATGAATAAGCAAAGTGCGTGCTGTTTTTCAATGATATGACGGTTCTTACGTTCAGCAATCCCATTTTGTTGTGGGGCATGGGGACAAGATTATTGATGTATGGTACCATTTTCAACCATAAAAGAATTAAATGATGCAGAAAAATACTCTTTCGCATTATCACTACGTAAAGTACGAATAGAACAACCAAATTGATTTTTGATTTCTTTGAAGAAATTTTGAAAAACACCTAAAAGTTTAGATCTATCCTTAAGGAGGTAGATCCACGTACATTTAGAAAATTCATCAATAAAAGTGACAAAATATCTATGTCCTACAACTGAAGTGACTCGACTTGGTCCCCATACATCTAAATGAACAACATCAAAAGAAGAACGAGCTTGTGACTGAGTACTGCTAGGGAAGGAAGAACGAACATGTTTCCCAAGCTGACAAGACTCACAATCTAATGACTGCAGGTGAGACAAATGAGGAACCATAACTTTGAACTTCTTGAGACTTGGATGACCTAACCGACGATGAAGAAGACTTGGCGACTCTGTAGTAGAAGTGGAGCCAAGTGTAGATGAAGGTTGGATGGGCTGGAGGTAGTAAAGTCCATGTGACTCATATCCTGTAACAATCGTCCGCTTCGTACTCCAGTCCTGTATAACAAAATAATCATAATCAAAAATTACAGAACATTTTAGACTTCGAGTCAGACGACTAACTGAAATTAGATTAAATGGGCAATTGAGAACGAGAAGAACATTGTCGAGGGGTAAGGATGGAAGAGGAGTGGCTTTACCAATGCCACTAGCTTTAACTTTTGATCCGTCGGCAACTGTAATATAATGTTAGGTGTTAGGTTGGGATATTTTGGATAAAAGAGATGGATTACCTTCCACGCAATCGGAAGCTCCAGTGTCCATAATCCAGGAGTCAACAGGTGATGATTGAGAGTAACAGACTGTAGAATTACCAGAATGAGCAACTGTTGCCGATGATGAAGCTTGGGAAGCCTTATACTGCAGGAATGGCTTATACTCCTCATTAGAAAGAGCGTTTTGTTTAGTGTTTCTCTGTTCAGAATCATTAATCTGAGTCACATTTACTGGTTTCTCTGGAAAGCCATGATGAAGCGAATAACACTTGTCTTCAGTATGGCCGGGTCTCTTACAATAAGTGCATTGAAGGCGACTTCCAACACGACCTCGTCGACCACAACCACGACCGCGATCGCGTCCCCCACGACCTGCAAAATTTGAAACAAGAGCAGAGGACTCTATGTTAGTTTGAGACCCATTGCTTCCAGATCCTTCTAGACTAGGAAGGCGTATAAGACGTCTGATAAGATCCTCTGTAGAGGGAATATTTGATGCAGAAAGAATGTTACTCCGGACTGACTCATACTTTTGGTGAAAGCCATGAAGGACATAGATCATGCAAACATTGTCTAATTTCTCGAGCATTTTCCTTGAGTCAGTGTCGGTCATAAGGAGCTTAAACTTGTTTACAGCTGACTGAGCTTTGTTTGCATATGTCATGATGTTGTCTTCTTTTATTTGAAGGGTGGCTAAACTATGAATAACACCATAAAGGCGCTGGATATCATTAGAATACATGTTCTTAGCCTTCTGCCAAATATCATAACAAGTGGTGTATGAGCGATAGTGGACCAACAAAGAGGGTTCAATAATTTGCCACAGAAGAGAGACTAATTAACAGTCTGCTTTTTCCCAGTCTTGATGTAGATCTTTATTAATATCCGAAGAACTCTTGGTAAGGTGATCTGAAAGATTTTGCCCCTTAAACCACATTTCGACAGAGGCCGACCCATTCAAATAATTATCACCATTGAGCTTCTCCGTTGTTATAGAGGGATTACCGGAGAAAACATAAGACACAAGAGTCTTACCCGAGGACCCAGACTTTTCCTTTTCCTTTCCTGAACTCATTTTTGATGATGATGATGATGATGTTGAGATAAACCAAAAAGACAAGAAATAAACCAATAACCAGCAAAAGGAATAAACCAACGAAGAACAGTAACCGGGGAACCAGAAATCAAGAAATAAACCAGCAAAAATTAACCAAGGAGTGAACGAAATCCAAAAAATTGATAGAAAGCACCTGAAACGTGAAACCCACTGACCAAAAACTATCAGAACAGATAGATCGTTGAATTCCGAGCAGAATGGCACCGACGGCGTGAAAAACAGAGCAGAGGAGGGCGGCGCGTGGCTTACACGCGCCGGACGGTGACCGGTGCAAAGGCGGCGCGCCGGACATCCAATGGCGGCGAAATTTTATGGGGTTGCTCGGAATTTGATGGCGAGGCTGATGGTGGTGGTGGTGTAGCAAGATCAGACGTGGAAGATAGACTTTTGCACACAAACAATGTTTCACGTGA
Organism: Astragalus membranaceus; assembly: GCA_039519185.1. NCBI lineage: Eukaryota > Viridiplantae > Streptophyta > Magnoliopsida > Fabales > Fabaceae > Astragalus > Astragalus membranaceus. The sequence goes on from CM076846.1 coordinate 1,477,857, forward strand.
GAAAGACCTCCTAGGGCTGCCTAAGATGGATTTTAGGACAGGACAGCTAGGGTTTTTTGAAGAGCTTGACTGTAGGCTCTAGATACCATGTTAAAATAATTAAACACGATATTGGTTATGCAGTTCGGCCAATCTTTGCCTACGTCTGCGACTACAGAGCAGCTGTAGTTCCGTTTTATTAACTGTATATTGTGTTTTGAGTACAAGCACTAATGAGTTTAAATAGAGAAAACGTAACACCCCACATTATATTACTGTTGCTGACGGATCAAAAGTTAAAGCTAGTTACAAACATAACTTTTACTTTTATGTATCCTATGTTTCTAAAATTTGGATCATTGTCGATTGTGTCATTTTTTCTTCATATGTTGATTTTTATTAAATGACAATATTCTGCATTGCAAGAGTATATCTGTTTGAAATAACTTTTCTGTAGTTACTGAATTGGCCTTTTAAAACCTAAGCCTAGATCTATTCTAATCCAGTTAGCCGTGATTTCAATGAAGAATCTCATTCACCAGCCTTTTGTGCATTTTTAGGTTAATTTCTTGAGCCAAATTCGTCTCACCAATAAAGGAGATGGAGCAAAAGTGGCGAAACGTCTAATAGATGTGTATTTTGGACTGTTTAAGGTATCATTTTTCCCTATCATCCCACCTCCTCTACGCTTCTATCTAACTATATGTAGTTCTACATAAGTTAGAAAATAAGGAAAATGAGGAAAAACATTAACAATTAAAGATCTTCAGGTTTTGATCACTGGAGCAAACAGCAATGAAAAGTTTGATAAAAGTGGTAAGGGGAATCCAAAAGAGAAAAAAACAGAAGCGCAATTAGAACCACATGCGGAAATGGACTCCCGGCTTCTATCAGCTCTCCTAACTGTAAGTATACAAAATTAATGCTGTGAATTTTCATGAACAGATGTTGATCAATGATGATGAAATTCTTAACATGTTTTCATCAACCTCTCTTGACTTGCACAATCTCTTGCTATTTTGCATTTGATATTTTTACAGGGAGTGAATAGAGCATTTCCTTTTGTCTCAAGTAGTGAAGCTGATGATATCATCGATGTTCAAACCCCAGTGCTTTTCCAATTGGTAATTACTAATTACTAATTACTAAATTAAAAACAGAATAGAAAGTCTTATGCAGTGTCTCACAGTTTGATGCAGCACCCCAATATACCATTAGTCCATTAACTGATTTGATTCTTAAGTATTAACAAAAGCTGTAACCTTGCAGGTTCATTCAAAAAATTTTAATGTAGGAGTTCAAGCGCTGATGCTTCTCGATAAAATTTCATCCAAGAATCAGATAGCCAGTGATCGATTTTACCGTGCTTTGTACTCTAAACTTTTGCTTCCAGCTGCCATGAATACATCCAAGGCAAGCAATCTCTTTCTAAATTTCTACTTTTGGACCAAAAATGCTTGTTCTTTTACTATCCTTCACTCTAGTTTTTTTCTAACTGGTTTGTTCTCAGGCAGAAATGTTTATTGCACTTCTTCTAAGAGCAATGAAAAGAGATGTTAATTTAAAGCGTGTGGCTGCATTTTGTAAACGTCTGTTACAGGTGATTATTACACCCTACCTTCTCCGCTTCCGTGTTTTCATAAGATAAGATAAGACTACTCATTTGTATTCGTTCAGATTGCACTTCAGCAGCCACCGCAATACGCCTGTGCATGCCTTTTCCTTCTTTCTGAACTCTTCAAAGCCAGACCACCTCTATGGTAAGTATGGTCATTGTTTGTTCTTTGTCATTGCCATTATTACTCCCTCCGTTTCATGTTAAGCATCATATTTGGAATATTTGCTTGTCTCAAATCATTTGTCACTTTTTTCCAATAACACTCTTATTTATTGGTATTTAAAATACTTAATATAAAATAGACTTTCTACCTAATTCCACTTATAACGATGATATTTTAGTCAAAAGAAACTATTTTACCTTGGAAATGAATATAATAAATGATTTTCTTACTACATTATCTATTCCCTGGGCATTGTTAGTCAAGTGCCAGTAAGTTTACTACAAATTGGCTTTCTACTAATTTGACCAGCAAAAAAATCATCTACTTATCTTCACTCGTCATATAGGAATACAGCATTGCAGAACGAGGCTGTTGATGACGAACTTGAACACTTTGAAGATGTTATAGAAGAAACTGATAATGAACCTAGCACTGTATCAAATAAGCAAAACGATGATATTGCAATTGTACAGAGTGGTGAGGATGCCAAACCCGACGCAGGTTCTTCAGAAAGTGAAGATGATCATCCAGCATCTTCTGAAGATGATGATTCAGATGATGCTTTTGAGGATGCAGATTTTGTGCTTGCAAATGGTGAAATGAATCATAAGAAATCAAAGACTGTATCTGATAATGAAGGTCTTCAATCACAGGTATCTACCAAGAAGTCTTTGTTGCCTGGAGGGTATGATCCGCGATACAGAGAACCCGCTTACTGGTAATTTACGCCACACTCTTATTTTCCCTTTGATTGTAAAATAGTTCATAGATAAATTCTTATGATAAGAGCTTGTTGAAAAAGCATTTAACTAAACTACTAATCAAAGGTCTCTTATATTATCTGCCAAAAGAACATTTCTTAGATTCATTTTCTGTTTAAAGCACTCTCTAATTATTACATGGCTCATCCATCCCAACAGCAACGCAGAACGTGTTAGTTGGTGGGAGTTAATCGTACTTGCTTCACATGCACACCCTTCAGTTTCCACCATGGCCAGAACTCTACTTTCCGGGGCCAACATCGTGTATAACGGAAACCCGTTAAATGACCTGTCTCTTACAGCTTTCCTAGACAAGTTCATGGAGAAGAAAGCAAAACAAACCACTTGGCATGGCGGTTCTCAGATTGAACCTGTCAAGCAGGTAAACAAGAAACCATTTCTATTATTGCTTTTCCGCAACATTGATTTCTAAGGTTAATGCACCTTCTTCAAGTCTTCTGATTCAGTTGGCTAACTTATTTTCTTTAATTTATCTTGAAGATGGACACAAGCAACAATTTGATTGGTGCAGAAATTCTTTCACTAGCTGAAGTAGATGTACCACCAGAGGATCTTGTCTTCCATAAATTCTACACAAATAAAATGAGTTCTACTTCAAAGGCAAAGAAAAAGAAAAAGAAGTCAGCTGATGAGGAAGATGCTGAGGAGTTATTTGATGTTGATGATGAAGATGTTGATGGCGGCGATGAGAGCGACAATGAAGAAATTGATGATCTCTTGGATTCTGCTGAACCAGACGGTGGCTATGATTATGATGATTTAGATAATGTAGTTGATGAAGATGATGAAGGCTTGATTGGTGATGTTAGTGATGGAGAGATTGATATACCTTCAGATATGGGAGAGGAAGAAGATACTGATGCTCCGGTTGCTGACGACGATGATGACATTGATATCGACATAGGAGATATTGATGATGTCGATGATGTTGTTGAGGATCAAGATGAGAAAAGAAAAAGTAAACGTAAAAGTGGTGGCAAGAAGAGTGGTGCTTCACCATTTGCAAGTTATGAAGAGTTTGAACACATACTGGAGGATCAAGACAATACTGAGAAGAAATTTTCCAAGGATAAAAACAAATCTAAGAAAAGAAAAAGTCATGACACTACGGAGGAAAAACCTTCAAAGAACAAAATCAAATCAAAGAAAAGAAGAAGTAAAGCTGGTCAATGAAGTGTTGCCATGCAAGTTGTATTATTTAGCTTTTTTGTTTCTACAAATTTTGCTTGTGGTTGTTGATGTAAAGGCCATGTATTCAACCATCATTACCTAGTTATTTTTTCTAGGTATCAATTTTGGTATTTGTACTATTATTTTTTTGCTTACAAATTTTCAAATGGCCATGCATTAATCCATTGTTAACTAGTGCTTCCTTTCATATCTTCTTTTTGGTATTATGAATCAAATTTGTATTAGTTTAAAAACATGATACCTGAGAAACATGATGGTTATTTTGGTCCTTATCCATTTTCCTTGGTGAGGAATTTTCACCAATCAACCATTTCTGTTGTTGCCTTTTCAGCAACATCATATCTGGCTGTGGCTAATGTACCTCTCCCACCCACCCACCCTTATGATTCAGTTGCTTAGGATCTGTTGTAGTTGGAGTTGATACCTTGGGAGCTATGAATTAAATTAAAACTTCCTTTATAGGAAACTAGAGTACATTTCCACTTAAACAACCACAAGGGCAAAGCTACAAGTGTTTGACTACTAAAGAGGCAGCAAAAGGCATACAAAAAACTAGAAACAATCAAAAGCCACAATCTAGCTTCAGAAAAATCTCTTTCATGCAATGGTGACTTCAACTGATTTGGATTTTGGTTGTGGAGGGTGCTTCTCTACAACGACAGTTAAGACACCATTCTCAGATTTAGCAGTGATTGCTGACACATTGGCATTCTCAGGCAATCGAAACTTCCTCAGCAGATTCTGTACTGCTCTCCTCTCTAGCCTCAGGTACTTGCAGCCTCCTTCATCCTCACCATCTTGTCGTTTCCTTTTCCCATTGCTTCTTATTACAAGTGTCTTCTCATCTTCAACTGTCACCTGCAATGCATATTGTAGACACATCTTATAAGCAAGGCCATGTTTGGACAACAAATTGATTAAACTCTTATGATATTACTTACCTGAATTTCAGATTTGGAGAGACCAGGAACATCCATGAAGAAAACATAGTCCTTAGGAGTGTCCAAAATGTCAACTGGTATACTAGAAGCCACTCTACTCTCTTGATTGTCATGAGAGCGAGAAGGATACATAAATTTCTCCACAGTTTCAGGAAAATTGAACAAATTACCCAAATCCATGTTGAGTAAGTCACCAACCCTGCTCATCTTCAATTCTCACAACAATTACTCCCAATCTGGTTTTTCCACCACAAACAATATCAGTACTAGTAAATTAGTAATTAGTAAACCAGAAAGCAATAACAGGATTTTTCCAACACCAACAATTCCTAGGTGTGTGTGTCAATGTTCTGTTATTACCTATGTCTTTGGAAATTCGTGTTGGATGATGATGTTTGACGAGGTGTCTGTTTTTGGGACTCTATATATAAAGAGAGAAAATGTGATAGTGATTCTTAGGAGGAGTGGAAACAAGAAAGTTCGAGAGTGATTATCCAAATTGTTCTGGAAACATCCCCTTAAATATAGGTTTTTGTGTTACGCGTGTTGTTTTCTGGATTTTTGTGGAAACCCAATGCTCTACACAGTACGTGTCAATGTCATAACGAAACACCAATTTGCACAGCACTGTATATATTTTTAAATTGTCAATTACTCACAAATTATCATATTATTAAAAAAGTTAAGTACCTACTTATCCAAAGGATTTAATTTGAATAGATTGGAGGGGGATTTTTTTTAACCGTCAACTAATCATAATTTGTAATGGTATTAAAAATAGTTTAGTCGCGACTTATGATTGGTTGTTAGTGTGAAATTTTTTTACATTGATAATGTGTAATAATTAAACTCTTATCTAAAAAATCATTTATACCATGACTTGTGATTATTTGTCGGTGAAAAAAACTTTACAGCGAAAATGGATTTTATGTAATATTTTTTTTTACAAAACCTACTCATAAGCAAATTGTTGGTTGCCAGCGAAGGTTGTTCAATTAGTAAGAATTCAGCTCATATCTCACAAGGTCACCAGTTCGAATTATGATGTCGATATGACTCATGTAAGGACTTCTTTGGTGGGTAGGGACGTGCCAAAAAAATTTGTGGACTAAAAATTTGGAGACTTAATAAAATCTAGTTTCTTAGCTAGAACAATTACCTTTTCAACATTTTTAACTCCACTGCTTAAGCATTGGAAATTATTTGTAATTTTTCCCCACATAGTAGAAATTCTTCTGATCTTGTCCTGTGGATTTTTTTTGTTTGTTGAGAGTTTTTCCCGTAAATTTTGTCTTTTTTTACTGCCGTGTTATTAGTGCGTAATATCTACAAATTTTACCAGTGATTAATGACTTGTGAAAACCTCCCAAATTAAACATCCTCACAGCGCCAAACAAATTAAACATTTCTTTACCATTTTACTAATTTGTAAATCAAAGACAGTACAAGATTGTGACAAATTTTTTGTTACATATAGCTAAAACCATATACTATAAAACAAACCAGTTAGCTACCTACAGTTTAACCACCTCTAATCTCCCATAATATAAAAATACTCATGAAGTAATCATTCAAACATTCATCTCTTGTGAGACATCTGATTTTCCTTAATATAAAAATCCTCAACAAGTTATCATTCAAGCATTTATCTTTTGCACCAATGCAACATGGGAGGGTTAGTACTATTGATATGCATGTTTGTTTCATGGATGTTCATACATCGATGGAGTCAAAGGAACAACAAAGGCCCTAAAACTTGGCCCTTTCTTGGAGCTGCCATTGAACAATTGATGAACTATGATAAGATGCATGATTGGCTTGTCCATTATTTTTCTAAGTCAAAAACTATAGTGGTTCCAATGCCATTCACAACATACACATACATTGCTGATCCTGTTAATGTTGAACATGTACTTAAGACCAACTTCAACAATTATCCAAAGGTAATCTCTTTTTTTTACTTGCATTCGCAACTAGAAAAAATTGAATTACCGACGGAAACTAGAAATGAAAAAATGAAACTGGTCTATAACTTTGGCGTATTGAACACTTAGTAGTGAAATTAAAGACGAATTTCATTTTTTCCGTCTCTAGATTTTGTCGGTAAGTCAACTTTTTTTAGTAATGGTTTTTTTTTTTATGGAAGACAGTGCTTATGAATTTGTATGCAGGGTGAAGTGTACCATTCATATATGGAAGTGTTACTTGGAGATGGAATATTTAATGTAGATGGTGAACTTTGGAAGAAGCAAAGGAAAACTGCAAGTCTAGAATTTGCATCAAGAAATTTGAGGGATTTCAGCACTAAAGTTTTCAAGGAGTATGCCTTAAAACTCTCTTCCATTCTCAGTCAAGCATCTTTCCTTAACCAAGAAATAGACATGCAGGTATCCATCCATTCTTATATTTTTATTGAAAACTTTAATATTTATTTCCTTAGCTACAATTGATGATTGTTGAAATGTCAATTTTTAGGAGTTGTTGATGAAAATGACTTTAGACTCAATATGTAAGGTTGGTTTTGGAGTGGAAATTGGAACATTGAATCCAAACTCACCAAACAATTCTTTTGCTCAAGCCTTTGATACTGCAAACATCATAGTAACACTTAGATTCATTGATCCTTTATGGAAAATTAAGAAAATTCTAAATTTAGGCTCAGAAGCACAACTTGACAAAAGCATCAAAATCATTGATGATTTCACTTACTCAGTAATAAGAAGAAGGAAGGCAGAGATTGAGGATGCTAAAAAAAGTGGCCAACAAAATCAGATAAAACATGATATATTATCAAGATTCATAGAACTTGGAGGAGAAAACAATGCAAATGACAAAAGTTTGAGAGATGTTGTTTTGAACTTTGTGATTGCTGGTCGAGACACAACAGCAACAACATTATCATGGAGCATATATATGGTTATGACACATCCTCATGTTGCTGAAAAACTTTACTTAGAGCTAAGAAATTTTGAGGAGAATAGAGCAAAGGAAGAGGGTGTTACATTGCCTCAGTGTGACAAAGAGGACCCTGAATCATTCAATCAAAGAGTAGTTCAATTTTCAAAGTTATTGAACAAAGATTCTCTAGAGAGATTGCACTATTTGCATGCTGTCATAACTGAGACTCTAAGATTGTACCCAGCTGTTCCTCAGGTATGCATTTTCTACTTCCCTTTGTTGTTTGTTAGTGTTATGACAGCAATAATATACGACAACCTAAAATGTTGGTTTATTTTTTATTAGGACATGAATATTTGTGTTATGTAAACATCTAAAATTTGTAACACTACAACGTCTGGTTGGCTCAGTTTAAAATCGTGGTTAATACAGTTCAGTTCAGTGCGTAGTATATTTTAAATCAAAGGAAAGAAGTATAGAGTCTCGTTAAACGTTCTGATGCAAAACCCTCCTTAACCATGAAGTTGCGAACTATCAACCACATTTATAATGGTTTGGAGTTGGTTAGCGAGTACACCTGGTATGAGGATAATCCATTTTTCACGCACTGCAATAACTTGATTTTGAATTGCGTTAACTAGGCGTGGAATGTTTCTGATGTACAATTAACATTTCTCAAAAAAGCAAAGTGCTTGATAATAAAATGAAATTGGTTTACATCAATTTTGTTATTAAGCAAAGAATTTTTAAGTAATTTGGAGGAAGTTCATTAGGGTTATTGCTTTAAATATACTAACTAATGAACTTGTTGTGTAAACTACAAATATTAATTGTTAAATGTAGGATCCTAAGGGTGTCTTAGAGGATGATGTGTTACCAGATGGTACTAAAATAAAAGCAGGAGGAATGGTAACATATGTTCCATATTCAATGGGAAGGATGGAGTATAATTGGGGTCCTGATGCAGCTTCATTTGTACCTGAAAGATGGTTCATGGATGGTATTCTTAGAAATGAATCTCCATTCAAATTCACAGCTTTTCAAGTAAGTTCATATGTTTTCTTGAATCTATATATAAAAATGTAAAGCTGTTATTGCAAGTTTTAAACACATTAGTTTTATTTTCTTTTGGATATACACAGGCAGGGCCAAGGATATGTCTTGGTAAGGACTCAGCATATCTACAGATGAGGATGGTTATGGCTATTTTGTGCAGATTTTACAAGTTCAACTTAGTGCCTGGTTATCCAGTGAAATATAGGATGATGACTATATTATCAATGGCACATGGCTTGAAGCTTACTATAGAGAAACGTTCTTGAGATGCTTTCATGATAACACATGTCCCATAAGCATCTTCTTCATTACATATTTTATGTCATGGAATGAATAAATTAAGATTTGTAAGATTTTATCATTAATTGCTGCCATAGTTCCTTTTTTATGAAATTGATCCGAACAAGAGTAATATATAACCATTATAATAAACTATATAGATGAAGAAGAAATAGAAGAAGAGAATGAGAGAAGAAAAGAGCATTTGCATTCTACACTTGAAGGTGTATCTTTACAATGTCATATGAGTCCTATTTATAAGACATAAGTCTTGTAACCTACAAATGAATTAAGGCCTACCATAATGTGCCTTTAACATATACAATGAATAACAATTACAATGGATAATAATCTATATAAATGTGTGTCTTCTAATATTCCTCTACCATGTAACATTTGTAACTCATGGACATCCACATTACTATTATTCATAACACTCCCCCTTGGATGTCCATTAAAGATATGCCTCATTAAAACCTTACTAGAAAAAAACCCAATGGGAAAAATTCTTAGTGAAGGAAAAAAAGTACAATATCCTTTATGTGGGAACTGTCTCGTTAAAAACCTTTCGTGGAAAACCCAATGGGACAAAACCACGACAAGGGAAAAAGAGTACAGTTTTCTCCCCCTGTTTGAAGAATCTCTTAATATACATTTAGATTTTCTCCCCTTGATGCATATGAAGCAATATACTTCGTAATATATCCCCATTTCAATTGAGATTCATAGTTGGTATTTTCTTCGGGGTTTCTTCCTTGAATTGTTGGTATTTGAACATGATATGAGGAAGTGATCACTATAGATTGCTATGTAGATCATGATGATGCCTCAATGTCGCCATGTAAATAATCATATACTTCAGAACTGTCTTGATCTGGACCAGAAAAATATCTTGTATCAGCATGGTTAATTTAATGGACATATATTCATAAAATAATTGTTTCAATTCAATCGTAAAAATATAAAATATATATCACTTTGTTCTAATGAATTTTGGTTGGTGATAAATTCTATCTCACTAATATGTATCAAATAATATTATCACATCAATCCATATGACATCTAGTAATATGTGTGCACTAATTTAAAGTCTTCTAGACCGGGATATTTGATATCTTCTTGAGACACATCATGTACTCGATAGAGATATAATTTATCATGATTCAATTAGCTAATTGATCGATCTGCAGGTCGAGACAAAATTTTGTTTGGCAGAAATATTTATTTAAGATATTTCTCTATATCTTCAATCCTTCTAGAATTTTCTATTTAGAGATCAACCAGAGAGGTTCAACCTTCAAATCCATCAAAAATAATTTGAGGTCCTTCATATCAAACTCTTTCTTTAACTAATTTAAAATATGCATTGAGATGATTATACCACATGTGTGCAGATAATATTATCCCATGGAGGGGTTATTTCAATTGGAGTAATCATCTCAAAAATCCGAATAACCAATCTCGAAAAATTAGACCCTTCTGGGATCCTCATATAATCATGACTATCAAATAAGCCATACAAAAAGTTGTAACACATCAATCGTTGTATTTGAGCCTTTCAAAATTACTTGCATTCACTACAGGTAAATTTATCTTCGAAATCAAATGTTAGGTTTGTGCGAATACTTTTGAACATCGAGTCTAACTAGATTCACATCTTTGGCTGTATTGACTATAGGTCGGAAAAACGTTTTCTTTGCAAAACAAATTTAATTCCGCTTCAATTGCATTTTCCTATTTTGGTCAATCATTGCTTTGTCTAAATTCTTAATAGACTTTGGTTCATGATCCTCTTCATCATTAATCATATTTAGCGCTACATTATACTCACACAAAATTGTCAACGTTGACTTTGTTTCGGTTCCATCATATTTCATTATTGACATAATTTATTGAGATCTCATTTTCACAAATTTCAGGCACCTGATCAGTTTTTCTGGAACTTAAAAATTAATTATGTCAAATTACTCGTTAGGAGTTTTCATATCCTCTTTTGTGCCATCTTGCTTTTAAGCTCATTTCCTTGTTCTAGGATTTTTATTCTTTGGAACCGACTAAACCATACGCTTCATGCGTGGTTAAGATTCATTTGCAATGTCTGAGTGTCCAACAGGGACATCAATTTTTATTAAGCTATAAATACATCTCTGGCTATTGGCTCAACATACTTTATGATATGGATGGAGATTCATATACTCATATATTCCCAACATTCTTTAAGGATCCATCAAAAATATCTTAGATGGAGAATATTAGGTCATTGACCAAAAATCAATTGTAAAGGGGAGAACTTACAGATATATGTTAACTTATTGGCTTGATGCGTATCAATGTGTCAGCCTGCAAGATTGCATGTTCCCAAGTAGAAATTGGAAGTTCCATCTCATAAGTATTGGTCATATAATTAACTTTAGATGTCTAATGTATGGTTCTTCAAGACCATTTTATGAATGAACATATGCTATGCGATGTTCAATATAAATTCTAATAGTCATAAAATATTTATCAGATGCTTTCAAGATAATTCACATAATAAGCTTTTACTCGAATTAGTAGCAAACAATCTCACAAACTTCTGGTTGTGAGTTGATGACAATTATAAATATGTAGTCATTTAGTTGATGCATCAATTAAAATAATAAAATATCTAAATGGTCCATGTGATTATTGATTTACAAATATCACCTTATATATATTTTAGACATGCAGGAGACTTATTCCCTCAAACTGCCAACTTCTTTTGGGAATTAGTAATAACAAAGATTAATGGATTGGAGAATCGACAAGATATTCAATACATGTTTATATAAAAAAAATTAACTATTTTTTTTTCCGCAGCATAATAGACCCGGGATGGCCCAGCCGGTCTTGCCAACAACAAACTTATTATGATCCATAAACTTCTGGTTTAAGGTAAGTCTCATGATATACAGACATTGAATATTTTTTTCTTTTGTGCTACTCCAAGAGCATATTCAAGTAAAATTTCCCTTATATTCCTTTGATTCTATTATACTAAGATCAAATAGATCATTTAGATTACAATCATGGTCTAAAGATTCAGTTCTTCAAGAACTTGACCACAAATATTTTCATTAGTGATGATCAAGAAAAATCATACTTTCTAACTATTTGTTCTCCAAGAATTAGACCACGAGTTTATATGATTACCATAATTCTTTGAACAATTCTCCAAGGATGGTAGAATATTAAGTTTTTTTTTTTAAAGTTCTTCAAGAACTATCACAAATCTTTACATTTTAATCCTACAAGGATACTCAGATATTTTTTTTTCAGTTCTTCGAGAACTATATAACAAATCATCACAAAAAAATTCTTTAAGCAATCCTACAGGGATTCTTGAACATTTTTTTTCCAGTTCTTCAAGAACTATATCACAAACCTTCATACTTTGAGCAATCCTTTTAGGATGCCTAAATGACGAATTCTTCTAGAATTTATCAAGAATTGATAAACATGATAGTTGTCCCTATGCAATCCAACATGGATGCTTGAATATTGAATTCTTCAAGAATTCATCAAGAATAGACAAACATGCTAATTGTCTTTATGCAATCCAACAAGGATGCTTGAATGTTGAATTCTTCAGGAATTCATCAAGAATAGAAAATGATAACCATAGTAGCTAAATTAAATTCTCAATAAAATTTCTATACAAGAAATATAAAATGTTAACATGATAAAATAAAAGCTATAAGAAACAAAACATAATAATATGAGTTAGATTAACTAAAAGATAGTAGAAAAAAAAACATATCTTTGCCAAATAGCCTCCAAGCTTATTAAGCCATCATTTTGGTAGAGTTTTGTGCTGATAACGTGTTATGAAATTGATCCAAACAAGATTAAGATATAACCATTGTTTTACTCTATAATTGGACCCCTTTAAATAGAGAGAGGGTCTCACTAATTTAGTGGAAATTCATGTAGATCCCACCTTTTTCGAATAGGACCCATTAAATAGCCGGTAGAATCCACATGAAGTTCAATCGATGATAAAGAGAGTGCTGGAGGAGAGTATTGCTATTACTCGTCGTGATATTATAGTTTTTCTTGTATAATGTAAGTAACTTATTACAACAATATAAAAAGTGCAAGTCCTTGAAAATTTCATAATATACGTTTACAACCATTTTTTCACAGCATTCAATGGTTGATGTAAAATTGTGTGCATATAGAGTATGTGTGTTCAAAAAATACAACTATTTAACATGCAAATTTCAGAAATCAAATAAGTCTAGTGTAGAAAACAATATAGAGTAGAAAAAATAAGAAGTGATAGACTGATAGGCAATCAATGTTATAAATATTGCACTGGTTCAAATTCAATGGAGAACAAGGCACATAGTTGAATGATAGGTGTGTTTGGTGGACACAATTAAGTCTAAGTTTGGATTCACTTATGGGGAGAGTAAAAAGTTATTCCAGAGACATAAAATTGATCATGACGTGTTTGGGTATCTTCTTTGATCAACTTCTGGTTGTATTTCAAGGATCACAAATTATTAATCTTGTTGAGATTCAATGTGTAATTTTGGTGAAGTTTAACAATGGGTGAAGTGAGGAGTCTAGCTGATGTGTACTTTCCCTATTGGTCAATTTTCTTTCTATTGTAATAAGGTCAATGCTCACCATCTATTGTAGCCTACGTGGCAATCCATTTGGCATCTCACTATGATAGATGGTGAGTATGAGTCCTCTTTGTTGGCTGTATAAATACCCTACTTTCAGTTAATGAGAAACTGACTATTTTCATTCACTCTCAATTCAGATACAATTAGGTTTTTCTTCCCAAAGTGTGAGTGTGTGAAGTCTCTGTAACTCCGTGTGATTACAGTAGACATTGAAGAATCTGCTCCAACAAATTGGCATCTAGAAGGTGCTGAGATATGTAAAGGGTATCATTGACTTAGGTATTCTGTTCCCTAGCAAGAAGATTGGTGATGGCAGTGTATGTGGCTACACTGATTCTGACTGGAGTGGTGATCTAGTTGACAAGAAGAGTACAAGTGGATACTTATTCATGCTGGGAAATGCACCAATCTCATGGTGCTCAAAGAAACAGAGTTCTGTTGCCTTGTCATCCTATGAAGCAGAGTATATAGCTGCTGCACAAGGTGCTTGCCAAGCTCAGTGGCTTGGTAAACTGTTGACTGAGTTAAAACTGTGTAAATCACATGTTAGGAAGCTGTATATTGACAACAAGTCAGCAATTGACTTGGCCAAACACGCCACTTCATATGGTCGCAGCAAACATATTGAGACCAAATATCACTTTTTGAGAGATCAAGTAAGCACTGAGAAACTGGAACTGGTGCACTGCAAATCTGAGAATCAACTAGCCGATCTGTTGACAAAACCTTTGATTGTGAAGAGATTTGAGGAACTGAGAAACAGGACAGGAATGAAGACTCTTGAAGACCAGAATTAGGGAGGTGTGTTGAGATTCAATGTGTAATTCTGGTGAAGTTTAACAGTGATTGAAGTGAGGAGTCTAGCTGATGTGTACTTTCCCTATTGGTCAATTTTCTTTCTATTGTAATAAGGTCAATGCTGACCATCTATTGTAGCCTACGTGGCAATCCATTTGGCATCTCACTATGATAGATGGTGAGTATGAGTCCTCTTTGTTGGCTGTATAAATACCTTGCTTTCAGTTAATGAGAAACCAACTATTTTCATTCACTCTCAATTCAGTTACAATTCTGTTTTTCTTCTCAAAGTGTGAGTGTGTGAAGTCTCTGTAACTCTGTGTGATTACAGTAGACATTGGAGAATCTGCTCCAACAAATCTATCGTCAACACAAGAGCCATCAACAATAAACTACCTTTAGTGAGACCATATATGTGATCAACAACCATATCCAACTCCTCTTCCATTGAACTCGAACCCTACTTCAGCATTGAGTATGCAATTAGTTCGACCACCAACACCACTTTCAGATGCGCAATTTCAGATCATGTCTCATCTTCAATAGGTCACCAACAAATCGATTTGCACAATTTCAGATATTTTTGTAATTCTGAAACTTAACTCTGTAAACATATATATATATATATATATCAAGCTATAAGTTAGGAATTAACCAAAAAAAATACTAAAAGAACCATTGTTGCATGTTGAAAGGCAAGATGAATTAGGCATTTGGTAAAGTAAAAGTGTTTATTCATGTATCGAAGAGAACAATAGGGTGACTTTATATGGTACACCAGATGCTACAATAGGGAACCTGCAGGAGCAGGTAATAGTAACTAGGGAACCTGCTGTAGCAGGTGCAGAAATGGAATTCAGTATAACTACAAAATAACAAAAGTTACAGCTTATATACATATACTCTTACACTGCACTTCATACATCCCCCCGCAAGCTCAAGGAGGGTGTGAAGCCAAAGGAGGAGCAACTACTTGGAGCTTGGACTTGAGGAAAGTGAATCTTGAGGAGGATAGTGGCTTGGTGAAAACATCAGCCCATTGCTCAGTACCAGGGACATGAAAGATGTTCAGCTGCTTGGATAGGACCTTGTCACGGACAAAGAAGAGGTCTAGCTCCAAATGTTTAGTCCTAGCATGAAGGACTGGGTTGTGAGCAAGTGCTACAGCACTTTGATTGTCACAAAGGACCTGTGGTATAGTATGTCTGATACCCAACTCAGTGAGGAGAGACTGAATCCATGTAAGTTCAACAACAGTGAGAGCAAGACTTCTGTATTCTGCTTCTGCACTTGACCTTGCAACAACAGTTTGTTTCTTAGCCCACCATGAGATGAGATTGGGACCCAAATACACTGCGGCACTAGAAGTGGACTTCCTGTCATCTACATCTGAAGCCCAGTCTGCATCACACCATGCTCTTAACTGTAAAGGTTTAGATATATCTGCTGGTTGGAGAAGTAGGCCATGGCTGATTGTGCCTTTTAAGTACCTAAGAATCCTCTTGACAACTGCCCAGTGAGACTCCAAAGGAGCAGACATAAACTGACAGACTTTATTGGCTGCATAGCTAATTTCTGGTCGAGTGATGGTTGTGTATTGAAGAGCACCAACCACTGATCTGTAAGTTATCTGGCAGATAATCATTGCCTTGTTTGGACAGCTTGCAGCTAGAAACCATAGGGGATGAGATGCCATTAGCTTCAGCCATGTTTGTCTTGTTGAGCAGATCACGAATATTTTTGCCTTGAGTGAGTAAGATATTGCCATTTTCAAGAGTTTTAACCTCTATGCCAAGGAAATAATCCAATTTTCCAAGCTGCTTAAGTGAGAAAACAAAATCCATTTGATGAATGAACTGTTTGATGGCTGAGTTGGAATTGCCAGTCAGTATAATGTCGTCCACATAGACAAGTAGATAAATCACAGCTCCATTTTTCTTGTAAACAAACAGAGAAGGGTCACATCTACTGCTAGTGAACACTAGAAGTAAGAGAGTAGACTTCAGCTTACCAAACCAAGCACGAGGAACCTGTTTTAAACCATAAATTGCTTTGTGCAGTTTGCAAACTAGGGATCTGTCAACAGCTTCAAATCCTGGAGACTGAGACATATACACTTCTTTTGTGAGGATGCCATTTAAGAAGGCATTGTTGACACCAATTTGGTGAACATCCCACTTGTAGCTAAGAGCAAGTGTAAGAATGGTGCGAATAGTTACAGGTTTTATGACAGGGGAGAATGTTTCATTGAAATCTTGGCGTTGTTGTTGATGAAAACCTTTAGCAACTAACCTTGCTTTATACTTGTTGAGTGAACCATCAGCATTTTCCTTCACCTTAAAGACCCATTTGCAGCCTATTACATTCTTGTCAGGAAGAGGTGCAACTAGGGACCAAGTTTTGTTTCTTATTAGAGCTGTATATTCATCTGCCATGGCAGATTTCCAGGCAGGTTGCTGCAAGGCGGTTTTGACACTTTTAGGCTCAATGTGTGTAAGAAGGAGAGTAGGATGCAGTTTAGGTTTGACAATGCCATTTTTGGCTCTAGTTTGCATAGGATGAGTGTTTTGAGGGTGGATGGGAGGTGAGGATGACTGTTCAATAGTTGTACTGGCTGTGGCCATTGAGTGGGGGTGAGGAGTGGTTTCTGTGGCAGACCCGGTGATGCTGGCAGTGGGTGCTGCAGGTGAAGTGTTTGGTGTTTGTTGAGGTGAGATGGGTGAGTGGTTAATGGTTGCAGGAGAGTTAATCTCTGGTGGTGAGGGAATTGCTGTTAAGGGAGAGTTTCGTAAGTTCTGAGATGTGGGTGGTATGATAGGAATGTTGGCAGTAGGGTGGGTGGTGTTCTGTGATGATGGTGAGTGGCTAGGAGTAGCAGGTTCAAACAGTTGTTTGTATGAGAATTTTTGCTCATTGAACACAACATCCTTGGATATATAGATACGGCCATTGGGGGATACGCATTTGTATCCTTTATGGGAGGAGGAATAGCCCAAAAAGACACATTCATGGGACCTGAAATCAAACTTGTGAGCATTATATGGTCTAAGACAAGGAAAGCAGCTGCAACCAAAGGCTCTAAGAGAAGAATAATCAGGCCATTGACCATACAGCACTTGAAATGGGATGCCACCATGAAGAGATGCTGTTGGCAACCTGTTAATGAGGTGTACAGCAGTGGCCAAAGCATGATCCCAAAAACTAAGGGGTAGTCTAGCTTGAAAGAGAAGTGTGAGACTAAGTTCAACAACATGTCTATGTTTTCTCTCCACAACACCATTTTGGTGGTGTGTGTGAGGTCAAATCAGCCCATGGAGAACACCAAGATCAGCAAGATATTTGGAGAGGGGGGGCGAAATTCACCTCCCCAATCAGTTTGAATAGATTTTAATTTGGTGTTAAATTGAAGTTCAGCCATTGCCTTGAACTGTTTGAAGACATTGAATGTTTCAGATTTGTTTTTAAGTAGATAAAACCAAGTGAAACGTGAGTGAGCATCTACAAAGGTGAGATAGTAGTAAAACCCTGTGGAGGATGCCATTGGTGAAGGCCCCCAAAGATCACTATAAACAAGTTCTAGGGGAGCATTGTAAACAGTTTCAGAGGCAGAACTAGGTAATCTATTTGATTTACCAGCACAACAAGCATCACAAAATGTAGAAGTATCTTTATTAGGTAATGGCAGGTTACACAATTGAAAAACATGTTTCAAGGTATTGAAATTGGGGTGGCCTAGTCTTAGATGCCATGTATGCAAACTATCAGACCTAGACAAAGGTGAAACTACACTGTTAACAGAAGCAGTAAAGGGAACAGAACCAGATTGTGGAGCAGGGGAGACATTAGCAACTTGTGGCAGCAAGTCCTTGAATTCATATAGTCCATCAGGGCCAGCACGTCCATGCAGGAGCACTTCACGTGTAGCCTGTGATTTGACAAACATATCATTCAAGTGAATTTCAAAGAAAACAGTATTGTTATGCAAGAATTTGTGCACACTGATCAGATTTTTGGAAATGCCAGAGACATGTAATAAATTATGAAGATGAAATGTAAAGTTAGGATTAAATGGAGAGTTGAAGGAAGAGGAACCAGAAGATTGGACAGTCAAACCTTGACCATTGCCAATAAAGACTTGGCTAGGAGTGTCCAATGAGACTTGAGGATGCTGTATATTCTGGCCATTGTTAGTGACATGGAGAGATGCTGCAGTATCCCCAAAGAAGTTAGGGTTCTGTTGCTGAGGAGTGTTCACCATCAATGCGGTGGCGTGTGGAGGCTGCGGCTGAGCATTGAAAGGTGCATTCCATTGATTTGATGGAGGAGCTGGAGGTCTCACATAAGCATACAGATTGAAGTTTTGTTGAGGCATAGTAGGATTGTAATGCCGATTATAACGATGATAACAATATGCAGCAGAATGACCAACCTTGTTGCAGACTTGACACTGCACATTTGATATTCCTCCACGGCCATGGCCTCTACCACGGCCACGGCCACGATAACCAAAGCCTTGAGTGTGTTGTTCAGGCGGTTGTGAATTGTCTGCGCCATTAGCAGTACCTTGAGTAGCTTGCGAAGCATTTGATTGTTGCACAGGTGCCTGAGTAAGAAGCACAGTTGCAGAGTCACTTGCAGTTTGTTAACAGTAGCGCTGGAGACGAATTTCTTGACCTAGGAGAAGTGCTTCAGCTTCTTCAACAGAGATATCATCATCAAAGTGACTCTCGATGATGGATATGATCGAATCATAGGCTTGCGAAAGGCCATCGAGTATAGCGTCAAGATGATCGCGAGCAGAGACAGGATCTCCAACAGAGGAAAGCGCATCAACTAAGGATTTGATTTTCACAAGGTATTCTTTGACCGTGAGATTTTCGAGTGTCGACGTTGTGCGAAGTTCTGTGCGAAGTTGACAAATCTTTTTTCGCCCTAATTTCTGGAAATAGGCGAAGATCTTCTCCCACGGTTTGAATGTGTGATGCGATCCAACCACACGAGCCTGGATTCCAGTGGAAAGCGATGTCTGAAGCCATGAGAGAAGCATCTGATCTTGTGTTTCCCAGATCTGGAACGCAGGATTTTCATTCTCAGCAAGAAGGTCTTGTTCCGTGAGGTATCGCGGCGGAATGCGAGGCGCAACGAGGAAATGTTGGAGGCGGTGAGCCTTGATAACCGGCTTAACTTGCTGGCGCCAGAGAACAAAGTTCTCATCATGAACTTTCTCTGTGATCTTGTGGCGAAATTCTTTGATTTCTGATGTAGTGGTGCTACCGGCGCTCGCATTTGGTTGCGGATTCGAGTTGGTAGTGGGGGTGCGTGGTTGTTCATCGTCGTTGTTAACAGAGGCCATCGTCAATCGCGATGGTTACGGAGCAAAAAAGAAGAGAGAAAAAAATTGTTGAGTTTGTTAGGGTCGTAACAGCTTTAGATACCATGTTGAAAGGCAAGATGAATTAGGCATTTGGTAAAGTAAAAATGTTTATTCATGTATCGAAGAGAACAATAGGGTGACTTTATATGGTACACCAGATGCTACAATAGAGAACCTGCAGTAGCAGGTAATAGTAACTAGAGCAGGTGACAGAAATGGAATTCAGTATAACTACAAAATAACAAAAGTTACAGCTTATATAAATATACTCTTACACTGCACTTTATGCAAAAACGCAACCACGTTTGTTTGATATCATGCTTACTAATTAACTAATTAGTTCTCAAAAGATTGAGGTGTTCTGTTCAAATTAAATAAGGTTGAACTGACAACGATTTTGACATTTGTTCACTATATAATTTCATGGCACATGGTATATGTTTAGCAAATCCAGATGTAATCTTCAAATTTGATTTCGTATTGTACATGATGGACCATTCCCCTAAAATTAATCTCGTCTTGGGATACGCATCATAAATCTTCTTAAGCACATGATCATTGGCTTAATTAAGACTTTTATATATGTATGCATGGTTTGTTACAAAGGGCATTATTATGAGGCAACTAATACAATATAGACACATTTTTCCAATCCAAAACACATCACATGCATTTCCTCGTTCTTATACTCTCTCTAGTTTATATATTAAAGAAAAATGTAGTTTTATATTCATGTTATTCAATAAACCTTTTTTATAGAATTATTTAATAAACCTAAAATTGTATTTGTTAGAATAAAAGACACTATTGAGTTTCAAACCAATAGATAAACGCGTATCAAAAAATAAAAGCTCAAAGAAATGTCACAGTCCAAGATCAAGCAAAAAACATGCTAGGGATCCACGAATGAAACATACGATTTTATGTGCAACTTCCAATTGTAGAAGTCCAATAAAAGCGATGGAGATGCAATACTGTTAGGGAGTCGTACAGAACAAGTATAAAGAAAAAAGTAAAGAAAAGAGAACAATTCAACGTTTGATCATCCAGTTTCACATCAAAGTGATATGTACATTAGAGGGTCTAAGCAAATTGCTTGCTTAAGACCAGTCTTTTTGAATCTAGCCACAAAATCCTCGGCAGTAGGCTCCAAACCCTATTGCTCAATTAATTATACTAGAAAATTTCTAAATCCCAAAGAACCCTAATCCACTTGAGAGTTCAGTTGAGACTTCTTTCCTCTAGTGTTTCTGTTTCCTCTCAGTTTATGACTTGTTCAATAATTGTTAGTTTCCCTCACTGCACACTTAGTTTTCTATACATAAACTAAGATTAGCTATGATTATGATCACTAAATTGAATCCTAAGTGAGTCCCAGCTACTCACATCATATATTACAAACAAAATAATGGTACAATCCGGTTAACGAGGGAAATAATAATAACATAGAAACTCTACAATTGTGAATTACTTGCTATAGAGAAATAAGAGTATTAAAAATAGGATGCATCTAGTTGTAATAAAGCTACAGAATTTGCACATGCAGTAATGAAATACTGCAGAAAATAAATTAATAACGTGGAATGAGAGGCTGGCTGGGCTTGAAGATGGTGTATGTGTGGCTGGAGTGGTGTGCAACAGCAAACATCAGCTAGTCAGCGGGGAATAGGAATTACTGGACCACTGTGACTGCTCCTATATATATATGTGAAGTTGTGAAATATGCATGAATTTTGCTTTGGACCACAAAATGGACTGAAACATAACTCACGTCACATCCTAATTTATTTCCCTCCTTTCAAACTCTGCACATGCAACTGTTTCATCGATTTCTTATATAGGTTTTGCAGTAGCTTTTTTTTGACAGAGGGTTTGCATTTTGTTCTAATTTTTTTGATAAACCAAGGTATTTCCGCGTGCAATCGCAGCGACTAATCCTCTAAAGTGCTGAGATTCATTTAATGAGTTGACCTGTATTTTTCGATACGCACCTGTTATGGATCCAACTCGTTATTGGTTTTTTAAGCAAAAACCCTAAAAAATACCCAACGGCTATATTTTTCAAAACTGAAATATAGCTGTTATAATAATGTGACCAAACAGTCCCTGGTTAGTTTTATTACAACTGTGAAACTAATGAGCCTCTAACTAATTCTTAGTTTGTTAAACTGATTAACAAACTGAGTTTGTTAGCTATAACAAACTCTAAACTACCAGCTATACATCCAGTGAATACTATAAATACATATGTACATACAGATTTTATATACAGAGAATTGCAAGAAATAATAGTTTTACATTGATTCTTTAATTCTTCTTCCTCCCTGTGTTTTTCTATTCTGTGCTTTTCTTCTTTGCCTGTTTCTTGTTGCTAAGTGTTTCCCTCTCTGTCAATAAGTGATTGACCTCACAAGTAGAAGAAAATAGAGATTAGTATCTTCCTCTAAAGGTGAGAAAAGAGAGAAACAGTGTAACAGTGAGTGAAGGTAAAAGAAGTATACCTGCTTGTGTGTTCCAAGAGAATTTTAGTTGATGAAATTTGAGGTGTTCACAAGAACAAGCTGTACAGTACATACAAGTAAACAAAAATACAGATCAGAGGTTGAAAGTCAAAGAATCTAAGAGAAATCACTGAGAAGAGTGATTCTGTACCTTCGCTAGTTTCTCCTTCAAGGTTGAGTGCAAGATCAATTCGTGATTTGTACATACAAGTCAAGAAACACAATACAAATCAGTATCTACGATCTAGGGTTCAAATCGTAAATCAGAGAAGAGATTCTGAGAAGAAAAAACGGTATACATGTTCGTAGTGGAGGAGAAGTCTTCGCTGAGACTCTTGGCTTGATTCTCCATCAGAATCAAGAGCTAAGGAGAAACCCAGGTGCTGCAAAAGAGAAGAAGACGCTTCGTGCAGAGAGAGAGCGTTCAAGAAACGCGTGAAGATTTCAAGAAACAGTGACTTAGGGTTTCTGAAAGAAACCATATATACTGATCCGCTTCCTTGATCCATAACCCGGAGTCAGATCCGCGTAAGTGTACAGTATAAGACCCGCTGGGTTCCGCAGGAACCGCTTTGTGAATTCATCTGGGCTGCTGAGTTTTTTTTGGCCAGTGTGGGCTGGGCTTTTCTGTTTCTTGCACCTCTGAATTGCTGAATACAACCTGCAAGTAAAAGCAATTGTAAATGGTAAGAAAATTCAACATGGTATCTCAGAGCTGGTAACAATCCAGGGAAAAACAGGAAAAATTTACTCTAACTCGATCTTCTTTAAGTTTTCTTTTAAGGTTCTTTAAAGTTCTTTAAGGTTTTTCTCAGTTTTACCTGCACAATCTGATTGTGCAGCTTTTGTGTTCTGACAATTTCTGTGTTTAAAGTGTTTTCAGTTCTAAAAGATGGCTAGTACTGGGACAGGTCTAAACACACAAATCCCAAAGCTTGATGGGAAAAACTGGGATAGATGGAGCCTCCAAATGAAGGCCATTTTTGGCTGCCATGGTGTTCTCAGAATTGTTAGGAATGGTTTTGAACAATTGGGTGAAGAACCAACTGTTGCTGAAACTAATTTGTTCAATGAAAACGTACAAAAGGACTACAAGGCAATCTATCTCATACACCAGGGGTGTGATGAGGCAAACTTTGATAGGATTAGAAGTTATGAGACTTCTAAGGCTGCCTGGGATGCCTTAGAGATGTATTACACTGGTGCTGCCCCTATCAAAGAAGAAAAGTTGCAGGCTCTAAGAGCCCAGTATGAAACACTAAAGATGAAGGAAGGTGAATGTATTTCTGATTTCTTTATAAGGTTAAAGAAAATCACTAATACTATGGCAATGTATGGGGAAACTCTTACAGAAAAGGTGATCTGTAAGAAAGTCCTAAGGTCCTTAACTAAAAAGTTTGGCTGGGTAGTCAACAGTATTGAAGATACAACTCTACCAGATGACTATAAAGTGGAAGAGCTTCAAGCAAAGCTTGAAGCAAAGGAGCTAAGGATCAAACTACTAGAAGGTGAAGAAGATGAGCAGGCCCTACTCACCAAGTCCAATGGCAAGAAGTGGTCAAAAGGCAGCAAAGGTAAGTCAGGTAAACCTAACTCTAAATCTGATTTCACTAAGAAAAGTAGCAATGCATCTAAGAAAGATAAATCTAAAGTGCAATGCTAGAGATGTGATGAATATGAGCACTATGCTACTGAGTGTCCTACTAGAAAGGACTCTAAGTCCAAAGAAGCTGAATCTGAAGCCAATGTGGCTAAAGAAGATTCAGATTTAGAATCTGATCATGTAGTTTTTAGCATGATTATAGATGACCTAGAGGAAACAGAAACTGAGGAAGTTTCTGTAGTTACAGCTGAACCTGAAGCTAGGGAAGTTTCTGTGTGTTCAAAGGCTGAAACAGAAACTAAGGAAGTTTCTGTGGGTTTTGTGACTGAACCCAAAACAGAGGCTAGGGAGGCTTTTGTGATATCTAAATCTGAACTGGAAGCAGAATCTAGGGAGGTTTCTGAGAGTTTAGATTTAGTGAACTGTGGAAATGTGATTGTCAAAACTGTGAGCTTTGACTCTATAAATTCAAAATCTGTAAATCTTAAAACTGTGAGTTTAGAACCTACTGATTTTGAAACTGAATTAGAAACAGAGATTAAGGCAATTTCTGTGATACCGAAAACTGATCCTAGGATAAGGAATTACTGTGAATATACTGTTTGTGCTTTGTCAACTAATATTGGCAGGATTTTTGAAGGAATGTGGTCATTGAACAATGGCTGTCCAAGCCACATGACTTATGAATGGCTGATTGACTCCTATTCTAGAAAGGAAATTGGTATTAAAGGGGCTGAACCTATTAATGCAGCTGGTGCAAGGAACCTAAGGTTAAAAAGGGAAGTTGAAAAGGTTATATTCACTAGAAATATTTCCTATATTCCAAACACTACTTGTTTAATAGGCAAATTGTTATTTGGAAGGCTGAAATCTGAATTTAAGGAAGTTATTGGTTTTTAAGCAAAAACCCTAAAAAATACCCAACGGCTATATTTTTCAAAATTGAAATATAGCTGTTATAATAATGTGACCAAACAGTCCCTGGTTAGTTTTATTACAACTGTGAAACTAATGAGCCTCTAACTAATTCTTAGTTTGTTAAACTGATTAACAAACTGAGTTTGTTAGCTATAACAAACTCTAAACTACCAGCTATACATCCAGTGAATACTATAAATACATATGTACATACAGATTTTATATACAGAGAATTGCAAGAAATAATAGTTTTACATTGATTCTTTAATTCTTCTTCCTCCCTGTGTTTTTCTATTCTGTGCTTTTCTTCTTTGCCTGTTTCTTGTTGCTAAGTGTTTCCCTCTCTGTCAATAAGTGATTGACCTCACAAGTAGAAGAAAATAGAGATTAGTATCTTCCTCTAAAGGTGAGAAAAGAGAGAAACAGTGTAACAGTGAGTGAAGGTAAAAGAAGTATACCTGCTTGTGTGTTCCAAGAGAATTTTAGTTGATGAAATTTGAGGTGTTCACAAGAACAAGCTGTACAGTACATACAAGTAAACAAAAATACAGATCAGAGGTTGAAAGTCAAAGAATCTAAGAGAAATCACTGAGAAGAGTGATTCTGTACCTTCGCTAGTTTCTCCTTCAAGGTTGAGTGCAAGATCAATTCGTGATTTGTACATACAAGTCAAGAAACACAATGCAAATCAGTATCTACGATCTAGGGTTCAAATCGTAAATCAGAGAAGAGATTCTGAGAAGAAAAAACGGTATACATGTTCGTAGTGGAGGAGAAGTCTTCGCTGAGACTCTTGGCTTGATTCTCCATCAGAATCAAGAGCTAAGGAGAAACCCAGGTGCTGCAAAAGAGAAGAAGACGCTTCGTGCAGAGAGAGAGCATTCAAGAAACGCGTGAAGATTTCAAGAAACAGTGACTTAGGGTTTCTGAAAGAAACCATATATACTGATCCGCTTCCTTGATCCATAACCCGGAGTCAGATCCGCGTAAGTGTACAGTATAAGACCCGCTGGGTTCCGCAGGAACCGCTTTGTGAATTCATCTGGGCTGCTGAGTTTTTTGGCCAGTGTGGGCTGGACTTTTCTGTTTCTTGCACCTCTGAATTGCTGAATACAACCTGCAAGTAAAAGCAATTGTAAATGGTAAGAAAATTCAACACTCGTGACCAAACTATTATTATTATAGTTGATTCAAACTATTATTATTATTATTATTATTATTATTTAGAAATATTTTAATAAATCACACATATCTCTCTGTTTTTACGTATTTTTTGAAAATACTTCATTTAATTTATAAAATAAAATAGTCATGCTCTCACTAGATAAATGAGTAGTTGGTTTCTTATCTTATTATTATCATTGTGTGGACCATTTAGAATGCCATCAATTTTTTCTTAGAAAGAGTGAGCAAATGTTCAAGTAGTTAAAATTATATCAAATCAAATGCAACTTTTGGTGATTTTCCCCGCTAGAATGTTTGCGAATGAGCTAATTCTTGATCCTACCGATCTTTTAATAAATGTTAATTATAAAAAAAATGCAATGAAATTATACGGACAACCATATATTGTTTCTCCATCTTAACGAAAAACCAACATATTTATTTTTACAAAGTAAAAATATTTATAAAGTAAAATACAAAAATAATTATACCAATAACATATTGTTCTTTTCCACTCAAAAACAAAGTTAATACAAAAAAGAAATGCATTCGTTAAGATAAAATATAGAAAAAAAAATTATACCAACAACAGACAATGTTTCCTCGTTGGAGCATAAAAGTCAGGGGCGGAGGAGGGTAGTGTTATTATGGGGTAGTCTGAGCTACCCTAAAAATAATATATGTATTTGCATAAGTAAGTATATTTTATATTTAGTACCCCAACTAAGTTTATTTGTCTAAGGAGATAAAAGAACAACAACAAGTCTATTAATTTGAGTCCATTAGTCTATTATTATCATAAACAAATTTGGTGATTTTCATCCCTCTATTTTACTTTTGACAATTTTGATTCTCAGTTTTCTTAGTTTTGCAAATTTTCTCCTCAAAATAATGAATTATTTGCATTTTTATTCTCCAAAATCTGAATTGCAATGATCCATGATTTTTGGTGATCAAAATTGCAATGAAAATTGCATAATCCATGATTTTTGGTGATCAAAATTGCAATGAAAAATCACATAGACCAAAATCACCAAATTAGAAGAGCAAAATTGTCAAAAGTAAAGTAAAATGACTAAATTCGCCAACCGAAGAAAGTTGAGAGATGATAAATGCAAGTAAAATTTTAAGTTATCTACGTATAAAATTCTATAAATATATTTATTAATTATAAATGATTTTTTTTTTAATTTTGAGTCTTTATGAAAAATATTACATAATGTCAACTTAATTTGATTGATTTTAAGCACATATCAAATTTGATAAATTTTTTAAGACTTATAAATGGTTATTTTACTTTTGAGTCATAGTAAGAATTTTTACATTTTACTTTTTTCTATTTTACTTATATTTATATTTTATAAATAATTTATTTCATTTTTGATGTTTTCTAATTTATTTATTTTGATTTTCTTTTAATTTTTAATGATTTTTACTATATCTTTAAAATTTATTTATTATTTATAAGTGATAAATGATTATTTTGCTTTTAAGTCCCAATTGAGAAACATTATATATAATTGGTATAATTTAATCATTTTTTAGAATGGAAATATCACAATTTATAAATGTCTTTACATAGATGATTTTTTTGCTTTTGAATCACAACAAGGAATATTACATGTGCTGGTTCAAAGCAAAGCAAGGGAGAGCATGTGAGCTTGGGTGGTCGGACTGGTATAATTGCCCAATGGGTTGTTTTTCATCTTTGTAATGATTTTTATATTGTAACAAACCTATGAAACAATCTCAGTAGCCGGGTACTCTTTTTCCCTCCCTGAGTCTTTTCCCTTTGGGTTTTTGGCTCGTGGAGGTTTTAATGAGGCCCTTAGGTGTAAGGGGGTGGTGCACCCCATGTGCGCCCCATAATACATTTGCTTATCTATAAAAAATGGAATATTACATGTTATCAGTATAATTTCATTGTCTTAATTTGAGTATATTTTACTTTTGAATCAATTTGCGGAACTTTGAATGATATTGGTTAAAATATTTCATTTCTTTGAGCATATATCAATTTTATAAATATCTTTGTTGTTTACAAATTTTTCTTTTGAATACCAACAAGGAAATATACCTTTTTGCATTTTTAAAGAACTAAAAGAAAAAATCATGTCTTAATGTAAGATTTTAATTTTTAAAACAAATGTGTGAATGCATATAAGTATCTTACTTGTTGTCCTTCAATAAAATGAATTTCGGAGAAAATGACCACGGTAAGAAATTCGATAAAAACTATCAATAAATGTCAAATGTCCCACCCAACATTTTATCCACAATTTTGTCAAAAAAAAAAACATTTTATCCACAATTTTTTTTTGACTATTGCTATATATATATCCCTTATCTACCGTCCAATACTTCTAACACTATAGATGTATTTGTAGAATATTTCATCGAATTAAAAACGTTTTTGGGGTAAGTCATTTATTTTAGTGGGACCGAGTCTACAATTGGAGTTATTAGTGTTGTGCAATAAGGTTCCTTTGGCCCACTATATATGTACCAAAAAATAGGTTGTAAAGCATATACAAGAAAAGAGAGAGAGAGGACAATCTGTGGGCACCAATATTGCTTTGTATAGTTTGTAACGTAAATGAATTTCCCAAAGCCTCAACACTCAACAGTGCCCCACTTGAATGATCAAATCTTGCTGGAATATTGCTTACCAACAAACACCTTAATCTGTTGCTGTTTCCTGATCGATGCCATTAACATATAGCAACAAGAAAACCAATTATGTACCTAAATCATTTCTAATCCACTACCTTATTAGAGTATGTATTCATTTTTATTTATTTTATATAAAATATAGATATATTAGAAAGCTAATTACATTATTACATTTAATTATTCTACCATACTTTTTACCAAGACAATTAATTTATTAGCGATTAGGAATGAAATAAAAATCAGGTCCAACAACCTAATTAGAAAGCATCCTCATCATTTTCTATTCCCATTTTAATATAAGTATTATAATTATAATTATTATTAAAAATATACACTTAAGTCAAAAAGAATTCTATATATACTAGAATGCATATGCATGACCCTAAAACAGGAAATTGATGTGATATGAAGTTTCATTAAATAATGATAAGATAAGTTAATTAATGGAAGATATATATCTATCTGATGATCCTTCTGGAGGTAGGTAGTTAAAAAAACAAGAGGGGGATGCATATGCATGTAAAATGGAAGAAGTACAGGGAAATTGTCACTTTGCAAAACCCCTTAGAAGAGACGCCAAACAAATAAATAAAAAAAAGAGCAACTAGTTTTGCAATTCTCCACCAACAAATATCTCATTCTTAGCTGTGTCCTAAACAGTGGGCCATGCACGTGTTTAGTCCTTCTCTTCCCTTCACATCACTCCTTTATAAAACTGAACCTTCCTTCTCACCTTCTCATTAGTACTCCTTCTCTCTTTCTCTTCACTACTACTACTCATTCAGTCAGGCATTTCATCAAACACTTTTTCAAAAATGGCCAAATTGGGAAAGCTAACTAAGCTGAAGTCAGCAATCAAAAGATGGCCTTCATTAACCAAACTCAGCCGCAACAATAGCTCTGTCTACTCCGACAAAGAAGGTTCCGGTGTCGAAACCGGTGCCGGTTCTGGTGCTGCCTCCTTCAAGGAACGTGAACAAGAACAAGAACAAGAACAAGAACTTCATGCTGTTTATGTTGGCAAGTCAAGAAGACGGTACCTCGTAAACTCCGATGTTATTCAACACCCAGTGTTTCAAGAGCTGGTTGACAGGTCTTGTGATTCTGATGGGGTGGTGGTGGTTTCTTGTGAAGTGGTTTTGTTTGAGCATTTGTTGTGGATGCTAGAGAGTTCTGAGACGGAGACACTACAATTGGGGTCCATGGATGAGCTGGTTGAGTTTTACTCTTGCGTGCATGTTGATTGATTAATTGCTAGCTAGCTTTAATTATTAGCAACTGACTTTGATTGTTTTTATTGTGGTGTGGTGTGGTGACGCATATAATGCACCGGAAGAAACCAAAAACAAGGGTGAATTATATTAATTACTAGTTAATTGAGATTGATAATTTGAAATCTTATATAGTATTAATTTGATTGTAGCATCGGCTTGCCGTATATTATCAAAGTGAGCATTTGTTTCAGTTGAACATCAATCAATGTGCTAGCTATGCTTAATTATGATCTTATCTTCGACATTCATTACTCCTTCACCATTTTTTTTTAAGTTTCCGTCTCCTAATTTTTAATCCATGATTAAGATTCCAAATAACAATAATGTCAATAGAGAGAATCCACTCTTATGTTTATGTTTCTCTGCCGCTCCTTTTTTATCCTCGATCTGTGCGCAATTGTAAAGACTAATCCCGCGAATCGGGTAGTACTACAATGGGCGGAAAAACTCCCCCTCAAGAGATTTAATAATGTTGCATGCCCAAGGTTGGATTCAAACTCATGACCTTGGATAAGCTGGAAGAAACCCCTACTATCTCATCTAAGTGCTCTTTGATTGGTGAATACAAGAAGAAAAAATCAATGTGATGTAAACTCTTACGAGTCAACTCTTACGAGTTTACGAGTCTACGAGTCTAGATCACAAAAACGAGTCAACTAGCAGGTAAACTCACTTTTTCGTAAACTCATCCAAGTTCAAGTAAACTATGATAGAATCAGTAAACTCACAATTTTATTGCGAGTTTACGAGTCTACAATTTTACATTTGATTAGGCCTTAAAATGTAAATTACTGGTCAATATTGGTAGCTACTTAGGTTGAATTACCTATTTTCTATAGGATATATTGTATTTATAAAGTTACTTTTACATTTTCAATACTATTTTTATTTTGTTTTATTCAACTACCCAATAAAGCATTTAACAAAACATTGCGACTGTTGTGTCAAATTAGCTCTTGTTTTTCAATTTTTTTTTTATTTTGAGACTTGTGTGTTTTTATGAATTTATGTATCATTTATTAGTCATTAGTGTAGTATGATATTATCTGGTTAATTATAATGCACTAACATACTTTAATATCATGGTTTGCTACTTTGCTTTATTGTGGAGTTGAAATGTTGAATTATTCTTGTAGTAACCTATATTATATCATGTATGTATGCCATTTATAGGTTTCTTTGATAGTAGGTAGACTTTTACGAGTCGAGTCTACCCATGCTCCATGAGTTTACGTAGACTCTCGAGTTTGACAACAGTATTCGTATAATAAACTCTAGTACCATGTTAGAATTTGGATATGATCAGTTTAACTCAACCTCACAAAGTAGTTTATAGGATGAAAATTGTTTTCTTCCCATTTGTAGCTATTGTTTAAGCCATATTACTATCGAATGTGGGGCTCCAACACAATGCTATCAAATTTGTTGAGAGAATGTAGTAATTAATAATATCGATCTATTAGCTTTGTGGTTAATGTTAGGTCCGCTCAGAATATATTATTGGTATAGGTTTTTGGTGCCAAAAAAACAAAACGGGTATGACTCATAGTGCTGGTTGCTTGTGGGTAAAGGGAGGATGATTGATGTTCATGTTGATTAGTTTATGACATTGTAATTATGGTACTTAATGTAATGCTTACTCTTTGAATTAATTTTTTCTAATGAAAGTCGTCAGGTTAATGTTAAAAGGATTTGTTCCGTACCGTATCTCTAAACCTGTATCCGATCTTAGATACCAAGTCCGGTCCAAGATAGTTGGTAGGGGTTGGTCTTGATCAACCGAGCTCCGCTTCCGATCCGGGGCAGGTGGTACCTGCGAGGACACTCTGACGCTCAAGTCAGCTAGGGAACTGATTATAGGTAAAGAGTAGGAAAGAGTGTGTACCTTGAGCATTGCATTGAATGCCTATTTATAGAGTAAAAGTGTGTTGTCTTAATGAACCAGAGCCGTCCGATCTAGGGCCTAGATCTTAGCCGTTGGTTAATGGATCTGCTTTTGCTTATGGGCCTCACTATTGTGGATTGGGCCAATTCGTAACAGTTGCCCCCAAGTCGGGTCGCCTGTGAGGCGATCTTGATTTATAAGCCTTGTCTGAGCTCCACGAAACCGGGCTAGTGCTCACGAGACAAAGATGACCGTTGAGTGACTCAAGGTTCCTCTGAACATCCGGGATTTAGTCTTTTGGACTGCGAACTTCTACAAGGCCGGGCTTATAGCTACGAAGGTGTCTGCCCCCAGCCTCGGAAGCCTTGGAGGGTCAGGAAATGATGTGACCACCGAGTGACTCGAGGTGTCAGTTTAATGTACGTCGCCTTTAGGACAGAATTTTTCGAGGCCGGGCTTATACCAGCGAGGGTGTCTGCCACCAGCCTCGGAGCGCCCGAGATACCGGTCTTGTCAAAGATCTTCGAGGCCGAGTTTATAACAGCGAGGGTGTTTACCGCCAGCCTCGAAGCACCCGAGATACGAGTCTTGTCAAAGATCTTCGAGGCCGGGTTTATACCAGCGAGGTTGTCTACCACCAGCCTCGGAGTGCCCGAGATACGAGTCTTGTCAAAGATCTTCGAGGCCGGGTTTATACCAGCGAGGGTGTCTACCACCAGCCTCGGAGCGCCCGAGATACGGGTCTTGTCATGTCGATCTCGGTGTCTCGGGTTCCGGTTTTAGCGTAGAACTTTAAGGCGATCGTTCGACCGATCCCAAATCCTTCCCTTCAACCTCGGAACTCACTTTTATCAAGCACTCAGTGTGAGGAAAATCGTACTCGAGATATATATTAAATGGTTGAATATCTACAAAGTCGGATTACATCACTCCCGTAGGCTCATTCCGAGACCCAGGTGACACGCGACCATCTTGCGTTAATTCCTTCTTCATGGTCGACATACTTTTGAGATTGTTGGAGGAACTCGGCAAGCGACTCAGTTTGGTTGACCCCGACGTCTATTTGATATAGACTTCCTTCACGAAGACCAGCCTCCATGAAGTAAAGCGGAAAGAGTCGTCGAGGTTCCAGACTTGAGCAGCTTCTCTATTGAATCTCTCTATGTAGTCCCAGAGGAACTCATTTTCTCCTTGCCGAATTGCCTGCAATACCTTCCGAGATTTAGGCTTCATCTTCAAGTGGGCGAAGTGTGCAGAAAAGAGCTTGGCTAACTGATCCCAAGAGGAGATCGTATTTGACCTAAGAGCCCTGAACCATTCCAGAGCCGCCTTCTCTAGAGTGAGGGGAAAGGTTCGGCACTTTATCTCCTCTGGAACGTTACGGTATTGCATAACCGTGTCAAAGTAGTCGAGGTGGCGATCCGGATCGCCAGTCCCATCATGCATTTTCAAACCCTCAGGCGGCTTCTCGAGGTGCTTTGGCACCGGGAAGTAGTCGATTTTAGCTGTGAAAGGTCCTTTACGCTTTGCCGACCTCTCAAGGGGTGGAGACCGTCGGTAGCCATACTTGCCGGGGGATCCCTGCGAGGTAGGGCGCTGACGTGCCTGCCTCGGAGACCTTTTCCGACTTCTGGTACGTCGCCTCGGAGAAGAGGAAAACAGAAACGAGCTAGGCCGAGGAGAACCCTCAGGACCATATGAATCATCAGGGGTCTGACTTGGGGGAGTCTCCGGTCCTCGCCCTCCTCTACAACGAGGTGGAGTGCGATGATGGTATCTCCTCCAAGCCGGATCGGTGGCGCCCGCGGCCATGAGTCGTTCCACTTGAAGAGTTGCGCAGAGGGGAACCCCGATCTGGGATGTTACGAGCCCGGATCTCAGCAATCTGAGCTTCTAACTGGGTGTATCGTTGGCTTTCCTGCTGGTCGGCCTCGGCTTGCCGATTTAGGAACAGGACGAGCTGTTGGACAGCATCGACCGATACCTGGACGGTCTGCGGGGGAGGTGGAAGTCGGTTCTGAGCTGGGCTCCCATGAACCATAGCCGTAGCCGAGCTTCGAGCATGCGCCGGGCTAAGGGATAAGGTGACTGCCACTCCTTCCGGAGTCACCTGCTGCAGGACCGGTCCTTCAGCGACATTCAGGATAGTCCTATGACGTAAGGTCGGAGCCATCGTCAATCAAGGAGATGGGAGAGGAACTAGAGTACAAGATCCTCCCACTATGGTCGCCAATGTTCTGTACCGTATCTCTGGACTTGTATCCGATCTTAGATACCAAGTCCGGTCCGAGATAGTTGGTAGGGGTTGGTCTTGATCAACCGAGCTCCGCTTTCGATCCGAGGCAGGTGGTACCTGCGAGGACACTCCGACGCTCAAGTCAGCTAGGGAACTGATTAGAGGTAGAAGGAGTGTGTACCTTGAGCATTGCATTGAATGCCTATTTATAGAGTAAAAGTGTGTTGTCCTAATGAATCAGAGCCGTTCGATCTAGGGACTAGATCTTAGCTGTTGGTTAATGAATCTGCTTTTGCTTATGGGCCTCACTATTGTGGATTGGGCCAATTCGTAACGGGACTTATTATTATTTTTGATAATTAAGGGCGCATATTTTAAATCCACCGAGAAGGATAATAAGAAATGTTGCTTTATTTTATCAGCGATGCTATTTTGTAAGAAATGTCAGAAAGTAACTATTTTACGTTGGGTTTTGTAACGATACACCTCTGCGGATGATGGAAATCGCTATTTACACTACGTCATAGCTTTATTCTTATTTTATTCTCAAACGGCACAAAAATCTTTTTTTATAGGTGACCTAAAACAAATTTTAGTTGAGGTTTTTTTTCTTAATTTTTAAAGTTTTTTATGATGTCTTTTTGCGTTATAGAAACTATTATGGTAATAGTATAACTGTTATTTGCATCTCCTGCAAGACCCATTAACCAAGCAACCCATATCCAGAAAATCCAACCCAATCAATTAACGGATCAGATACCTCAGCAAGATCTAATGGTTCAAGATCATCAAAGCAAGCTTCACTCAAACTCTATAAATACCACATTCAATGATCATTAAATGCATGCAATTTCTCTAACCAACATTAAATCATTAAAATACTGACTTGAGCGTCGGAGTATTCTTGCAGGTACAACACCGCTATTTCAAGATCGAACACCACTGATCAAGGACGACGTCTACCAACTACATCGACAACTCATTAAAGTCGGAAGTACGGTACATAACAGAAACTAATGACAAAATATGAGACTTAAAATTAGAATTTTAATAGTGTTACCCTCGGTTTGAGCTTGTTTATTCTTTTCTCTGTAACTATTTCAATCCTCCCAAAGTTTTCTTTATCTATATATTGGCGTAGCTTAGTTCAACAATTAATGGATATGTCCCCAAGATCTGATACATTTAATTGGATCGATCAAAATAGAAAGACAGTGGTCGATGTGTTTGACTTTACTTTATTTTTTTCATTAAGGCTATTTGACCATAAATCAGGAATACTACGATTCTAAAAAAGTCTTCGACACAAGATTTGAGATGTACTAGTTCTTCAAAATCGTATTAGTAATTTAGTATTATATGCCAATGAACATGGGATTAGCAACAAACAAGATACACGCAACTAGAAGTTTTATTATGCTACACTAGCGAAGATTTATGCCGAAATTACAGGATCTAACAAAAATTTTGTTAAAGTTGATCAAAAAAGAGTATGATATAACCATTATAATACACTATAGATGAAGAAGAAATAGAAGAAGAAAGCATTTGCATTCTACTCTTGAATATGTCATTTACATTGTCATATAAGTCCTATTTATAGGATACAAATCTTGTAACTTACAAGCACAAAGTTAAGAGCAATAATAATAAGTGAAAGCTCTTTACTCATGGGAGTTATAGAGTATCCTTGGTAATATGAAAGGACTAAGGAGAGATGGACATCCACCAAATATTCATAACACTCCCTCTTGGATGTCCATTGAGGATATGCCTCATTAAAACCTTATTAAGAAAAAACCCGGTGGGAAAAATTCTTAGTGAAGGAAAAAGAGTACAATATCATTTATGTGGGAACTGCATCGTTAAAAACCTTTCATGGAAAACCCAATGGGACAAAACCACGACAAGAAAAAAAGAGTACAATTTTCTCCTCCTGTTTGAAGAAACTCTTAAGAATATACATTTAGATTTTCTCCCCCTGATGTATATGAAGCAATATACTTCGTAATATATCATCCTTTCAATTGAGATTCATAGTTGGTATTATCTTCGGGGTTTCTTCCTTGAATTGTTGGTATTTGAACATGATATGAGGAAGTGATAACTATAGATTGATATGTAGATCATGATGATGCTTCAATGTCGCCATATGTAAATAATCATATACTTTAGAACTAGCTTGATCTGAACCAGAAAAATATCTTGTATCTGCATGGTTAATTTAATGGACATATATTCATAAAATAATTACTTCAATTCAATCGTAAAAATATAAAATAAATATATCTCACTTTGTTCTACTGCATTTTGGTTAGTGATAAATTCTATCTCACTAATATGTATCAAATAATATTATCACATCAATCCATTTGACATCTAGTAATATGCGCGCACTAATTTAAAGTCTTCTAGACCGGGATATTTGATATCTTCTTGAGACACACATCATGTACTCAACAGAGATATAATTTATCATGATTCAATTAGCTAATTGATCGATCTGCAGGTTGAGACAAAACTTTGTTTAGGAGAAATATTTATTTAAGATATTTTTCTACATTTTCAATCCTTCTAGAATTTTCTATTTAGAGATCAACCAGAGAGGTTCAACCTCCAAATCCATCAAATATAATTTGAGGTCCTTTATATCAAACTCTTTCTTTAAGCTATTTAAAATATGCATTGAGATGATTATACCACATGTGTGCAGATAATATTATCCCATGGAGGGATTATTTCAATTGGAGTAATCATCTCAAGACTCCAAACAGCCAATCTCGAAAAATTAGATCCTTCAGGGATCCTCATATAACCTTGACTATCAAATAAGCCATACAAAAAGTTGTAACACATCTATCGTTGTATTTAAGCCTTTCAAAATTACTTGCATTTACTACAGGTGAATTTATCTTCGAAATCAAATGTTAATTTTGTGCGAATACTTTAGAACATCGAGTCTAACTAGATTCACATTTTCGGCTGTATAGACTATAGGCCGAAAAAACGTTTTTCATTCCAAAGCAAGTTTAATTCCGCTTCAATTGCATTTTCCTATTTTGGCCAATCATTGCTTTGTCTAAATTCTTAATAGACTTTGGTCCATGATCCTCTTCATCATTTATCATATTTAGCGCTACATTATACATACACAAAATTGTCAACGTTGACTTTGTTTCGATTCCAACATATTTCATTATTGACATAATTTATTGAGATCTCATTTCCACAAATTTCAGGTACCTGATGAGTTCTTCTCGAACTTGAAAATTAATTATGTCAAATTACTCGTTAGGAGTTTCCATATCCTCTTTTGGGCCATATTGCTTTTAAGCTCATTTCATTGTTCTAAGGTTTTTTATTCTTTGGAACCGACTAAACCACATGCTTCATGCATGGTTAAGATTCATTTGCAACGCCTGAGTGTCCAACAGGGACATTAATTTTATTTGCGTATTGCAGCTGGTGAATAATTTACAAATTAAATTTTGCAAATGAATTATTCTTTGAACTTCTGGGTCACATTGGTTTATAAGAGGATCAAGATAAGATAATAATAATTTATTTCAACTAATACTAACTTCCAGCTGCTTATCTCTTCCCTAATGTTGGGAAAACTAATTCATCAAAATGATAATTAGATGATTAAGCTATAAATACATCTCTGGCTATTGGCTCAACATACTTTATGATGGATGGAGATTCATATACTCATATATTCCCAACATTCTTTAAGGATCCATCAAAAATATCTTAGATGGAGAATATTAGGTCATTGACCAAAATTCAATTGTAAAGGGGAGAACTTACAGATATATGTTAACTTATTGGCTTGATGCGTATCAATGTGTCAACCTGCAAGATTGCATGTTCCCAAGTAGAAATTGGAAGTTCCATCTCATAAGTATTGGTCATATAATTAACTTTAGATGTCTAATGAATGGTTCTTCAAGACCATTTTATGAAAGAACATATGCTATGTGATGTTCAATATAAATTCTAATAGTCATAAAATACTTATCAGATGCTTTCAACATAATTCACATGATAAGCTTTTACTCGAATTAGTTGAGCAAACAATCTCACAAACTTCTGGTTGTGAGTTGATGACAATTATATATATGTAGCCATTTAGTTGATGCATCAATTAAAATAATAAAATATCTAAATGGTTTTTTTTTCCGCAGCATAATAGACCCGGGATGGCCCAGCCGGTCTTGCTAACAACAAATTTGTTATGATCCATAAACGTACTTCTGGTTTAAGGTAAGTCTCATGATATACAGACATTGAATATTTTCTTCATTTATTATTCAATTTGGTATACCCACTTAGATGAATATCCTTGAAACTCAATTAGTTTCTATGAGACTGGAGAGAATATGGCATCAATGTGTAAAGTTTTGTTCTTCAAACTAGGTAACAATACAATTAGCTCTTCTGGAGCCTTCAATTACATTTGCAAACTTTTGGTTGCAAGTTGATAATAAGAACACACATTAGTACTACCATATGACTTTCTGGTAGTTTATATGCATTAAGAACACATGACACACAAAAATTTATTTTATTGAAGAGTCTTCTGGTCCTTCAAAAATATTAATATGTGTCGTCATCTTTATATTAGAAAAATATAATTGAACACATACTAAATAGTAAAATCATGTAGACTAGAATTCCAAGGGTAAGTAGAAAGAGAAGTTACGCTTAGAAAAATTAAACTTTGCCATAATGTATATGAGTTACTACGTCATTATTTTCATAAAAATAAAACCGCTACACCATTATGAGGAATAGTAAAGAATATATCCATAAATCATATATGTCAAAAATAACCATAAATCATGATAATGAATTTTTTTTATTATCATTCACATGCAGCACACTCAATATTTACCTTTCACATACAACATATCAACTTTTTTTTGTTACATTATTTATAGAATACAAAGAAAATCATAAAGGATTATCAAATGGGAAAAACAGATTTTTTGTTATGTTCTTCAAGAACTCGCCATAAACTTTTATAAAGGGTAATCAAAGAAAGTAATATTTTATGATCACATGTTCTTCAAGAACTTTATCTCACATCTAAACGATGACCAAAGATAAATCACACTTTATGTGATTTATAACTTTATTCACTTCTGGGAATAAAGTTCAATCCATTATGTGATCTTTCACATTTTAATCATTCATAAGTCCTTTGTTCAATCACAATTGTGACTAAATTTCCAAAATATTCTAAAAATATTTTCTCACTTTTGCTACTCCAGGAGCATATTCGAGTAGGATAAAGAAATACACTTCCCATTTTTTTTTGTTTCAAGTAAAACTAAAATCAAAAAGATCTTTTAGATTACAATCATGGTCTAAAGATTTTGTTCTTCAAGAACTTGACCACAAATTTTTCATTAGTGATAATCAAGAAAAATCATCATCCATCAAATTAACAATCCTCCAGGTAGAGGTGTCAATTTGGCCCCAAGCCCCAAGCCCAGCCCCATTGGCCCCCTAATTTAGCCCCAAATATTTCAGCCCCCTATTAATGGGGCTTTTTTTAGCCCTAACCCACATTTTCAATTTTTTAGTGGGTTGGGGCCAGGGCTTTGTTGGTTGGCCCCCAATTTTTTTTGATCATTCTTTTTCTACTACTTACACCTCTCTTTCATTCTTTTACACCATTCCTCTTCTCCATCACTCTCACCACCACCTCATTCTCTCTCTCACCACAACCATCACCACCATCACCATCTCCCACTCACCACCACCACCACCACCACCACCACCTCCATATGTTTGCCGAAAGTGTCTCCAGATCTCCAATTATTCAACCACTGGTATCAGTCTGAAAATAATAATTTAAATCAATAAATTTATGTCAAACTATTTGTATCCTCATACTACAAAAACCAAATATTACTAAAGCAGTAACTGGATATAGTAATTTAAATAATAATTTAAATCAATAATATATTAAACTATTCATATCCTCATACTACAAAAACCAAATACAGTATTACTTTCGGAGAAGAAACAGTAGCCGGAGAGTTTCCAGCTTCTTTTTTTTTTGCCTTGGATTTTTTTGATGGCATATCTGCTGCCTGCAGGAAAAGTCGAAATTTCTAAACTATTAATGAATAACATCAAATTTTAAATAACTGTAGTAATATGATATAGTAATTGTTAGCAATCACACAACATTCCCTTAATATATGGCAGAAGAGAACAATGCATACAACCAATCTGATTAAGAAGACGATTAGAAGAAAGCCAAGAAGTGAAACAAAGAACATTAGGGAGACAGTGTGTATCTCTCTTGCAGGTGATGTTATACAATGCCATGAGTGCGGTTACCGTATCCTTTATAAGAAGCGCACTCGTCGCATTGTGCAGTACGAGTCACGTTGAAGAAAATTGATGCAGCATTGGCAAGTAATTTCTGTGAAAAATCATTTAAATGTACTAAAATTGCTCGAGCTCCTTTCGACCTTGTGCTTGGTTCTGTTGTTTACAGAACTGATGAACTCATTTAGTACTGTGATGTTCTGATTGATTACTCTGCGGTTGCATTTTGGTGGTATTGTGTAAAACAAGAACTTTTCAAGTATGTGAATATAATATGACTTCATGGTAGTAGTCTGCAATTTAGCATCAAAAAAATTATATATATATATATATATATATATATATATATATATATATATAGTTTCTGAATTTGAAAAAAAACTGAAAAACTGAAATTTATTTTTTTTGTTAAAAAATATTTTTATAATTATCCAATGGATTTAAAAAAATATATTGGATGGATCACAACCATCCACAAAATTAAACACAAAATTAAGGGCCTTGGGGCTGGCCCTGGCCCACTGGGGCTTGGGGCCATGTGGGCTTATGAAATGTGGGCTTTTTGGCCCGTGGGCCTTTTGGCCCTAGGGCCACGTGGGACTGGGGCTGGGCTGGCCCATATGGGCCAAATTGACAGCTCTACCTCCAGGGATGGTTGAATATTAAGATTTAGTTCTTCAAAACTTGACCACGAGTTTATATGATTACCATCATTCTTTGAACAATCCTCCACGGGTAGTTGAATAATAATTTTTTTTTAAGTTCTTCAAGAACTATCACAAATATTCACATTTTGAGTAATCCTACAAGGATACTCGAATATTCATTTTTTTTTCAGTTCTTCAAGAACTATATATAACAAATCATCACAAACAATGACAAAGAAAAAAAATTTCTTTAAGCAATTCTATAGGGATGCTCGAATATTGGGTTTATTTTTTCTTTTAGTTCTTCAAGAACTATATCACGAGACTAAGCATTGAAGAAAAAAAATGTTTTGAACAATCCTGCAGGGATTCTTGAATATTAAGTTTTATCTCTTCATTGAGTTCTGTGTGCAATCCTTCTAGGATACTTGAACGATGAATTCTTTTGGAATTCATCAAGAATAGACAAACATGATAGTTGTCCTTATGCAATCCAATAGGGATACATGAATGTTGAATTCTTCAGGAATTTATCAAAAATAAAAACATGATAATCGTGGTAGCTAAATAAAATTCTCAATAAAATTCCTATATTAGCATGATAAAATAAAAGCTATAAGAAAACAAAACATGATAACATGAGTTAGATAAATTAATTATAAGATAGTAGAAGAAAACATATATTTGTCAAATAGCCTCCAAGCTTATTAAGCCGTCATTTTGGTAGAGCTTTGTGCTGATAACGTGTTATGAAATTGATCCAAACAATTGTAAGATATAACCATTATAATAGACTATAGGTGAAGAAGAAATAGAAGAAGAGAATGAAAGAAGAAGAGAGTATATTTGCATTCTACTCTTGAATGTGTCATGTACATTGTCATATAAGTCCTATTGATAGGATACAAATCTTGTAACTTACAAGCACAAAGTTAAGAGCAATAATAATGAGTGAAATTAGCTCTTTACTCATGGGAGTTATAAAGTATCATAGGTAAGATGAAATGACTACAGAGAGATGAACATCCACCAAATATTCATAACAGTTTTTCAAATCTTTTGCTTGTAAAATGGACATGCTTTGATGGTAAAGCTTGATTGGTTAAGACTCAAAATATATACATACTTCTTTTAATCCCAAACAGGTAGCTATTAGCTAAAAGATTCTGAAAGAGTACCAGCAAGAGGTCCTGGAAACTAACTTCCTCCCCCCTCCACTAACGTTGCTTATAAAAAAACTCTCACTATAAGCATGAATTAATTAATATTTTAATAGATGGGTGCCACATAACTCCGACAAATTATTGAAGTGTATAGAAAAGGTTATGAACAAAAACATTTTTAATTAGTTTTTTATATAGTAATGTGTATATGCGTATGATCCTGGACATTTCTTGTTCGGTTTTTTATTTTATTTTATTTAACCAAAAAAAGTTGTTGTCCGTTTTCTTGAAGTTAACCCGAAATGGCTGAACTTTATGAGTTCATCACAACTGTAAATGCAGCCAAGCTAGCCTGTCTTTGTTTCCATGCTTCTTTCATTGACAGAAAATGGGCAGAGGAGTTGAACAGTTTTTTATTTTGTTTCTTTTTGCAGTCTTTTTCATCGGGCCAGGTGGTAAATCATTTCATCAATTTCTGATATACACCGGCGGCTTCACCCACCGTTTTATGGGTTCAAATCCTCTCTATTTAATAGATAGTTTCAGTAAGAGAGAAAAAGACACAATGAATAAAATATTAATATTTTATTTATTGTGTCTTTCTCCCTCCAACTGGAACCATCTAGTAATTGAAGAGGATCTCATTCCCCGTTTCATGATTTCATCTACTCCACAAATTTTATTATCATAGAACTATATGAAAAAAATATATGTAAAAAAAAAGAACTATATGAAAATTTAATATAATGTGATTCATTATTATTTTTATTAATTAAAAACTATACTAATTATCTAATTATAATAATAAAATGATTGCACTTAACATATATTAACAAAAAGATATATAATTATGTTTTATATGAAAGTGATTGCACCACAATTTATGTATAGTTTTGATTATTTTTATTTAGTTTTTGTTTAATTACCTTTTATTATAGTTAGTGTTAGGGGTATAATAACTTGAATTTCAATTGTTAGTTCATTGTTTGGGATACTTGGTATTTTAATTTTCCTACTTTTCATGTCTCACCGTTTACGTAGGGAGATTTACGGTTTAGGGTTTAGCTATGTAGGCGACCAAAGAGAAGCAAAAAAGGACCCAATTAAGTCTCTGGTCGCCTCGCGATGAGTCAACTCGATGAGCGATGACATTGAAGCAAAAAAGAATTGTTTTCATGTGTCGGGTTGTCGGGCGATGGTGACGCTCGCCTGGCGACAATGTTGTTTGTTGTCTGGTCATGTGACATTGATGGTGTTGTCATGGAGGGTGTCGCTTGGCAACACAAAGTGCTTGCCGGGCGAGCATTAAGTTTGCAGCTATTTAAGGTTGTGTGTGTCTGGATCTTTAAGGACACGTTTAGGAGATATGTGATGGCTAGAATCCGCATCTCTTCAACATCTTTTGATGATTCAAGCTTGTGAACAATAAGGTTGAGCACTTATCTTATAACTTTGCATTCGTAAGATTAATTGAAAATGCATACTTTTGGAGGTGTCTCTGTGTATTAACCATGACTTTTACTCGGAGTGCAAAAGCTGACGTGCGGAGAATTTAATCATTGCATTTTAATGTAGATTCTATAGCATTACACTTGGTGTTTTTGAATGTTTTTTGGTTCAATTTTTCAGTTTTGGCATGTTTTCACATCTTTGGGTCTTAATTGGGCTTAAGTGAAATTATTGGATAATTTTTGGATTTTGTTATCGCATTGGGCTGAGAGCAACCACACAAGTGAGTTGGACACCCATCTTAACTGAAAACCTTAAGGCATTGAGTTTATGAGTCCTCTCACTTATATATAGTGCTCAACATTCCCTT
The DNA here is from genome assembly GCA_039519185.1 of Astragalus membranaceus. Classification (NCBI taxonomy): domain Eukaryota; kingdom Viridiplantae; phylum Streptophyta; class Magnoliopsida; order Fabales; family Fabaceae; genus Astragalus; species Astragalus membranaceus. The sequence continues at coordinate 1,521,822 of CM076846.1, forward strand.
TTTTCATCCAACGTAGGACTCTTACTCACACTCGAATACCAACAGAATCTAGCGTTGAGAATACAACAACGTTTAAAGAAAATTGCGGTATGTTTGGCTGGTCTCAGAGATTGATCCCACGGCATTGAAAAGGGATAAGTTGAGTCATGATTAATAACTGATGATAAGATTTGGTGAGTCGGCCGGATTAGAGCTTACTAGTTATATATGTATGAGTTGTGATAGATAGCGGCATCAGTGGACCAATGCTTCACTGCTACTTGTCCATTGTAGTATGTTGTTGATATATATATATGACTTTATTTGAAATTAGAAAGAATAAATCAAATTGGAATATTTAAGGATATCATGTGTCTAACTATACGAATCTTTTGTCAGTATATAATATATATTGATATTGATGTTGATAATGACTAAGAAAATGTGACAAATAAATGCATATATAGAAGATGTTGGAAGCTTATACAACAAGCTGCTAGCAGCTAGCTGTTTAAACTTTAAACCAATATCATTAGACAAAATCGCTTTCTTATTTTCTTTTCGCACACTTTTCAATAGCAATTTGAGGCCTTATCTCTTCTTTATCTTCTATTAATTGCATCCGACGTGAAAGAATCTTATGCACCCCAACGATCTTATTTGCAACTTCATCAATTTTATAACAAAAAAAATGTGACAAACTCTTTCTTTGAGAAATTTAATTAAAAGAAAAAAGTTTAAATATGTTTAGTACATGCAAGTAAGTATATGTTTGATCCAATTTAGTTCCTAAAAAAATAAAATTATGTTTTTCGTTCTAACAAAGATACATTTTATCCAGCTTAGTCATGTAAAAAACATTTTGTTTTTCATCCCTACAAATATACGTTTTAGTCACATTTTTGCCGCTCATATTGGAGGGTTTAAAATTAAATATTTTACATAACATGGACCAAACTTAGTAAAATGTATATTTGCTAGGATGTGAAATAATTTTTTTTTACAAGGACTAAACTGGATAAAGTGTATATTTGCAAGGACAAAAAATAATTTTTTTTACAAGGACTAACTTGATCAAACGAATATTTGTAGCGGCTAAACATATATTTAAGCCAATAAAAAAAATGACCCATAACATCTATATGTCAACTTTTCTCTATGTCCACTCTTGTGCTCGTCTTTCCATTTTTTCTATTCCGCTACATTGATATTTATGTAGTCGTAGTTTATTGTGATTCGTTCTTTTAATTGAATTTGTGTCCTCAGTTTATATATTGCTACACAATTATTTCAAAAGTGACATGTTATTTACTATTTGTGCTCAAAAGAAAAAATAATGGCATATCATAATTAAACAAGTCCTTAATAATGCAGGTATCGACGTATATATGTTTTGAAAACAATACGTAAAATGCATAAACCAAATTAAAAATAAAATCAAAACCTAAAGTTCTATAAACTTACAAATATAATGGTTCATTCCTCAGTTCTATACCAACATTGATTTTGATGAAGTGATATCCTCACTTTTCAATCTTCTTTTCTTCCGAAATAATTTTATTCGTAACATCTTCAAAATGATGAAGTGTCCATAGGTTATGAGTCTCCAGGCTTAATCTTAAGATCTTGGTCATTAATCTTGATTCCAAAAGCTTCTAATTTAGAGACAATAGATCATACACTACAAAAAAACTGGTCATTAGCGACAGACATTTCCTCGCAAAATGACCTAAATCCGTCGCTAATGGTCATTTGCGAGAGAATTAGCGAGTGACTGGTTCCCTCGCTACTGGGATTAGCGAGGGAATTTTAATCCCTCGCTAATTAGCGAGGGAATTTTCCCTCGCTAATTCCCTCGCTAAGTCTGACTATTTCTGTTTTTTTTTAAATCTGCTTTTTTTATTATTTATTATTATATTATTTTAATTATTATTACTATTATTATTATTATTATTATTATTATTATTATTATTTCCAGAGAGAGAGAAAGAGAGAGGAGTGAGAGTGGTGGTGGCGTGGTGGTGGTGGTGAAGGTGGCGTGGTGGTGATGTGTGGATGGTAGAGAGAGAAGGAGAAGAGTAAGGGAGAAAGAGAGAGAGAGAGAGAGAGAGAGAGAGAGGAGTGAGAGTGGTGGTGGCGTGGTGGTGGTGGTGAAGGTGGCGTGTGGTGATGTGTGGATGGTAGAGAGAGAAGGAGAAGAGTAAGGGAGAAAGAGAGAGAGAGAGAGAGAGGAGTGAAAGTGGTGGCAGCGGTGGTGGTGGCGTGGTGGTGGTGTGGTGGTGGTGTGAGTGAGAAGAAGAGGAGAGAAGAAGAGTGAGGGAAGAGGAAGGGTGGTGTGGTGGTGGTGTGAGTGAGAAGAAGAGTAAGGGAATAGGAAGGGTGAAGAGGAGAGAAGAAGAGCGAGGGTGTTGTGAGTGAGAAAGAAGAGTGAGGGTGTAAAAGGATTTAAGGAAAAAAAAAATTGCGAGGGAACTAGCGACGGAACTGTCCGTCGCTAATTGCTGCACATTTACCAACCCCTGCACTGAGTCCCATCATCTGAAAATGTCAAAAATTAGCGAGGGACTGAAATTCCGTCGCTAATTTTCCCGCCCAAGCCTTTAGCGAGGGAATTTCCATCGCTAATGTCTAAATTTCCGTCGCTAATTCTCAAAAATACGACAGCCCCTATTCCCTCACAAATTCCGTCGCTAATCCCAATTTTTGCGAGGGACCATTAGTCCCTCGCTAATTTCTGTCGCTAATGGCTTCTTTTCTTGTAGTGATAGATTTTCATAGTATATCATCCATATGTAAATTATGAAATTGCTCCTTCAACAACATCGATTTGATATGCCATTTGCTTGATATAGGTTTTCGAGGTTCTTGCAAAGATCCTTAAGTGACAGTATTTCCTGAACATCTGCAAGAACATTCGTCGCCAAACATGTACACCAGCGAATTGCACTTGCAGATCTCAAATCCAGTTACTCCCATCTCTCCTTGTTGTTTCTTTTCAACGCCATGTGCAATACCAATTTTATATATATATATATATATATATATATATATATATATATATATATATATATATATATATATATATATATATATCAACACATCATCGAGTTGTAATTTTCACAAGCCAAAATTGATTCTTCCATCAACTTTCATTATATATGTCAAACTTCACAACACTTTAAAAATTTGACATTGGAGTTGTATGGAGATTGTAAACCATTCACCAAGTATGTTACAAGAAAGGGAGGTTGATCACAATGGACAAACTTAAATACCAAGTCTTTTCTAGGCAAAACCTATCACAAATCACACTTTGACAGTATCAAATTTCTTTTCCCATGTGGAAAATTAGACAAACTACAACTATTGAGCATACTAAGAAATTAGTACCCCCGTCGAATCAAAAGCTTCTGATACCATTTATTAGGAGAAACAACATAGAGAAATAAAATGAGGACAATTGGAACACAAGAATATAATGTAGAAAACTCCAAAAACGAAGAAAAAGCCACAAACTTTTGTCTAATTACAATTAGAGAATAACACTATGTCAAAAAATTTACAATACATAGACTTCTCTCAAACACTAAATGACCCCAGTACACTCTGTCCAACATTTTTTTTAAAATACACTCTAAGACAAGATTATAAGAGAAAGAGAAAGTTGGATACAAGGTTTCCAATCGATACATCTTGTAAAGAAGAACTTGAGTTCATATACATAGTCTTGACCTTCTTCTTCCTTTACCAAACTGGACAATGTGGAACTTCTTCAAGATACTCAATTCAACTAAACTTCAACGCTCTTTTCTTTTGACTAATGTATGGTAAGTAGTTTCTACTGTGACTTAAGTTTAAGATTTTTTTTTGTGATAAGTAAACAAATTTTATTGATAGTACCGTTAGTTTGAAATCACAACTTCACAAGTAAACCAATGTTTTGAAAACCGAACCTGACATCAAACTGACGAGACCTTCTGTAACTTCCCTATAATTCATCCGTCAACGAAATATAAAGAGTTAAACCATTTTACCCAAATCAGAGTATGCACAGATGTAAACTTGGATTTTAAACAAGCAAAAACGATAAATAATCGAAAACGACTCAAAAAGGGTTAATAAACCATTCCATCATGATCCTCAAGTGATAAACTTGAAAGTTTTCCATGAGTCAACACCGAACAAAATCCAAGTCATATAGTGCATAAATCCTAAACACAGCATCTCGATACAAAGAGGTCCAAAAGCCATTATAGGCGATGTTACATAAGATAAAATCCAAAACAAATAAGACTATGTCATCTTGATAAGCCATCCACTTCAAGTGAAGTAATAAGACTCCTTAGTCTTCTCTTCATGTTGCTTAATTTTACCTTTTTTATCTGTAAATCACAACAATAATAAATGATAATAAATGATGAGATTACAAATCTCAATGAGTTCTTTTGAGACACCTCACTATATCTCATGATATCTTTTAATCCGTAGCATAATCCGTAGCATAATTGTTCTCACTCACTTGACACAAATGGAAACACGATAATCAATTCGATACAAGAACCATAATAATAATCATTCAAGTACCAACCAAACAAACATATAATCATTCCAATCATATATCAAACAACTTTACTTGAATTAAGATTGATATTGAAGAGTAGTTGGTACCTAAAAGGAGGAGAAAAGAGCTAAATTAGAGTGATGAAACAGAAGGGTCGCACGGTCCGTGCTGATTTCGCAGCACACTAAAAACTTGATTTTTGAAGGTTCTCCTCTTTCCTTTTGGTTCCAATTCATTCACAATGTCAAAACTAATTCCCACGACATTTCAATCACATTTTAAAGCCAACATATCACATGATAAACTTCAATTGCATGCTATAATTTTCATAAAACCATGACATCAAAATAACTTGTATCACAACTCAATGTTTATCATTTTGAAAAGAAGCACATCCAACATTCAATTTTTAACATACTCATAATACAAGGGGTTTCAAAATCAACATGCAAAGAGGGGATTGGTAACAAATTTGGTTTCATTTCAAGCATCATCAAACATGCATAACAAAAAGGGGCTGAAGAACTCACTTTAAATCAAAAATGCTAGTTGGTTCTCCTCCTGATCAAAACCCTCGACCTCTTCTAGTTTAGATGACCCCCAAACCACTTCAATCGATCTTTCAATATCAGCTCTATATTCCTGCTTTGAAATGTTCAAACTCACATGCAAAAACTGAACTTCACTCCCTTTACCTTGAGCCCTAAAACGGAATTTGAAGTCCTTAAAGATGAACACTTGAGCTGAAAATCCCAAAACTAAGATAGCTCGAGTTCCAACTTTCCTAACCTTCAAATCCACCAACTTGAGCTCTCATTATTTTGATTTAAGCACCAACCTTCGAGCCTCCTTATTTCTCTAACTATCCTTGAATTTACTAGGGTTACTTTGATTCCTCAATCTTTCCCCAAAGTAGCATGCAAGAATAAAACAGTGACTTGGAGAATGGTTCCTCAAATCAATTTATGAGGTGTTTGAGTGAGCTAGTTTTCTGCTTAAAAAGGTGAAGTGAGGTGGGAAAAAGATGAAGAAGAGTAGCCTTTATGAGTGAGTACATTGGTGATGGAGTGGTTCTACTCATCAAGCTCTCTCTCTCTCTCTCTCTCTCTCTCTCTCTCTCTCTCTCTCTCTCTCTCTCTCTCTCTCTCTATATATATATATATATATATATATATATATTTCTTCCACTCCTAGCTGAAAAGTTAGTGGATTTGGTTTAAAAGGGTTGGACCATTTGCGTAGCCCACAAAATGGTGCTAACCAAATTTCTACCTACACCCACTACAAGAATAAGTGCTGTTTCCTGCCATTTTTTCCGACGAACTCTAGTCCGTCGCAATTTCCGACGGATTTCCGACCAAAATGTCGTCGCAACCAATCAGGATAAATGCACTACAATTCCCACTCAACATTTCCGACCAAAATATATTTCGTCGCAAATTTCCGACGGACACTTCCGTCGGAACCCATTAAATATCCGTCGGAAACCATAAGACACGAATTAAAAAAACTAAAACCCTCAATGCTCTCTCACTCTCCTCAAACCAGTGCCTCTCTTCCTCACAAAACCCTCGAAGGCTCTCCTCCTCCTCTCCTCTCCCAGCGCCTCTCACCCTCAAACCAGTGTTCTCCTTCATCTTCTCCCTCTCTCAGCGCCTCTCCTCCTCTCCTTTCTCAGTGCCTCTCCCCCTCTCCTCTCTTAGCATCGAAAGTGCCTTTCACCTTCGAACCGTAGCATCTTCATCACCTTCGAACCGTAGCATCTCCATCACCCTCGAAATCGCCTCTCACCCTCTCACCCTCGAAATCGCCTCTCTTCCTCTCACCCTCGAAATCTCCTCTCATCCTCTCACCCTCGAAATCGCCTCTCATCCTCTCACCCTCGAAATCGCCTCTCACCATTGAAATCGTCTCTCACCTTCAAACTCTTCAAGGCGTGGTGCTTCTTCAAGGTTTCAAGGCTCCGTGTGTTTCATTTTTTAATTGAAACCCTAACCCCAATTTTTGGTTGGAATCAGTATTTGTTAATGTTTGATTTAGATTTGATTTGTTGTACAGATTTTGGAATCGAAACCCTAACTCCTCTTTAGTGTTATCTCTCTGTAGGAACCAGTTGGAGATGTTTTAGTGTTCCTTACTAGTCAAGATGATATTGATGCTAGATCTTCAAAATCCAAGCCTGATGGTAAAATTTCTCAATCACCCTAAATCTTCTCTTTTGCATTGGTTTTGTTGAACATTAGGGTTCCTGGGTGGATTATTGGAGGTGAATTGGGTTTCTGGGTTTTGTTGGTTGATTAAATTTTTACTTTTATGTTTGCTTATGATGATGTTTTTCATTGGTTGAATAAATTTTATCAATCAACTGACCATTCCTACAGAAGGAGAATTTTGTTTGATTGTGTTTTGGTTTTTTAATTTTTAAAAATTGTTTTAGAAAATTGTTTTGAAAAGCTGTTTTTTAAAAACAAGTATTATCTGATTTGATTTTTTAATTTTAAAAACAAGTAAATCAGAAACAGGTTTAAATAAGGGAAGGGTTGGAATCAAGCCCTTAGTGAAATCATTATGGGATAATTTGGTATCATAATGCTTTACCCGTGCATACTAGCTCTTTAATCTGTTTATGACTATGGTTGCTAATTTTTTAAGTGTATTTGCAGTAAATAAGATTATATTGATTCTCTTACCATTTTGTTCTTTTGTAGTCCAATATTTTTGCTACTTTTAGGAGAAAATAAGGAAAAGTCAAGATGGTAAGTTGATAAATGATGCTTAAAGATCCTTGTTTTGGTTATTTTTTATATTTCATTGATTACCTAATATTGCATGGCGTGAACTGTGAACTGTCAACTCTCTTCAAATCATAATCCGAATTTTGAGTTATTTTAAATATTGTTCTTCAGTTTGATTGTGTCATAGTAATTAGTTTTTTGATCTCTGATCTGTATTTACCTAATTGGCATTTAATCTTCCTTTATTGATCTAATTGCCTTTACTGTTTGGTGCTTATAGAATGTTAATCGCTCTTTGTTGATTAATGGAATAATGACTATAGAATATGAGAAGTGTTTTTTGAACATCGTGTAAGTTCCTGTTTCATCACATTTCAACTAAGCATCAAATTATCATAAAGAAATTATTGTAGGAGAATGAAAATTGTTTGAACATCCCCTTTTCCAAAAGTATTCAGGTTCTTCCTTTAACCCTTCGTTTTCTCTTAAGGTTTTTGTGTGTTTTTTAAATTCTATAGAATGAAAATTGTCATTGATCTTCATGTGACTTGGTGTACTTAACTTAAGGCTACTTGTCTTATGATAAGGGTAGCATGAGATATAGGTTGAGGTTGTAAATTAGATCCTGTAACCGATAAGAAATAGCCAAATGTTACTCCATGCACTAATCTATCCAAACCAAACATTCTACAGATAACTTAACAGCTTGTGTGTTTTTACCTTTGTACTGATAATGAAGTTATTACTGCTCTTGTTCTTTAAATCAAATCCACTTTATCTTATTTGTTTTTGAATGAGATGTTTGTTATTCACAATCGATAGTGCATCTCCAAAACAATTTCAGTGTAGCTGCATATTATGTTTTTTTAATGTAATTGGAATTGTAATGTGGTAATTCCTTCACAGTTTTGCAGTTATGGTATCTGAGTGGCTTTCTCGCTGTATTCTTCTGCTGGAGCTAGCTTAACTATGTGCTGGAGTTAGCTATTCAAGTGTTAATATTTCATCAGGTAAGTTTATGCAACATGTTTGACTAAATGTGCATAGCTTATTTGTAACAGTATCTCAACATGCTTCTATAAGCAAGAATGTTATTGCATTATCCTCATCTATTTTGTTTTGTTAATCTGAGTTGTGAACTTGAGGTCTTTTTCATCACAGCTTGATTTTGGATGTGGATCTGGAAGCTTGTTGGAGGCATTGTTAAATTATCCAATTTCTCTCGAGAAAATTGCTGGTGTTGATATTTCACAGAAGGGTCTTACACGTGCTGCTAAGGTCAGCTGCACTTTCATATCTCAGTTTTCATTCTAGTATTTTTAAGTAGAGTATTTAGGGTTTATGTTTAGATAGAATGAAAAGTTTCAAAATTTTGTTGGATATTGTTTGATCTCTTGGGTAGTTTTGACTCTTGAATGCTTAGGTTGTTGTTTTTTTGCTGCTGTATTTCCATAAGGATAAGGGGGAAAATCTGAAACTAAGCATTCTGCAGCATAGCTGGACATGGAATATATAACATATTTGTGGATTGATCAATGGGAAACATGTTAGTGTCGATTGAATGGGCTATTGGATGTATATTTGTGTTTGGGCAGGCTCATTATTTGAGCTAGCTTTTAGGAGTGCGATTCAAGCTCATTTAACAAGTACAGAAGTACTCGAGCAGAAGACGATCCTCTTCAGCTTAATATCTTTATTTTCTATTTTTTTTTCAGTGTCTCTGTTTGTGAACTATATAACTCTGCTGAATTTTAAATTATACATTCACCATTTTGAATTTATATAGAAACATTCCCAAAAGCTTAACACAGAGGGCTTGCTGGAGCAACTTCCAGCCCTACAAATTCTTCTCTTCCGGCTACTTGATTGCAAGGTTACATCCAGCAATCATCATCATCATCGTGTGTTTGTTTTTTCTACAACTCATGTAATTTCAACGACTCATTGTCGTGTTCGCTTTTCGCAGCAGCCAGGGGGCGCAGCTGCATATAATCGTTTGATTCAGTATGCTCTTTCAACTGTAAGCAATGTCATCATCATACACTAGTCTTCGATATATATAGTTTAGTTTAATTTTCTTCCTTTTAATCCTTTGTGGTGTTCCTTCTTCCATCAGGTTGCCGGTGAAAGTGTTAAACTATATGTTGCAATAACTCTTAGAGTGGTTGAATTACTTGACAAGGTTAACAACTGATCAATAGCCAATTTCATTCACACTTACCACTTCTTTCTTCTTCTATGATATAGTTATACATTAATTTGGAGTCTTTTGTTCTGTCATAGTTTTTTGAGATGGATCATGATGATGTTGTTAGTGCACTTAAGATTTATCAAAAATCAGGAAGCCAGGTAGTTACTAAGTGTTCAAATTTTGCTCCTTTTAACACTTAATTGTAATGAAAATCCATGGCATTACTGCATTGTTTGCTCGGGTATAAATGATTTTATTTTATTATACAATTCTTTGCAGGCAAACTGATTATCATTGCCAATAACTGTCCCCCCTTTGAGAAAGCCTGAAATTGAATATTATGTCATGTTGGCTAAAGTTGGAGTTCACCATTACAATGGATGTAAGTTCTCTGTCCAATTCATTCTTATCTTTTTTCTATGTTAGTTTGCTTTAATTTTGATAGACAATGTTGACTTGGGTACTGCATGCAGAAAATATTACAGAGTGTGCTGCCTCAGTATTGTTGATCCTGGTATATTTGATACTTCCTTGAACTATTTCAATCGGGGAAACTAGGTTTGATGTTCTTTATGTTCTAATTTGATTTGTTGTTTGTTGTTTTCAGGTGATTCGGACATCATTAAGACATTGCCCAGCGAACAGTAAAAGTAGCAAAGATTTCAGCTTGGCACACTGGGGATGTTCAACTTCTTTTAGGGGCTGTTTTTGTTCAACTTTGTATTTTGCAGACTTCTTTTAGGGGCTGTTAAAGTTAATTTGTAACAGACTTTGCATTTTACAGCAAGTATTAGGGGTTGTTCAACTTTCTTTTTTGACTCCATTAAGGAATTTATAGACTTGCATTTTGCAGCAAGTATTTACTTGTTTTGTTCAAGTGAATGACAGCGAGTTATCAGGTTTCTAGTTGTATAGATTATTGTTAAGTTGTTTATTTCTGTTTGCATCCCTACTTCAGTCTTGTATGTATCCTCATTAGTATGTATAGATATAACTATTAAATAGTATTTTGGATGTATAATTTAATTTTTTTTATTTTTTTTAAAAATTTTCGACGGATTTCCGACGGAATTGCGACGAAATTAAAGGTGTCAGAGTTTGCGACAACTTTGCCACGGATATTTGCGACGGGTTTCCGACGACTTTTCGACGGAGACATTTGCGACGAAAATATCCGTCGGAAATTATTTACGATGAGCGATTTTGTGACGAAATTTTGTCCGTCGGAAAGTCAGTCGGAAACGTTAATTTGCGACAAAAATCACTACATTTGCGATGGATTTTGCCGTCGGAAATCGTTGATTTTCTTGCAGTGACCCCTCCCCTTTTCCATAGGTGCTAAACTGCTAATGTTCTAAAATTCTAACAACTTCAATTTCACATCCTTTAACTATTAAAATAAAACCAACCAAGTACCAATCATAGCAATTAAATAATTGCAACAACAATCGTAACATTCAAAATAATATTTAATTGCTTTGGGTATTACACCTTCAAGTCATGGTTCAAATGCCTTAAATTGCTCAAACCTGGACGAAATTGCGGTCCAAAAATTATGTTGAGTCATGGTTTAATGGATTAAACTGTTCGGTGGATTCGATTTCTAAAACACTAAAGTAAACACGCTTCCCATTAACTAAATAAAAACATATTTTTTAATTTTTACTGAAAAATAATCATCACACCATGCATTAATTACAATAACAATTTGAAGAATAAATACAGATGAATCCAAAGGCTAGCCACCTATAAATATGTTCAATTAACAAAAGCCATAGCCGAAATGAGAAAGAGATAAAAAAAAATTAATTGTATATGATCTATAGTCACTAATCAAGTTGGTATTATCATCCTCTTAATTTTAATCTTCTTGTTGGTCGACCTTCCAATGAACCACTCCTCAAAATCTTGTACTTCAAATGGGATCCTCAAAACCCCTTCATTCTTAAATCCATATTCCTCTTCAGACCTACCCAGCAACTCACAAAAGAATGCATCACCAAGTGTTCTTGTATGAACCATGAATAGCCTACACGTGTCCTCATTTGTGCCAACACATATTGGAACATAACCTCTAGGTGCCAACATAGGACTTTCACCAATACATTTCCTTAACTTGCTTTCTTTAGCTCCCATTGCCAAAGCTCTCTTCTTTTGATATAATATAGATATAGATTCTTGAATCTTTAGTTAGAAACAAGTTTCTTAAATAGGTTTAAACTCTCGCAAACAAACGTAGCCGTTGAGGTACTTGATGATGTCCTTGCAATATTCCATGTCCCTTAAATTAGTGCTGATTACGAAAGACAAATTTGTTTTTACTATGAATTGTGACGATAAAAACGATAATGATACGTTTGTTCCTTCTATCGTTGTTGCCTCGGCGCTGAATGCCGTAACAACAATGTTTGCCATGCTTAATTTATTTTAAGTTACTCCGTACAGCTTGGATAAATTTTCAAATTAATCTTTTTTTTTTCTAGGGGTCTTTCACCTCTCCGATGTCCAGGGGAAATGGGCCATGAATAATCCGGAGTTCAGCCGAGAGGTAAGTAAAGTTCGGCTGAAAGGTAAGTAAAGTCTGGCTACAATTTGAAGTCATCGCGGGGATCGAACCCGAGTACCTACCGAATCTGTCTCTTAAGATGGAGTGGATTAACTTGGAGTTTTTCAAATTAATCTTAGGCTAGAGTTAAGGGATCATTAAATAAATTTTTATCCATATAACATTGTTTTTTTTTTTGACATCTCCGTCCGTATAACTTCGTTAAATTATAAGAGTTGGGTTAACAAAAATTTATATTAAAAAATACCATAAAATAATTATACAACAACGTCACAACGACAATCTTATCTCTTCAGATCGGATTATTTAATCTTTTCTTTCACAGATAATGTGCTGCTATATGTTATAATAATCTTTCAAATATTTTATATCTTAACCATATTTTATATCTTAACCCACGGCGTGGGGTTCAGCGGTTAGGGCTGAACCTCCCTTAACCAAGGGTCGGGTTCGATCCCCGCATTGAGTACGAAGCAGCGTTAAAACTCTGGGCCAACTATCCTGCCCCTCGAGGCACCTACAATGAGCGAGAGATTAGTGATGGAATAGAGAGAACAAGCTGATAGAGTAAAGTAATTCATATTCTGTATTGATTAATTTAACAGATACAATTAATTTTGCTTATATACAAGCTGAAGTAAATAGCTGTCCTGACTAATTCTGTTTTCCATCTAACTGATTATTCTAACTATCCTTGCTAACCACAACCGGTTAGTTTACTACACTACAATACTAACTCTAGTTAAGTAACTACAGTTCCTAACTAAGCTGAATATTTACAAGTGTATTATCCCCCCTCAAGTTGGACCATGGATATCATAGAGTCCTAACTTGGGAATGAAAGAAGCGAAAGAAACTGAATTTAATGGCTTTGTTAGAACATCAGCCAGTTGTGCACCAGAAGCTACTGGCAGTAGATGTATTAGTCCTTTTTGTATCTTTTCTCTTACTACGTGACAGTCAATCTCAATGTGCTTCGTGCGTTCATGGAATGTTGGATTGTGAGCAAGATAAATGGCCGATTTGTTGTCACAATATACGGAAGTAGGAGCTGTGAATGTCACCTGCAAGTCCTTCAACAAGTAGTGCAGCCACTGTACTTCACAAACAAGGCTTGCTAGTGCACGATACTCCGCTTCAGAAGAAGAACGTGATACTGTACTTTGTTTCTTGGATTTCCAAGATATCAAGGCCTTTCCCAAGAACACATAGTATCCTGTGACAGATTTCCTAGAATCAATGCAACCTGCCCAATCAGAATCAGCAAAACCAGATAAAGTAACAGTGTTAGAACTAGGAAATAATAACCCTTGTGCTGGTGCTCTCTTTAGGTAGCGGAGGACACGAGTTGCAGCTTGGAAGTGTGCCTCCATAGGCTTAGCAATATACTGGCTGAGCTGTTGGACAGCAAAAGCTATGTCTGGTCTAGTAGTGGTGAGGTAAAGAAGTCTTCCAATGAGACGTCTATAGGTAGTTTCATCGGAGTAGGGTTTTCCTCCATCACTGCTAAGCCTGCAAGAAGGATCAGATGGTGTAGCAGCAGGTTTAGCAGCGAGAATGCCACAGTCACTAAGCAATTCCAAGGTGTACTTGCGCTGGTTGAGGACAATTCCTTGCTTAGACCGAGCCACTTCGAGGCCAAGGAAGAATCTCAAATTTCCAAGGTCTTTTATTCGAAATTTCTCATCAAGCAAGGATTTAACTTGAGAAATTTCAGTCATGCAAGTCCCTGCTAACACAAGATCATCAACATATGCAAGTATAACAGTGATATGGGAGTCAACCGATTTTACAAAGAGAGAGTGGTCAGCTTGTGACTGTGAGTAACCCAAAGAAATGAGAGTGGAAGTGAGTTTATGATTCCATTGCCGGCTAGCTTGTTTGAGGCCGTACAATGATTTGTGTAGCTTGCAAACTTTGTTGGCTAAGTCTACATTAGGAAGATGGAATCCAGGGGGAATGGTCATATAAACTTCTTCATTCAAGTCCCCATGGAGAAAGGCGTTATTGACATCCAATTGCTCAAGATGCCAACCATTTGTTGCAGCTAAAGCAAGAAGAACTCTAACGGTTGTCAACTTGGCAACAGGACTAAAGGTCTCAAAATAGTCTACACCTTCAAGTTGATTGTAGCCTTTAGCTACAAGACGTGCTTTGTGTCTTTCTAGAGTGCCATCGGCATGAAATTTGGTTTTGTAGACCCACTTGCATCCAATAGGAGTCTTCCCTTTTGGTAGATCAACCAAGGACCAAGTTTTGTTCAATGCCAAAGCATCAAGTTCAAGTTGCATAGCATGCTGCCAACACTTATGAGGGGAAGCTTGGGTGTAAGTGAGAGGGTCAGAAGTGTTTGAAGCATTGAGACAAAAGGCTTTATATGAAGGAGTGCATTTTTCATAAGATAAAACAGAAGCAATTGGATAAAGAGTTGAGTTAGAAGTACCTGAAGATGCATTATCACAGCTAGACAAGTTGCAGTGATATTCCTGCAAGTAACTGGGCATGTGAGTGGGTCTGCTTGACCTTTTAAGGGTAGTGTTTGGCTGTGTAGGTGTGGCTGTGTAAGAGGAATCAGAAGTGTTCTGTTCAGTAGATGAAGATGAGGTGGCAAGAGTGATGTCTGGGTTAATAGAAGAGTCTGCAGGTATTGTATCAGTGTTGTTTGGTTCAGTGGTCTGTGAGGTATTGTGTGAGTCATATGGAGGTGCATTAGGTATGTGTGGAGTAGTAGGTAAGGTAGGGTCATCAAGTGAAGGTAAGTGAGGGTCATTTGTGGCTGTCATATCAGGCAGAATGGCATTAGTATGAGATGAATCATGGCTGGACAGAAACTTGTTGGGGGTGCCATGGTGAAAGGGAAATTGATCTTCATAAAACACAACATGTCTAGACTCAAGCAATTGATGGTGGGTAAGGTCATACAAAATGTATCCCTTAAGGCCCTGTTTATAGCCAAGAAAAACGGTTTTGCTTGCTCTAGGATCAAATTTAGTACGGTTGGCAGTGAGAGTTGATGCATAGGCTAAGCAACCAAAGGTTCTAAGATGATCAAGAGAGGGTGGTGTGGTGTATAACAGCTCATAGGGTGTCTTTTCTTGAAGAATTGGGGTAGGTAATCGGTTGATTAAGTGAACAGCATGTTGTATAGTGAAATTCCAAAGCTTTTTGGGTATGTTGGATTGGAAGTATAAGGCTCTAGCTACATTGAGGATGTGTTGGTGTTTGCGTTCAACAACACCGTTTTGTTGGGGAGTTTCAACACAAGAGTGTTGGTGAATGATGCCCTTAGAGGAGTAGAAATCATGCATGAGGAATTCAGCCCCATTATCACTTCTAAGGCATCTAAGTTTGGTTTGAAATTGAGTCTCAATATGAGCTATGAAGTTAACAAGGTGTGATCTAGTTTCTGACTTAGTTTTCATCATGATAACCCATGTGAAGCGACTATAATCATCAACTAAAGTAAGAAAATATTTGTGGCCTAAGATGGAGGGGTGAGCATAGGGTCCCCAAATGTCAACATGTAGGATTTGAAATATGTGTGTGCTTTTGGAAACACTAAGTGGGAAAGAGAGTTTACGTTGCTTAGCATAGTGGCAAGCATCACATGGTAAATGTGTATTATTGAAATGTATAAAAGGGAACAATTGTGAGATACATTTGTGTCTGTCAAGGGAAAGATGGCCAAGTCTCATGTGCCATAATTGGGAATTATCTAAAGAACTAGAGTTACATGATGCATATGAAGTACTAGTGACATTACAAGAAGGGGTGGGGGCAGAGCTAACAGCACAAGCAGAATGTATCACAGGAGCAGTTACTGGAAGATATAACCGGTACAAACCATCAAGTCTAGCTGATCCAATCATCTGCTTGGTACGATCCTGTATAAGAAAACAGCCATCATCATGAAAAACAGTGGAAATTTTACTGGTTTTGGCAAGTTGTCCTATTGACATTAGGTTAGAGTTGAAGCCAGGAATATACAATACATTGTATAGAACTAAGTGTTCTGTGACATATATGGTGCCTATGCCAATGGCAACTGCAGAGGTGCCATTGGGCAAGTCTATTGTGATTGGATTTATAGGTGTATATGTGGCAAAAAATTGAAAATTAGAAGTCATATGGTCAGTGGCTCCACTATCAACTATCCAAAAGATAATGATCATACCAGAGTGGTGGACTGTATTGGCACTATGTGAAGAGGAAGGTTGGCTGATCACAGTGTTAGCAGCATGCACAGCAGATTGCTTATGTTGCTTTGACTGTTGGAGCAAATCTAGAAGCCCTTGATATTGATCTTGAGTGAGGGAAATAGGTCCAGTTGAGCCCTTGTGAGTGTCTGACTTTGTTGTAGAGTCATCCTCAGTACCTGCAGAATTGGCAGAAGCATTATACCTGTTGTTTTTATTATTATTCTGCTGGTATCCAGGGGGAAACCCGTGAAGGAAATAGCATGAATCCACCGTATGATTCGTTTTCCCACAATTGGTGCACAACCGTCCTTGACCACGCCCTTGCCCACGGCCAGAGCGCCCTCTACCACGTGAATTACTTCCACCACCACGGTTGAAAGCTGCATTATTAGCAATAGGAGTGGTTCTGTTTTCAGTTTCAGTCACAGCAGCAGGGGTAGTTTGTAGCTGTCTTTCTTGTTGAATTGTCATAGAAAAAGCCTTAGACACTTGAGGAAATGGCTCCATCATCATAATTTGACTACGAACGTGTGTGTATTGTTCATTTAGTCCTTTCAGAAATTTAATGGTGTAATCTTGATCACGATGCTTCTTAGCAGATTTAGATGCTTCACATCCACAGGGAACAGTACATGTACAAGCAACAATAGGCCTAAAACTATCCAATTCATCCCATAAGGACTTCAATTCAGTATAATAATCCGATATGTCTCTAGTTCCTTGACCTAATTTCGCTATATCTTCTTGCAAATCAGCAATCCTAAACATGTCTCCTTGATCAAATCTATCTAATAAATCCTTCCAAGCTTCATAGCCTTTGTCAAAGAAAGCAATGAATTTAAGAATAGCAGGACTTACAGAACGTTGAATCCAAGCGAGAACCATGTTGTTGCATCGGAACCATTGGTTATACAGAGCGTGCGTCTTCGCCGGAGCAGTGACGGTGCCATCAACGAAAATGAGTTTGTTCTTCGAGATCAAAGCTATGCGCATCGAACGGATCCAAGCCTGGAAGTTCTTGCTTCCTTCGAGCGGCGGTTGAACAAGATTCACCGCGGGATTCTCATTCGGATGGATGTAAAATGGATTTGCAGAATTTGTTGCGAAATCCTTGTATGATTCAAGAGCGTCACTCGCCATTGATGAGAACAGCGGAAGAAAGAGCAAATCAAGAAGGAAAAAGGAATCGATTTAGTGAATCAGCGAAATGAATCGCGAAATTGAAAGAGGAACGATGCAATTTGATGAATTGCACGTGAAAGAAGTGAAGGAATCAGATACAGAGCGAAGGAACAAGGTTCATCAATGGCAAATCTGATACCATGATGGAATAGAGAGAACAAGCTGATAGAGTAAAGTAATTCATATTCTGTATTGATTAATTTAACAGATACAATTAATTTTGCTTATATACAAGCTGAAGTAAATAGCTGTCCTGACTAATTCTGTTTTCCATCTAACTGATTATTCTAACTATCCTTGCTAACCACAACCGGTTAGTTTACTACACTACAATACTAACTCTAGTTAAGTAACTACAGTTCCTAACTAAGCTGAATATTTACAAGTGTATTAATTAGTTACTGATGTCCGTGTGGTGGATGTTTACCCAAAAAAAATTAGTAGATATCTTTATTAATATATATGAGTTTCTCTCAAAAATTTCTATTAGATTAATAAATTAATTTAAGAAACTTATTTAATCTTTTTATTCTACATACCGTATTCTAACTTATTTCTATTAAGATACAGGGTATTATTGATAGACTCGTTGAACATGTAAATTATCTATAGTTGGCAGATGAATGGAATTTTGTCTTCTTTAGGTATATATATATATATATATATATATATATATATATATATATATATATATATATATATATATATATATATATATATATATATATATATATTTGATTCTAGAATCTCCTAAATTCCTAATCTATCATAATATTTTACAAATAGTAACGTTGTTTATGTGTATATTTTTTGGGTAAACCCGGTTATCCACCGCACGGACAGCAGTGAATAATCCATCGCTCATTGTAGGAGCCTCGAGGGACAGGACAGCTGACCCAGAGTTTTAACGCTGCTCGTACCCAAGGCGGGGTGTTTATGTGTATATGCCGTGAACATCTAATCTAATCTAATATCTATTTATTTATATAAACAAACCTACTATGAAATTACCAATTTGAATTTCTTATTAACAAGGCACATATCTAATTTAGGGGTAAAAATGTCATTACCTTCTCTTTCTCTCGTTTTCTTCTTGCACTCTCTTTCTTCCTTTTTTTTTCTCTTTCTTCTTACACTCTCTTCCTTTTTTTCTTTTTACTTTACTTTTATTTTTCCATAAACAATTATTCTATTTCTCTAATTATCACTTCACTTTAGTTTTTTAATTAAATTTCTAAATTTATACAAACATTAGTCTACTAAAATTACCTATAAAAAAGTAATTTTTTTTTGTTCAGACCATCATTGGCTACCCACGGAGTGTCCCAGCGCTTTCAACGAAAGACTAATCTCTGCTCGTGCTTAGGATCAAATTTCGCACTGGCCAACACCGAGTTTGTCCACTGCGGGAATCGAACATGGGAGCACCGGGTCGACCCCCCGTCTCCTAGGGTAGATTAAACCACTAGGCTAACAGTGTTGGTTATAAAAAAAATGTAAACGAGTCACACTAAAAAACTAAAAAAAACTATCGCCTTTTTGGAAAAAGTTATCACCTTAAAATTTTAATTTTTCTCTCTGAAATCTGTTTACACTCTTATTGATAATCTACTATCACCTCTTATTGATAATCTACTATCTATCTTTTACTATCTACTATAATCTACTAATCAACTAAAATAATCAATTGAAACTACGAGAGTCGTACAATGATATATAAAAAAACACGGGATAATTGCACTAATCATATAAAAAAGCACAGGATTAATATTTGTCATTGATAATTAAATTTTTTGAAGACTACTACTACAAACCTACTATCTAAAAAATAATTAAAATTTTTGAAGATTACTACTACAAACCTACTATCTAAAAACAAGAAGACTTAATGACTATTAAAACTACTAACTAATATTTAAAACAAATATTTCTTATAGATAATCTACTATCTAACTCTTACTATCAACTATAATCTACTAATCAACTAAAATAATCAATTGAAACTACCAGATAACTGCACTGATATATAAAAAACACGGGATAACTGCAGTGATATATAAAAAAAAACACGGGATTAATATTTGTCATTGATAATTAAAAATTTTGAAGACTACTATAAACCTACTATCTAAAAAAATAAGAAGGTTTAATGACTATTTAAACCGATTAATATTTAAAACACACGTGACAAATATTTGTCACTAATACTTTAAAAAGGACAAATAATTGTCACTGATATATAAAAAAACACAGGATAAATATTTCTTATTGATAATCTACTATCTATCTTTTACTATCTACTATAATCTACTAATCAACTCGAATAATCAATTGAAACTATGAGATAACTGCACTGATACATAAAAAAACACGGGATAACTACACTGATATATAAAAAATACGGGGATAACTGCAATGATATATAAAAACACGGGATAGCTGCACTGATATATAAAAAAACACGGGATAACAACACTGATATATAAAAAAACACTGTACTGATATATATACAAAAACACGGGATAAATGCACAGATTGTTTTTAAATGATACTTTTACATTTTTAGATTTTAATATTTATCTATTTTTTATTTGAAACTCATTTTTTATCTACTTTAAATTTGTATTTATTTTCACGGGGTAATGTTCAGACTATTTAAATACTGTCTAACTTCATTCATAAAAATAACACGACAGCACGGGTATTCTACTAGTATTTGTGTAAAACATAGATAAGCACGTAAGAAGATTCAGTTGTAGTTTTAGTACGTTTTTTTTTTACAAGAGTAGTTTTAGTACTTTTAAAATCAGACCTTCACTGTGTAAAATTAGAAAAACTAAAATAAAATTTTGAGACAAATTAGATATGTAAAATTAGTAAAAACATTTATTAGAAACAGATTTCTAATTTTACAATTCGAAAACAAAATTAAGAAACAGATTTTTCCATCTCAAACAAATTTCATCGATCTTTAAATCCGTCTATAACTAGTCAAGCTAAAAATTTAAAAAGTCAATCTTAATAACAAATTTGGTGTGGGAACGATTTCATCTCTAATTTCGTCTCTAAGACTTTTAAATTTATATCTAACGTCAAATTGAATTTTGTAAGAGTTATTTTGTTGACATTAACAGTGAGTTCTTTCTATTTGCTCGGCAAATTACCCCCTACCAGATGGGTCAGAAACACGGGTATGTAAACTTTTCTTTTTATGAATTTTTATGGTGTTTTTTTTGAAAATTTGATGTTATATTTTATTGTCCTCTCTCTCTCTCTCTCTCTCTCTCTCTCTCTCTCTCTCTCTCTCTCTCTCTCTCTCTCTAACTACCTCAAAATATTGGGTTAGGAATGACATGGGAAACCATACTTGGAACTTACTCCGACAACTAAAAGACATTGTCAGACCATTCACTTGTTTTAGAGGGTGTGTGTATCAGTGGAGAGGCGACCAAGGGACACGACATACCCAATAGTTTTGCTTTAGGACTTGTGTTTTTTAGATTGTTTATTTTTATATTTTGTATGGATGCACATTACTTTTTTATCATTTATTTATACATCTGTTTATGTTTATTTTTAGCTGGAATTTTTATTCATAAAAAGTGTATCCGTACATCACAAGACAAACATAACAAAACACAAATGACAAACACCCGATTACAAGAAAAATTATTTTAACTATGTTGTTGCAAAAGGAAAATTATCTCACTGGGACTTCGTATGGTATTGACATACAGCTTCATAGGACCAGCTCTTGAAAACTGGGCATGGATTTCCATTATTGCTCGTACGTTGTCATCGCTTTGTATATTCATATCTGAATAGTGACTATGGTCACCATCTCAACTACTAGGTTTGTGGTAAAGAATACTACTTACCTCTTTATGGAAATGACTCTCTTAAACCACCCTCTCTACTTTTTTCATTAACGTCGAGAAAGCGATGTCCTTTACACCTTTTCATCCTAGAGAAGACAAGATTGAAACATTAAAACTAAACATCATTTTCCTTCGTGGTGATACTTCCACGATGATGAAGGACAGTCAGGGTGGTGTCCATTGAGAACTAGGTTGAAAATGTATCCATTCGAGTAGGGTGGTGTGTCTGAAGAAGCAAATGATAGATGTTGGTGGAAGTTGATGTGAAAGAAATGGGGATAAGTGTGTCTATTTATAGCGGGTGTCGTTAATCAAAATTATTGATGATAACTCTGGACCGTTGAATTTCTATCTGTTGAGGCAGATTTATTAAAGAAAATGTCATCCACTCCTTTTTCTGACACAAAGGACGGAGATTCCAATGATTCTATAAAAGAAATTCGACTAAAAATAGGTCGTTGATCAACATTGTCAGTGGAATCTACGCACTTAAAATTCAATCTGTTGATCAAAAGTGTTGGTGGTATCCAAGTCGTTGAATATAGAAAATATTTGTCAAAAATCATTCTGCAAAATGTTTATAGGTATGGTACCAAAGTACTGAACCGGTTCGGTACCAAGGTATTGTACCTATGTTGTTTCAGAATAAGCAGGTACAATACTTTAGTATGGAACCAATTCGGTACCTTAGTATTGTACCAAGGTAGCGTACTTGGTTCGATACTATAGTACCGTACTTGTTGAACTAAAAAAAAGGACACGCTGGAAATTTTTTATATTTTAAGGGTATTTTTGACGCCCCGCGTCTTTGAGGGGGGGTGTTCGGAGTAATAGGGGGTGTGTGAAAAAAGTCCATAGTTTAAGGGTTATGTATAGTTGGGCCAAGCAGGACAAACAAGTCCAAAAATGGCCCCAGTCCTTTAGGCCCATTTGCAGACAAGGTTGATGGTCGAGGCTGTCACCGCCTGCTCGAGTGGCGGTGAATGGAAGTTGGGGCTAGAGAGAGAATCAGAGAGAGATAGAGAGAGAGAGAGAGATGTCGAGATTGCGAAGACTGTTCCAAGCATCTATGGATGCTACTAAGAGAGGTATCTCATTTTCAATATTCCTTCATTCATTCTCTAACTGAAACCTTCAGATAAATTTACCTGATCATTTTCATTGATTTCTCTCTCTCTCTCTCTCTCTAACTCTTTGTGTGCATTGGAACAAAAGCTATATCTGGTAATCTTGATGATTTGATGCCTCCACCTGAAAGATATATATTCAACTTCAATTCCAAGCAAGAATTAAGCAAGTGGCATTTGTATTCCGATTCTGAATTTGGAGGTGAATCATTTCGTGCTACCACTCACTACTACTATTAAAGTTTGCAACTTTGGTTAGTTTAATTTCAGGGTTTTTATTATTATTTTAATGTTTCATTGTTACCCAGGTTTGTCCTCTGCATCTCTGCAGATAACAGAGTCTGAAAATGATCTAACTACTGGAATTTTCTCGGGCAACCTTTCTCTGGAGGTTACTCCAGGTGCTAAATGGAGCATTTCTCGTGGTGGCTTTTGTGGAATGCGCTCTAAAAAGGTTGCTTTTTTGCTTTCTCCCAAACCCTTTGTTAAACAAGAACATTGCTGTACAGTTTTAGGTGGTTATGTTTGGATTGACTCATTTGAGCTTATTTACTTTACTAAGCATTATGAGATTGTTTAGGGGGAGCTTATGGAAACGACATATGACATGTTTCTAAACTGTTTTCATTTTATTTCCATAAGCTCTCCAAAATAGGTTATAGTTTATTTATATTTATATTAAACAGTTTGACTTTATTTTATCTTTTTATAGAAACGGCTTATGCATAACACTTATCCAAACAAGGGCCAGTGCATATTATGTTCAGTTCAGTTATGTGTTTGGTGTCTGATTCTGATTTTTATAGTAAGTTTGTCTTTCTGCAATTCTTGGTGTCTTTTGCAGTTTGATGGCTTTATTGACTTGGATTCATATGATACTATTGCTATGAAACTTAAAGGAGATGGCAGATGTTATATATCTACTGTGAGTACCCTTTTTATAAGAGGGTTTCAGTTTAGTTTCTTGTTAGTCTAGCAAGTATTGTAACTAGTCTGATTTTGGTGCAGATTTACACGGAAAATTGGGTTAATTCACCTGGTCAGATGGAGGATAATTCGTGGCAAGCATTTGTATATGTGCCCAAAGGCAACTGGTATATTGCAAAGGTAAGTTCTATTCGCGTCTCACTGCATACAACCTAATGACTCATATGTCGAACTAGACTCCCTGTTTCCGTTGTGATAACCTCCAATTTTGTAGGAAGTGTTCTCAAAAAAAATTGGATGACATAAATAATGTCCTGTTGCTGTTTTTCCAGCCATAGGCATAGACTTTATCTTACTAGTTATACCAAATTAATTTGTAAAACACTGTTACCTTGTTGAGCTTTTACTTTGGGATTAAGGACTTGATAGCATGCATTGAAAGCCACGCACATTGCTCTTGTAGCTTTCAATCTGCTTTTCTTCAAACCTGTTGAAATAATGTGCTGTTTAGAACTTTGAGTAAACAAATCTCTGGAGTATCAACAGTTTGATACACAACTGTAATGAACCACTTCTCTCAAAGGTTTGAACTATTAAGTGGAAACATATCAATAGTTTTATACATAACACAAGGGCTTGAACGAAGCATGGACAACGCACATGCCCACCCAACCTTGTGCTGAAGTTTAACTTTTAGTTAGAAGATAGGGGAGCAAGGATCGAACTCTAAACCATGGTTGCCAGCTCTTGAGTAAACACACAAACGTAGAAGTGTAGGACTCTAGGTATCAAAATTGAGTTAAAAGTTTGAGGATGATTGAACAATTCCTTAACAGAATGATTATTTCCCTCCAGATATGCCAAAAATGACAGTGGTTCAGTCTTTTTAAAAAGACCCAAATTGCAACAACTGAATGATAAGGGTCTTTAATGCTAAAAACATTAACTTCATAGTTGTAGCTTTTGCCTCCACGAATTCATCTAGCATTCCAACATGAACTCATCTGCAAAAGAGACGAATGATGTTGTATCGAGGTATTTTGTAAACCAAGGTATCCTCCACTAGCGGCAAAAGAATCTCAACTTTAATGAACGAATCCAACTTTGATGAGCTGGAATCTAGCTCTATCGAGCTGAATCCAGCTCCAATGAGGGGAACTTAGTCCCACCATCCTACAATCCTTAGTAATTTTGAACCTTGTGATTTACTGATTTTCCTATGTATTTTGAATGTATTATGCTATTTTTGTGTGTTACATTATGAGCTTATCTCATGATTTGCAATTATTGGAAAAACCCAAGTCCCACATTGACTAGAGATATAGTCTCACAAGAGTATATAATGAAAGGGCAATCCTTACCTTACAAGCCGGTTTTGTGGGGTTGAGTTAGGCCTAAACCACATTCTAAGAGCAATGTCCTTCAATTTTGAATTGTGATACCGTATTTGTGTATTATGGACTGGTCTGGTCACCAAGAACCGATGTTAGTTCAGTATTTTGGTTGCTTACAGAATAGTTAAATTTGTTATTATGGTTTGCTTTATTATTGAGCCACAATGTTGAATATTTACTACCGTTTGGTTTGGTCAGGTATGGTCTAGTCAAGTCTGATCAGGTTTCTTACATAGTATTTAAATATTGTTTTTCTGGGTTCCGTTATTATTAATTTAGAATTCTGAATACTTACAATGCACATAGTATTAAATTGTCCTTGGATACTATCATAGATGTTTTAAACATTGATATTGTATTAAGTAAACTTTAACGGCTTTATGAGCCAAGTCTACGGAGATGCCTTGAGTTTACGTAGGTTTGACAACTTATTAGTAAGTAAACCAGGTGCTGGGCAATAACCTTACTATTTGAAACTGAATAGACAACATACGAATTGCTGATGCTCGCACTTTCAATTGCATTCTTTTCTATTGTGAAATTTCAATACTCCGGGTAATGCGCATGTGCTTAGTAATATTTCATTGTTCGACCAGATTCCTCTAGCTCGATATTTACCTACTTGGAGAGGAAACGTTATAGATGCACAAATAGAAATGAATCCATCCCGTGTTCTTGGCATGTCTCTGTCTGTCAATGCGGAGGGTGGTGTCCCGGGTGCTAGATCTGGGCCAGGTGATTTCAGAGTTGAACTTGAATGGATCAAAGCCTTGAGAGCAACACAATGAAGTATAGGTTGCAAATAAAAATCAAGAATTTTACTCTTCTTTTAGGGTGATAGATTCTGATCCTGTTTTGTAATAATGATGTATCTATTTATGATTCATAAAGGAAAAATGTATTTGTTAGTTAGTCCATTTTCATTGCACTTAAGGAAAAATAGTATGTCCAATGATGGTTTTCATATTCACATGGAAGCACTTTGCAGAACACAGAATTCATTATTTTCTTCATATTCATAGCAGAAGAATCAAGATTGATTGTCACTTTGAGTAGTGTGGTGTAAATTTGGTAGAAAGGTACATCACATGTCACCAACTTTGTAATATGGCCAAATATCATTTTCAACTTGGCTTGTACAAAGGCAAGCTAGCTGATTTCCTATAAAGCTGGTTGTTTCCTTCTCCAGGGAGAACTTCCAACTTTGATATCTTTTGCTTACCATTTAATTGGTCATTTGTCATAAGCATCTTATGATTTGACACACTTTGAAAACCAGGTGTTAACAACTTTGACATATTAGCAAAAGATTTTTTTCACCTTTAAATACACACCAGTAGGCTCCTTATCATCATTAGGGGCTAAGCTGCATAGTTGATTGGTAGGTTGGAAGATGATTACTACTATGACTTATCTCATTCATTTCTCAATAAATATCTCATCTCACAGTGCTATCAGCCAAAATAGCCGAAAGTCCTAAATAACACAAAATTCTTAGGCTCCATTTGATTTGCAAAAATCAAGGGATTGGACATCATTAGAATCATTGTTTCATATTTGATTAGAAAAAATGACATTAGACACGACAAGATAAAAGATGATGGCCAATATGAAGACCTAGTTTATTGTTTTTCATTCAATTAACAAAAAGTTATACTACCTCTAGTCTCATTTATAAGCTAAAATTGTATTTTCGAGATTAATTGAATAACCGATGTATTACCTATAGTCTCATTTATAATACACATTGGCTTTTCTCTGTATCTTCTTTATCATTTATCAATAGCTTGTCCAATACAATACATCGACACACAAAAGGAAACCAGTGATCAGTGAGTTGTACTTCAAAGAATTTACTGAAAATTAAAGCAAAACTACATGCAAGTTGAATTTAACTTTGAACTATTAAGTTGAAAGAGACTTAATTTGTAAATGAATAATAATACATCTACCGTACTTCCGACATTAACAAGTTTTTCGAAGTAGTTGGTAGATGTCGTCCTTGATCAGTGGTGTTCGATCTTGAGATGACGGTGTTATACCTGCAAGAATACTCCGACGCTCAAGTCAGTATTTTAATGATTCAATGTTGGTTAGAGAAATTGCATGCATTGAATGATCATTGAATGTGGTATTTATAGAGTTTGAGTGAAGCTTGCTTTGATGATCCTGAACCGTCAGATCTTGCTGAGGTATCTGAACCGTTAATTGATCGGGTTGGATTTTCTGGATATGGGCTGCTTGGTTAATGGGCCATGCAGGGGTGTAAATATTAGTGACACCATTACCATAACAGTGGCCCCCAAGTCTGGTCGCCTGCGGGGCGATCTTGACTTGATACGCTGAGGCGACCTTATGTTGTCGCTAATGTTCTGTGTCGTACTTCCGACCTTAACGAGTTGATAGATGTCGCTCTTGATCAGTCATGTTCGATCTTGATTGTTAAGTCGATCATGAGACATACCGAGCTCGTTTTTTTGACTGATCGTGAGACGTACCGGGCTTTCCTTTGAGGGAAAGAAAAGGCAGCTATTTTTCGTTGAGTAGAGGAATTAACGCCTCGCATTCTGTGTCAGGCATTAAATGTTTTCTGACACGGCGCGTATTACGATGGCGGCTAATGATGGTGACGTTTTGTTTTTAGAGCGTGAATCTTGGATTTTGATTGGACGTGTTGATTCGACTTCCAGGCCCAACCCATGATATTTGCCCCACTATAAATAGGAGGTCACTTTCTTCCATTTTTGTTGCTACTCAACTCCTTCTGCTCTGATTACCGGTCTTGAGTTGTCGAGCTTCTCTTCGAGTAAAGTGGATTTGGCGATAGTTTAAAGCATTTCAAGCGGAGCTCAACAGTAGATCGACAAGCAAAAATTTCTTTTAGATCCAGTCCTCTCTTCTGCTTCATTTCGAGGTTAGTCTTTAATTGTTTTCTATTTGCTTTGCGTTTTGGATCCCCCCAAATTTATTTGCTCAGAGTGGGGGTCGTCAGCTCGGGTTCCGACTTGCTCGCGAACCCGTTTTCGACGTTTAATCCTGACATTTCGTCCCCCATTTCTGCAGATTCGACCTGGCGAGGACCAAACAAACTCGTAGGGATATAACCGAATATCGAAACGAGTTTGTAAAATTCATGGCCTCCGGTGGTGACTTTCCTGTAGATCGGGAGAATCAAACAATGGTTGCTGCTCTAGATGAGCAAGATCATCCGTCCTCCGCTCCAACAAGTGAGCAAGCGGAGGACGATCTTGATGTCAGAAGTTCTTCTCCTGTTGACGGTGTTAATGAGTCCGACGCAGATGTTGCGGAAGCTATGGAGGGAGATTTGTATGATCGATGTGGTGGCTCTCTCTTCGGAATCTGACGAAGAGGTTCGATCGGGGGAAGACAGGGGAGTTCGAATACTCTTGAATCAGAGAGCTCTAATTCTGACTTTGGGACGAGCTCATCGCCCGAAGATGACTCTGATCAGGACGATGCTGATGAACTTCAAGAACGTCGCGGCACAAACCAGTCAAGTTCGGGTCGAGCTTCTGATGCTTCAGTTGACGGCTATTCCAGCACTGGTCCTGGAGCTCGTGATGTACCGGTGCGAGAGGCTCGCCCTTATGATTGGGTTTCCAGCAAGGTTTTGGAAATCGAATCGTTGTTCCGGTCTGGTCATATTCTAGGGCCGGTAGCTCAAAAAATTGCAGGGCGCTCTGGGAATATTTGGAGGATTGAAGGTATGAAAGATGGAGAGCACGTGGCTTCCTGGGCAGGAGAGCTTAAATTTACCATGTACCACGTGACGATCAACGACATGAACATAAGGCCTCCCTTTACCTTTCTTCAACAAACCGTTCTGGCGGAGTTGGACGTAGCACCCTCCCAGCTACATCCAAATGTGTGGGCTTTTCTCCGAGTCTTCGAGCTGATGTGTATTCATCTGGAGAGACCGGTGTCGCCTCAACTTTTCTTCCATTTGTTCGATCTTAATCGGAATAGTGGGGAGGCTAAGTCCGGTCGCGAGCATGTCAGTTTTCGCTCGAGACGAGGCACAAAAATCTTCAGAGCTTATGCGGATTCACTGAGGGGAAGTTGGAAGAAATTCTTTTACTGGGTCGAACCAGTAAATGGCAAGGCCGTCGACAGTGTAGGTAAGTTCGGAGCCGATGGTCGGACTTTGGAGTCCACCAAGTTCCCTATTAGTTGGAGTCACGGTCATTTTAACTGGTCTACACATTCCTACTCCGTCGGTGAGGATCGATTGAGTGCTGAAGATCTCCTCACCAAAAAGATTTTGATTTTCATTTCCCAGAGGGTTCCGTATTCAAAGCATAAATATTGAGGTATCCCTACGGATCGTTTAGTCCAGGCCGGGAAGCGGGTGCAAGTGCAAAGGGTTTTAGGTAGATCGTCTTTCTGGAGCGGACTTTTGTGTTTTTGAATTTTCTGTAAGTGATATATAACTTGTTTTTTCTTATTTTTTCAGATACGATGGCACCGAAGAAGCTCGCTTTTCTGAAGAAGTTGGCGACGCAATCAGTCGACGCTGAAGAAGAATGGGGTCTGTCACGATCATCTCCAGTATCTCAGCCCGTTGTCGAGGCTGCCATCCCTGCCGAACCAATCACCACTGTTACCCAGAAAGACCTGGTCAGTGCCGAGGCAGATCGAGAAAAAGGGGTCGAGATTTTGTCTGATTCTTCGCCTCCTGTCGGGAAGGGTGTCGGAGCCGGGACTTCTGTAAAAAGGGGACGAGCTCGTGCCGAGGATGAGTTGAGATCGGCAAAAAAAGCCAAAGATTCGAAGAGATCCAAGCGCAAATTTAAGGCCATTCCTTTGGACGAGAAGTTCCTAGAGCAAAACTTTGAGCAATGGCGAGAGGATCCTATTGCAGCATCGACCCAGATCTTTGTGAATCTTGTCGACGTTCATAAGATCCAAAAACAGAAGTATGAGAAGCGAGCTAAAGGTAGGCTCCTTGTTAATTCCGACGATTTTGTTGATTCGTTTAAGATGTTCCTCTTAGTTTTGATATCTTCCTTGTTATGTCTGTAGATTTGTTGGAGGCCGAGAAGGTCAAACGTGTCAAATTTTTGGAGGACATGTCTTTGAGGATCAATGAGCTAGCCCGTGTCAAGTCCGAGCTTCGAACTTTGAAGGACGGTCAAGAGGTTCTTACGGCGTTGAAGGAATCTGCCCTGCGTCGTGCCGAGACTGCCGAAGCTCGTGTGAAGGAGCTTGAAGATCAGGTGAAAGCCCTAGAGGAGTCCGAAGCCGACTTAAAAAGACAGGTGAGGAGTTTGGAAGATCGTATTGTCGAGCTGGAGGATGATTTGAAGAAGGCCTCGGAAGGGAGGGTGGAAACTAGCACCGATTCCGAAGCCCGGATTGCCGAACTTCAAGCTCGTCTAGACAAGAGTCAAGCTGCCCTTCAGCAAAGCAAGAAAGATGCAAAGGAGGCTGCTGAAGTGGCAATTGAGATGTATAGGGAAGGCTTTGAAGGCACTCTTCTGCAGGTTCTTTTACTCCATCCTTCACTTCCACTAGACCGGGCGATCATTCATGCCGATCATAAGGTTGAGGGAAACTGTATTGTCAAGGTCGACTCACAGATGGACGAGAAGACCGTCATCTTTCCGACCTCAGATGTTTAATCAATTTCATTTTTTACCTTTTGCAGAAGTTCTGGGTGTATACTTATCCAATCAGGTTTTGCATAGGCTCAGAACTTCGTCATGTAATTCGAAATTTTGAGGGCTCGGCCATATCTGAGACGTTTGTAATTGAATATGTTTTAATCGATCTTGATTTTGGATTTGTTTACGAGTTTTATGAATGCTTTTTTAATTTTGCAAGTCATGTATGTCGTTTCTAGAGATCGTTTCGCACGTCGATCTACAGGGCAGTTTACCAGGACTCGGTCCAGATTTAACTCGCCCTGTAGGGGTATCGGCAGCTGTGGCCAATGGTCGTTCTAAAGACGTTTCGATCCTTGAAGACCTATATCCCTTTGAGATAGTTTACCAAGACTCGGCTCGGATTTAACTGGTCACAAAGAGTTGCGACCATGCTTGGTCACTTGGGGAGATCTTTAGATCGGTCCCAGTCTCTTCCGAAGAAGGAAATTTGGTTCCTACATTTTTGTTTGATGAAATCGCGAATGTGTGGAACGTCGGTAATGTTACCGTTTTTCATTTAAATGAGTAACTTGATTTACAAAGATCGGCGCACCCTTATACGGTGTCTTTCTAGAGAGATTGATACAATTTTTAAATGTAATAACTCTTCAGTTTTGTTGCATTCCAAGTTCTTTCAATCTTTTTTCCATGGAGGGTCTCCAACTTAAAAGCTCCGTTACTGGTCTTAGATGTAACACGGTAAGGTCCTTCCCAGTTTGGCACGAGCTTTCCTTGGGAAGCGTTTTTTAGACCAACATCAGCTCTTCGGAGTGCCAGATCGCCCAGCTCGAAATCTCGGGGAACTACTTTAGCATTGTACCTGGTTGTTACACCTTGCTTGACGATGGCTTCTCGGAGTGAGGCTCGACCCCGGATTTCATCGATGAGATCGAGTTCCTCTCTTAAGGCTTGGCTATTATCGTTTCGAGACTTGGGGTTTTCCGTTCTCCAGCTGAGTTCGCCAATCTCGACGGGAATGACCGCCTCGCTGCCGTAAGAGAGCCGGAATGGCGTCTCTCCTGTGGAGCTTTGAGGGGTCATCATATATCCCCAGAGGACATAAGGTAGCTCTTCTACCCAGTTCCCTTTGGCGTTGTTCAGGCGTCGCTTTAGGCCGTTTAGTATTACTTTGTTCGCCGCTTCTACTTGCCCGTTGGTTTGAGGGTGTTCCACCGAAGTGAAGCGGTGCTTGATATTTAGGTCGGACATCAGCTTTCTGAAACCCGTGTCAGTAAATTGAGTTCCATTGTCTGTTACCACTACCTCAGGGATCCCGAACCTGCTCATGATGCTTTTTTTGAAAAACTTGATGCAGTTTCTTGCAGTGATGGTTGCCAGGGGTTCTACTTCTATCCATTTGCTGAAATAATCGACTGCGACGATTAAGTACTTGATCTGGCCTGGAGCTATCGAGAATGGCCCCAGAAGGTCTATCCCCCACCATGCAAATGGCAAAGTAGAACACAGGCTTGTTAGATCGGTTGGAGGAGCTATGTGGATGTTGGCGTGAATTTGACTTTTTTTGCATCTTTTTACGTAGGCACTAGCATCAACTGCCATGGTCGGCCAGCAATATCCGGCGCGGAGAGCCTTCCGAGCCAAAAAATGAGCTCCAAGATATTGACCGCAGATTCCCTCATGAATTTCTGCTAAGACATAAGCTGATTCCTCTCCCTCGATGCATTTTAACAACGGGGAAGAGAGACTTCTTTTGTACAACGTTCCATCAATTACTGAATGGGCAGAAGCTTTCCTCCTGATGTTTTTACCGTCGTTTGGGTCCGGGGGTTCTACCCCTGCTACGATGTACTCTAAGATCGGGACGATCCAACTGTGAGTTTCTTCAATTATGCAAATGGTCGAGGCAAACTCAGGGTCGAGGGATACACTGGGTTTGCGGAGTATTTCTTGGGTAATCGTTCTGTGGTTTCCAGAAGTTTTGGTGCTTGCGAGCTTGCCGGGGATATCAACTCTTTGGTTCTCCGTTCTTAGTACGTGTTTTACTTCACTTGTTTCAAACTGAGCTAACAACGCTCGTACCCAAAGTAGGTATTTCTGTAGGACCGGTTCTTTGGTCTCGTATTGGTTGCCGATTTGGGAGACTACCAATAGAGAATCGGTGCACAGTTTTACCCGAGGGACTCTGAGGTCGATTGCCAGGCGCAGACCGGCGATGCAAGTCTCGTATTCTGCTTGGTTATTCGAGGTCGGGAAACTGAAAGTTAGAGAGACTTCAATGACGATGTCGTTCGGGCTCTCTAACATGATACCAGTGCCACTTCCTTTTGGGTTAGAGGATCCATCGACATGTAGGATCCAGGTATCTTTTTCGATGTTCGCTGGTGTCATTTCGGCCACGAAGTCCGCCAATACTTGTGCTTTCATAGCCGTTCGAGCGTCGTATTTGATCCTGAACTCTGATAGTTCTACTTCCCACTTGATCATTCTTCGTGCGAGATCGGGCCTATGTAGTATTTGCCTGATGGGGTAATTAGTCCGCACGACCACCTGGTGAGCGACGAAGAAAGGTCGAAAACGACGAGCTGCGATTATGAGAGCCAGAGCGATCTTTTCGACCTTCTGGTAGCGACTCTCTGATCTGTGTAGAGCTTTACTCGTAAAGTAGACTGGGCTCTGTCCGGTTTTTAATTCCCGCACAAGAACGGTGCCTAAGGCTTCCTCTCAGATTGCTAGATATAAATATAGAGTTTCACCTTCGCTCGGTCTAGTCAA
This sequence comes from Astragalus membranaceus, assembly GCA_039519185.1. Lineage (NCBI taxonomy): Eukaryota > Viridiplantae > Streptophyta > Magnoliopsida > Fabales > Fabaceae > Astragalus > Astragalus membranaceus. The sequence goes on from CM076846.1 coordinate 1,554,960, forward strand.
GATCGGAGGTTCGAAAAGGACCTTCTTGAGCTAGTTTAAGGCGTCATCTTGCTCGGAAGTCCATTTTAAATCCTTTTCCTCTTTTTTAAGTAGTTTGAACAGGGGAAGAGATTTGAACGTCGCGTTTGATATGAAACGAGATAAGGCGGCAATCATGCCGTTAAGCTTCTGGACTTCTTTCTTTGTTGTCGGAGTTCGCATTTCTGTCGCGGATCGACATTTGTCAGGGTTTGCCTCGATTCCCCTTTCTGTTAGGTAAAAATTGAGGAATTTCCCAGCTAACGTGCTTGTCGTCGTCCCCACTTTTGGCGATCATGTCGTCGAGGTAGATTTCAACACTCTTGTCGATTTGTTTTTGGAATACTTCATTCATCATTCTTTGGTAGGTAGCTCCAGCGTTTTTTAAACCAAAAGGCATGACACGGTAAGCGAAGTTACCTTGGTCGGTCATGAAAGCCGTTTTTCTTGGTCAGTGGGGAAACATGGCGATCTGGTTATACCCGGAATACGCATCCATGAAAGATAATAACCGAAAGCCTGAAGCGTGGTCTACGAGTCGATCAATGTTGGGGACAGGGAAAGCGTCTTTTGGGCAGGCTTTATTAGGATCGGTGTAATCCACAAACATGCGCCATTTTTCATTGCTCTTCCTCACCAGCACCGGAATTGATAATCAGGTTGTGTATTTGACTTCAGAAATGAAGTTCGCTTTTATGAGGTCGTCGAAGGCTTTTGCAGCGGCAATAGCTTTCTCGTTACTTTGAGCCCGCTTTCTTTGGGTGACCCACTTGGCTTCCGGGTTAACTGCGAGCTGGTGGCAAGCGACTTCAGGAGGAATCCCGGGCATGTCCTCTGCCGACCAGGCGAAGATTTCTGCATGGTCTTGGAGACATTGGGTTAAGTCAATTTTGACCTCTTCCGATAGATCAGCCCCGATTCCGATAGTTCTGGTCGGATCTTCGCCGAGTTGTACCTCGACGAACTTTCCATCAGGTTAAGGCCTTTTTATTCTTCGTTTGAGCTCTTTTGTTAGCCCGCCATCATCTTCTTCCTCTGTACTCTCTAGATCGTACCTTGCATCTAAGTCCGCTGCGTTTACTTCGGTAGGTCAAACTTTACTTCTTCTGGGAGTAGTGTTTTCTGGAGGGGGAACCCCTTCCTTTTCTAAAGCTTTTTGCTCGGTCTTGGTCCATAAGAAGAAACATCTGGAAGCATATTCAAGGTCGGAGTTTAAAGTGACCACCTATACAGAGTGTGTGGAATTTCATCTTTAGGTGTGTGGTGGACGTTACTGCCCTGAGCCTACCTAAAGTCGGTCTTGCAATGATGCCATTGTAGACGGATTCGCAAGGTAGGATAAAGAACTTGGTTTTGATGGTTCTCACCATTGGCTCGGTTCCGTAGGAAACCATTAATTCCAAATGGCCCGGTGGTTTGGTCCGGGATCCGTTAAATCTGGATAGGGCCTTTCCTCTGCACGGGGTGAGCTCTTCTCTGTCGATCCCCATCCTGTCAAGGAGACCGACAAAGAGGATGTCCGATGAGCTCCCTTGGTCTACCAAGATTCTTCTCACTTCTTTGTTGGCTATGTCCGCCGAGATTATGAAGGGTACGTGCTTGTTGGGTTTCCCATCCATAAAATCTTCATCACCAAAAGATAGTGGAGGTCGGTTTGTAGTGGTTGGTGTTGCTGAGGTTGAAGCCACGCTTAATAATTCTTTCCACTTTCGCTTCATTGTTTTCCCAGACTCTTCATGCTCGAAACCTCCTGTGATCGTCATAATTACTGAGCGACGTTTCGATTTTCTAATATCTTGTTCTTCGTCGTCATAGTCGGCTTTTTGCTTACCCTTGACTCTTGGCTATTCTTCTCTTTCCTCTTTCACCTCGCCGGTAGTTGCTCCGGGCTTTTTCACATAACTGGACAGTTTTCCCCGCTTGATTAAGTCTTCTATGTCGTCTTTCAAAGCATTGCAGTGGTTTGTGCCGTGACCATTACTTCTGTGATACCTGCAGTACTTGTTAGATCGTTGCCCAGATCAGTGAGACAGAGGTCTGGGGGATTTAACGTCTCTGAACTCGACGTTCCAACATTCCCCCAAAAGTTGGGCGTTGGATACGTTGAGTTCAGTGTATACCTGGTGACGATTTCGAGGTCGGGGATCCCTGTTACCTCGGCTGTCGTTTCCCCAGGTATCTTTTTCGTTGCGGGGTTTTTATGGTTCGGCCTGTGATGACCCTTTTCCGATCTTGGAGCTTTCCTCTTCATTGATGAAACATTGGGATAGCTGGAGGAATTCCTGTAGAGTACTAGGTTCCCAAGTGTTGACGTGTCTTTTGAACGGGCTTCCATTAAGTAGGCCCTGCGCCATGAAGAAAATTCGAAAAGCGTCGTCTAGTTGTCGAACTTGAAGAGCTTTGTTGTTGAATCTCTCTATGTATTCTCTGAGGGGTTCGTCCTCCCATTGGACAACGGATATCAACACGGTTTTGTTTTTTTGGTTTACTTTTGGAATGGGCAAAGTGAACTGAAAAGAGCTCTGCCAACTGGTCCCAAGAGGAGATGGTGTTCGCTCTTAAGGTCCGGAACCATTCCGATGCTATTTTGTCCAGTGTTAACGGGAAGATTCGACATTTCATCTCCATGGGTACGTTTCGGTATTGCATGCTTGTGTCGAATTGATCAAGGTGCCTATCCGGATCACCCGTTCCATCATGCGTTTTCAGACCTTCAGGGGGTTTTTCAACCCCTCCATGGATCCCACAATCTCCCTCCATAGCTTCCGCAACATCTGCGTCGGACTCATTAACACCGTCAACAGGAGAAGAACTTCTGACATCAAGATCGTCCTTCGCTTGCTCACTTGTTGGAGCGGAGGACAGATGATTTTGCTCATCTGGAGCAGCAACAATTGTCTGATTCTCCCGATCTACAGGAACGTCACCACCGGAGGCCATGAGTTTTACAAACTCGTTTCGATATTCGGTTATATCCCTACGGGTTTGTTTGGTCCTCGCCAGGTCGAATTTGCAGAAATGGGGGACGAAATGTCAGGATTAAACGTCGAAAATGGGTTCGCGAGCAAGTCGGAACCCAACCTGACGGCCCCCACTGTGAGCAAATAAATAAAGGACTTGGGGGGATCCAAAACGCAAAGCAAATAGAAAACAATTAAAGACTAACCTCGAAATGAAGCAGAAGAGAGGACTGGATCTAAAAGAAATTTTTGCTTGTCGATCTACTGTTGAGCTCCGCTTGAAATGCTTTAAACTATCGCCAAATCCACTTTACTCGAAGAGAAGCTCGACAACTCAAGACCGGTAATCAGAGCAGAAGGAGTTGAGTAGCAACAAAAATGGAAGAAAGTGACCTCCTATTTATAGTGGGGCAAATACCATGGGTTGGGCCTGGAAGTCGAATCAACACGTCCAATCAAAATCCAAGATTCACGCACTAAAAACAAAACGTCACCATCATTAGCCGCCATCGTAATACGCGCCGTGTCAGAAAACATTTAATGCCTGACACAGAATGCGAGGCGTTAATTCCTCTACTCAACGAAAAATAGCTGCCTTTTCTTTCCCTGAAAGGAAAGCCCGGTACGTCTCACGATCGGTCAAAAAATCGAGCTCGGTACGTCTCATGATCGACTTAACAATCAAGATCGAACATCACTGATCAAGAGCGACATCTATCAACTCGTTAAGGTCGGAAGTACGACACAGAACATTAGCGACAACATAAGGTCACCTCAGCGTATCAAGTCAAGATCGCCCCTCAGGCGACCAGACTTGGGGGGCCACTGTTTTGGTAATGGTATCACTAATATTTACACCCCTTGCGAGGCCCATTAACCAATCAGCCCATATCCAGAAAATCCAACTCAATCGATTAACGGTTCAGATACCTCAGCAATATCTGATGGTTCAGGATCATCAAAGCAAGCTTCACTCAAACTCTATAAATACAACATTCAATGATCATTAAATACATGCAATTTCTCTAACCAACATTGAATCATTAAAATACTGACTTGAGCGTCAGAGTATTCTTGCAGGTACAACACTATCATCTCAAGATCGAACACCACTGATCAATGACGACATCTAGCAACTACTTTAAACAACTCGTTAAGGTCAGAAGTACGGTACAAAACACATAGTATATAGGATAAAGGTTCTCGTTTATCACACCAGAGCTGCTTGACAGTTAACTAAACATTCTCGCTGCAACTTGCTATTTTTTATTCTTTCTTTTGATTGTATCATTATTATCTAGTTTAGTTGGAAATGTGATTAAAGATGATGGGGCCACATATGTAACTCAACGAAAGTGGCTGCGTTAAACTATCATCATCTGGTACTTATCAATATACAACTTGTGAAATAGCTGCAATCCAATGTTGACCATATGCTCTGTTATTGTCTTATGGGTCAAGTTTAGGCAGCTGGAATGAGCGGTAAAAAGCCATTGGGCTGTGTCATGCTTGAATCTCATCTCAAAATATACAAATGTCTTTCAAACAACACAAGCAAGCAAAGGATATGATTTATTCTTCACCTTAGAAATATCAATTTTGATAAATAAAATGAAAAAAGATTTCGGCATTTGTATTGGACCAGAGGACGGATCCTCTATTGCGCGCAGAATAGTTCTACGCCAGCGGGGACCATTAGATCTAGAGAAAGAAATTTTCTCTCTAGATCTAACGATCTCTGCTAGCGCATGACCATTCTGTCGCAGCAAAAGATTCAGACCCATTGGACCAACTTCAGTTATTGGATTATCATGGGTATCCATCCAATATGTAGCATACTTTTGCTCCATGTAACTAGGCGGGCCAACCCAAGTTAAGATGAGACCTAGAGTTAGGTGAGGTTTAAAAATAAATAAACAAATCAATAAAAGGGAACTTGTAAAATTTTGTAGATATAAAAATGGAGTTGAAGATATAAAATCAATAGGCTACATAATAATGTACTTATTGGAGTGAGGAGATCTAAAGCAAGCGCTTTTTCTCGGTCGAACCTAGTTTTTTTTTTCTCGGTCGAACCTAGTTTTAGAAATAGACGATTTTAGTCTTCCTCTTTTAAATAACTTCTCCTTCTCTCTAATCGAGCAAAATAATTTCTTGAGTCATATTTGAACATTTTTCAAGATGTTGCAATAAGATGTGCTTGTTTGTTTTGTTTTGTTTTCCTTATGTACTTAAAATATATCTTAAATTTCATATTTTTATTCACTACATTGAGTTAAACTCATTAGATACTTTAGTGATAAATTGTTTACACACAACCTCGTGTGTTATAATCAAAATTATTTAGGACGATTAAATCAACCAAACATTATGGTTGCGGCCAGTGACCCGATTTTTTTGTTGGGCCTGGACTCTAAAATTAGTGGCCCAAAATCAACGGTATCTTTTTTGGCCCTGCCCGATTGGTCCGACGATATTATTGGGCCGGACCGGGTCGACCCATGGGCTTCGGCCCGACCCGTTACTTTTTTGTTTTAATTTTTTTATTTTAAAAGATGGTCCAACAAGAAAATGGAGTAATTTTTTAAGTAAAAAAATAATAAAAAAGTAAAGAAATTTTGTGTAAATCTCTAATATTCTTCCGTTTGTGTAAATCTCTAATACAAAAGTAAAAAAAATGGAGCAATTTTTTTAAGAAAATTGAGCAATTTTGTGTAAATCTCTAATATTTCTCTGTTTGTACCTGTCATGTCCAATGAAATAAAGGAAAAAAGTTAATTAAAGTTACCAAACACCAAAGTACAGAGAAATTGTAAACTACACCGTGGAAGTCATATATTGTATCAGCTATCTTAACGAGACATTAAAACTATTTTTTTATAGTCAAAATTCTAAAAAGTCAATGATTTGTGGCCCATTGGGCTGGCCCGTTGGCCCATGGGCTGGTGTTGGTCGAGCTCGGCCCGTAAATTTTGCAGTCCATCAGAATATTGGCCTAGCCTGTATATGTTGTTTGGCCCGTTGGGCCGGGACGGCCCGGCCCATTGACAGCTCTAAAGTCAACAATGGTGAAAAATTTAGCTCAATTAGTAAGGAGTTGGATGATTTCCTGTAAGTGGGTAATGGGTATAGAGACTTTATTAATGAGTAATCTATAAATACCTCTTTTAACTTTCAAAAAGCCTACCATGATCTTGTTAGCCCCAAAACCTAACTGACCTAAATTGTTGTAAAAAAAGAACACAAAACAAGTTAAAGAGGCTGATAAATATAATGGGACCCACATTTGTATTTAACATTCATTTCTCCCGTTCAAGAATTGAGAAAAGTCCTAGTATAGTCACATAAAAAAGGAGGAGTTAAAGGACTTTCACATCCACAAAGATCGAACCTTCTGGAGACACCACCATCCCACTAAAATATCTGCATCACCAAATGAATCTCAGCCCTTCAATCCTCCTCATCCCACAGTCGAAAACAACTTCTTTCTTAGGTTTAATTATTAAACAAAACATTATTCTCACATTGATTGATTTAAACAATAAAAATACGATGAAATAAACTATATAAAGTCTGTTACTTCATGATGTCTCTAGAGTGTTCATGAGGCTAAAAGTGGCAGTTTCCTTTGCTCCTCACCCTTCTTCATTCCATGTACTTGTCCTCCAATTTGCACAGTATTATATTGTTGTGATTTTGTGTATTAGATATTCCAGTAATTGGATTGATTCAATTGGTCGACAAGAAATTTAAACCTTAGTTTGAGATTTGATTGATTCTTTCTTGGAGAGTTTTTCATTTGATTGGAATAATAATGGCTAATGAAGGGAACAAAAGCAATGACTTTTATGCAGTGTTGGGGTTGAGTAAGGAGTGCACTGATTCAGAGCTAAGGAATGCTTATAAGAAACTTGCTCTGGTTAGAATTTAATCTCAAACTTTATGTTTTTTTCTTCCTCTCACTTTTTTCTTCAAAATTTCATTCACATGGGTCTTCTCAAAATCACTTTTTTTTTGTCAAATGGTTGAAAGAACCCAATTATGATTTTGAGTCTATTTGTGAAAAAATTAAAGAGGGATTGAAGTTGAACATGAATTATTGATGGGACAGAAATGGCATCCGGATCGTTGTTCAGCATCCGGAGGAAATGTGAAGTTCGTTGATGAAGCTAAGAAGAAATTTCAGGCAATTCAGGAAGCCTATTCTGGTAATTATTATTATTATTATTATTATTCACTGGTTCATTTTTTGATTAAAATTGGATTTTTATTTTTGTTTATTTGTGTGGCAGTTTTATCTGACTCGAACAAAAGATTAATGTACGACGTAGGAGTCTACGACAGTGATGATGACGAAAACGTAAGTCACCCACTTCAATTTCACCTTATTTTTTTACATTAACCAATTTGGTTTGGTACTCTATTTATTTTCGGTTTTGATTTTTTGAATAATATTGAAATTTATTTATTTATTTTCCTACATAATTATAATTTTTTTAAATGGAATGTATTTATTCACAAAAATATAAAATTAAAATTAAATTTTTTATTTCTGGGGTTTATGTGTCTTGTCATGTCAATCTGCAGTCTTGTCTAATTTTTTTTCTTCTCTTACTTTATCCTAAAAAAAGGTATGTTTTTCGGGATTAATAAGAATCCATTTTTGTCCAACTTATGCTTTTCACAAACAATATTTTGTAGTGAAGTCAATTTGGGATGTCACATATCAATATATCATATCACATGGGCATGTTGCTTGGTTGGTATAAAGAAGATGGAATAATTCATAGAATCGATTTTAGTTGGGGGGTAGGAGGTGAGAATTGGATATTGTTTCCTCCAATAATTTTGATGACCTAATATACAAGGATATGAATTTTCTTTTTCAGGGCATGGGGGACTTCTTGAACGAAATGGTTACAATGATGAGCCAAACTAAACCAAATGTGAGCCTCCTTTAATTAATTCTGTATAATTTTTTATTTTATTTTGTCTTTGCATGTCATAATTAAGTGGAATGTTAGTTGGGTGATGATAAAGCTAGACATGAACTATGTTGTTTTCGTTCGGTGGATAAAGTTAGACAAACATAGTGTTCTGCTTTAGCTAAAGGTTTTTTTTTTACCCCATCATATCATTATATACTCCCACAAGAAGAAATTTTAAGACGAAAATACTTCTGGTTAAATTGACTTAAATCAGATCTACATATAAGGTAGGTAGATCTGATTCACAAAAATAAAATTCGGATTTACGTATATCCGATTAGAATTAGTGGGGGGGAAATCGGATCTATCTTTAGTGAGGTAGATCTGATTTGTTAAAATATAAAAGCGGATGTACCTATCAGGTAGGTAAATTCGTTTTGCAATTAACAAAGCGGATATACTTATCAGTGGGGGTATGTCCGCTTTGTTAAAATGAAAATCGGATTTACCTCCCTGATAGGTACATCCGCTTTGCAATTAACAAAGCGGATATACCTATCAGTGGGGGTATGTCCGCTTTGTTAAAATGCAGATCGGATTTACCTCCCTGATAGGTAAATCCGATTTGTACTAAATTCGACGGGTAGGATTTGACTGCCAATGTTGATCAACGGTGTAGATTTCACCGACAATATCAACGGTTGATAATCATTGACGAATTCTATAAATACCCATTGCCAGCCTCATTCTTTTCACTCAAAAATTTCACTCTCACTTGCTTGTTTCACTCATACAAATGGAGATATGCCTCACTCAACGCTCAGATGACAATAGGCTTTGCGGTATACATTATCGGGGCCAAATCACGATGAGAGAAGATGGTGTCCACTTCTGGAGTCATCAGCCGGTGTTATGCAGAATCCACCCTGGCATGGGGTTTGAAGGTTTGAAGGATAAAGTGTGGTCCAAAGTTCAAGTGACTGGTGACGACCGTGACATCACTAGTATCACTTATCGCAAACCCTATCTTAGAGACGATGGCCGCGTTTCCTTCTCGTCCATGAAAATCAAGACTGACGAAGACGTGGCGAACATTTTAAACATCCATGACACGCTTCAGGGGTATAAGCCGTTGGAGCTGTACGTGGAAACTAAACGGAGTGTGAATGAGATTTTACGTCGTGTTCGAGGACCAGAATTTTAGGAAAATGTATCTGTCTATTGTTATTGTAGTTGGTTATGTTTTATCTTTTATCGCATGAATGAAATCGAAGTTTTAATGAAACTCCACAAATATAATAAACAAGAAATAATAAGAATCAAGTCATAAAAAATAGTTCAAACATACAATCCCACAAAACCTAGTCACGCATCGGTAGCATATCCACTAACCGCGTGAGGCGAGCCTATGTCTGACTACCCATCCTAATGTTTCCGCTCTGAAGCCCCCTCCGAATCTCCTCCTCCACAATCTCGAGCAAATCTGGTTGTACTGGTGGTGCAGCTGGCTGTACTGGTGGTGGTGGTGGTGATGCAACCCATAAGAGTCTAGGAATAGATGCTCTCACATACCAATGTAAGTAGTCCGGAGCAACCTGACCCAACTCTTCAGCAGGATAAGTAGTACGCAAAACCTCCTCCACCACAGGCATATAATGTGCAATACGAAAAATGCAGTCTGCATGGCACGGACGACCAGTAAGTGGGTGACGTGGGATGACCTGCACGTACCCAAACTGTCTGAGGCACCTATCTGGCATGTAGAGAACAGTGATGTCTCCCTAGCTGATGTGTCCCTGTATAATGACACCTGCTCAAAGTCTCTATCCTCCCGGTGCTCCTCAAACGGTCGCCAACAGACATCATCCGAGGTCAGCGCATCAATCCTCTGCCTGTATACCCCCAGCTTCACTCTATTTGTCTTCTTCTTCCTCCAACGCCCACACAGTCTCCAGCTAGCAATGCACTCCTCCTCTCCACTAGCTGAGGAAAATACCATAAAATTCAGGTCTGAAAAAAAGAAGATAAACAACATGGTGAATTAAAAACTGTTTAACAGAAATTTAACCAAACTCGGAAAAAATTAACTTGAAATTATTATCTGTAAGAGGGTCGCATACCCTCCTAACTGATGCGCCTGGTCCAAGCAGGGGTAGTTCAGCTGGTCATACATGAAGGCAAGTGTTGCTGCCCCCATGCATATGATCCCACACCAGCTGCACTGACATCCGCAAGTAGCAGCAGCCACTTAGCCTCAGCCCTGTCGCCGGTCTTGACTGTGAAGACCAGCTCAGGATAAGAAGGATAAAGGCCCTAACAGCAGGACGCATGTCATTCTCTATGGACCCTTTACTAACAATCTCCTACAGCCACTCAAAACGGTAATATGGATGGCCTGATAAACATGTGCTAGGTGGATGGCCTGATCAGTGGTGACAAGTAGGTGGAGCTCTGTAGTAGTTCCCCGTAATGGCAAGATGCAGCAAACATGAGACATCATCCAAAGTAATCGTCATTTCACCAAATGGTAAGTGAAATGATGATGTCTCTGAGTGCCACCTCTCAAGAAAAGCAGACATCAGCTCATGGTCCACCTTTGTATGTCCGGTCGAGACGATGGGGGCTAATCCGGAACCTGTGATAAAGGCCCACAACCGGTGGTTTTGGGAAAACCCAAGCAGTCTCTGAGCCATCTTGTTACCATGGTTGGTAACCTTCAATTTACGCTCATATGTCTGTATTATAAAAAAATAAATAATAAGGCTATGTAAATAAATTAAACTAAGAAGGCTACGTAAATAAATTAAACTAAGAAGGCTATATAAATAAATTAAACTTACCGGGTCTCTCAGTATAATGGTACAAACCTGAGATGCTAGCCCAGTGAATAGGGAGACTGCTCCTCATGCTGTTCCTTGATGCCCCTGCTGAGGCTGATCCTCCTGGTACTGCTGCTGCTGATAATACTACTGCTGGTAGTCCTCAGGCATAGAATAGTCCTCAGACATAGAATGGTCATCAAAAGGGTGCCCCTGCTGGCCCTCCTCATAGTGATAGTCTGGGGCCTCCTCCACCTGCTGATACTGGTGCCGTCGGCTACGCCGGGTAGACGCATGTCCCGCAATCCTGTGGCGGGTGCGTGTACTGGGAGCAGATGGTGAGGCCTGAGCCGAGGACTCCCCTCGATACCTTTTGGACACTGGAAAAAAACAAATTTTTAAACAAAAATAAAACACAAATCGGATCTAGCTATATCCGATGCGAAATCGGATATAGGTAGATACGATGGGGAAATCGATATAGCTAGATCCGACTTACTATTTCTGCTGACTCTCAGGAAGATCGGATGTATGTAGATCCGATGGTAAATCCGATGACAAATCAGAAATAGCTCTCTGAATGGTAAATCCGATTCTCTCAGGAAACTTTCTGGTCAAGCGGATGCAAGTGAAAAATGGTAAATGTTTTGTAAATTTGTAAAAAATTTAAGGGTATTTTCGTCTTTTCGCAGGGTCTGTGGGGGTATATAGTGATATGATGGGGGTAAAAAAAAGGTTAGCTAAATACTATGTAGTTTTACCTTTTCTGTTGTTTTGAATGGGCCACTCCAGAGTCATGGGTCGGCCCATTGGGCCCTATCAGTGTTTGTGGTTTGTTGGCCCATTGGGCCCTACCACTCCAAGTCACGGGTCGGCCCATTGGGCCCTACCACTCCAAAAAATGATTGATATATTCATTTTTTACCCTTGGGTTAAACTTTTTATTAGGCCTTGTTTGGATAATTTATGGGGGATAGAGAATTGATGGATATTTATTATTATGTAATAACAGGAGAATGGAGAGGAGAGTTTTGAGGAGCTGCAACAATTGTTTGAAGATATGTTTCAATCAGATATTGGATTAGATGCTGCTTGCTCTACTTCATCTACTTTCATGACTTATACTGAAACCTCTAATTCTAATAATAAACGCAATTCCACTGAGATGAACTATGGGAAGCTAGATGATTCTCCTGACTTCAATGTCAATTACCAGAACTTCTGTTTTGGGGTTAGTATATATATTCTACATTTCACATAACATAACATAACATCTGTAGACTGTGGCAATGTGGCATACATATTACATAATGATTGTCATTTAGTTACATGTGCTCTGTATGAATTTAATTGGTTGAAGTATGTGTTAAATGTTGTATATAATAATTCATATTCTTGCTCCTACAGTATGAACCATCGGTGTAATGATTTTTTACAATATCAACTAAACTAATAAGAATTCATGGTATGTGATTTTCAAGATGACTTGGATAGAATTCAATCATTTTTATAACGTCTCAATATCTGACCGATTGCTGGTGTAAAAAATCTTTACACTATCAAATAAGGGAAAGATAGTTGATTCTTGCTGACTTTCTCAAGAATCTTTTAATCTATGGTATCTTTTTTCTGTTGTTTATGTCATCAAGGTCAATCTTGTAAATTATCATTATCAAGAATGAATGAGGATACACACAAAAACAGTGGAGTATGTGTGAAGAAGTGGTATGCATTGACTTATATGCAAATGGTGCTGTATTTATTGAAAAAACTGCTTCATGTGGATTCAGCTTATACTTGATTTTTATGTGAAGACAGGCAAAGCAGCACCTGCAAGAAGATTTGGAGAAAGGAAAAAGGGGAATTCCAGAAGGAGGAGTTAGCAATAGACATAGAAATGGCAGAAAGCAGAAGATGTCATATGGTCATGATGTTACCTCTAATGACCATTCTCGAATTTCTGCTAATTAATTAACTTTATGGCATGCCAATTAGTGTGCATCAAAATTTAGCATTATGGTTTGAGAGCATTGTGATTTCATTGGTAGATTCTAGCAACTATAAAATTAGTACTGAGGAAATTTTGAGCCATTGTACACCAATGTTAAGAGTTTGAATTGAAACCAATTGAGAAATCACTTGTTGTCTTCTCAATTATGTAGATTGTTGCTATTTCTTTTTAAGTAAATTACTAATCTACGTAGGGTTGCTAGTTGATATCCATGATAGCTTTTACTCTATCTAATGTGGGACTCCTTGTATTGCTAGTTGATGTCCATGATAGCTTTTACTCTGTTGGTGGTAACTCGATTGTAGCCCTTTCCATTTTGGTGCTCATCTATTAGTATTTAGTAGGGTACATTAATCCAACTTATAGATAATATACTCATTTCTGCAATACAACTCTCGATAAAACATCAATTGTTAGGAGTTAAATATATGAGGAAAATCCAATCAAAATGACTAGTCCAAGAGAGAGCCTCATAGCTTAAGTATCATATTGAATTTCTTATCTATTTAAATGTGGTACTCTAACATTTTCATATTGACGGTGTTTTTATCGATGCCTTTTGGCTGCCAGTAAGCTGTCGAAAATGTCAATTTTTCGATGGTTTTTGGCCGCAGAGATTACTGATTTCTGATTTCGGGTAGTGTGAGTTATGTTCTTATGATTTATAATAAACAAATTGAGAATATGGTAGAAAAGTAGGCATTTGTACCCCCATTATACCCCATACCCCCTTTTTACCCTAAATCCCTAAAATACCCCTAACTTTTCGTTAAAAAAAATATTTTTTTAAAAATTTCTGGAAATACACATATTTCCGGAAAGAAAAATTTTGGGTTTTCCGGAATCGGAAGCCAAATTGGCTTCCGGAAATATCCATTTTTGAGATGTTTCCGGAAAGTTTGAAAAAATGGTTACCGGATTTATCTTTAAAACCACATAAATTCGGAACAGTCATTTGAGGGATTTCCGAAAATACTTCATTTTACTGTATTTCCAGAACACATTTTACATTCCGGAAATACAGTAAAATGCGGTATTTCCGGAAGTCCAAAAAATTTTCCTTTCGAATTTATCCCACTTGACGTATTTCCGGAAATTTATTGGATTTCAGGAGTAATTTTGTCCGTTTGGTCATTTTGGGAGGGTATGGAGTACCGTGGGGGGTAAAAAAAACTGGCAGAAAAGTAATGAAAATAACTGTATTGACCAACTCACAGCTTTCTCACTTTCCTTTAGATATTTTTGATACACCATGGAAACATATGGAACTATTGGAAGATGATTGTTGTGTGACAAAGGGAAAGATAAATTCAAAGAAAGGAAGAAAAAAAAGAGTGGTGGGCATTAGTTTTAGATTCAAAATAAATAAAGCAGAGATATTTGAGATACAAACTTGTAGTTCACTTTTAGTTTTGAAGTCCTTTTGGGACCCAAATTCCAAGCAACTTGCAATGTTATTCGTGGGTCCTACACTTACAATAATTGCTTCCCTTTTGTCACACAACTTGTGTAACTTGTGTTTATTTAACACAGAACATAGAAATTATGGTGCATAATTTCCAACTATTCAAACAAAAAAGGGGAAAAAAAAAATACCCCACTCACAACTTGCAATGCATGTTATCTTGTGCATCATTTTGGAACCTAAGATCTTTATTTATAATACTGAAGTGTATTTTATTTTTTAAATAGGAAAAAAAAAACACAAGTGGGGCAAGTTGTGGTTCTAGAGCAGAGAAGGGGAATTGAAAATAACAGGTGATCGATCTAGAAGATGATGCATAGACAACCCCCACCAGTTGATAGCTACCTATCTGTAGGGCTGTTCATAGTTCAGTTTACAAACAGAACTGCACCGAACTGAACTGAACTGTTTAAACAGTTCAACCGAACTGAACTGAACTGTGTTAACAGTTCTCCGAACTGAACTGAACTGGCTTAATAGTTCAGTTCGGCAGTTCGAGTTCGAACTCGAACTGTTTCAATAATAAAAAATATGCCAGCAAATAACCCCCAATATACTACCACCACAGTTTACTACTACTTCGTTACTTTTTCTCTTTTCAACAATTTCCATGGCACCTTATGTCTTCTCCTATGCATCTGTAAATTTTGGTCCCTTTGGAATCCTTGGTTGCAGATCTCACATACATAACGATCTGATTCTAGTAAAGTCTTTGGTGAGAGTGACACCACTTCTGCATCTGGATCTATATAAATAAAAAAATAAACAATAATTAACATAGATACATATATTATATATACATGTTATAAGCTATATATAATAAGAAAAACATCCTTAAAAGAATGAAAAGAATGGATTTGATTGTAAACCTGGTGTTCCAGCTGGTCTTCTCTTTCTTTTATTGGTGGAAGGATTGCCATTTTCGAAATGGTCAGAAGAAGGAATTGAAGATGGGGAATAGATTCACAGTTTTTGAGTATCTTAAATGTGTCTTTCCATGAAGATAAAATTAGAAAGCTGAGAAAGGCTTCTGTCTTGGAAATGAGGTTTCCTTCTTCGATATCTTCACTCATTTCTAAGAACTGAAGATCTGAACTGTGGGGTAGGGAAGTTAATAGCAACTCCGGAAACTGATTCAAACAGTGGTGGGTGGCAGTTCATGAGAGTGAGACGCGGAGCCAGACTGTGAGTAAAAGACTAAAAGGATAGAAATGTGAACTATGAAGTGTAAAAGTAAAATAACTAATAGTTTAACACTAACAGTTCGGTTCGGTTCGTAACTGAACTGACTTTAATAGTTCAGTTAGTGAACTGTTTTTAACAAAGACAGTTCAGTTCAAAACTGTTACTAAAAGTTCAGTTTGTAACAGTTCAGTTCAGTTTAGTTCGGCAGTTCAGTTCAGTTCGGCAGTTCATTTGAACAGCCCTGCCTATCTATCTGCTACTAACATTTATTGGTAGCGCCAAGTTGCTATACAAAACTATACAACTAGTATTGTTTCAATTTTTATAGGTGAGATTGAGGCTCCGTACGGTAAGTCTCATTAGCTAGTGGATATTTGATTTGATTAGCAGATTTGACTAGTCGATAGGTACACGTGTTTGGTAAGCCCTAGCATTTAGTATTTTTTACGTAGCGTTTAGCATTTTTCAAATGCTATTTTAAGTAGTGTTTTTTCAAATGCTAGCGTCTCACTATTTTACTCAATTTTACACTTATTAATTTTCTTAAATTCCCTCTCTATCCTCGTTAAACATTTTGTCATGATTAAATAGTTTAATCATGAATTAAATATGTAGATTTATATCATTTTGGATTTATCAGCTAGTTTAACCGCTAGTTCTTACCAAACACATAGTTTGTTATTCGCTAACTTATTCGCTATATGCTATACGCTCATTTGCTATCTGCTAGCGTATCTGTTATCCGCAATTTTTTACCAAACAGAGCTTTAATCATCCATCAAGCTATTTTTATTTTTGGCTTAATTACAGTTTTGGTCCCCCTATTATGACCAATTCTCGATTTTGGTCCCTGAACTTTTAATTTGACGATTTTGGTCCCCCTATTTTCCCAATTTGTAAAATCAAGGTCCCCCACCCCAATTTTGACTGACTTATCCTACGTGGCAGCCCACGTGGACTGCCACGTAGGCGCAGCCCCCACCCCCACCTCCTACCCCCCCACCCCCCCCCCCCACCTTCTTCTTCCTCCTGTGAACTGTTCCTCTTCCCCTCCGTAGCGTCACCCTCCCCCTCGCCGTTCCCCCCCCACCCCCTCCCCCTCCCCCCTCGCCGTTCTCTCTCGCATCTCCCCCTCCCCTCGCCGTTCTCTCTCTCTTCGCATCTCCCCCTCCCCTCGTCGCATCCACTCTCTCCGACACCGTCATCTCCCCCTCCCCTCGTCGCATCCTCTCTCTCCGACACCGTCATCTCCCTCGGCGCCATTATCAGAGCAGATCTCCGATTCCGAAACCCATCCTCGATTCCGATCTGCTTCCGAACAGATCTCCGATTCCTCAGCCACGCTGGAAAAATGATGAAGGGTGAGAGAGAAAGGAGAGAGAGACGGAAGGGGGGTGGGGGGTCACAGTGAGGGGAGGGGTAGAGGAGGGAGAGCGACGGAAGGGGGTGAGGTGGGGGTGGGGGTGGGGGTGGGGGTGGGGGGTGCGCCTACGTGGCAGTCCACGTGGGCTGCCACGTAGGATAAGTCAGCTTTCAATTTTGACCAATTAAGAGGGGGACTATGATTTTTCAAATTGGGAAAATAGGGGCACCAAAATCGTCAAATTAAAAGTTCAGGGACCAAAATCGAGAATTGGTGAAAACAGGATGACCAAAACTGTAATTAAGCCTTTATTTTTTTATTCATTTAAAAGTTTACAAAAAATGTTCACAGATGAGGGATCAATTAACTAGTTTATTGATGTACGAGCCAAATTGACTGTTAGATAAAATATAAAATGTTATGAGTAGTTGAGAATGTATCAATCAGCGTGAAATCTCAATCATTCATAGCATTTTATACTATATTCTACGGTCAAATTTACTAGTACAATGATGAAGACTTTAATTAATATCTCACCCTAGAAAAAAAACACATCGTTATTCAAATATATTTTTCAATAGAAAGTAAATGTAACTATGATTTATATAACAAATTTATCAATACAATCTATCTACATATGTATATAAGGTATATTTGGATTGGAATAAATCGATTTTTAAAATAAAATTTAAATTTTAAAACACAGTCGAATGAAAATTCTATATTCCAATTTACTTATTTTTAATTGTTATTTTTATTTTTATTGAACTGGATAAATTAACGAATAGTCATGTTAATGAACTATAAAAGATTAAATTTATGTTTACAAATCAGTTTAATTGAAAAAGTCTATGATTTTGCCCCCACCAATCGAATACCTGACCTTTGTATGAGAGTTAACCTCCCTTGATCTATTTTAAAAAAAAAAGAGGAAATTTATAATTTTATAAGACAAAATAGTTGATTAAAGAGAAATTAATTTTGATTTGACTAATATACAACCTCTAACAATGTGTCATAATCAGTGTTTTAAAAACCGAACCAAACGGAGTGGTTGATCGGTTAAACCATGACCTGACACCTTATACGGTTCGGTTATTTCAACAGTTTAAAGTGGTTTTATCCTGGTTTAAGTGGTTTTAAGTTGTTGGACCATGACCCGGAGGTCTCCCCAGTTCAATGTCCGGTTCGGTTTTTAAAACATTGGTGATAACAGCTTAGCACAAGCGGCTCCATCTATGCCTAGCCTTTTATAGTGAAATGAAGTAGTTTTATTTGCCTAACACACGACTTCATGAGAATGAGAGAGTGATGTGGCCTCATTTGGCTCAAAAAATAAGGATTTGAATTTATTATCTCAAGTAGGTAGTTCAGTTGGCGAGCTAAGAGATATCGAAGGAGTGCACCAAAAGAGTGCAAGATGGGGGTCCCGGGTTCAAACCCCAGAAACTAACATTCCCCCCACCCCCCACTAACATTGTTTATAAAAAAAAAGGATTTGAATTTATTATCTAAGGATGGATGTATTCTTACTAGTGATTTGAATTTGAATAAATATCTTAAATTTCATTTCGATTATTATTTTTTTTTTTGAAAAAATATTTCGATTATTTGTTGAATATGTAAAACTAATTAGGCATATTCTTAAGTACCTTTGTCAATTATGTGGGTACTGCACCTGCAAGGCAAAATGTGATGGTTTTTTTTGACCAAGTGGAAACCTGCGACTCTGTATGCGGGTCAATATCTGTTTCAAAATGGAACAACATTTATATAGAAATTAATTTTAAAAAAAAACAAAATCGGATTTACGTACCCCAAACGTAAATCCGCTTTGTATTTTTCAAAATCGGATATACCCCATCCAGGTAAATCTGATTCATTAAAAGACATAATCAGATTTACGTTTGGGGTACGTAAATCCGATTGCGCATCGGATTTAGCTATATCCGTTAGGACAAAATTTCGCTTTCTATACTGAAATAAATGGTCAAATCGGATTTATCTGTCAGTTTGATATATCCGATGCGTGTGTATTTATTACATATTTAAAGCTAATCGGATTTACCTTGCATTTAGGTAAATCCGATTACCAGATAAAGTCGTCCCCCACTAGATAATCTTCCAAAAGTCAATTTTTGTTAATTATGTCAGGGGAATTTTCGAGATTACGATAATGTGCGGAGGTAGAAGGGAGTTGATGGGGGTATAAAAAAAACCTTATGTCAATAATATACATTGAAATATGGAGTTTGGGCCAAGCCCAACTAAAAAAGCTCTACAAACAGCCTAGAATGTCAATATGGAGCCCAAGATAGAGTACGCATTCAAATGCTCTCTAGGGTTTTAATTTATATACCCCCACTTGGCCCATATACCCCCCCTCCCCCAACAATCAAACAAAATTCCGGTTTTAGCCCTGACCCTTTAAAAAAACAAAAAAAAAAAACCTTCACAACTCACCTATATCCGTACAAAAAGTAAGTCCGGTTTTGCGTTATTCCGGGAAATGCCAAAAAGCAGATAAATCCGGAATTATATTTATTTCAGATTTATCCACATGGGATAAATCCAAAAAACAAATTTTCGTTCCGGATTTATCTCAGTTAGTAAATCCAGGAAAGTGACAGATGTTTCTTCTGGACTTACCTATAAGAGATAATTCTGGAACACGATTATACTTCTGTGTTTACCTCCTTTTAGGTATTTTCGGGTGTATTAATAAAAACCCTTTCGGATTTATCTTTTAGGTGTAAATTCGGAAGTGTTTTTTATAATTTTTATTTTTTATATTAATTTATTGTAATTTTACTGCAATGGGCATAATTCAACTAGGACATCAGGGGGAGTCGTCACGCGGGCAGAATACCTTGGTTTCGAAGACTTTCTTTCAGTCATATATGTAGAATCGGTAATTGTCGTGTCTTTTGTTTCTGAAAAATCATTTACATTTGTTACTTTTGTTCTTAAATTTAATACTTTTTATTTTACAGAGGCGTATTAAAATGTTCCGAATTCTATGATGCTTACCATCATAAGTCACCTCGAAGACTTAATATAGAAACTGGACCTGGAACACCTCATCCTGGCTCAATTTTTGTCGATGCTGATGGCACCCCTTTAGTTACCACTCAGATCAACTCTTGTTGGTACCCTTATTTAATCGACTCGTAATTTAGTTACCCAGTATTGGTTAAGAAATAAGGAAAATATGAACCAATCGTAGCCAGTTACAACAGGCCTGCAACTCAAATCCAGAAATAAGGAAAATATAATATGGAGTCAGTTCAGTACCAAGAAAGTAGAAATATTATTTAGGGACCCATCTCATTATATGAACCCTTTTACAAGTTACAATTAATCAATTATTACTACACGTCAATTGATAAACTCCCACGAAATTATTGGTTTTAGTAATAAAAACCTGAAAATACCCTCAAGAGTGTGTAAACAGTTAAGACTTAGTCAACAAACTGTTTACCAATCAAAAGTCTCTAACTAACAAGTTGTTATGAAGTTAGAAAGTTAGTTACAACTTGTAACTAACTTAACAACCTCATATTCAACTACCTAGAGCCTATATATACAAGGTCTTATGACCTTTACAGTTTGTACAGTACAGAATATACAGAATACAATATACAAAGTTAATAAACAGTTTTTTCATATTACATTCTGTGTGCATAGCTCCTCTGAAATTGCTCTTCCTCTCTGTGTGTTGCTTGTTGTGTTCTTGGTGAGTTTTCTTCATGAGTGTTGAAGTTCCCTCGCAAGCAAAAGAAAAACAAGGCAATTAGCAATCTGATTTTGTGACTAAATCAGAAAGAAAAGAAGAATCAAAGAGAAAGGAGTTATACCTTTTTTCAGGCTGACTGTAAGCTTGAAAGGTGTGATTGTTCATCAAGAACAATCACAGGGTAACCTGCAAAAGAGAAACAGTGTTAGGGTTTCTGGAAAAATAAAAACAGTCGCACATAAATTCACTGTGAGAGTGAAATATTACCTTATGTGTGTTGCTCCTCCATCCAGCTACTGAAACCCAGTTCATCTTCGTTCTCAGTGGCTCAACCAGAAAAAGAAACAACACAGAGATCAGTTTTTGGTTGTATTAAGCGAAAGAGGAAACATATCAAAGATTGGTTTAAAGATTTACCTTCACAGTAGTGTCCGGTAGAAAACCCAAGGAGGTGGAAGCCATTGGAGCAGAAACTGAAAGTTAGGGTTCTGAGAAAAGTGCTCAGTTCTGGAAACTGAAGGAGGGGTTTTGATCGCGGAGCTGCGATCTTTCCATTGGTGGTGTTTGTTTGTGGAACGAAGGTGTCTTGCTAGGTTTCCTAAGAAACCCTAGCAGAGCTCCATTGAAGAAAACCTTCAGTGTAACTGAGGAAGAAAGAAGAAAGAAGCTGTCTGAAGAAAAGTGAAGAGCACGTGCTGTTTTGCGTTTGCTGAACCGGGTTGCAATTGGATTATCAAACCCACAGTGCTGTGAGTTGGGTTGGGCCAAGTGGGCCGTATCTTTTTGTTTCTTGCACCCCTGCTTTTAATAACAACAATCAGTATCAAAAATTGAAAAAAATTGCAAAAATTAACATGGTATCTAAGAGCTGGTGACAATCCAGGGAAAAATCTCTATCTTTTTCATTTTCTTTAGTGTTCTTTAAATTTTCTTGATACCTGCACAGTGTGAAACTGTACAGGTTCCTGTTATTACTGATTCTTGCTGTGTTTTAAGTGTTAACAGAATGACAAGCAGTGGAGGACATGATAGCTATGTTCCCAAATTAAATGGGAAAGATTATGAAACCTGGGCCATACAAATGAGAGCAGTTCTAGGTGCTAATGGCTGTCTCTATGTTGTGAGAGATGGTCTCACACCCCTAGAAGAAGATGCTACACCTGCTCAAAGGAAAGAGTTCACTGAAAATGAGCAGAAAGACTTCAAGGGACTGTCTCTAATCCACAGAGCTTGTGGAGAGGCAGATTTTGAAAGGGTAAGGGAATGTGAAACCTCTAAGGCAGCATGGGATGCTTTGAGCCACTACTACTGTGGGTCAGCTCCTATCAAAGAAGAGAAATTACAAGCCTTAAGGGCCCAGTATGAAAGTTTAAAGATGAGGAAAGATGAAAAAATTACTGACTTCTTCAACAGAGTGAAGAAAATTAAGAATGATATGGCTCTTCAAGGAGAGAAGCTTGAAGAAAACAGTATCTGCAAGAAAATTCTGAGGTCAATGTCTAAGAAATGGTATGTGATAACTAATACCATTGAGGAAACTACAAAGAATGAAGGTTTGAAGCTGGAAGAGCTTCAAGGGAAACTAGAAGCCAAGGAAATCAGGTTGGAGATCCTTGAAGAAGAATCTGATGAAGAGGACCAGGCTATGTATGCTGCCAAGCCTAAATCAAAGAAGGGCAGCAAAGGAAGCAACAACAAAAAGGCCAGTGGGTCTAAGGGTAAGACAGGTAGTTCTAACTCTAAATCAAATTCATCTAAACCTAACAATGCACACAAAAAGAAAGATAAATCTAAGGTGCAGTGTTATAGGTGTGATAGGATGGGACACTATGCTACAGAATGTCCCACTAGAAAAGGCTCTAAGCCTACTGAACCAGTATCTGAAGCCAATGTGGCTAAGGAGGACTCTGGGTCAGACTCTGATGAATCTGATACTGTTGCTTTTAGTATGATTTTTGAAAATTCTCACTTGCTTAAACCTAGTATGAATAAGATTACTACTAAACAGAAAAGTGATGACTGTGTTGTATTAGTTGTAACCACTAAGAATGGTAAAACTATTACTGAAATCTGGTATCTTGACTCTGCTTGTTCAAATCACATGACTGGAAACAAACAATGGCTTATTAATTTTGATCCTACTGTTAGAATCTCTATTAAATGTGCTAATGGAATATCTATAGTTTCTAAAGGAAAAGGAAATATAGAACTAACTAGGCTGGATGGGGAAAAAGTAATAATCCATGATGTGTTATTTGTACCAGAGATTAGTTGTAATCTTCTAAGTCTAGGGCAGCTTGTTGAGAAGGGTTTCTCAGTGCTTATGAAGAATGCTAAGTTAAAGCTTTTTGACACAAGTGACAAATTAGTTTTAACTACCCTCCTAGCAAACAATAGGACCTTTAAAACAAACATAAGCAAAACTGAGGCTGTTTGTCTAAGTACCACTACTGACTGTGACAGCAGTTTGTGGCACAAAAGGTTTGGTCACCTTCACTATAGAGCACTAGGTAATCTAAGCACTAACAAACTAGTTAAGGGACTACCTAGCATAAATGAAACTAAAGAGGTTTGTACTACTTGCCTAATAAGCAAACAACCTAGGAAGAGGTTTAAAAATCAAATGGAACATAAATCTAAAGATCTATTACATGTGGTATATTCTGATTTATGTGGACCTATGGACACACCATCCATTGGTGGAAACAGATATTTTGCTATCTTTGTAGATGAATACTCTAGAAAAACCTGGGTATATCTACTAAAGGCAAAAAGTGACACTTTCAATATTTTCAAAAAATTTAAAGCTTTAGTGGAGACTCAAAGTGGAAAAAAATTGAAAGTGCTAAGGACTGATGGTGGGGGTGAGTATACCTCAAAAGAGTTTGAGGAATACTGCACCTCCAATGGTATTATACATGAAGTTACCTCACCCTATACTCCCCAACATAATGGGATTGCTGAAAGAAGAAACAGAACTATTCTGGAAATGGCCAGAAGTATGGTAAAAGCTAAAGGGCTACCTAAAAGGCTATGGGCAGAGGCAGTTACAACTGCAGTCTATATCCTTAATAGATGTCCTACCAAAGGGTTGGAAGCTAAAGTGCCAGAATGTGTGTGGAGTGGTGATATACCTGATAGTAAGAGAACTAAACTTGAGGACAAAAGTAGACCTTTAATTCTTGTAGGATATCACCCTACAGGAGCTTACAGGCTACTAGACCCTAACTCTAACAAAACTGAAGTGTCTAGGGATGTGGTTGTGCTTGAAGACAAGCAATGGGACTGGACTAAGGCTGAACAGAGTGGTTCAGTGGACTCCACTACCATTGAGGAAGTCTTTAACACTGAACCAATTCCTAGCAGTGAGAGTATTGATGAGGAGGAACCTGTTCTACCTACTGCTGAACCTATGCTACCTAATGAGGACCAAAATCCACATGAAGAGGTGAATGGGGAGGCTGAACAGGGTCTTAACCAAGCTGTACAGTTTCCTCCTAGGACTCAAAGAGTGAGAATACCACCTAGGAGGCTACTGGACTGTGATGTTGTAATGGATAATCAAGTGAATGATGATGGTGACTTAGTACATATGGCTATGTTAGCTGATGTTGAGCCACTTGATTATGTGGAGGCTCTAAAAACTAAGGAATGGAAAAAGGCTATGTTGGAGGAACTTGCCTCCATTGAAAAGAATGAAACCTGGACTTTAACAACTTTGCCTAAAGGAAAAAAGGCAATAAGTGTTAAATGGGTTTTTAAGTTGAAATTGGATCCTAGTGGCAAGGTGGTCAAACACAAGGCTAGGCTTGTTGCTAGGGGCTTCCAACAGAAACAGGGAATAGACTTTGAAGAAGTCTTCTCCCCTGTTGCTAGGCATGAAACCATAAGAATGGTGACTGCCTTAGCTTGTTATAATGATTGGGACTTGCATCACCTAGATGTTAAGTCTGCTTTCCTAAATGGTCCTCTAGAAGAGACTGTCTACATCTCACAACCCCCTGGTTTTGAGAAAAAAGGAAAAGAAGACCAAGTGTGCCTCCTACACAAAGCACTATATGGTCTGAAACAGGCCCCTAGAGCCTGGAATAAAAGGATTGATACCTTTTTTGTGAACCTAGGGTTCACTAAGTGTATCAATGAATATGGAGTCTATTCTAAAGGATCTATGGAAACTGATTTAGTTCTAATTTGTTTATATGTAGATGATTTGCTGCTCACAGGAAACAACATGGAGCAAATCAACAATTTTAAAGAGACTATGAAGCTTGAGTTCGAAATGACAGATTTGGGAGTGCTGTCCTACTTTCTGGGACTTGAATTTCTGAGAATACCTGAAGGCCTAATACTGCACCAGAGGAAATATGCTAAGGAAATCTTATCAAGGTTTGCTATGGCTGACTGCAACTATGCTTTAAATCCTGCTGAAGGAATCTTAAGCAAAAAGGAAGGGGAAAAAGGATCTACAGTTGACCCTACTTACTACAGGCAGGTTATTGGAAGCCTAAGGTATCTATGCCACACTAGGCCTGATATTCTTTTTGCTACAGGAATGCTAAGTAGATTCATGAATGAACCACTGCAGCTTCACCTAAATGCTGCAAAAAGGGTCCTAAGGTATATTAAAGGAACTCTTAGCTTTGGTATTTTCTTTCCTAAGAGAAAAGGAACAGAAAAGCCATTCTCTACTCTAGTTGCTTATTCTGATTCTGATTGGTGTGGGGATCAGCTTGATAGAAGAAGCACATCAGGTTATTTATTCAAATTTCTGGGTGCCCCTATCTGTTGGAGTTCTAAAAAGCAACAAATAGTTGCTCTATCTAGCTGTGAAGCAGAATATGTTTCTGCTTGTAGTGCTGCAACACAGGCAGCATGGTTAGAAGCCCTATTGAAGGAACTTCAAGTCAATCTAGAAGATGCTACTACCCTATGGATTGATAATAAGTCCACTATTTGTCTTGCTAAAAACCCAATGGGACATAGCAGGACAAAACATATAGAGACCAGGTTTCATTACCTTAGAGAACAAGTTTCTAAAGGGAGGCTAAAGGTGGAATATTGCTCTACAAAGGAACAACTAGCTGACATGTTTACAAAACCACTAAAGGGAGAAGTGTTCACAAGACTAAGAAGGGAAATTGGTTTAGTTGCATTCAACCAAAATGCAGCTAAGCCCTAAAGGCTTTCCTAGGGGCCTGTCCTAGGAGTTTACTAAGATCTGCTAACACCAGGGGCATGTCCTGGATTTTATTCTCTCCTAGTTCTTGTAGGTCTATGTTTTTTTATCCCTATGTATTTTAAGGTTTTGTATTAAAGGAGGGTATTGGTTTTAGTAATAAAAACCTGAAAATACCCTCAAGAGTGTGTAAACAGTTAAGACTTAGTCAACAAACTGTTTACCAATCAAAAGTCTCTAACTAACAAGTTGTTATGAAGTTAGAAAGTTAGTTACAACTTGTAACTAACTTAACAACCTCATATTCAACTACCTAGAGCCTATATATACAAGGTCTTATGACCTTTACAGTTTGTACAGTACAGAATATACAGAATACAATATACAAAGTTAATAAACAGTTTTTTCATATTACATTCTGTGTGCATAGCTCCTCTGAAATTGCTCTTCCTCTCTGTGTGTTGCTTGTTGTGTTCTTGGTGAGTTTTCTTCATGAGTGTTGAAGTTCCCTCGCAAGCAAAAGAAAAACAAGACAATTAGCAATCTGATTTTGTGACTAAATCAGAAAGAAAAGAAGAATCAAAGAGAAAGGAGTTATACCTTTTTTCAGGCTGACTGTAAGCTTGAAAGGTGTGATTGTTCATCAAGAACAATCACAGGGTAACCTGCAAAAGAGAAACAGTGTTAGGGTTTCTGGAAAAATAAAAACAGTCGCACATAAATTCACTGTGAGAGTGAAATATTACCTTATGTGTGTTGCTCCTCCATCCAGCTACTGAAACCCAGTTCATCTTCGTTCTCAGTGGCTCAACCAGAAAAAGAAACAACACAGAGATCAGTTTTTGGTTGTATTAAGCGAAAGAGGAAACATATCAAAGATTGGTTTAAAGATTTACCTTCACAGTAGTGTCCGGTAGAAAACCCAAGGAGGTGGAAGCCATTGGAGCAGAAACTGAAAGTTAGGGTTCTGAGAAAAGTGCTCAGTTCTGGAAACTGAAGGAGGGGTTTTGATCGCGGAGCTGCGATCTTTCCATTGGTGGTGTTTGTTTGTGGAACGAAGGTGTCTTGCTAGGTTTCCTAAGAAACCCTAGCAGAGCTCCATTGAAGAAAACCTTCAGTGTAACTGAGGAAGAAAGAAGAAAGAAGCTGTCTGAAGAAAAGTGAAGAGCACGTGCTGTTTTGCGTTTGCTGAACCGGGTTGCAATTGGATTATCAAACCCACAGTGCTGTGAGTTGGGTTGGGCCAAGTGGGCCGTATCTTTTTGTTTCTTGCACCCCTGCTTTTAATAACAACAATCAGTATCAAAAATTGAAAAAAATTGCAAAAATTAACAGAAATCTCACCCCACCTTCACGCCATATTCTTAAACAACTCTAAGATGTAACATTAATTCTTATCATGTTGAATAGGTGAAGTGTAAAACTTCATTAAATTGGTGTGAAATGTTGCCGAATCATACTGAATTAACTTGTCTTCAATTGGTGCAAAGAGGATAAACGTCTATCTTACAGTAAAAAAAGGGTACCCCTTATACTATTATTCTATGAGTGCGTTTGGGTGAGCTAGTTGAAAATTCTCAGGTATTAAAGTAATATTATTATTTTTTCATTCCACATTTTAATTTTATTGGCAATAAAAATTAAATAAGGGTTTTCGACTCAATACTGTTGGGATTGGTTCAGTTAGTTTGGTTTTTCGACTCATAACTGAACCACTCCCAACAGTATTGGTTCATATTTTTTTAAGAAACCCAACAAACCGCCATGCAAACCCCCATCAAAAAGTATCTTTTATCTTTACGAATAAAGTTGTGTTATACGAAAACGAAACGTACGAACACATTGTATATTTATTTTTCATCAGCGCATGAGGGTGTGGACGTACAATAAGGACCCACACTTTACAATTGTTTTCTAACAATTCTTGCAATGGTATTCGTACCTAATATCTGCATACCAACTTTCAAGTAAATAAGATAAAATCCACCTATATTAATCCTGTTTTTATTGATCATTTGATTATCAAAGAAAAGAAATAAGTTTACTTCCTCTTAAAAAAGAATACTACAAATTACGAAAATGCTAATTTCAGCTACTAGATATGCAAAAAAGAAAAGCGTTTAAGTTTGGTAATGAGCCAATATAGAAGAAGAGATAAAATATGTATATATAGCAACAAGTATATCAATTTGATGGCTAGAAACTAATGAAAGCCATATAAGCCGGAGCTAAGTTTACACACTGTCTAAGCTAAGCTAGACGTCAATAATTTAGTTAACCTTATCAACTCCTAATCCTTATCCCTCCATCATCTCTCTCATTATAAGTACCCTCACACACTCTCACCAAAAAACAAAAAAAAAATATATAAAAAAAACTAAAAAAAATTACAAAAAAAAAAGAATTTGTTTCTACATACGTTGTTGCCTTGTCTCTCTGTCGTTTCGTCCCTTCCATCTTCAATCTTTGTTGTGTTTACGTTGTAAAAGAGAAGTTAATTACCACGATGGGTTTTCTTCATAAGCTTTGGGACGAAACGTTGGCGGGTCCCCCACCGGAAACGGGTTTGGGAAAGCTTCGCAAGTATAACTCTTTCTCCACCGGTTCTGCTATCCGGTCACCGCTGGTGATTGACGATGTGCCCATTAGTCGGAGCATTACCATTCTTCGGGCTAACTCCACTTTTTGCAGAAACGCTAATTCAGAACCTGCTTCTCCTTGTGGTTCTGGTCCTGTCACCCCTCGCACCCCTTCCACCCGTAATTCCTCTCTCTCTCTCTCTCTCTCTCTCTCTCTCTCTCTATCTCTCTCTCTCCGTGTTCTTGTTCTATGTTTTCTTTTCTTCGTGTTTGTACTAGGTTTGCATGACAGGAAAAACGACAATAGACTTCTTCCATAAGAAAGTTTAAAATATTTTAGTTATATAAAATTAAATATACCTACATAAAATATATAATAAAGTAAATTAGTTCTTTTATTCTATAAAACCTCTCTCTTACCTAACTAGCAAAAAAAGAGTGAGTGCAAGCAAAATCGTTATTTAATTTTGTGACTTTAATTTTGCGACAAAATAATCTATTTAATTTTTTATTTGCAGCTGATACGCCAGGCAGTGATTTTAAGAAGTTCACGAGGAGAAAACCGTCAAAGGATACAGTAGAAAGCGCCGAGCATCGAAGTTCGACTATTTCCGATTGGTTCTTAATTAATATTTTTTATAATTTCTACCCCTGAGATTACACATATACCCTTTGCATTTTGTATGCCTCTTTTTATGTCTTAACAATTTTCTTATTGTTTTATGGTTTTGCAGGGTGATTATGAGTGCTTTGGATCGTTGTTGAGAGAGAGAGGAACTAAGTTGTTTTGCATTAAACACAATTCAGCAGAGGCAAAGGGTTTCGGTTTTTTGTACATACGATAATAGAGATTCCAATTTCCCAAGGGAATCATGTTATATATATTATGTATATTTATGTATATATAAAATGGGTCAAATGCAACATATTGAACCAGTGCTAGCTTCATGGGGTTGAGGATGTAAAGGAGTAGAAAGCCAGAAGTATAGCTTGTTTGTACATTTTTTTTCCTTTCAAACTTTTTGGATGTTGTATATATAATATATGGATGATTCTGAAACTCAATGAAGCTTGATATTAATCATTATTTGTTTGGTACAAAACATTAATCATGTTTCCTTTGTGAATAATGGTATTTGGTACGAGACGAATTTCGTAAAGATATACTGTATTATTAACTTTGGAGATCACAATCCATTAGATATACTAAGCGTATTCTATGATCAATTTTCGTAAAAGTCTCGGGGGAGTCACACTAGCTTCAAAGTTATAAAACTCTGCTCACAAACAATAAGTAATATATATAACAAAGGATAGATAAATATCATGGGGATGTAGCTCAAATGGTAGAGCGCTCGCTTTGCATGCGAGAGGTACAGGGTTCGATCCCCTGCATCTCCACTACTACTTTACTATGTAATTCCCTTTTACAAGTGTCTTTTCTTGGCACGAATTCCTCGGTATCCCATCAAGCAGGCCAAACAAGTTGTGAGAAAAGATGCTCAAAAAACAATTGACTCCATCAGTGCTTTCCAACCAAAGGCCATGATTTTAGATGGGGCAGAATTTCTCTATAAGTTGTTGCAAGCTTTTAACAATTGTTGATTAGCAGTTTGGAGAGGTTGTCCTCCACACTTCTCAACCAAAATCGCATAACCTATCAGGACACCTGCAATTCGATCAAGCAGCTCATATTCCAATTCTTTTTCCCAAACAAACAATTGGCACCCCCAATTTAGCTTCCACCTCCAATCGTTATCAGACTGCCACTCTAAAAGGCCTGCTACTGTTTCTTCTTTGTTGTTGCTTACATTAAATAGCCTTGGGAATAAATATTTAAAGCATATTGTGCCACAAGGGTCAAACCATAACCTTATTGAATTTTCATTACCAAGCCGCTTTTTCACATTGCAAGAGAACCACCTTGTGTTGTTTCCTCCATCCCCAACCAGTAATAGTAAGTCTCTCCACCAAATAGAGGAATTCGCACCACAAGTACTGCAGCAGTGGGAACCAGGTGGCATTTTGATCTGTTTAACACCTCCAACGCCATTTGGCAAGAAGAGAGATGTTGAAAATTTCCAAATTTTTGACTCCAAGCCCTCCCATTGATTTAGGAAGGCAGACCTTCTTCCAGCTGACCCAATTTGTTTTTCTTGAATCTAATTTTCCTCCCCAGAAGAATTCTCTTTCGATTCTTTCTAGACATTTGAGCACTTTTTTCGGAGCCTTGTAGAAGGAAAAATAGTAGAGTGGTAAGCTTGTAAGGACGGAATTGATTAATGTGAGCCTACCTCCGATGGATAGCTGACGACCTTTCTAACTCGTGGGTCTTTTCTTCACCACCTCAACCACCGGATTCCATGTTGTCCGCTTCCTAGGATTAAAGCCTACTGGCAGTCCAAGGAACTTGAAGGGAAGATGATGTGAAACTCAAGCATAATCTTGAAAATTAGAATCGTTTCATGATTAGGTTTTCAATTTCTCGACACAATCAACAAAATCAAGCACACAAAGAAGGAATTAAACTCACAAAAATGGAAAGGAAGGAAGGTGGAAATGGAGTGAAGATCGCCACATCTAAGGATAGATGATAAGATCGGTGTATGATCGCCACAAGGGAGATGAATAGCCCCTTGATAAGATCCAACTTGAGTTCTTCCAAGAACCAAGGAAGAGAAAACTCTAAGCTCTCAAAATCATAATTTCTATTTCATCAAAAACTCCCATTTATGTAAATGATACTTAAAGCATTATACTTCTACCGGGATCAAATGGAAATTGAGAGAAATCACCAAATAGAATAAGTACAATTGAAGACTCTATTTGACATGAAACAATCCCCTTAATCACAACAATAAAATTGTATGGAATTTTGAATAAACCTTTGAAAACATGTAAGATGTGAGCGGGAAACCTATCAATTAATTGTATAAACAATCCTTTGGTTCCAATGTCATAACTATTTGTGCTAACATCTTGTTTAATAAGAGGGTAATTGTTCAAGTTAGCAAACAAACTATTATTTCCAACATGCATCTTGCAATTTCTATGAACCGACAAAGCTTCAAAACATACATCATATATGCTAAAGAAGTCATTAAATGCATGGTTCACAAAAAAAGCGCAATCAAGATAAGGGAAAGAAAAATTTCCAACAAAAAATTTTTCAAATGTAAAGAGAATAGGAGTAGAGAGTTCCAATTTTGGTAACACATCACAATTTTCCAAATTATGAGATACTTCACTAGAGGACAAATCCTCATGCTCAAGAGAATAGATGGCTTGGAACTCATCCTTCTTTTCAAGTGTCTCATTTGGAACATCATCTTTAAGCACCTTCAAAGAGGAATCAACAAAACTAGAGAGAATATTAGCATTAGACGTCAAGCAATCAAAATCATTAGAAAAAGTAAGCATGGATGACTCTTCCAACATTATTCCAAAGACCTCCATACTTCCCACTTCTCTAACCTCTATAGGAGTTTCCTCCTTCTCTTTCTTTTTAGATGCACTCTCAAGTTTTTCTTCACTCTCTTTTTTCATTTTCTTCTTTTCTTTCAAGGCTAACTTTTCTACTCTTCTTGCCTCTTTTTTCAACCCGCTTTCATAGAGATACTTCACATATTCCAGATCCCTCACAAAATCCCAGACATACATTTCATACTCACTTGAATTTCTTTCTCTTTCTCTCCTCTCATCCTCATTATTGTTTCTATTCCTCCTATGTTGCCGCCTATGCCTATGGTGTTCTTCCTCCTCATACTCATGATTTGGAGTACGTTGTCCAACCCTCCTTTCAACCAAACTAATCATTTTTCCAAGATTTTCACTAAACCTCCTAATCTCCAATTGTGTTTCTCTTTCAAGATTAGCCATATGAGCCATGAGGGCTGTTGTTCTTGGTGATGGTGGAACATCCGCCATGATACAAATAACCAATACAATATACAAAAGAATAAAGCAAAAATTGGACCTCACCACTCAACTAAGTGTTTACACTCTTGAATTTCACTCGTGTTTACACTCTTTTTGGCTTTTGTGTAATGTATCTCTCTTGACGTTTTCCACTCCCTAAATTTCCCTCCTAGAGGTTCTTAAAATGATTCAAGTAGATTTCAATCACCAAGGTGTTGATGTTACTACCATAGCCAATGAGACAACTATGCAAGGAAATTATCACACAAGAGGCCAAAAATGACAAAAAAAGACTCTAAGACACAACTAAAGAATTTATAGAACTACACGAAAAGCTAACAAGACAAACGGACGCAAAAACAAAGAGGGCTTGAACAAGAGACTCAAAGAAGAAAATTGTATGTGAGCAATGGAACTAAATGTGTATTTGTAACAAGTGTGTGTATGTAGCTAATGTGATTATATAACAAATGTGTATATGTAACAACAATTGTGGAAAGTATGGTACTAAAAACTTACAATCCACGTAATAAATGTGACAAATATTTGCAAATTGAATGTAGAAACTATATCTCAAATCTGAATATTTGCTCTTTTTTTTTAATACTTGCCTTTTTTATAAGCACTTTTTTTGCTCTTTTCTTTTTTTATAAGCACTTTTTTTTTGCTCTTTTCTTTTAGAATCACTTTTTTTCAGAAGCTGTTTTATTGACTTTTCTATGTGGAATTGGATTCCTCTTTTTTTTTTCTATACTATTTTAGCTTTTGAAAATTCAGATTTGAATAAGTATTGAAGAAATAACACTAAAATGAAATTTGCAACTAGAATTAACAATCAAATGGTTAATTAACAAGAACAGATGCGCGCGCAAAAGTCAGAACACAGGTGCTAACGTCCAAACCAGAATTCGCAAGTTTGCCAATTTATACTTTTGGCATTTTACTAAGCACACCCGCTATTTTTCTAAACACAACCCATGCCTTAAAATGAATGCTAGACTTCTAAAAAGGAAAACTCACCAAAGTACAATTATTACATTTTAATGGAACAAATGAAAATAACAACTAATCTTTTTCTATAATCAATGACTTGAAAATGCCATTGCTTTTCTTCTTATTCTCCAATCTTGGTCCTCATCGGAAGAGATCCAATCTTGCATCCTAAAAAAATAGAGGTTGTCTGCAAAAAATCTACACAGATATTAACTCCAAGAATACTGCTTTTGGAGAAATTTATCCTTAATATAAAGATTTACCATAGTTTTATGGTAAGCTTCTTTGTGTCAAAAAAAAATATTTACACCTTAATAAATGAAGAGGATCTTTACATTTAGCAAAAACATGACTTAAACTACGCTTTCTTGTTTGTCCAAAAAAAAACTACGCTTTCTTATGAAGGTTAGATTGAATCCATTTACTGCTAACTCTTTCACAGTTCACTCCAAGAGTAGACTGCTTTTAATTTGGAGTTGTAATAATATAATATTAAGTGGAGTCCAACC
This sequence comes from Astragalus membranaceus, assembly GCA_039519185.1. NCBI lineage: Eukaryota > Viridiplantae > Streptophyta > Magnoliopsida > Fabales > Fabaceae > Astragalus > Astragalus membranaceus. Next base: position 1,588,620 of record CM076846.1, read on the forward strand.
ATTAATTGAGTAAAGATCACTTCCATTATCAGGTCTAAATATTTTCTATACACCTAAAACACCCTAAAAATATGGTAATTGAGAACCAACAAGCGTTGGTCCGAGCGATAACTGGGGTCGGATCACACCTCAAGGTCTCGGGTTCGAATTTTGGGTGGCAAAAAAACTCTGTTGGGAGGGGAGAACCACACGGACCGGCAAAGCCGGGTATATCCGTGGCCAGACAGGTTCTCGGACGTAGATTAATCACGGGCAAAGCCGGTGGATACTGCATGTTAGGTACCCAAAAATGGGTAAATTTTGAAAAATATTTGTGACAAAGGAAAATGCTAAAACTAAGCTAAAAACAAAGGAATATATTAATCACTAAAAAATACTAAAGGGGAAGCATACCTGAACTCATGATGCTATTCAATAGGTAATTCCGTTATCTTATTTTTCCCAAAAACGGAAATATCTATGGGTTAGGTAATTCCGTTATGTTGTTTTTCCAGAAACGGATGTATCTTTTGGTTAGGTAAATCCGTTAGTTACTTTTTACTATGGGCATTTTTGAAATTAAAAAATATGTGGGGGTATACTATCAAAGTGTGGGGTACAAAAAAAACCCAACTAGCTTAACTTCACGTGGTCAGTTATCCCGTGGGCTGAGTCATCGGTTACTCTACGTCATATCCTTCAATCTACACCCAAATACACAATACAACTCATTTTCCATAGGGGCTTCTCAACATGTTTTTTTTTTTGAGATTTACATGATTTTTTTTAGTTGAGAAGACCCCTCCCCCCACCCCAATTTCCTAATTATGTTTTGTTTTTAAATTTTATTTTAAAATATGAAAATAAATTTTCTAAAATGAAAAAATTAGCAAAAAAATGTTTTTGGTGGATTAAAATATGTAATATATTTTTGTTTGTAAAAAAAATTATTTAAAACAAATTGAAAAACAATCTATAAATTAGATAAATATTGATCTTATTTGTTAAAGAATTACTATATTGATGTAATTATTTATTTAATTTAGAGAGGAAACTAAATTAAAATGAACAAAAGAACCACCAACTATGCCCCAAGTCAACCCGAACGCCGAAGGGGTAATCGACCTGCACCACTGATTAGTCTAATTTTTGAGGAAAGCGAAGAGCCTGTGCCCCCACTTCTTTTCGTTCACGCCAACCCATTAGGATTTTGAGGCGGTCATGCCAATGAGTAGATTTTACGACAACCCAAGAATATTATCGGTGATGAACGACTTTGACCTTTCCAAAATTTTGTGAATAATTTGTTTGGTGACCAGCTTGGTATGTCGAAATCATATGCCTATTGTAGGTCGTTGCTTGACTATGCTCAGCTGTCAGACACCAACCAGGCCAGTGCTAGCTAGTTCATTAATATGGCACCAACATGAACAACCACCCGCCACTGCCCCAATGACTAACAAATCCCAACACAACACCGTCCACATTGTAATCGCCGACCAACACGATGTGCGACTTGACACCATCTATGAGAATAAAACTTTACATGTCAATTTAATTGTACATCTATTGTAATAATCTATATTAATTTAAGTTCCAACTTTAGTCTTCATTACATTAACTAGTGATGTAATTTTAATTAAGTAATTATAACTAATTATTAATTAATAACTCTATTTGTTTGTAATTAATTTTTTTACAAAAATAAATATATTACATATTTTAATCTAACAAAAACATTTTTTTACTATTTTTTCATTTTAGATAATTTAATTTCGTATTTTAGAGTTAATTTAAAAAAACATAGTTGGGAAGTTGTGGTCGTCGGGGGAGGCGACTTCTCAACTAAAAAAATTAAAAAAAATAAAAATTTCATGTTGAAAACTTCCTTTGATGGGGAGGCGCGACTTCTCAACTACACCAAAAAAGTGTAGTTGAAAATGATAAATAATCTTAAAAGAAAGCGTATTTAATTTTTTTTTGTGCTTCGGTGGTTTTTTTTTTGACCAGATTATAAAATAACATTCCATGAACTGATTAAAACAATAACTCCATGAAATATTTTCCAGTCCACAAAATTTCTGTTCAAAATTAAAAGAATTTGTTTAATAAGGGAAGGAAAAAAACTATCACAAAGTGGTGCTACACGAAAAGGGTAAATTGGGGATATCGTAGGAGACCATGGAGGCAGGTTTTGTGTTTATCGTCAAACTCGTGATCCAAGCAAGCCAGTGACACCAGATGAGAAGGTCCCCCAACTAAGCTGGTGACGGAGTTTTTGCCCACTCCAATCACATTCTTCCACGTCAAACTTCCCTCCACTGCCGTTTCCCCACGTGTCAACGGTCACCGTCAATTCACCTCCTTCCGTCAATCCATCCAAGAAACCCAAAAAACGTTGGAAAGCAAAAAATTTCCCAATTTAAAAGAAAAAAAGAAAAACGAACCATGCACGAAAAGACGTCGGTATATTATCGTTACAGCGTTACTGATACTCGCCGGCCAAAAATAATAAATAAACAAATAAATAAAAACCTAGCTTCGTATTCTTTTTCTCTCTCCTTTGTTTTGCGGGTTTTAACGGTAGATCGGCGGCGAGGAGGTTATGGACGACGACGACGAGATCCAGTCCCATCCGTCGCCGTCGAGTGGATCTCCTACGTCGTCTCCGAGGGAGAACAGTCGAATAACGGTGACTGTTGCGTCACCGGCACCGCAGGTGCAGCCGGCAGCGAACAGTTTGGCATTAGCGCTTCCAATTCAGCAGCAAGCGAGGGGAAGCAGCGGTGGAGGGAGAGAGGATTGTTGGAGCGAAGGTGCGACGGCGGTGCTGATCGACGCGTGGGGAGAAAGATATCTTGAACTGAACAGAGGGAATCTGAAGCAAAAGCACTGGAAAGAGGTCGCGGAGGTCGTCAGTGGCAGAGATGATTACACGAAGACGCCGAAAACTGATATTCAATGCAAGAACCGGATCGACACAGTCAAAAAGAGGTACAAAACGGAGAAAGCCAAGATCTCCGACGGCGGCGGCATCGCAACAAGCAAATGGCCGTTCTTCGACAGATTAGATCAACTGATCGGTCCGACCGCCAAGATCCCTATCGCCACCGGCACCAGCACCGTAGGTAACAGTAATTCGCCGATGCAGAAAGTCCCGTTCGGGATTCCGGTCAGTCTGCGCACCGGCGGCGGAAGCGCAAACCAGTATTCTCCTCAAATACAGCCGCAACAGGTTCAGTTAAAGAATCGAAAGATTCAATTCCACCAGCGTGATCTTCCGGAGAATTGTGATTCATCGGAAAAAGAAGAGAGATCGCCGGTTTCGAGCGACAGTTATCTAATGAAAAGTAACGAGAGGAAGAGGACAAAGGTGATGAAAGAAAAGGAAGGAGGAAAGAAAAGAAAAGTTTGGGGAAGTGCGATGAGGGAAATGAGTAAGGCGATTATCAAATTTGGTGAGGCTTATGAACAAGCGGAGACTTCAAAGGTACAACAGATAGTGGAAATAGAGAATCAGAGGATGCAGTTTGTTAGGGATTTGGAGTTGCAGAGAATGGAGTTTTTCATGAAAATACAGTTGCAGATTTCACAGCTTATTGATGGGGGGAAAAGTGAGAATCCTAGCAATCCTCATAGCAATGGCAACAACAACAATAATAACAATGGCAACAGCAACAATAACAATGGCAACAAAAACCATAACGATAATAGTGACAGTGATTGAGTGTGTGATAATTTGGTTAGGTTAGATTCCAATTCCTCCAATTAGCCTTTCTGTGAAGATTCGTGTATGTGTTAAATAATTCAGCAAATGTATCACTTCACTTGTAATATGTAAGACCATCCTGAGTTATCAGTGTCAGGGATCATATAATCTCGATAGCTCAATTGTACATTTTGGATATGTAAACTGATGGATGGCAATTTAGCACATCTTAAATTGGAGATTAGGGATACTTGATCAGAAGAAAATATTTAGTCCCATTATGCGAGTGAGCACAGCCACTTTGAGATTTCCTACTAGTAATAAATACATTTAAGTGATCTGCAATGCACTGTAGACTTTTAAATTTACAACAACACTGACAGGTTGCCTACCAATCTTGGAGCTAAAGCATTGGATTCTGGCGTTGAATTATATGCCCAGGAAAAAACACTTCTCCCATAGCGTAACAAAATAATCAAAATACTCCACGTGCATGTGTACTAGACTAGCTAGATCTTGTTTTTTAAACCCTCACCATCGGACCCCCACACTTCCCATTTTACCCTTAGCAAAAATTGCAAAACCGATTTATCATTTTAATAGATAAATCCAGTTTTAAGAAAAATACAAAACGGATTTATCATTTTATTAGATAAATTTGTTTTGAATTTTTTAAAACCGGATTTATATATTAAAATGATAAATCTGTTCTGTATTTAGATATAAAATTTACTTTATTTAAATTTTTTAAAAAAATGTTATAAAAACACAACTAAAAATCTTTTAAAGAATCAAAACTAATCTAAAAATTATAAAAACATCATTAAAAATATAATAAAATCAAAATAAGGTTATCCAAAAAAATTTAAATTTTTTGGAGATTATGAAAAATTCAAAAAATTAATAAAAAATTGTAAATGATAGAATTTGGGATTTTGAGTCCGGGAGTTTTGTAAGAAATCCCTTTTATGGGAGTAATGAGCCCTATTTTTCCTGGATTTGCTAGATGTGGTTTCAAAACAATCAGAGTAGGTTGCCTGAAAACCGATTTTTTTCCTAGATTATCTATTTAATAGATAATCCAGTTTTTAAAAAATGGATCTATCTATTTAATAGATAAATCCAATTTTTAAAAAATGTAAAACACATTTATCTATTTTTAGGATAAATCTGTTTTACATTTTTTAAAATCGGATTTATCTGTTTTTAGGATAAATCTGTTTTGCAAAAAAAATTGAAAACATATTTATCAATAAATCCGTTTTCAATTTTTTTCGCAAAAAGGATTTATCCTAAAAATAGATAAATCTGTTTTACATTTTTTTAAGGGGTAAAATGGGAATAAATTATTTTTGTGGGGGCTATATATGATGTCTAATGGCGGGGGTACAAAAAATGTCATCCCTAGAAAGATGTAACCAGGAAAAAAGACTAGCTAGATAGATAGGGCTACTGTCCTACGATCCTACTATAGGTGTCAAATTGAGCCGTCTAGTTCAGCTCAATAAGCCAAAAAAACACAAATTGGTTTGAATTGTGTTTTTGTAGTCCAATTTAGCCAAAAATATTGATTCAACGCCTCAACGGGTGAGGCCGACCAATTTAATTGTTAACAAAAGAAATTATAAAAGAAATGTTAAAAAAACATAAAAAGTACGATCAATCTGACCAACTTAGGTGTGCTAAAATGACCAAATTTTTTTGAAACTCTATTTAGCGAGTCCGGCTCAACTTAAAACATTGTGCTTCAAAATGACCCAATATGTTACTACTTTTTGTCCATGCATGGAAGATGACGTGTGGTGATATTTTGCTTTAGGGTTAAATATATTTTTCGTCTATATAAAACTTTCAAATTTCGCTTTTAATCCTTAAAAAATTTATGTTTTGTCCCCGCTATTAATTCCCCTCATGTCTGGCTAACGAAACTCCATGTAGCATTTGCTATGTAGCCTTTTTTTTATGAAGTGGCAATGATAATCAGCAAAATCATTAACTTTTTTCTATTAAACAAAATAATGAACGTTCTATTTTGACAAATATTGGTTCCCAACTTCATCTCCTCCATCTAACCATAATCAAACCAAACAATCATCTTCTCCATGGAGGGTGCAACTGAGAAAATAATTTTCATCGATTCCTAGTCAAACTAGAAATTCATATGCATTGATCTCGTTTTAATCTCGCTCAGAACCTAAGGTAAGCTTATGTAAAGTGGGGTGTAGCTGAGATAGAGATCGAGGGAGAGGGGTGAAAGGCTAGACACGGTTGGTGGTGGACATTGTTAAATAAGTAAGCTAGTTCGACTAGCTGTTTCGACTTAGCTAGTTCGACCACTCTCAACTTGTCTGTCGAAGTGGAGGGTGTCGAAGTTTCATTTTAGATTTGATTTTTTATGCTTTCATTAATTGCTGACTCAGCATACGTAATGTACTATATAAACAATCTCAGTGATACAATGTGCAGAGCACACGTTTTCAGTTTCACTCTAACTGAATTCTGTTATTCTCTCTCTCTCTCTCTCTCAAGTGTGTGCGTGTGTGAGTGAACACATTGAATCAGAAACTTCCAACAAATGGTATCCAGAGCATAAATGTTGAAGTTTCAGAGTGTGAATCCAGAGTGAAGTCTCAACGGTGAGAGTGAATCACGATGACGACGAACGGCCATTTTCAGGTGAACTTTCCAATCCTCGATGGAAGAAATTACGATCAGTGGAGTATGAAGATGAAGGCGATCCTTGGATCTCAGGATGTGTGGGATCTAGTGCAGAATGGAGTAACTCTGTTACCGGTGAATGCGACTGCTGCGCAACAAGAAATTTACAGAGAAACGAAGAAGAAGGACTGGAAATGATTGTGCATCCTCCATCAGTGTGTGAATCCTGCAATTTTTGAGAAAATTGCTAGATCGGAGACAAGCAAAGCAGCGTGGGACATTCTTGCGAGTTCCTACGTCGGAGATCAGAAATTGAAGAAGGTGCGACTTCAAACTCTGAGAAGACAGTATGAATTGCTAGGAATGGAGGAGAGAGAAACGATTTCTGCGTACTTCACGAGAGTGCAAACGATGACGAATCAGATGACGTATTGTGGTGAAACGATGTCTGATGAAACAGTGGTGGAGAAGATTTTGCGATCTGTGTCTTCGTGTTTTGATCACATCACGGTGGCGATCGAACAGGCGAATGATCTATCAGCGATAACGATAGAAGAACTTCAAGGCTCACTTGAAGCACATGAGCAGAGGATGAATGAGAAAAAAGTGGTGAAGTCTGGCACTGAGCAAGCTCTAGCAGTGCAAACAGGCAACAAATCAGGTGGAGATCAAAGAGGACGTGGTAGAGGCAGAAACCATTACAGAGGAGGAAGAGGAAGAGGTAATTTCTATAACTCAAACTCTTCCAAATCAAACACTAGTGATAATAGTAACAGTGATGAGCAAGGAAGAGGTAGTGGTGATAGCTATAGAGGAATAGGGAGTAGAGGTGGCAAAGGATATAGAGGAAGAGGGAGAAGATTCGACAAGAGCCATATACAGTGTTATAACTGTGAGAAATATGGACATTTTGCTGATGAGTGCTACAACAATGCTAATGGCAATGATGCTAAAATGGCTGAAGAAGAGGAAGAGAAGGAGGAATCTCTATTGATGGTGATTGAGGAGACAGAGAGCAGTGATGAAATAGTGCAAATGGTGACAACTAAGGAGGAAGGTGAGAGTGGTGAGCATTGGTTCCTAGACACAGGCTGTTCGACACACATGACAGGGAGGAGAGATTGGTTTGTCGAACTTGACTTTTCGATCAAGAGCAGAGTGAGGTTTGCTGATGATAGAACCATGAAGGTGGAAGGTGTGGGGAGAGTAATGATAAGAAAGAAGGATGGTTCACTGTGCTTCATTTCTGGTGTACTGTATGTGCCAGGGATGAAGAGCAATTTGCTGAGTATTTGACAGCTATTGGAGAAGGGATATAGGATGGTGCTGGAAGACAATGCTATGAAGGTGTATGACACTGAACAGAGGCTGTTGATAAATGCAACTCTCTCCAAGAACAGGACATTTAAGATCGAATTAGGTGTGCTGATGCAGTAGTACGCCACAGCAGTCGACAAGGAAGAGTGGCTATGGCATTTTCAGATATGGACACTTGAATTTTGGTGATTTGAACAGGATGCAGAGCAAGACAGTAGTGAAAGGTCTGCCGCATATGCATGTTTCAAAGGATGTATGTGCAGAGTGTGTGGAGAGTAAAATGCCTAGGGGTTCCTTCAATCCAAGTGTGCCCAGTAGAGCAAAGAGGAAACTGCAGGTGATTTTCTCAGATGTGTGTGGCCCCATAGTGCATGAAACTCCTGCAGGTAACAAGTATTTTGTTACATTTATTGATGAATTCACTAGGAAACTTTGGATTTATTTGATTAGGAGGAAGAGTGATGTGTTGGGAGTTTTCAAAAAATTCAAATTCCTAGTCGAAAAACAATGTGGACAGACTGTCGAAGTGTTAAGAACTGATGGTGGTGGAGAGTATGTGAATACTGAGTTTAATGAGTTCTGTGAAGTTGAAGGAATAACACATGAAATCACACCTCCATACACTCCTCAGCATAATGGAGTGGCTGAGAGGAAAAACAGGACATTGCTTAATATGGTGAGGAGCATGTTAAAGAGTAAGAATATGCCTAAGAGATGGTGGGGAGAGGCAGTTAATACTGCGACATATATCATTAATCGAAGTCCAACAAAGAGATTGGAAGACATCACCCCTGAGGAGGCTTGGACAGGTGTCAAGCCAAACGTGTCGCACTTCAGAGTATTTGGATCTGTTTGTTTTCGACGCGTTCCTGATCAGTAGAGAACAAAGTTAGATGATAAAGGAGAAGTGATGGTTATGATAGGTTATCATTCGACTGGGGGTTACAAATTGGTGAATCATGTGAATAATAAAATTGTGATAAGTCGAGTGATAATGCCGCAAGTATACGGTTATATCGCGTAATAATAATATCGATCCACAGGGAGTTATATGTGACTACCAATCTAATTCTTAGTGATGATTAGCTGAAAAGGAATGATTAAGTAGGAAAATGTTTGATTTTTAATTTAGAATATAAAAAGCGTCTTGGGATCTTGGTTAGATCACAATGAAGGTATAAAAATAACCCTTTAACTATCCCCTATCTTATAATTTAGTTTGTTTTAAGGACAAGGTATTCTTGCGGTTTAATTCAAGTTTCCTTTCGGACAACAAGAACGTGTCTCGAAACGATGATCAAGCCTATTCTCATGGTTGATCATCGCCGAAACCCATTAAGCACAACTTTATTGTCCCAAAGTCACCTCGGCTATTCTCATGCTTTGGTTACTTTGTCTAATTCCATTTGTTCTAATGTCAAGCTTCACCTTTCGGTACTTCGCTTGACATTTGGGTTATACAAATTTGTACAATGGAATTAGATTAAAAGTCAAAAGCAATCATAAGATAGGGCCTAGATTTGGGATTATTTAGGGACCATCATTGGATTGTTTCCCATAATCCCAAGACTAAGAGAAGTCTACTCACAATTGCTCATTGTAGACAAGGGAGTAGAAGAGAAGGACATAATGTAAATAGCGAGAAATAAAATAAAGCGTGTAAAAGACTGAATTGTAAAAAGGGCAGAATAACAATAACCTTAATAGAAACTTGCAAGAACTTTAACATAAACTTGGAGTGAAAATTACAAAGAATTTTAAGTAGTATGTTTTTACTACTTAAAATAAGTACTAAAAACATACCAAAACATGACTTATCATCGAGATGTGGTGTTTGATGAGGGGAAGACATGGGAGTGGAGTGACAAGGGAGAAAGTTCGACTGCTGTCGAACAGAATTTATTCGACGTACCTGCTTGTGTCGAAGAGTCAGAACTTGAAGGTGAAACTGAGCCTGTCGAAGAGAATGATGGTGAAGAGGGTAGTCGAGAAATACCAAGAAGATCAATGAGACAAAGACAGGTTCCTGCAAGACTAAGTAACTGTGAGGTGATGACTGATAGTGCAGTCAATGACGAAGGTGATATAGTGCACTTTGCACTTCTTGCTGAGACAGAACGAGTGACTTGGCAGGAAGCAATGCTGAATTCGAAGTGGATGGAAGCTATGAAAGAGGAGATTAGATCTATAGAGAAGAACGTGACTTGGGAATTGGTCGAATTGCCCAAAGGAAAGAAAGCAATAGGTGTGAAATGGATATACAAAGTGAAAGTAAATCCTAAAGGTGAAGTAGTGAAGCACAAAGCAAGATTGGTGGCTAAGGGGTTCCTGCAGAGGTATGGTGTCGACTATGAAGAAGTCTTTGCACCCGTTGCAAGACTTGAAACTGTGAGAGCTGTGGTAGCTCATGCTAGTATGCAAGGGTGGAAGATACATCAACTTGAAGTAAAATCTGCCTTCTTAAATGGAGAATTGGAAGAGGAGGTGTATGTCGAACAACCAGCAGGTTTTATTCGACAAGGAAGTGAGAACAAAGTGCTGAGATTGAGAAAGGCATTGTATGGCCTAAAACAAGCTCCACGAGCTTGGAACAAGAAGATAGACAAGAGCTTGATCAACATGGGGTATGTGAGATGTATTTCTGAGCATGGGGTGCATGTGAAGTCAGATGGTGGAGATGTGATAATCCTATGCCTCTATGTTGACGATTTATTAGTTACGGGTAACAATGAAAATAAAGTGGCAGAATTCAAGAAGAGAATGATGAATACTTTCGAAATGACTGACCTAGGAGAGATCTCCTATTTCCTAAGGATTGAATTTCGAAGTACTAGTGAAGGAATGCTGCTGTCACAGAAAAAGTATGCTTCTGATATACTGCACAGGTTCAATATGCAACACCGCAACAGCGTCAAAACACCAGCAGAGGTGGGGCTATGGCTCGACAGGTGGTTGGGGCACTGAGATATCTCTGCAACACCAGACCTGACCTTAGCTTAAGTGTTGGTCTGATTAGTAGAGTTATGGATAGGCCTAGAACATCGCACCTAGTTGCTGCTAAATGAATCCTAAGATATGTCAAAGGCACTGTGGCATATGGAATTTTGTTACCTAGTAAATGCAGAGACAATGAGAAATGTCTTTATGGCTTCACTGATGCTGATTGGAAAGGTGACAAATTTGATCGAAAGAGCACTGCTGGCTCTGTGTTTCTGCTTGGCTCAGGCCCCATCTCATGGAGTTCGAAGAAGGAATCAGTGGTGGCATTGTCCTCATGCGAAGCTGAGTACATTGCTGCTTCAATGGGAGCCTATCAAGCAATCTGACTAGACAATCTGATGCAAGAGCTAATGATCAAGAAGGAATGTGTTGTGGAGTTATATGTCGATAACAAGTCTACAATTAGCTTGGCGAAACATCCAGTGGCACATGGACGGTCGAAGCACATTGAGACACGTTATCATTCTTAAGAGACCAAGTCACAAAAGGAAGGCTGAAGCTAAGCTACTGTAGATCAGATATGCAGGTAGCTGATTTGTTCACCAAGGCAGTGAAGGCAGAGACATTCAAAAAGCTAAGGAGCATGCTGAATGTGATTGATTGTAATAAGTTTACGTAGATAGGTTCTACTGTATTTTGTTGTTATTTGCTTATGTTAGTAACTAGCTTAAGGGGGTGTGTTAAATAAGTAAGCTAGTTCGACTAGCTGTTTCGACTTAGCTAGTTCGACCACTCTCAACTTGTCTGTCGAAGTGGAGGGTGTCGAAGTTTCCCTTTAGATTTGATTTTTTATGCTTTCATTAATTGCTGACTCAGCATACGTAATGTACTATATAAACAATCTCAGTGATGCAATGTGTATAGCACACGTTTTCAGTTTCACTCTAACTGAATTCTGTTATTCTCTCTCTCTCTCTCAAGTGTGTGCGTGTGTGAGTGAACAGAGTGAATCAGAAACTTCCAACAGACATAGTGTCAGGAGAGATCGAGCTAAGGTTAAGCATAATCAATTTATTAGTTGAAATTTAAGCATAATCAATTTCCTGGTTGAAAGTTTAATCAGACAATTCATCATTCCATTTCCATCTTTCCATATCATAAGTAAATCTAGTGTCATATCCCGTTAAAATCTTACGAATGCATTGTGTAATCTATCATTTTGAAATTAAGGACAAAGTTGTGTGATGAAATGCATCAAAGTGTAGATGATAATAATAATGTCCTTGACTCTGTAAAAAAAATAAATAATGTCCTTGACTCTCAAACCATGCTTATGGTATAAATATTCTATTTGCTCACCTAACTAGTCGAAAAAACACAAATAACTTAGAACCAGATCAAAAGCGACCGAAAGTGAAGAACAATCTTAGTATGGAATTGGAAATCAACATTCTCAAAAAATGCTACTGGTCAATGCATACATGTCTGCCACCTACTATTCAAATGTAATTAAGGCAATCTATTGAGATTTGAGAGAGGTATAGGTATAACTAATTTTTCCAAAAATAGGTTCAATCAGTTTATTGCAAATCCTTGTCCCAGTGTATTTGTCCCAGACTAAGAAGGTGCAGTGTATTTGTTTTGTCCCATAAATCGAGTTTAGGACCTTTAGGTATGGTGGAGTATGACCTTAGAGTGTGTTTGGATAGAGTATTTTTAGAGGGTAATGTATTTTTAGGAAGGAATTAAAATACTTTCAATTAAAATCTTTTGTTTGGGTAACAAATGAAATGAATTTTAAAAATGCTGGAATTTTAAGAAATATTTCATTACTCTTAAAAATGATGCAATTGAAATTCCACCTAATTAGGGAGAATTTTAATTCCCACACTCACGCATCACTCTCATTCACGTTCACGTTCATCACTCGCGCTCTTGCTCTTTCTCTCTCGCCGAAGCACCTTTCTTTGCGGCTCTCAACCCGATTCTGCGCCGAATCAACTCGCATCTTCCCTACTCATGCTCTCTGCTTCATCACTTCTGCTTCATCACTTCAACGTTCATCACTTCTGCTTCATCCTGAATTGATTTATGAATCAATCAAAGAGACACTGAATCAATTGAGAAGGTAATTTCAATTTGTTTCATCCAGTTTATTTTCTTTCGATCAATCAATTTGGTTCTGCCCTATCGCTAAAATGATGCATTCAATTTCTCAATCAATTTCTGGATCAATCCATTTCTGAATCAATTTCGGAATCAATTTGAGTTTCATTAATCCCTAATTTTACACTTGTTTTTGCTGTTTGTGTTATTTGCTGTATATTGATATATACCTTGTTTGTATTGTTTGTGTTAATAACATGTTACTTAGTCCCGAATATTGCTCCCAAAGAAGTTAGGGTGATGCAAATAGGATTATATTGTAGAGATGAATCTACTGGAAATTAAATGGCATTCCTATGTTGTGTTTGAGTTGTTTTTTGAAATTCTTCTAGTCCATTTTTGTTACACATACAGCTTGTACAATATATTGATGCACAAATTTCCAACTGGTTTGTTCCTTCTCTGCAAGGCATTGGTTCTGATGAAAACAAATGGGGGAGGGAGAGGAAGTTAGGACCAAAATTCATTGCAGTCAACTACTCTACTTGTTTTTTCACTTTCAATTTGTAGTGATTACATCTAAATAGGTTTGGTTTCATAAAAAAAAAAAGATTACATCTAAATAGGTGCATAAATCTTGCAATCTGTTTCTGTTCCTATTTCTGTAGTATGTTCTTAGCTTTAAATAGATTGCTTTGAATTCTTGTATGTGCAACAACTGAAATGAATTAACATATGAAACCTTTGGATATGTTTCTGTTCCTATTTCTGCAATATTTTCTCAGCTTTAAATAGATTGTTTTGATTCCTTATGTGTACTGCAGCTGAAATCAATTAATATATGAAACCTTTGTTAAGTAGCTGCTGATTTCAAGAAATGGACACTAGTGTAGTTAATGCTTCAAGAAAACGTAAACAAGATGAAGAGTTGGTAGAGCTTGAGGAAACATTCATCGTTGTTTGCGTCATTATTAGGCTGTTGTGTTTTATGGCTTGGTATCATGACACATATCTTGTTAAAGAACCTGCTCAAAATTGGGAATTGGAAAGACGCGATTTCCTTAATCGCCTATATAGGGGAAAGGAAAGCGATTGCATTGATCAACTAAGAGTTAGTAAAAGAGCATTTTCTAAGCTTTGTAGAATTTTACAAGAGAAAGGGGGGTTAGTGAGAACAAAAAATGTCCCTACAACTGAGGCCGTGGCGATGTTTTTGCATATCCTCGCTCACAACCTAAAGTATAGAGTTGTGGAGTTTAGTTATTGCAGATCTAAAGAAACAATAAGTAGGCAATTCAATAATGTCCTGCGAGCTGTTATGAAAGTGAGCAAGGAATATTTGATGTTTCATGATTATAATTTAGAGGACTCAGAGGCATATAAATGGAGATGGTTTGAGGTAATTTTATCATTTTTTTAAGTAATTATAAGGCATTGGAATTAACTATAGCTGTTGTAATTTGGTGTAATTTTGGAATGTTTTTAGAATTCAATTGGAGCACTTGATGGGACACATATTCCTGTAACAGTTGCTGCAGAAGATAGGTCTAGATATCGTAATAGAAAGGGTGATATAACTACGAATGTGTTAGGAGTTTGTGGTCCGGATTTAAGGTACATTTATGTGTTACCTGGATGGGAAGGGTCTGCAGGAGATTCTCGAGTATTGCGAGACGCTTTACGTCGTCAAAACTGCCTTCAAGTTCCAAATGGTAATATCATGAAAATGGTGATACTTTATTTGTTTAGTGCATAGAATACAACTATACTAGAGGAATACCCGTGCGTTGCACGGGTTGTTATAATATTTCATATATTATTTTATAATTATCGTAGCAATTCATTTATTTGGCTAATTGAAGTAAATCGAACGGTGGAAACAGTTCAATTTAACGGTATTATTTAATAGGTTAATAAAAATTAATAAATCGATAATTAAAGAAATCCAATAGAATCGTAAAAAGAGGAAGCAAATAGAAATGTTAGTTAAGAAAACTTCAATATTAAAAACAATGTACAATTTACGTTCATCGAATCGAGAGATATGATACACAGAATTGAAAGATAAAAACTCATTAGAAAAATAGAAGATCCTTTTGAGGGTGCTCTACAAAAAAATTAATACATAGAATTGAAATATATAATTACATTTAGACGGCATCTTAAGGTTATAAAAAAAACAACTACATTATACTGCTTGAGGAAATTCTACAAACCCATAAACTATGACTCTTATGTGTCTATGATAGATTTATTCTAGGGATGCCTAAGATAATAAATACCATGAGTATTGTTTGTTGGTCACAATACCATGAGTATTGTTAATACATACAAACCACCAAAGAAATATTTTAGTCGATGATGCCTAAACACTCGACCCCATTAAGTTTTCATTACGGATTTACAACCCCACAAAGATCCATATCTTTAGTGTAAGAAGTTTCATTTAAATTGTCCTGTAAAAAGAATATTTGGAATAAGTAGTAAGATCACCAACTAATCAAGGAAAAAAGGTTGGGATACAATCAAATACTCTGAAGCTTGATGTAGTGCTATTGAAGTCTTGTAGGCAAGTTTGGTGTTAGAGCTCTATCACCATTCCTTTATAGCATTTACCACATCAGTATCATGATCAAAAGTAATAAATTAAAATCACTAAGTAAGTTTATTTATGTAGAAAATTTGTGAAAACAAAAAAAGATAAGCAAAAAATTCATCTCATGAATTTAGAATGAATAATAATGAATAAATTGATATCTATTACTTAATTTCACATAAAATCAAAAAGAAAAAATAAAGAAAAACTGGATCTCATAAAATAAGAATGTAGATTAAGAAATAAGAGAAGAAAGTTGATATTAAATTTAATATAATTAAAAAATTGAGGAACTTCTCCCTTATAGCCTAATGGATAGAAGAGAAAAGTTGATATTTAATACAAATATAAATTCAAAAAATCTCATAAAATGATGTTTTTCTTGTTTTTTTTTTTGCCTTTTTGTGATATAGAGGGTGAGCTTCCTATATATGAGACCTAAGGTGACTCCTTCATAAGAAAGATACTAAAAGTTATATACATCATGTTTGATTTGTGCACTCAGTGTAAAGACAAACTAATGCACTATCTATTAAGTGACATAAAAAGCTCTTCTTCAAGGGACATAATTAAATCCAACATATCATACAAATTCACCAAAACTATTAAATAAAACATTTTTCTAAGAACAATAATAAAATATACATGACTTCTCTCAATGCTTATAACTTTACAAAGAATCGTTATTTCTATTTCATGATTCACTAACTGATCCATATTTTCTTTTGCCTCTTTGTTTACTTCAAAACTGCCAATAACATGAAATCCTTGACCCTTTTTGTGCATTCTACCTCTTCTCAGGAAACTCGCTCATTTCTTCTGCTCTTTGTTTTTCAATATGAACATTTTTGTCAAAATCCCTCCCCTCACCATCCAAAATTGTCTCCCTTAAATAGTTAATTTTTGCTATAAATGATTAAAACTCTATCTTTTCCACTCATATTGTAGTAACTCATTAGTTTATTGTCAATTAAAGGAGTAATTCATCTGAATATGAAACCCCTCACTTTCAATGCATAATTGTTACATAAAAAAGAATTTTAAAGGTCAACTAACTTAATTATACAAAAAATAATCTTTATTTTGTTTACAAATTTTTTTAAAAAAATATGTACCTAGATTGGAAGATTTCAAAAAATATTGAGTCGATTGATAAATTTTAATAAATGTACGAATATATTTATTTGTAGGTTTTATCACTAAATTATATAATAACTAATATATAAATATGTTTGTTTGTGTAAATTAGATTTATTCAAATTTATTTGATAATAAGTAAATTAAAAAATGATGACATTAATTTCGAATTAGTTTAATAATATTTGCTTTTTTAAAATTAAATTATAATGCTGGTTTTAAATAAAAAGTATGAAACGTGTTTAATATTATATCTAACTTTTATTTATTGTAATCATTGGCATAAAATATTTTTACATATTATAGTAACTCATTAGTTTATTGTCAATTAAAGGAGTAATTCATCTGAATATGAAATCCCTCACTTTCAATGCATAATTGTTACATAAAAAAGAATTTTAAAGGTCAACTAACTTAATTATACCAAAAATAATCTTTATTTTGTTTACAAATTTTTTAAAAAAAATATGTACCTAGATTGGAAGATTTCAAAAAATATTGAGTCGATTGATAAATTTTAATAAATGTACGAATATATTTATTTGTAGGTTTTATCACTAAATTATATAATAACTAATATATAAATATGTTTGTTTGTGTAAATTAAATTTATTTGATAATAAGTAAATTAAAAAATGATGACATTAATTTTGAATTAGTTTAATAATATTTGATTTTTTTAAATTAAATTATAATGTTGGTTTTAAATAAAAAGTATGAAACGTTTTTAATATTATATCTAACTTTTATTTATTGTAATCATTGGCATAAAATATTTTTATCTCATAAAGTTGTTTGTGTATAAAGCCCTTCATCTACTACAATGTATTTTTATATTTTTGGTTACCATTAATGTCATCTAATATATATATATATATATATATATATATATATATATATATATAATAGTTATAAATATTATTAATCCAATAAAATGTAGTTATTTATTATAATTGACACATAAGGAATATAAAAACTAATATATATATATATATATATATATATATATATATATATATATAATAGTTATCATTATTATTAATCTAATAAAATGTAGTTATTTATTATAATTGACACATAAGGAATATAAAAACTAATATATATATACTAACAATTAAAATAATATATATATATATATGTAAAGGAGAAAAAGGAAAAAAAACTCACAATTCAAGAGTCAAGCTTCTTATATATATATATATATATATATATATATATATATATATATATATATATATATAAAATATATTATATTATATTATATTATATTATATATAAACATATTGTTAGTTTTTATTATTATTATTTAATATTCCACTAAGAGAATCTTTTAATAAATTAGTGGCAATTATGTTCTTTCATTAGAATTAAAGTCTTCTTTATGTGTAAATTTTAAATAAATATTATAATAGATAAAATTTAATTATGAGAAAAATTGTGGAGGCTCCATTGGGGTCTCCTTTACATATATATATATATATATATATATATATATATATATATATATATATATAGATGATTTTTGTTCTTTGCTCTGGGAAAACCATTGTAGGTAAATACTTTCTTGTGGATGCGGGGTATACAAATGGCCCGGGGTTTTTGGCACCTTATCGAGGGACTAGATATCATCTCAATGAATGGATTGGAAACACCCCTCAAAATTACAAGGAGTTGTTCAATCTTCGTCATGCAATTGCAAGGAATGTGTTATGGTAATATGTCTTAATGATAATTACACCCCTCATTTAGGGCCCATTAACAATTTGGCCCATTAACAGCCCAACCAAATCAACGGCTCAGATGTCTTCTCAAGATCGGTTGGCTCAGAATGAACAACACAAACACATTCAAACTCTATAAATACCCCATTCAATGCTCATTAATGGTAAGCACTTTTGAACCAAACACTTATTCTCTCAAATACTGACTTAAGCATCGGAGTATCATTGCAGGTATAACCTCGCCCTCCAAGATCGAACATCTCAAGATCGAACACCTCAACATCGCCTCTCAAGGTCGAACATCTCAAGGTCGAACAAAACCTTCCTCTCAAAGCCCGAAGACAAAGATAGAATCAAGGACGAAACATCTACCAACTGCGTAATATCGATCCTCAAGATCGGAAGCACGGTACAGAACATTGGCGACCACAGTGGGAGAAACCAATACCCGATTTTCTCACCATCTCCTTGAACTTATTGAATGGCACCAACACACCGCTCAATACCGACTAGTCTCATGGCCGAACCTGACCTCGGCCCTCAGCGAACTCCCGAAGGCCACGTCCAGGAACTCACGAATTCGTCGCAAACACGAAGCCGACATCCCAATACGGGACCTTCCCGAGCACAATCAGGCGCGGATGAGACGAGCTTACCATCTCCCCCTCAACTACTCCCGGCCTTGACGGACGCGGTTCAACATCTCGTTCAGCTATTGGCCCGGCAAGAAGCGGTAAATGAAGAAAGAAACAACCGTTTCGCCAACCTCGAATCCGAAGTAGCGAGCCTGCGAGGTCGGAACGTCCTGGATCAACAATCATCCGGGCAGAGCTCACTGGAGGAACGACGCCCAACTCGAAGAAGACTTTTTCATCGATCACCCCCACGGAGAAAGCTCACTCATCGCTCCCCCGCCCGCCGTCAACGAGGGAATGGTTCCCGTTCTCCTCTGGCTCGACAACACGAGGCTCATTCCCGTTCTCCGTCAGCTCGACAATACGACGATCTAGATGATCCTCATTCTCCTCCACGCCGCCGCCGAGGGAATGGTTCCCGTTCTCCTCTGGCTCGACAAATTGAAGGCTCAACCTCGTCACGGAGACGATCGAGAAGCCATGACATCATTCAAAAGGTCCATCACAGACGCCAACCACTGTCACGAGTAAATCGACCTGGGCGGAAAGGTCCTTTCACAAAGTCGATCGACAACTTCCGGGTCCCCCGGTATCTCGAAAAACCACCTGGAGGATTGAAAACTTACGACGGGACGGGCGATCCCGACAGACATCTAGACCAATTTGACACAACCATGCAGTATCGAAATGTACCCATGGAAATGAAATGTCGAATATTCCCTTTGACCCTAGACAAAATGGCTTCCGAATGGTTTCGGACGTTAAGGTCGAATACCATTTCCTCATGGGACCAGTTAGCAAAACACTTCTCGGTGCACTTTGCCCATTCCAAGAGCAAACCCAAAAACAAAAATGTTCTAGCATCTATTGTCCAGAAAGCAAATGAACCCCTGAGGGAATATATAGAGCGATTCAACATCGAAGCTCTTCAGGTTCGGCAGTTAGACGACGCCTTTCGAATTTTCTTCATGGCCCAAGGTCTGCTCCCTGGAAGCTCGTTCCGAAAGCACATCAACACCTGGGAACCTAACACCCTTCAAGAATTCCTCGAACTATCCCAGTGCTTCATTAACGAAGAAGAAAATTCCAAGATCGACAAAACGTCGTCACAGGCAGAATCGTCGAAACGCCACATCGAGGTCGACCCTCGCAAAAACTCCTGGAACATCGGTAGGAAAAATCGTCACCAGGTATACACCGAACTCAACGTCTCCAACGCCCAGTTACTAGGGGAATGTTGGAACGTCGAATTCAGGGACGTCAAGCCTCCCAGGCCCTTACCTATCCGACCTGGGCAGAAGGCCAACAAATACTGCCGATACCACAGAAGCAATGGCCATGACACAAACCATTGCAACGCCCTAAAAGATGACATAGAAGATTTGATAAAACGGGGAAAACTATCTTCTTACGTCAAAAGGGAGGGAGAACGGTCTGACAACTTCGGAAGAGAAAGAAATGAAAACCTCAGGGCAAAAGGAAAAGAAATGACCGACCCAGACCGCGAAGAGCTGGATAAAAAACGCTCGGTTATCATGATGATAACTGGGGGATTCGATCATGAAGGATCGGGAAAATCCATGAAGAGAAAATGGAAGGAATTGTTGTGCGTGGCTTCAACATCAACGACCCCGGTCAAGACTAACCGACCTCCGTTATCTTTTAGTGACAACGACCTTATTGACGGAAAAGCTAACAAACACGTACCTCTCTTGATATCGGCAATCATAGCCAACAAGGAGGTACGTAGAATCCTGGTCGATCAGGGGAGCTCATCAGACATCATCTTTATCGATCTTCTGAGCAAAATGGGGATCGATAAAGAGGAACTCACCCCTTATAGAGGGACGGCTTTGTCCGGTTTTAACGGATCTCGAACGAAACCCCTTGGACATCTGGAGCTAATGGTTACCTACGGAACCGAACCAATGGTCCGAACCGTCAGAACCAAATTCCTCGTCTTACCTTGTGAATCCATATACAACGGCATTATAGGAAGACCGACCCTCGGCAGGCTCGGGGCGGTTACATCCACCACTCACTTAAAAATGAAGTTCCACTCTCTTTGCGACAGAGTTATCACTTTAAACTCTGACTTAGAGTCGGCCTCCAGGTGTTTTTTCCTATGGACTAAAAACGAAAGAAAAGCTTCGGAGCATGAAGGGGTTCCCCCTTCGGAAGAACTGGCGACTCCCAAAATGCCAAAAGGAAGATCGACTGAAGTTAACACCGCCACTAACGTAGGAACCAACTGCGGTCCGGAGGTCGAAAAACAGATAGATGTCGACGAGCTAACAAAAGAGCTCAAACGCAAAATCAGAAGACCAGAGCCTGATGGAAAGTTCGTCGAAACACAACTCGGTTCGGACCCCTCCCAAAAAATCAAAATAGGGATCGACCTTCCAGAAAAGATCAAGGCCGAATTAACCCAATGTCTTAAAGATTTCATAGACATCTTTGCTTGGTCGGCCGAAGACATGCCTGGGATCCCACCAGAGATTGCCTGCCATCGGCTCGCAATAAACCCAGAAGCAAAATGGATCGCCCAAAGAAAGCGGGCCCAAAGCAGAGAAAAAGCCATTGCTGCCACCTTAGCAGTAGACGACCTCATCCGAGCCAACTTTATCGCTGAGGTTAAATACACAACTTGGTTATCAAACCCTGTCCTGGTGAAGAAGTCTAACGGAAAATGGCGTATGTGTGTCGACTACACCGATCTTAATAAAGCTTGCCCAAAAGACGCCTTTCCGGTCCCCAGTATTGATCGTTTGGTCGACAGCGCTTCCGGTTTCCAGTTGTTATCTTTCATGGACGCATACTCCGGGTACAACCAAATCGCCATGTTTCCACCAGATCAAGCAAAAACCGCCTTCATCACTGACCGAGGAAACTTCGCGTACCGTGTTATGCCCTTTGGTTTAAAAAACGCTGGAGCAACTTATCAAAGAATGATGAACAAAGTTTTTCAAAACCAGATCGGTAAAAGCGTAGAGGTTTACCTCGACGATATGATCGCCAAAAGCAAAAGTGATGCCGACCATGTGAGCGATCTGAAAGCAATTTTCTCTGAGGTACGAAAAAATAGAATGAGATTAAACCCAGAGAAATGCACTTTCGGGGTTAGAGCTGGGAAATTCTTAGGTTTTTTCTTAACAGAACGAGGTATCGAGGCAAACCCAGACAAATGTCGATCCGTCACAGAAATGCGAACTCCGACGTCCAAAAGAGAAGTACAAAAACTCAATGGAATGATAGCTGCTCTATCTCGTTTCATATCAAATGCAGCATTCAAATCTCTTCCACTTTTCAAAATCCTCAAAAAAGAAGAAAAAGATTTCAAATGGACACCCGAGCAAGACGAAGCTTTGAAGCAACTTAAAAAATCTCTCTCCGAGCCTCCAATTTTAACTCGCCCAAACGAAGGAGAAACATTATACCTATATCTAGCAGTCTCGGAAGAGGCATTAGCTGCCGTTCTAGTACGCGAACTCGAAACCGGGCAAAGTCCCATCTACTTCGCAAGCAAGGCTCTGCACGGGGCTGAAAGTCGTTATCAGAAAATCGAGAAAATCGCCTTGGCCCTCATTATTGCAGCTCGACGTTTTCGAGCTTATTTCGTCGCCCACCAGGTAGTCGTCCGCACTAACTACCCAATCAGACAGATACTCCACAGACCCGATCTAGCTGGAAGGATGATCAAATGGGCCGTAGAACTCTCAGAGTTCGGTATCAAATATGAAGCTCGAACCACACTTAAAGCACAAGTTTTAGTCGACTTCATCGCCGAGATGACACCTGCTAACACCGGCTCTGACATATGGATCCTCTACGTCGATGGTTCCTCAAATCCAAAAGGGAGTGGTGCTGGGATTATGCTAGAAAGCCCAACTGGGGTCATCATCGAAGTTTCCCTTGCATTCGGTTTTCCCACCTCGAACAACCAAGCAGAGTACGAAGCTTGCATTGCCGGACTTCGCCTGGCAATTGACCTCCAAGTCCAGAAAATTAAACTCCATACCGACTCTCTCTTGGTGGTCTCCCAGATCGAAAGCAAATACGAGACCAAAGAACCGATCCTACAAAAATACCTACTTCAGGTACGGTCGCTAATAGCTAAATTTGAAGCAAGCGAGATAATTCATGTCCCAAGAACGGAAAACCAACGAGCTGATATCCTCGCCAAACTCGCAAGCACAAAAACCCCGGGTAACCAAAGGACGACCATCCAAGAAACACTACACAATCCCAGTGTATCTATCGAGCCGCTGTTTAACCCGACCATCTACGTACTTGAAGAGGCAGACAGCTGGATAAACCCAATTCTAGAGTACATCGTCTCAGGAACGGAACCCCCAGACAGAAACGACGCCAAATATATCAGGAGAAGAGCCTCGGCTTTTTCAGCCATCAACGGGACGCTCTATAAACGAAGCCTCTCTTCCCCGTTAATTAAATGCATCGAGGGAGAGGAAGCGGCCTATGTGTTGACAGAAATTCATGAGGGGATCTGCGGCCAGCACATGGGAGCTCGTTCTTTAGCACGAAAAACCCTTCGAGCCGGCTATTACTGGCCGAGCATGATCGGTGATGCTAGTGATCACGTAAAGAAGTGCAAGAAATGTCAAATCCACGCCAAGGTGCACATAGCTCCCCCCACAGACCTCACGAGTTTATCCTCCACATGGCCCTTCGCATGGTGGGGAATGGACTTGCTCGGACCTTTCGCAAAAGCACCAGGACAAGTCAAATTCTTGATCGTCGCCGTAGACTACTTCAGTAAATGGATAGAAGCGGAACCCCTGGCAACCATCACTGCAAAAAACTGCATAAAGTTCTTCAAAAAAAGCATTATGAGCAGGTTCGGGATCCCCGAGGTAGTAGTAACAGACAACGGAACGCAATTCACAGACACGGGATTCCGCAAACTAATGTTCGAGCTTAAAATTAAACACCATTTCACTTCAGTAGAGCACCCTCAAACCAACGGTCAAGCAGAGGCTGCAAACAAAGTAATACTAAACGGGCTGAAACGACGTTTGGACGATGCTAAAGGAAATTGGGTAGAAGAATTGCCTTACGTCCTCTGGGGATACCGGACGACCCCCCAAAGCTCCACTGGGGAAACACCTTTTAGGCTCTCCTACGGCAGCGAGGCGGTCATCCCCGTCGAAATCGGCGAACTTAGTTGGAGAACGGCAAATCCCAAAACACAAAGCAATAACGATCAAGCCCTAAGAGAAGAACTCGACCTCATTGATGAAATCCGAGGTCGAGCCTCGCTCCGAGAAGCGATCATCAAACAAAAGGTGGCAACCAGATACAACACCAAGGTCGTTCACAGAGATTTCAATCCTGGCGATCTGGTACTCAGAAGGGCTGACGTCGGTCAGAAAAACGCCTCTCAAGGAAAGCTCGCCCCAAACTGGGAAGGCCCCTACCGAATTTTATCTAAAACCGGCACGGGAGCCTTTAAATTGGAGACCCTCCAAGGAAGAAAGATTGAGAGAACTTGGAACGCAACAAAACTGAAAAGTTATTATCCTTAGAAAGAAGTCACTCACACCGATCTTATGTAAACTCGAAATAAGCTATTAATAAAGAAGCTTGACATTTCTTTCAAACGCTTTCAATACTTCTCAAAAGTTTTTTCAAGTCGCCACACATTCTTGATTTTCATCAAACAGAATGAAGGGACCTTCCCCCGTAGAGGATCAACTGGGACCGATCTTAAAAGATCTCCCCAAAAGCGACCACCCAAAGGTCAAAAACTCTTTGAGAAAACAGTTAAATCCGAGCCGAGTCTTGGCAAACTATCTCAAAGAGACCGGGTCTTCAAGGATCGAAACGTCCTACGAACGACCATCGGCCACAGCTGCCGATACCCCTATGGGGCGAGTTAAATCTGGGCCGAGTCCTAGTAAACTGTCCTATAGGTTCAAAACCGGTAAATCGAGTTCCTCGATTACCGACGTTTTTACGTCACACACGACGTGCAGAATTTAAAAAGCACTCGTTTAAAAAAACGACATACATGACATGCGAAATTCGAAAAGCATTCATTAAAGCTCGTAAAGGCCTTATAAGCATATTCCAAAAAGAGGTTACAAATATCTCCAGCTAAGACCAAACAGAAGTTCCGGATCTATACAAAAAATGCATAAGTAAAAGCATACACCAGGAACTTCTGCAAAAGAAACACTGTTACAAACATCAGGCAGTGGAGGTCGGGAATATCACACTCTTCGTCTGCGTCTGAGCATCGATCTTAAAGATCTGACCCCCTTCTACCTCATGGTCGGCGTCAATAATCGACCGATCCAAAACTATAGAAGGATGGACCAAAGTAATTTGCTCCTGGGCGGACTCAAAACCCTCCTTGTACAGCTCAATTGCAGAATTAGCAGCTTCCCGAGCCTCCCTCCTAGCCTCATTTGCAAGTTTTGTCGCCTCTTTAGCATTTCTTCTGCTTTGCTGAAGG
The DNA here is from genome assembly GCA_039519185.1 of Astragalus membranaceus. Taxonomy (NCBI): domain Eukaryota; kingdom Viridiplantae; phylum Streptophyta; class Magnoliopsida; order Fabales; family Fabaceae; genus Astragalus; species Astragalus membranaceus. The sequence goes on from CM076846.1 coordinate 1,613,896, forward strand.
GCTGCCTCAAGCTCTGCAATTCTAGCCTCCGCGTCGCCACTCGTACCGACCCGTGCCTCAGATGCTTTCTTCAAATCCTCTTCCAAACCAGCTACACGAAACTCCAAACCTTTGATCTTCTCGTTGGCCTCGGCAAGTTGCCCCTCCAAAACTTTTTCCCTTTCTTCAAGCTCCTTAACACGATTCTCCGCAAACTCCGCCCGACGTACGACCTCCCCTTGGCTTTCCTTCAGAACCAGAAGTTCTTGCTTTGTTCGAGCAAGCTCTTTCGATTTTGAAGCCACGTCTTCCACGAGCTTCACTATTTTTGACTTCTCAAGCTCCAACGAAGCTGCAAAATCGAAAAATGAGGGAAATCAGTTTATGAAGAAAGAGATGTTTTTATGAATATAAAGAGCAATGATGTCATTTACCCTTAGCCCGCTGCTCGTATTTTTCTTTCTCGATCCTGTGAACATCGGCCAAAAATCCCAGGCTCGACATAAACTCAAGACTGAAGAAACTTCTACTCAAACAAAGACAAAAATACAAGGCTACGTCGCCCATCAAGTCAAGGTCGCTCCTCAAATCGACCAGACTTGGGGGGCCACTGTTATGGTAATATGTCTTAATGATAATTACACCCCTCATTTAGGGCCCATTAACAATTTGGCCCATTAACAGCCCAACCAAATCAACGGCTCAGATGTCTTCTCAAGATCGGTTGGCTCAGAATGAACAACACAAACACATTCAAACTCTATAAATACCCCATTCAATGCTCATTAATGGTAAGCACTTTTGAACCAAACACTTATTCTCTCAAATACTGACTTAAGCATCGGAGTATCATTGCAGGTATAACCTCGCCCTCCAAGATCGAACATCTCAAGATCGAACACCTCAACATCGCCTCTCAAGGTCGAATATCTCAAGGTCGAACAAAACCTTCCTCTCAAAGCCCGAAGACAAAGATAGAATCAAGGACGAAACATCTACCAACTGCGTAATATCGATCCTCAAGATCGGAAGCACGGTACAGAACAGAATGTAATTGAAAGATCATTTGGGGTATTGAAAAAAAGATGGAGTATACTAAGAACTCCTTCATTTTTTGATATAAAAACACAAATAAGAATTATTAATGCTTGTTTCATATTGCAAAATTTTATAATAGATGAAAAAAAGAGTGACCCAATTTTAGAGGTTGAAGACTTGCAGCTTCTATCCGCTACCGATGGAGAGTTAGCCAATCATCAAAGGGAAGGGGTAATAACCGGTGCTATAGATGTGGTTACAACTGTTCAAGTGTCCGAGGAATGGACACAATTTCGCGAGATTTTAGCAATGAACATGTTTGTTGATTATCAAGCTAGAAGAAACATTAATTAGGGGGAGTCCTTCATGTTTTGACTATGGGCAGGCACTGTATAACTGCCTAATACATTGTAGTTGTCTCTTTTATCTTTGTTGTAATTGCCTAAGACATGTCTCTTTTATCTTTGTTGTAATTGCCTACTGATCAGGACTTTTGTTGTTAACTACTACTTCAGTAGTTTCAGTTTCAGTTTATAATAGTTTGTTTATAATAGTTTCATTAGTTTCAGTTTCAGTTTCAGTTTCAGTTTATAATAGTTTGTTTATAATATTCTAACAGTATGTTCTTGTTGTTGATTCAGTAGTTTCGGTTTTTCTGTTTATAATAGTTTGTTTATTATAGTTTCATTGTCATTGCAGTTTATAAGGTCATACTTTTCAACCTCTGTTTTGTTCAGTTTATAGGCATCATCATACTTTTCAACCCTATCCAATTTATTATGTATTATAGATTATCATAACTAATTTAAAATGCAATTTAAAGTAAAATAAATTACAAAATGATTCAATTTAGTAACTCTATCCAAACATGGTATTTTACAAATGAAGCGATTCTATAACTTCATCCAAACAACAAATTTTACAAATGAAGGGAATTTAATTGAAACAATTTGATTTCCTAGCATTTCAATTTCCCCAGAATTTTCAGTCGCTCCATCCAAACGCACTCGAGTGTGTTTGGAGTAGTCAATTTTTTTAGGGTAATGTAATTTAATAGGGTAATTCAAATGATTCAAACCAAATTAACTTGTTTGGATAATAAAAGTGGAGAATTTTCAAAATGAATGGATTTTATGAGGTATTTTAATAAGACAAAATTTAGAGAATTTGAAATTCCACTTAAAAGAGAATAATTTGAAATTTCTTTCTTTTGTAAAAAAAAGGTTCTTTAAAATAATATTGTTTTTTGCACAATTATTTTCTTCAAAAGAAAATAATTTTCCAAATTCCTCTCTCTCTCACACACACGCATAAAATCACATGCTTCATGTAGCGACCGAAAAATCCGGAGGAGGGATTCTTCGAAGTTCTTGAAATGAAGCCGCCGTCAAAGTTTAGTTTAAGGGCAAACATTGGAAAATCCCTATTGAGTGGATAAGGGGGTTTTGCGGACCAGGTTTAGGCTCGGGAGTCGTTTATGCGTAGGGAAGGTATTAGTACCCTACGACATTCTTTCTAAGGAAGGTTACCTTTTAACTAAATGTGTAAGCGTTTATTAATTCAAAAATAATGTTTTTACCCTTATAATAATAATAATAAAAGACTCGCTAAACAATTAGTTATTTTTGTACTTTTTGAGAAATAGAAGGGAAATGGATTAAAAGAAGAAAAAAAAGGTTTTTTATTAATGCAATTGACAGAGGTCGGCCACCCTCTGGTCCTACGTATCTCCTGGTAGAGAATCAAATCGCACGTAGTTCTTGGTAGAAAGAGTTTTGTTGGTTGGTGTTTTTTATTTAAGGGTTCTAGGACTTTTAAACTGTGTTGGTGGACCACTAGGGGTCTGAAGGAGCGCTGGGGCTCTGAAGGGCCGCTGAGGGCTGAAGGAGCGCTGGGGCTCTGAAGGACCACAGTTCATTTATCCTAAAACGATGACTAACCCGGCCATACGACCGACTTAATCCCCTACTTTGAAAATAAGATTTTTGATTTTTGAAATGGAAGAGATGTGTTTGTATTTTTTTTTAATTTAGAAATTATTTATTTTAAATATGGATTTTAGGACATGATCCGTAACGGTTCATTAGTGGCCTAAAAAGCAGACTAACCCGACTGTACAGTCGACTTAGTCCCCTATTCATATTTTGTGGTTTTTTGTAAAAAAAAGAATTAAGAAAGAAAGGTAATGGAAATTGTTTATTTTTGCGCTTGACAGGGGCGTGACCCTGCTCCTACGTATCTCTTGGTAGAGAATCAAATGCTACGTAGTTCTAGGATAAAAAGTAGTCTTTATCCCCTGCATAGGATAAAAAGTAGTCTTTATTCCCATTTCTGACGTCTATATATTGGTCCTGTAACACTAATACGTTTTTTTGGTACATAGTAACGGTAATACTTTCTATATCAGGTTGTCCCATATTTTTTTTACACAACCAATTCGTTTTACTTATTGGGCCACAAGGGCTGTACCAACCGGTTACATAGATAGTGTTACGGATTGGGCCTTTATCACTAAGGCCCAACTCCAGGGATTCCCCATCAGCACGTACTTGCCGACGTACCTCACGGCCTCCTCATTCACAGGCTCGACGAAGAAGTATTTGTTTTTCCAATTTTTCAAAGAATCGAAATAGGGCATAAAAACTTTAAGGCCCCTCGTAGCCCGGAAGCTCACATGTTCCCACCGATCATTGGTCCCGTCCTCGTGCCTTCGGTTAACCTCGAAGAGGTAGAAGAACAGATCAGACGAGATAGGCCTCTCCAAGTGAATGCACATCAGCTCGAAAGCCCGCAAAAACGCCCATGCATTGGGGTGAAGCTGGGAGGGGGCGAGGTTCAAAATCCCCAAGGCCTCTTGCTGAAAGGCGGTGAAAGGGGGGTGATCTTCATGTCAAAGATCGTCACTCCGTACATGACGAACTTCAAAGCTTTTGGCCAAACTGCTACATGTTGACCCTCGGCCATTCCCTCCACATTCCACATCTGATTTTCTTTCTTAGAAATCCGGTGGACGATGTGGCTCAAGTCATCTTCGGTCCGATAAACGGACTGAATCTCCCTCAACGATTCTAACACCCAAGAGTACTCCCGAGGGACATTCAGAGGGAGCACCAGGGGAACATCAACCGGCCCAACCCCGATGCTGGGGTATTGATCGGAGTCACCTTCTTCACGAACGGGATTTACTTGGTGACCGAACCCATCTTCGTTGTTGCGACTTTCAGCATCCTCGGCTTCACTATCGTCGGAACTCCAGCTAGTGCTCCCTTGCTCTTCGTCGTTCGGTTCGGCATCAGACTCCTCCGAGTCAAGAACCACTATCTCAGGTTGGTCTTCCTCCGGCAGCTCATTGCTAGGAACCTCGGGAGAACGGTCATCAGCGTGAAAGTCGATAGGAGCGGAACCCAGACCGTCTTGAACCTCGGGTCCAGCCGACCCAGGGGCACTAGTACGAGTTTCGACCGAGTCTCTAGGAACAGAAGCCATCACTTTGGCAACGACGGGGCGATCTACGTTAGCAACCCGATGGGTCTGTTTTGTCCTCGCCAGATCGGACTTGCGGAAATGGGGGCTTGACGGGTCAGGTTGATACTAAACAGTGGGTCCACAACCAAGTCGGAACCCGACCTGACGACCCCCACTCTGTATCAATAAATACGGGCTCTGAGAGGCCCCGACCATGGCCTAAAGCAAGAAGCGACAAATAAAAGAAGGGGACTGACCTTACAAGATGGGAAGCTCGCCGACACTTGAACCTGATCACGTACTTCAACGATCTCGCTGGAGCTCACCGCAGAACTCTGAAATGAAAGGCTATGAGACGGGATTAAGATCGGAGGTCAGAGCAATTTTCAGAAATCAGTGCAAGTGAGGGAGGTCCCTTACCATATTTATAGGAAACTAAGGGCCTCAAAGTGGGTTTGGGCCTAAGCTACGCGACCCATTGCTAGCCCCTAGGCAAACGCGTCCCACCAAGCGCCATCATTACTACAATCACCCTCGAACGACGGGTCCCATCAATAACATCAATGACAGACGTGGAAATCTACACGTCACTGTAAATGAAACGCCTTGAGTCACTCGGCCTACCTCGGTCTCGGAAGATCGCCAACTGTACTGGGAATCGATGCGTGGAACGCCTCGAGTCACTCGGCCCACCTCAGCAGACCGTCGGAAAATCGGCACGACCTGAGTCTCTCGCGCTCGGAGGTTGGGGGCAAAACGTAAGCAGAAGCAAAAGCCCGGCTTTGAAAGCTCATCACGGTCTTCCAAAAACAAGTCTAGCCCGCCCAAGGCGACCCGATTTGGGGGGCAACTGTTACGGATTGGGCCTTTATCACTAAGGCCCAACACCAAATGCAGATCCATCAACCAATGGTGGAGATTAAAGACCTAGATCCAGTGGTTCTCATTGATTCCCAAAACCTATAAATAAACATTCAATGCTAGCATTAAAGGTACACACTCTCCATTCACCTAACTTGCAATCAGTTCACTTGCTGACTTGAGCGTCGAAGTGTCATTGCAGGTACCAACCACCCCGGATCGGAGCCAACCTCGGACTGACCAGGAACTTGACTACCAACTATCTTGGATCGGACTAGGCATCTAGTGTCGGATACCAGTCCAGAGGTACGATACAGAACAGATAGAACTATGAGGCTTCATGAAAACCTACTGGAGCCAAAATCCAGTAAGAAAAAAATCCCAACAGGAAAAGTAGTACCCCGTTTTATTTATTTGAGTATTCTGTAACTTGACTAGTTACATATCTGTAGTCATATTGTCTTGTTTACAATTTTGATTGTTGAGTGTGATATGCTCATCTATCCCATTACCGTTCAACATGTTCTTCATTAATTAAAAAAAAGAGCCGGGTTGGGCTACAAAGTCTTAGCCCGAATTTTAAATTGGGCTTGGTTGCTCGGACCGAAGAGGCTCAAGCCCAACACGGGTCGGGTAGCCTACTTTGCCACCTCTAATTAGATAGACCGATACCGATCCACTCCCAGTGGGTCGGGCCCGACATCCGATTGGTCGGTCTCGTCAGTCGTTGAACTCACATGTCATTCGACTCTTGGGTAAAGTGAAGAATTTTTAAAAATATAAAAAAAAATGAGGATTTTTAAATACTCTATCCAAACAAGGGATTTGGAGAATGAAAATATTTAATTGTCTCGTCCAAACAAATAATTTTGAAAATGAAAGAATTTCAATTAATACATTTGAATTGCCTATAATCTGAAATTCCTTAAAATTTTTAAATGTCTCATTCAAACACACTCTTAGGATCCGTAATACGAACCATACTTAAAAAGTTGACAAACTATGAGAAAAAGTTGTATTGTTATTATTAAATAAATCATGCTTCCAATTATTATACAATTTAGTTTGGGAATAACTTTGCTAAAATAGTATAAAAATTATTTTCTCAAATATTAATAATTAGTATTTTAACTACAACATAATTAAAATATAATAATTTTTTTAAAAATCCACAATATTCAATATTTCACAAGATATATTAATTTGAAGTAACATAAGCTATCTGAGACACGACGGTCGATTCGGTATTCCCGAATTCGATTTCAAAATAATAATTATTTTGGAATAAAAAATTATTATATTTTAAAAAAATCTAATAAAATTTAATTACAACTATTTGCATTTTTATTAAAAATCATTTAAAGAGTTTCATAATTTTTGTGTAATTAATGAGATGTGGAGAGAAGAGGACGCATATGAGAGACTGGAATTTTTTTTATAAATTGGGTATCTTCTGCGCGTAATTGGAGAGACTAATCCTTCGAGCAGGGTAGGACCACAATGGGCGACAAAGCTCTCCCTCAAGAGATTTAACACTGTTTCATGCCCTAAGCTGGATTCGAACCCAAGACTTTGTTTAAGCTGGAAGAGACTCCTACCATCTCATGTAAGTGCTCTTGCGTAGGAGTACCCGGATTTGAATGCAGCAATGATTTTTGAGTAGGAAAAGCAATTGATTTAATTGGTGAAAGACTTAAAAAAGTGTTGTGAGGTGAAAGATAACACACTATATCTTACTCCGAAAACACTGCTATTAAGTTAACTAGCGCATGTACCCGTGTGTCGCACGAGGCAAAAACTTCAGTTAATATGAAATTCCTGTCTTGTTAAAATTTGTTTTTAAAATTGCAATATGAAAAAGCCTCATTTGTTGATCATTTGAATGCTAAAGTACCTCAAAACACACTGCTTAGCATCACACTATGTATTTTGTCACGAAATTATATATTTTTTCACCAAACCGGTTTTGGAGGCACAAATTTTGCATATTTGAATCATTGAATTTTTTTGCAAACACTAAAGCATAAAAAAACATACTGTTGCGATCACTAAATCATCAAAAAACACACTACATAAAAAAATATTGTTTAAATTGAATGTAAGTATGAATTAAACAAAATATGTAATAAAAAAGGCGATTGCAAACGTTAAAACTAAAATAGAGTGTGTACATATTTGTCACGAATTTTTTTTTTTCCACTAAATCAGTTATTGAGGAATGAACTCTGAGTATTTGAACGGTTAATTTTTTTCCCACACTAAAGTACCCCAAAACATGCTGCTTAAGATCACACTTTACGTATTTTGTCATGAAATTATATATATTTTTTTCACCAAATCGGTTATTGAGACACAAACTTTGCATATTTGAATAGTTGAATTTTTTTTACGAACGTCAAAGCATCAAAAAACACTACTTAGCATCGTATTTTACACATTTCATTTTGAAATGATCTTTTTCACCAAACCGATCACTGAGGAACAAACTCCGCGTATTCGAATAGTTAAAAAAATTGATATTGAGGAATGAACTTTGAGTATTTGAACGGTTAATTTTTTTTGAAACACTAAAGTAGTTAAAAACGCAATGCTTAGCATCACACTTTATGTATTTTGTCACGAAATTATATTTTTTTTCACCAAACCGGTTTTTGAGGCACAAATTTTGCATATTTGAATACTTGGATTTTTTTTGCGAACATTAAAGTATCAAAAAACAAACTATTGCGATCACTAAAGCATCAAAAACCAAACTACTTAACATCGTAGTTTACATAAATATGTTATGAAATTTTTTATTCACCAAACTGGTTATTGAGGAACAAACTATGCCTATTTAAATAGTTAATTTTTTTCCGACTTCTTAAGTACCCCAAAATACACGGTTTTGCATTGCTATTTCCTTTCAACAAACTTTGCGTATATGAACAACTAAATTTCTTTTCAGACTCTAAAGTAGCTCAAAACACATTGGCTAACATCAGACTTTACATAATTTATCACGAAATTAATTTTTATTTGTCACCAATCCAACTATCGAGAAATAAACTACACGTATTTATAGATCCTATTTTTTCCCTAAATTTTAGTTTACTCTTAAATATTAAAAAAAGAGATAAAGAAAAAAATGAGGAGAAGAGGAGGGGGGATATAAAAAAATAGTGGGTAGGGGGTTGGGGGAGGGAGAGGGGTGTGGAGGGGGGGGGGGGGGGAGGGGTAGGGGGGACTGGGAGGGGGGCTGGAATCTTGGCGCCAAATGGAGCTCAAGACTCCACAAGATTTATATATAAGATTAACGTATAGTACCTCTGTCACATTCTGCTAAAAAGGATAATTCTCCATACACTTTTTGAGCCATACAATACCAGAATGCACAGGTGTTGACCACTGCTTAATCACACTTTGAAAATTACTCCCCTTGTTTTCATTTATAAGCAAAAATACCCATTTTTCATGTTACTAAATACAAGCAAGTTAAAGTTTTTTTCACTTAATATCTCAACTTTACCCCTATTTATTATACTACTTTTGCTTTTATCAATGCAAGAATAAATAGGGGTAATTTAAGAACAATATTTCTTTTTCTCACTTTTCTTAAAACATGTGTCTAGCCGCAATTTACTTATATATGAAAACGGAGAAAGTACTAATATAAGGTTCCATTCTAATGACCTGAATGGCAGTGACATAATTATAAAGTGAAGTGAAAATTATTGTACAAAAAGTAAAATATAAAGTGAAAATTAAATACCTCATGTCATGAATTGGATGATATTTTTTTGATGAAATTGAATAACTTTTGTACATGAAATATAGCAGCAGCAATTTTCAGCAATTTTTTTTGGATTACAAGAATAAAGAAAAAGAAAACAAGGCACACCGCTAGTTAGTTGACAAATCAACGGGATGCATCAAGTCTTCTAAATCATTGGGTAGAGTAGATTAAAAGCGCATCCCTCGAAGATTACGATTCCCAAATTTGGCAAAGAAATCAGCTCACTCATTAGCTTCACGTGGCTGAAGAACCAAATCCAGATGACTATCTATTCTGGACTGGACCAAGAGGTTCATTCAGCAATTAGACAATGGATAGGCCCAATCATTTTGATCCATATCCATCATAAATCAGCCCACTTGTGGCTCTCACGCTTGGATGACTCAGATTCATCCGATTGATCCAACGACTCAAATCCTGCACGAATCCCTATAAATACTGGCTCACATTGTCATAAATATGTACATTCTCATTCCTAAATCACTCTACTCTCTTATTCCCTATACTGACTTGGGCGTCAGAGTGGCATTGCAAGTGCCCCCTTCGGGATCCTTTCGACGATAACAAGAAAAGCAATCTCGGGAGGAAGAAGTACTCGAATAGCCCCTAATCTTCTCTTGCCCATAATCTTGTCTTGGAAGAGGGTCGACTGGACCCACAGCAACCGGAACCAGAACCGGAGGGGCAATAACAAGGACAACATAATCATAGATCACTGCGAATTATGTCGCGTATAGACACGGCTAAACAACACTCCATTAGGAGGCGCTCAGTGTGTGCGGGAGAGCAATCTCCCCACCCCCACCTCAGGATCAGAGGGCTTGTTTGAGCGCTGCGCTAGGGGCACCACAGAACGGATAGTGCCAATACTGAAATTGGAAGTTCCTCTTCTCGTTGAGCTTTTAAAGGATGTCAGAAGGGCGGCTACAAGACGCGGACCCTAAAATGAGACGCAACTCTGGCTCAAGAAAAAGAAGGGGTATACTTCTTTCACTGGCCCTTTGAATCGATCCTGAAAGACTCCCCCATAAAGAGAATTTTATCCGCTGTTTAAGCTCGAAATCTGAACTTTCACAACCACCAACAGGAAGACAAGTCAGTCAGTCAGTATGGGATCAAAAAAAGTCTTTTTCTAGTCAAGTTCCAGCTCTAGATAGGGAAGGACGACGAAAAGCACGAGTTTACTTTGAGGTAAAAAAGCCGACGGTGCCTAATCTCCTCGGATATCATCGGCCATCGTTCTCATCGATACTCCGCTCGGATCTCCACCCAGGCGTCATCTCAAACATCGCCCTCCACCCAAACGAAAGCGAGCTCGCCATTCTCCTCCCCGACGCAACAGGCACCAAGGATCAGGTTCATCTCCAAGCACCCTTCCAACTTCGCCTGATGGAACCTACTGGCTTGGAGACTCTCCCTCCAAGACCTCGTCGCTAGTAACCTCCAATTCTCGCGAGAGGTGGCGGAGCCAAGCCAAGACCCACAAGAAGCGTCGCCACAGATCTACCTCGAGGAGATCTCTAGCCCGACGTGACCGCCAAGGCATAGACCTTGGGGACGAGTCACCTCACCACTCTCCATGGCTCTCCCACGAGGTCTCGGGTCTCAGCCACCAGATACGGAGACAAGCACAAGCAGGGGACCTTGGGGTCTCAGTCCTCTTCTCCCTATTTCTCACTCAATGGGTCTCGCCTCTCCCTCCCTCGTGGAGTGGGTTAAATTTTGCAAAGGGTAAGAGTTCACTTCATTGACCGAAGCCATGAAAACAGTTGCTAGGCAATAAGAAGACGCCTCATAACCACAGACTATCAGGTGCTTTCGGGAGCAATGATGCTGTCGGCAGCAATAGGCCATCCCGTCGGGACGACCCGAAACAACCTGCAGAGGCGGATTAGCTGACAAGTACGATGTCAGCAAAGACTTCAAGCCAAGACCATCATCCGGAATAATCTTGGCTTGGGGGGTAACTGTTCTGGACTAGACCAAGAGGCCCATTCAGCAATTAGACAATGGATAGGCTCAATCATTTTGATCCATGTCCACCATAAATCAGCCCACTTATGGCTCTGACGCTTGGATGACTCAGATTAATCCGATTGATCCAACGACTCAAATTCTGCCCGAATCCCTATAAATACTGGCTGACATTGCCATAAATAGGTACATTCTCATTCCTAAATCACTCTACTCTCTTATTCCCTATACTGACTTTGGCGTCAGAGTGATATTGCAGGTGCCCCCTCCAGGATCATTTCGACACTCTGCTCGGATTGCAAGAGACCTACCAACAGCAGTCACCACAGCTCTACTAGGTAACGAACACTATCCATGATGGTTGTTATGAAAAAAGGAGGGACACATAAGCGTGAAAATCCTTCGATTAGTTCTATTCTAAAGTAGCATAACAACATTAAGGGAATCACAACAACTTCTTTGACACTATAATTTTCAATTTGATTGGATCGAAGGGAGAATGTCAAAGATAATGTTAATAGCATTTTTTTTTAACCAATATAGCATTTCTCTTTATAAATTTATCAATTTGTTAAATAAAAAAATATGAAAAATGCACTCTAAAAGGAAAGTAATTCGATTTAACTTAGGATATGTTTGTAAAAGATTCTTAGCGAAAACAATGTTTTGAAAATCGTACTCAACATTGAATCGATGAGACTCTGGGCCATGGTTCAACTGCTTGAACTCGAATAAAATCGTGGTCAAACTGTTGAAATAATCAAACCTAAATAGTGTCGATTTTTGGTTTAACTGATTAAACTGTTCTACTGATTCAATTTTTGAAAAACTAAGTGAAAATAATTATTCTAAAATCTAAAATAATTATACAATGAATGAGATTTTAACACTATATAACACTATATAACACTATGTTGATTGGGTCAAAAGAAAACACTATATTGATACTATTGAAGTGAAACTTATTTTAACCAACAAGGTGCTTAAGCAGACCACCATAACTAGAAACTATAAGAAATTAACCACTACCAAGAACAACATCGTAAATAAAAATCCTTCCTAGCAACAGTTTCAGTCAAAATGCAAATCTCCACAGTCAATCAAAAATCCATATAGTAATTCGTCACCAATCACCACAACAAGGTTATCTTCTTGTCTTTTTGAATCGAATCCTAGTAGTTTAGTTGACAATTACTAGATTAATATTACTATATTAATTAATAATTAATTAACCTTTTAAAAATAGCGATGATTTACTTTTTTGTTGTTTTTTCTAATTTTTTTTGTCTGCACTGTGCCACACTCTCTCCCTCTTTACACACACACAATCTATAGAGAGAGAAACAAGAAAGGATTTGAAATGAAGGATGAGTAAAGCAAAAACCATCTTTTTCATTGTGGGGTTTTCGTAAAACTCAATTTTTTTTAAAAAAAGAAAAAGAAAATAAAGAAAGAGGCTCTCTCCATTTGGTTCCACAGTGAAGCACAAAAAGGAAGAAGGAGAAGGAAGAGAGAAAGAAGAACATAAAAGACAAAGGAAGAAGCAAATGCTGGTACCCTTTTGAACTCCAAATCGGAGGATCGGGTTAAGCAATCGAAGATCTTTGACTTTCATTGCTGCCCTTAGCATGGATCGTTCCACATTTTTCAATGTCAGTAATTAGGGTTTTTTCCCTCTTCTTTCTAATTTAGCAGCATGCATATTTGTTTTGTTTATGTCTATGATAATAACAATAATGCTTTGTTTAATTGTTTTTATTTTTGCGACTTTGTGGGTTTTGCTTGGTTGGTATTGAATTTTAGGTTTATGTTGTAACTATGCAACTTTAGTGAAGTTCGGTCTTTTGCTGAATGAATCAGATCTATTTTCTTATAATTTCTTTGTGGCAATTTTGGGTTTCTGTTTTACTGCAAGAAAGTTTGAAGTTTTGTTTATGGGTTGGGATCTATGGTTTGGTAAGAATGGAAACAAGTTGGATTTACCTTTTGTGCATCTGGTTAGGTACTTGATTTTGTATAATTTTCAACATTTTTGAAAATGTAGATTTGTAAAGTAATGCCAATTTGGGAATGAGGCACTGAACTGAATACTAGTTAGTCTGAAACAGAATTTAGCAAAAACTTTTCGTTTTATCTGATTTTTTTCCTTTTCTGGTTGTTTATATAGAATCTGCATTTTGACTTTGGGATTTCTTGTGTGCAGTTTTGATTGGTTCCAAATAAAAATTAATGGTGAAAGGTGCGTCTGCTTACGTGAAATGATCTGAAGAGTGTAGTGTTACCTTAAATAGACAAAAATGAAGTCTGACACACTTCTTGACTATGCTGTGTTCCAATTGTCTCCAAAGCGTTCAAGGTGCGAATAGCATTCAATGAGATTTTCTGATTCTTTATTCTTATGTGCTTTTCTGCTGATTAGAGTTTGTAATAATATTTCCTTATTTTTCTTTGTATTGAATTGGCAGATGTGAGTTGCTTGTTTCAAGTGATGGAAACACTGAAAAACTAGCATCAGGTTTAGTAAAGCCATTCTTGGACCATTTAAAGTTTGCAGAAGATCAGGCTGCATTTGCTGTGCAGTCAATCAAGCTAGAAATTGATAGGCATAAAAATGCCGAGACATGGTTTACAAAAGGAACATTTGAGAGGTGAAGGCTGTATTAATTTTCATTGGATTTGGTACCTTTATATGTGGCGGTGAGCCTTTTGATTTACTTTTTAGAGCTGGTTGGCGTTGTTGCTTACAGATTTGTGCGGTATGTTGGCACGCCAGAGACTTTAGAAAGGGTCAATACCTTTGATGCAGAAATGTCTCAATTAGAAGCAGCACGCAAAATATATTCACAGGTAATATAAGACCTATTCAAAAACAGAAAATTGGTGCAAACACTGAAGAGACGGCATTAACTTTCTTTCTTCTATATTTGTAATGTCTTATTTCAGGGGGTGGGAGATCGACTTACAGATTCACAAGGTATGTTTTCCTCTTAGTAAGATATTGGATTGCATACCATGTAGGCATGGAGGTTAATTGTAGTCCTTCTTCAGTTGTACAAAATGAAAGAAACATTGGAAGGTTATAAATGTTAGTTATATTGGTTGGATTATATTCTCCAAATTTAAAATTTTCATTAATATCGAAGTGCATTATTAATCTTCATATTCCCCCAATTTCCTCTTTAGTTTATTCAAAAGCCAGGCCAACTAGTGTAGATGGCAAGGTAGACAAGTTCGTAATCCTAGGTAGGAACGGTGAGGGGTCATAGGTTCGTAAAGCACGGGTTCGTAGCACGAAACGTAGTTCTTATGAAATTGTCCAACTAGTATATATATGCATATTAAAACATATGAATAGAGATAAAAAACTATAATTAAATGAAAAATATCACAAAAACTTTTATAATATCTATATATAATATTATAAAAATATCTATATATAATATCTAGATATAATATCTATATATAATATTATAGAAGATCATTTAGTGTTTAAAAAACAAGGGCACAATTGTAATTTCGCAGCAAAAACCCTATTCCTTCATCTTCTCCAGCAAAAACCCCATTTCCGCTCCTGTCCGCTCCTATGGTGCTCATGTCCGCTCCTACGTTTCTGAGCGCTCCTACAAACGCTCCTGGCGCTCCTATGCAATTTGCGCTTCTAAGCTGGAACGGGAGCGCTGGGCACCCATAGGTTCGTAGGAGCGTCCGCTCCTACGCTCCGGAGCGCGCTCCTGTCTACCTTGGTAGATGGTTCACCATGAAATGAAAATATTGTTATTGAACAATCTTCACGCGATATTTTTGTGCATGGTTTCGGTATATAGGCACTTTTGGAATGTTATCTTGTGTCCGCGTTAATATTTTTAATTATTGCCTAATTTATACTATCTTAGAATTTGGGCTTTGAACCTAACTCATTCTTAATTATTGCCTAATTTATACTATCTTAGAATTTGGGCTTTGAACCTAACTCATTCTAACAAAATCGGCTTGTAAGTTGAAAAATATCCAAGCTTTATAAACTCTACCTAGGCCATATCTCTAGGAGGGACTAAAACACCCTTCATACCAAACACAATTACAATTAAGGTGCTCAAAGTTGCAATGGAGGTAGCCCAAAGTTGTTTCAATGAAGGCGACTAGGGGGGACCACAATAAAGGTGAATTTTCCAACACACTCCTTCACGCTCAAGCTCATTGGGATTGGAGCATGGATTAGGTTGCCCAACAACGGATCTAGGATAGGCTTTGCTACCATCTTAGAATTTGGGCTTAGGGCCTAATTCATCCCCACAAAACCGGCTTGTAAGGTGAGCAATGCCCAAGCTTTATAAACACTACTTAGGCCATATGGCTAGGCGATGTGGGACTAAACACATTCCCGTACCCAACACAATTGAGGGTGTTGGAAGCTGCAATGGAGGCAGCCCAAAGTTGCCGCAATGAAGGTGTATAGGGTGACCGCAATAAAGGCAGATTTTTCAACATACAGTTTGTATGTATTTCATCTTGATGGAGAGGTTCTATATCTGGATAGGTAGGAAATGAGGTAGGTTAATTAGGTAGAAAGAGAAAAAAACCATATTCAGCTCTTAATCACACATGCTCTTATATTTGTACCTGAGCATTGCTATTTGTGACGAAAGGTTTTTGCAAGAAAGAGAAGAATGCGTAAAAATAGGGCATTTGACCAATCAACAACTGACTAACAATACATGGGAGAGTGGGTAGTTATAATCTGTGAGTGTTATATGCTGCCACATAACATTCTTCTATTTCTTGCAAAAATCTAGCGTAACATCTAGCATTTCCCATTTGTACCTACATAATTTCTTTATCTTACCTGTTAAGAGCAAGTCATAATGGGTTGAGGATTCAATATCGACACCTTGCCCAGAAATAGAAACAGAGAATGAATCTCATGCTTGAACTAGGAATTACATGGGCTTTGATACAGCAAAAAGAAATAATAAAGTGAAGAAAGTTATGAAAGGAAAGATAAACAAGAGTTTGAATTCGAAGGAGTTTTTTAAAGAAAAAGATGAGATTGTAATTCTGATTTCATTGTCTCATTTGACACAACATAAACAATGTAGTCAATAATTTCAATGCTTTGCGCCCTGAGGATTTTATGATGATAAATGCAGACATGCAGTTGATATTTGTTGGATTACAATTATAGTTATAATTCATTTTACTGAATGCATGGCCGGGTGGAGGAAGATTGTTGAGAGTTGTGGTTCTTCAAAAGTCTTAGTTTCTTTCCATTGAACTAATCTCAAGTGATTCATAATATGGTGATAATATTTTGGTCAATTTGTTCCAGGTGGGGATGGAGCGGGAGTCATTGCAGTGGCAGATGCAACCACGTAACTTTTCTATTCACTTTACTACATCTTAATGCACTAAATTTTGCATGTATTCTCTTTCTGTGTGGGTATCCTCTTTTGTGATAGATTCAAGAAACTTTGCAGTTACAAATCTAAGATGAGAGACTCTCCTTTTGTTATTATTGAAAATACAGGGAGAGGATAGAAAAAAGGACAAAAAGAGAGAAATAGAACTCAGAATGATAGTATGATGATGATGATGTGTTGATATTGTGAGATATATAATAATGACTATCCTAATATATTATATACCTCTATCTATAGTATTATTATTCTAGGTACAGTTGAAGTACTTTTACTAACACTCCTATAATTCAAACCAATCATAGGATCAACTCAATGTTGGTAAGTACAGTTTTATGAGCGCATAAGCAATGTTGCCAAATTACTAACGTATTAGACAGAGAGTTGGGAGATCATTTAAGCATATGAGAAGAAGACCAATATAATATAAGGCCTTTGTGAGAAAGGATTAAAAATCATATGGGGGATGACTTGATCAATTTAAGGTAGATGATCTCTTAATAAATGATTTTAATAGTGAAAGACATTTGTATTTTGTAGTTGTAAGAGGACTATCATTCTTTTGAAATAAATAAGTGAATTGTTAGAACTTGTACACAGGAAGGAACTGCTAAGGGCTATTGATGTGCGATTGGGTGCAGTTAGGCAGGACTTAACAGCAGCATGTGCTAGTGCATCAGCATCTGGCTTTAATCCCCACTCTGTCTCTCATCTCAAACTCTTTGCAGATCGCTTTGGTGCCCATCGCTTGAAGTAACTTCAAACTACACTTATTTATATACATGAGTATCGTTTTTATAGAACAATAAAAATAATTTATAATTATATTTTAATTTATATTTATAATTATTCACTTTGCTCTCGCTCTTATTATTATATAAAAATGACAATCTCATTTTATTAAAAAAAATGATATTATCATTTGAAATATCTTATACACAGTCATTTTCGTATGTAACAAAACATTTTATTTATTTATTGATTTATTTTTGGGTGCAGTGAAGCATGTACCAAATATATGTCACTGTACGAAAGAAGACCGGACCTTAACCTTAGCAGCTACGGGAAGCCAGGTGGCGATGACAGGGAACAACAACAACTCCGTTCATCAGTTAACTCTGATATGTCCATTGACAACGACGACGATCAAGCCCAGGCCCAATTCCAAGCCCAATCCCAAGAGCAAAATAAGTCTTCCACTTGGCAACCGCCCAAGGCCTTTACCCCCATCACATCGTTACGACGCACCACCAACACCAATGTTAACAACAACAACGTAAACCAAAAAGATGAAGCGAAGGATAATAGCGACACCACCAAAGAGGAGACCGATTTGTCTCCGTCGTCGTTGCCTCCTCCATCAGCGGCTCCGGCGGCGCGGCGGCTCTCCGTGCAAGACAAGATCAACCTCTTCGAGAAGAAGCAGAAGGAAAATTCTTCCGGAAAACCGGAACTCCGACGACTCTCCTCTGATGTTTTTAGACGGTGGAGTAGTAGCAGTGATATGAGCATTGACGCTAGCGGTGAGAAAAAAGGTCCCGAAAGCCCTTTGTCTTCTTCCGCATCCTCTGTTTTTCAAAACAAGTCTATTGCCACCTCTCAAGAAAATTCGGAGAACGTTTCGAAAACTGATCAAGGGTCTTCTCAGGGGACTAGTAAAGTTTCTGTTTTTGATGAAGAGAGGAGTGGGGAGGGTCTAAAGGATCAAGTGGGTGTTTCTGGGGCACCATTGAAAGGTTCTTCGGATCGGTCCGATGTTGTTGGCTCTATGTTGTCTTCTGGTGATGGAGTGTCTAATGTAAAGGTTTCTGGTGGGATGAAGAGTCATGTGGTTGCTCCATCACTTCTTAAAGTCCCCCGTAGTCACTCTCGATCTTTTTCTGCTCAGTTCGAAGGTGGTGGTAGTGGTGTTGAACTCAAATCAAGAGAAGCCTTTTCTTCCTCTTCCTCTTCTTCTTCTATTGTTGTTGAGGGTGTTGATCAATCCACACCTCAGCCCAATTTTAAATCTTTTTCTGCACAACCTGAGCAAGAGGATTCTCAAGTCCTAAAAACCAAGTACCAAAAACTTCCATCTCCACTTGTTAGTCAGGAACAAACAAGCATGCCACTGGCTAAAAGGGATGAAGTTCGGGGTGCTAAGGAAAGTACCAAGTTGAACCTTCCTGGTAAACCAGTTTTGGAGAGTCAGGACAATGCCCAGATTCAGAGAGTAAGGCAGCCTAAAGGAAATCAAGAGCTGCATGATGAGCTGAAAATGAAGGCAGATGAGCTTGAAAAGCTTTTTGCTGAACATAAACTGAGGGTTCCTGGGGACCAATCTGGTTCTGCAAGAAGAATTGAGCCTGCAGATGCACGTGTAGAACAGGTTGCTAACTTGCAATCTAGAAGACCTGGAACAGGGGATTCGACTCGTCAGCTTCCTTCCAGAAGCACTCTGCCTGAGCCTGCTTCTAACTCGCAATCTAGAAGACCCGAAATAGGGGATTCAACTCCTCAGCCACCTTCCAGAAGCACTCTGCCTGAACCGTCTGCGAGTTCTTCCACCAAATCACTTTCGAAGACAGTGGACAGTCATCAGAGTTATGGTGATGATTCTAGAGGAAAGTTTTACGAAAAGTACATGAAGAAGAGGAATGCTAAACTTCAAGAAGAATGGAGTTCGAATAGAGAAGAAAAGGAAGCTAGGATGAAGGCCATGCAGGATAGTCTTGAGCAGAGTAGAGTTGAGATGAAGGCCAAGTTTTCAGGCTCTATTAACAGACAAAGTTCGGTTGGAGGTACTCATCGTGCCGAGAAACTTAAATACTTCAAATCAAATATCAAGCGAGACCAGGTATTCATTACTTGTTTTGTGGGTTTTGTGTTGACTGCTTAAATTTAATCTTCTATGAAGCAAAGTTTGTTTTGACATTTAAAACATAAAAAACAATTTTGGTTCTAATTTAAATCCCTTATTTTCAACAGCATCCGATAGATTCCCTTCGGAACGAAGAGGATGAAGATCTTTCTGAATTCTCAGAAGAAAAGAGTTACGGTGCTTCAAAGCAAAGCAGGAAAAATTTCCCTAATAGGCCTGTGTCTTCTGGCACTCCTCGCACAACAGCCGTCTCACGTTCATCTGCTGGCAAACGAAGAGACAACAATCCTCTTACTCAGTCTGTTCCAAACTTCTCTGATTTAAGAAAAGAAAACACAAAACCTTATTCTGGAGTCAGTAAGCCAACCCGCTATCAGGTGAGAAACTATGGCCGTAGCAAAAGCTCTAATGAAGAGGTACAAGGTGTCAAGGAAGAGAAGGTAAGACAATCTCAGTCTTTACGGAAGAGCTCTGCCAATCCGCAAGAGTTTAGGGATTTGCCCTCTTTGAACTCGGATGAGATTGTTTTGACTCCATTGAAATTTGATTTGGATGTCATGGACCCTGGTTCTGTAGGAAATGCTATCAGGATGAAAGCTTCAATGACATCTGATACTCAGAAAAATAATGAATTTGATGACCTAGAATTTGATATGGAAGATTCTTTGCATATGGCCACAGAAGAACAAGATGATATCGGAACTATGGCCGTGGAAGATTGTGCTTATAATAATAATGGAAAGATGAGTCTGAGTCAGGAATCTGGGAAATCCGGGTCGGAAATTGGTGATTCTACAAGGTCTCTTGCTCAGGTGGACCCTACTTCAGGAGGTGAAACACCTAATGCATTTCCATCAACTTTTAATGGTGTAGGATCTCTGCAAGACTCTCCAGTTGAAAGTCCGGTGTCATGGAACTCACGTGTGCCTCATCCTTTTTCTTACCCACACGAGTCCTCTGACATTGATGCTTCCGTGGATTCCCCAATTGGAAGCCCCGCATCTTGGAATTTCCGTTCCCTTAACCAGGGTGAGGGTGAGAATGACGCTGCTCGAATGAGGAAAAAATGGGGAAGTGCTCAAAAACCATTTCTTGTAACTAATTCATCCCAAAGTCAACCGCGCAAAGATGTCACAAAAGGTTTTAAACGATTACTAAAATTTGGCAGAAAAACTCGTGGGTCGGAAAATTTGGCTGATTGGATCTCTGCTACAACTTCTGAAGGAGATGATGATATGGAAGATGGCCGGGATCTGGCCAACCGGTCTTCAGAAGACTTGAGGAAATCGAGAATGGGATTCTCTCATGGTCATCCTTCTGATGACAGTTTCAATGAAAGTGAGCTGTTCAACGAACAAGGTAACCTATTAATTACTCAAATTTCTCCTTTATGAACAACATCCTTCTGAATGATGGTCAATAATTTGGCACTAATTTCTTGATCATGATTTCTATTTTATTCAGCTAGTTCTTTTTGGCTATGCATGTTAATGTCTGCATACTATAATTTTCATTTTTTCTATGACATAGAAAGAGAAACGGTTTGTGATTGTTAATTTAAATCTCAATTCTTGCAGTTCAATCATTGCAAAGCTCTATTCCTGCACCTCCTGCTCATTTTAAACTGAGGGATGATCATGTATCAGGAAGTTCATTAAAAGGTGATGCATCTATAAACTATTTTAATTTTTCATCCATTTTTTATACAAGATGCATGTGTCAGGTTGATGAAGGATAATAAGATTTCATTTGCTTTAGATATAGATTTGTATCTTTCCCGTGACATTAAGGTTACACATCAATTTCAATTGTGTGCAGCTCCGAAATCATTTTTTTCGCTCTCAACTTTCCGAAGCAAGGGCAGCGACTCAAAACCGAGATGAAATTTGAGTGAGTGGCTCTGGCAAGTGAGTTGGATCATCTACAATGGTAGGGTGTGTAAAGGACATTATTAAATACAGAAAGAGAGGTAGACATGGTACAGTGGTCTCTATATGAAAGATACATAATACTATGGGGTTATGTATATTTTCTTGGATTCATTCACGAGGTTTCCCCTATTTAGCTAGTTATTATGGTTTTGTAATTTTGGCAGTAGTGGCATTCTTTTACGCGTTCATTTATTTTGATTTACATGTTGTGATATATATCATCAGAGTTGAACTCCTGTTAGTCACCAGTATAGTCAGAGTTAAGAAGAGTAATGTGATTGATTGCCAAGAAAAATAATAGCTTTTCAAAGGATTATTTCCCTCTCCCCTATGAACAACGGTCGAATAAGAATTTTTTGGAATCTTTTACACTTCAATGTTATTCTTTGCTGAAGGACAGTGGTATCACTGTACTCTTAGCTGTATAATCTCTGCTATTAATGTTCAATTTCATGGTAGTTACAAATTTTTAACCACTTGTAATTCGTTAACTGACCACAGTAAAATGACTTGGCTCTGAATCCTTGTGGCTCTTTAAAGGTAAGTTATTTTGTAGTTAATTGGTTCATAAAATCTTTCAAAGAATCCTTGATACTACTAACCATAATTAAGCTATTGGGATTTGACTTCTAACAAAGATTTTGGATGATCATGGCTCATAAGAAACACAATGACATGGCAGTCAGATTTGTTCAAAAGTAGGCATTGTTTAGCCCCCCAAAAAAATAAATTAAAATTGGACCAACGCTAGCCGACACAATCTTTTATTATTTGATCTCTCCTAGGAAGCAACTCGGCCAGTTAAGTTAACTAGTACAAATGAAAATGTTGATTTGGTTACTTGATTTTATCGGATTAAACGTCAGACTTGTTTATCTACCAAAGCAGTCCACTTTGTGCAAGACCCTGTCTGCTTTTTAACAGATTCCCTTTTGGACCATATATTTCATCCAATAGTTTTCACCCTTCAAATTTGCAATGTACTATGAAACTTCCAATACTATATCTTTGAGGACAACATTATCCTTCGTTAGGTACGGTATAAATTTGATGTCTTGTATGACTAATGTTTGTTTTGTCCTGAAATATTCTTTTCAAATCCCTTGGTCAACTTTCTCAGTTCTTTATTACACAACACAGCATACCCTTGTAAAGGAAAGACAATATACATAACATGACAACATTATATCTTCCAAATAAGAATGTGCTAAAATTGAGAAGCCAATCATAACTAACTAACTATGCTATCACCAAAAAAAGTTAATTAACTATGCTAGCCGGCCATATAGCATCACATGCCGTCCATGTACCACAATATATATTTCATAAGGAAAACCATTTAATTAGACAATCTTATGTGTTAGTTTTTGTTCACTGTTGTGTCTAGCAATGCTAGGCGGAACCAGCAAAGTTTTTTGACAGACACATTGGAAGGTCCAATCTCTATGTACTAATTGCATCCTTTACAGCTTCTTCTCATCAAACACAAAACACAAGCAACTACCTTAGCCAATTAATCCATGGCTGAATCTTCGTTTGAGATTGATTACTACTCTCCAACCAACCAAAGAAGACACTATCCAACACCAGTGAGTTACTACCAAAGTGTATCCGGCTCTAGCTCCTTCATACACTCCACTTCTCAAAGCATTACCCCTTCAAAAACAAGAAGAACTCGCCGCAATAGAGTTCCAACCACACCCTTTGCTTCAGATGATGATCGTTCATGGCAAGGTGAAGTTTCATGGAAGTTCGAACCAACACGTGGATTGCGCGAACACACGACAAACTTCGGTTCTGTTCTTAGTCCATGGCCAACTACTACCACAACCAACTCACCATATAATCATAGCCGTGTGTTTCTTCAATCAGCAAATGATTATTACCTTTCTAGAACAAGTAGGTTCACAAAACAATCTTATGATCATTCTTCTAATGGTAGAGTTGAACTTTGGAGCCATGTTGCTAGAGACAATAATGATCATAATCAATCTCGTGGATTCTCTAAATTGGAGATCATCAAAGAAGGAAGTAGTCATGGAAATGTAAAAGGTTATAAGAATAGTCCATTGGCTGAAGAAGATGAACTTAGTAGAACATATTATAGCATATCAGATGAGTTATCACATGCTAAACATGATCATGGTGGTAGGAATAGGAATTATCATAATGGAATACCATCATATTATAGTAACTATTATGATAGTAATAAAATGGTATCAGGATATGATGAAGAAGGTGAGGAGGAAATGGATGAGGAAGAGGAAGAGGTAGCTACTTCAAGGACAGTTGGGTTGTTTAATTTGTTTAGGTATACAAGAAAGTGGGATTGGTTACTTGTGTTTTTGGGGTGTTTAGGTGCTCTTATTAATGGAGGTTCACTTCCTTTTTATTCTTATCTTTTTGGTGACTTGGTTAATAAGCTTTCTGGAGAAGCAGATAATGATAAAGCTCAGATGATGAAGGATGTTGAGAAGGTACTCATTTTTCTCCCTTACTTAACTCTTGTTTATAAGATGTCAGCTCAGTGGTAAGATGTTATGGATAGGGCCTATTCTGTACCGTATCTCTGGACCTGTATCCAATCTTAGACACAAGGTCCGGTCTGAGATAGTTGGTAGGGGTTGGTCTTGATCAACCGAGCTCCGCTTCCGATCCGGGGCATGGTGGTACTTGCGGGGACACTCTGACGCTCAAGTTAGCTAGGGAACTGATTAGAGGTGAAGAGTAGGAAAGAGTGTGTACCTTGAGCATTACATTGAATGCCTATTTATAGAGTAAAAGTGGGTTGTCCTAATGAATCAGAGCCGTCTGATCTAGGGCCTAGATCTTAGCCGTTGGTTAATGGATCTGCTTTTGCTTATGGGCCTCACTATTGTGGATTGGGCCAATCTGTAACAGTTGCCCCCCAAGTCGGGTCGCCTGTGAGGCGAACTTGACTTGTAAACCTTGTCCGAGCTCCACGAAACCGGGCTAGTGCTCACGAGACAGAGATGACTGTTGAGTGACTCAAGGTTCCTCTGAACATCCGGGATTCAGTCTTTAGACTGCGATTCTACAAGGCCGGACTTATAGCTACGAAGGTGTCTGCCCCCAGCCTCGGAAGCCTCGGAGTGTCAGGAAATGATGTGACCACCGAGTGACTCGAGGTGTCAGTTTAATGTCGGCTTTAGGGCAGTATTCTTCGAGGCCTGGCTTATACCAGCGAGGGTGTCTGCCACCAGCCTCGGAGCGCCCGAGATACGGGTCTTGTCAAAGATCTTCGAGGCCGGGCTTATACCAGCGAGGGTGTATGCCACCAGCCTCGGAGCGCCCGAGATACGGGTCTTGTCAAAGATCTTCGAGGCCGGGCTTATACCAACGAGGGTGTCTGCCACCAGCCTCGGAGCGCCCGAGATACGGGTCTTGTCAAAGATCTTCGAGGCCGGGCTTATACCAGCGAGGGTGTCTGCCACCAGCCTCGGAGCGCCCGAGATACAGGTCTTGTCAAAGATCTTCGAGGCCAGGCTTATACCAGCGAGGGTGTCTGCCACCAGCCTCGGAGCGCCCGAGATACGGGTCTTGTCAAAGATCTTTGAGGCCGGGCTTATACCAGCGAAGGTGTCTGCCACCAGCCTCAGAGCGCCCAAGATACGGATCTTGTCAAAGATCTTCGAGACTGGGCTTATACCAGCGAGGGTGTCTGCCACCAGCCTCGGAGCGCCCGAGATACGGGTCTTGTCAAAGATCTTCGAGGCCGGGCTTATATCGGCGAGGGTGTCTGCCACCAGCCTCGGAGCGCCCGAGATACGAGTCTTGCCAAAAATCTTCGAGGTGTCAATTTAATGCCGTCTTGAAGAAGAAGAAGCCAGAGACGAGCTGGGCCGAGGGGATTGTTCGACCGATCCCAAATCATTCCCTTCAACCTCGGAATCCACTTTTACTAAGCAATCACTGTGAGGAAAATTGTAGTCGATCCATATATATATATATATATTAGATGGTTAAACATTTACAAAGTCGGATTACATCACGCCCGTAGGCTAGGCATGGCAACGAGGCGGGTCGGGGTGGGTTTGGCATTTCCCGTCCCCGCCCTTATCTCTATCGGGGTCGGGTTTTGCATCCCCCAACCCCGTCCCAAACGGGGACGGGTTCCCCGCGGGTACCCGTTTCCGCCACAATTTATAGGAAAAATACAAAAAATATTTTTTTAATAATTAATAAAATAAAATAATAATAATTATACAATGATAAAATAAAGTTAAAAGTATTAAAATAGATTTTTCTATAGGAAATAGATCAAAATTAAAAATAAACAAAATTTAAGAAACAAAATGAATGAGTAAATATGCATATAATAAAATAAAATAATTAATTTATGTTTTGTCGAGCGGGTTCGGGGCGGGGACGGGGTGGGTATCGACATCCCCGAACCCAACCTCGTCCCCAGTCAAAGCGGGTTTTCCCCGTCAAACTCGGGGCGGGGGCGGGTGGGTACCCGCGGGTTCGGGTTATGTTGCCATGCCTACCGTAGGCGCATTCCGAGACCTAGGTGAAACGTGACCTTCCTGCGATAATCCCTTCTTCATGATCGATATACTTCTGAGATCGCTGGAGGAACTCGGCAAGCGACTCAGCTTGGTTGACCCCGACGTCTATCTGAAATAGACTTCCTACACGAAGACTAGCCTCCATGAAGTAAAGACGGAAGGAGTTGTTGAGGTTCCGGACTTGAGCAGCTTCTCTATTGAATCTCTCTATGTAGTCCCGAAGGAACTCATTTTCTCCTTGCCGAATTGCCTGCAATACCTTCCGAGATTTAGGCTTCATCTTCGAGTGGGCGAAGTGTGCAGAAAAGAGCTTGGCTAACTGATCCCAAAAGGAGATCGTATTTGGCTTAAGAGCCCTGAACCAGTCTAGAGCCGCCTTCTCTAGAGTGAGGGGAAAGGTTCGGCACTTTATCTCCTCTGGAACGTTACGGTATTGCATAACCGTGTCAAAGTAGTCGAGGCGGCGATCCGGATCGCCAGTCCCATCATGCATTTTCAAACCCTCACGAGGTTTCTCGAGGTGCTTTGGCACCAGGAAGTAGTCGATCTTACTTGTGAAAGGTCCTTTACGCTTTGCCGACCTCTCAAGGGGTGGAGACCGTCGGTAGCCACACTTGCCGGGGGATCCCCGCGAGCGAAGGCGCTGACATTCCTACCTCGGAGACCTTTTCTGACTTCTGGTACGTCGCCTCGGAGGAGAGGGAAACAGAAACGAGCTAGGCCGAGGGGAACCCTCAGGACCATAAGAATCATCAGGGGTCCGACTTGGGGGAGTCTCCGATCCTCGCGCTCCTCTACAACGAGGTGGAGTGCGGTGATGGTATCTCCTCCAAGCCAGAGATCGGCGGCGGCCGCAGCCAGGAGTCATTCCACTTGAAGAGTTGCACAGAGAGGAACTCCGTTCCAGGATGTTACGAGCCCGGATCTCAGCGATCTGAGCTTCTAAATGGGTGTAGCGTTGGCTTTCCTGCCGGTCGGCCTCGGCTTGCCGATTTAGGAACAGGACGAGTTGTTGAACAACATCGATCGGTACCTGGATGGTCGGAGGGGGAGGTGGAAGTCGGTTCCGGGCTGAGCTCCCAGGAACCATAGCCGTAGCCGAGCTTTGAGCATGCGCCAGGCTAAGAGGTAAGGTGACTGCCACTCATTCCGGAGTCACCCACTGCAGAACCGGTCCTTCAGCGACATTCGGGATAGTCCTACGACGTAAGGTCGGAGTCATTGTCAATCAAGGAGATGGGAGAGGAACTAGAGTACAAGATCCTCCCACTGTGGTCGCCAATGTTCTGTACTGTATCTCTGGACCTGTATCCGATCTTAGACACAAGGTCCGATCCGAGATTGTTGGTAGGGGTTGGTCTTGATCAACCAAGCTCCGCTTCCGATCCGGGGCAGGTGGTACCTGCTGGGACACTCCGACGCTCAAGTCAGCCAGGGAACTGATTAGAGGTAAAGAGTAGGAAAGAGTGTGTACCTTGAGCATTACATTGAATGCCTATTTATAGAGTAAAAGTGGGTTGTCCTAATGAATCAGAGCCGTCCGATCTAGGGCCTAGATCTTAGTCGTTGGTTAATGGATCTGCTTTTGCTTATGGGCCTCACTATTGTGGATTGGGCCAATCCGTAACAGGGCCTTTGCTAACTACACCCCCAAGGTCCATTTACAAAAGGCCCATTCAAGAAAGCAATATCCACTTATCAATGGCCAAGATTGCAGCGCAAGATCGGACGGTCCAGATCCATCAGGTCAAACACCACCAAACTCTATAAATAAGCATTCAATGCTTCATTAAAGGTACACACTCTTTCCTACATTCCTACCTCTAATCAGTTCTCTAGCTGACTTGAGCGTCAGAGTGCCTTCGCAGGTACCACTTGCCCCGGATCGGACGCGGAGCTCAGTTGATCAAGCCCAACCCCTACCAACTATCTAGGATCGGACTGTGTCTAAGATCGGATACAGGTCTAGAGATCCGGTACAGTAAGAGTTTAATATTATGAACTCAAAAGAGGGAGTTCTAATGTCTTCGGAGACAAATTCAAAATGATTATTAGTGTCACTTAAATTAATTATTTGTTGCTGTAATTTTCAGATATGTGTTTTGATGACTGGATTAGCTGCAGTTGTGGTAGTTGGAGCATATTTGGGTAAGGAGATAATTTAGTCACTAATCATATTTATTTATTTATTTATTTATTTATTTTCTTTTTATGATTATAATGCATGGTGAAGAAGTGTTGAGGTATATTTGAGAGGTGTTAATTAATAAATGATTTTATTTTGATGACTAAAATTGGCAGAGATCACATGTTGGAGGTTAGTGGGGGAGAGATCTGCTCAGAGAATCAGAACTGAGTATCTAAGAGCAATTCTTAGACAGGATATCAGTTTTTTTGATACAGAGATTAACACTGGTGATATTATGCATGGAATTGCTAGTGATGTTGCACAAATTCAAGAAGTTATGGGAGAGAAGGTTGATTCTTGTTCCTGTTAGCCCCAATTAGGATAAACAATTTAATTAAGTAATTATAGCAAACACTTATCATATAAGTGTTTATGTAAAAGCTATTTCTATACCAAAAAATAAAATAAAGTCAATCTATTTTCAAGGAAGTTAAAAACCTGTTTTCATAAACTCTCCTAAAGAATTTATGGAAATAAGCTGAAAATAACTTATAAACATGTTATATGATGTTTCTATACGTTCTCCCAAACAGTCTCATAAGTGTTTATGTCAATAGATAATCTCAAATAGTCCAATTCAAACATACTCTTATAAGAAAATTGAAAGGGAGTAGAGGGGAAAAAATGAGGCAAATTAGAAGGAAAGGAGTACATGCCATCTATTTTGTAAAAGTTTAATCACCCAAAAAAAAAAATCTACTTTATTAAAGGATCAAAACTCAAAAGAGCATTACGTCCTAAAATTAATTTTTAATATATAGTGAAAAATATTATCAATTGTTTTTGTCTTTCCTTTGTTTATTATTGTGTCTACATCTTCAGCCGGCAGTGGCAATTTTAACAAGGTTGGCCTTTTCTCAATATATCCACTAAGAAAACACAGCAAGGTGAACTTTTGTATTAGGCCATCTAAAATTATTGATATAATATAAATTAATTTTAATTGATACTTTTAAAAGTAATTTGTATTTTCTCTTATAATTTTAAATTTTAAATACATGTATTATGTATGACATTTATTTTTATTATAAATTTCAGCCCATACAATTTCATTAATTTTTCAAATGTGTTGTTATATAATTTTAAAAATTTGTAATTGAATCATTGAACTTTCAAAAAAATTTAACTAAAGAGATCTCTATTGAAAACATGTGGGGAATATAATGACATTAACTACTGTGTGCTTCAAACTTCACTCCAGTATGGTTTAAAAGCAATAAGTTTCATCAGTTTTCTAAGCTTAGAGATATAAGCTAACAAATTTCAAATGCACTCTCATTCAACTTAATGTTTCTGACACTGCAGATGGCGCACTTCATCCATCATATATTTACATTCATATGTGGATATGCAGTTGGGTTTAGAAGATCATGGAAAGTATCTCTAGTAGTATTCTCAGTCACTCCATTGACAATGTTCTGTGGTATGGCTTACAAAGCACTTTATGGTGGCCTAACAGCAAAAGAAGAAGTAAGATAAAAATACAGACAACTCAATTATAATTTGATGTTAGTTATGTCTAAGCATTATGTTATGTTCATTCTTAATTTGTTTGTTTATTTTTTTTGGCTAAAGGCTTCTTATAGGAAAGCTGGTAGCATTGCGGAGCAGGCCATTAGTTCAATAAGGACAGTGTTTTCTTTTGTTGCTGAAAGCCAATTGGGTGAAAAATATGCTGATCTGCTTCAAAAATCAGCTCCCATTGGTGCTCAAATTGGTTTTGCTAAAGGTGCAGGCATGGGAGTTATCTATTTAGTAACATATTCAACATGGGCTTTGGCTTTTTGGTATGGCTCTATCTTAATTGCTAAGGGTGAACTTGATGGAGGTGCTGCTATTGCTTGTTTCTTTGGTGTCAATGTAGGTGGAAGGTATGGTTTCTTTCCTCTCTAACTTTGTTTCTTATGTTTTATTTAGGTGCAAAATTAGTCACGTTTTGTAAAAAAGGTCCGCGATATGTGACACAACATCAAGTTTTGTAATGTCTCTGCGACCGCAACTCGATCTTAGTTGAAACCTGTGAAGCACCGATACTGACACGACACGGATATAGGCACTAATAATAATTTGAGGAAAAAAAAAAGCAAATGAAGTATCAGTGTCACGTGTCAAACACCAAACATGTATTCTATATGAAGTGTCGGTGCTACATCGGTTGAAACTGCATATAACTATGAGTACTTGCAATATCAAAGACCGTGATACACCGTTACTGCGATCGCAATTTAAAACTTTGACTATCCTTTCTATAAAAATAAATGATTCTCAAAGTAGTTATTGAAGACTAGATGAACTTTATTTCTTTGTCTAATTGACAGAGGGTTGGCACTGGCACTTTCATATTTTGCACAATTTGCACAAGGTACTGTTGCAGCAAGCCGTGTATTCTTTATTATAGAGAGAGTCCCTGGAATTGATCCTTATAGTCCTGAGGGTACAAAGTTTTCAAGTGTTCGTGGAAAGATAGAGTTAAAAAATGTTAGTTTTGCATACCCATCTCGTCCTGATTCACTCATACTTAATTCCATTAATTTGGTATTTCCATCTTCAAAAACATTGGCATTGGTTGGTGCAAGTGGAGGAGGAAAGTCCACTATCTTTGCTCTTATAGAGAGGTTTTATGACCCTCTAGAAGGTAAGCAAGCATATAAAAGATCTTGACAAAGCTTATGAACATTAATTATACTACTTAACTTTGTTGAGTTTGAATGATTTTGCAGGGATTATTACCTTAGATGGTCATGATTTGAGGAAACTTCAAGTAAAGTGGTTAAGAGATCAGATTGGAATGGTTGGTCAGGAGCCAATTCTCTTTGCTACTTCTATACTAGAAAATGTGATGATGGGGAAAGATAATGCCACTAAGGAAGAAGCAATTTCTGCTTGCATTGCTGCTGATGCTCACAACTTTATCTCTAACTTGCCACTAAGCTACAACACTCAGGTTCAATAGCTAAATACAAATATCTTTGCACT
This sequence comes from Astragalus membranaceus, assembly GCA_039519185.1. NCBI lineage: Eukaryota > Viridiplantae > Streptophyta > Magnoliopsida > Fabales > Fabaceae > Astragalus > Astragalus membranaceus. Next base: position 1,644,889 of record CM076846.1, read on the forward strand.
TTCCTAGATTAATATATTCATTAAAATTAAACTAAGGTTGCAAAGTACTTATACTTGCAATAAAAAGTACTACCATTTTTTATGCAGGTTGGAGATAGAGGTACAAAACTTTCAGGAGGTCAAAAGCAGCGAATTGCGTTGGCTAGAGCAATGATCAAAAATCCTAAAATCCTTCTTTTGGATGAACCTACTAGTGCTCTTGATGCTGAATCGGAGTCTGCGGTCCAACGAGCGATTGACAAGATTTCTGCAGGCCGAACAACCATTGTCATTGCTCACAGAATAGCAACAGTTAAGAATGCTGATGCCATTGTAGTTCTTGAACATGGTTCTGTCACTGAGATTGGTGATCATCGTCAGCTTATGGGGAAAACTGGAACCTACTATAACCTTGTCAAGCTTGCTACTGAAGGCATTTCAAAACCTCTTCATATAGAAAATGGCATGCAAAAGGCCAATGATTTATCCATCTATGATAAATCTGCTCCTGATATATCAAAATCGAGATATTTAGTCGATATCTCGAGGGATAAAAACCTGGATTCAATGCAAGAGGAGAAACAAAAGGAGATGAAAGATGAACAATACAAAAAGCCAAGAAAATACAGACTTTCTGAGGTATGGAAGTTGCAAAAACCAGAACTTGTGATGCTATTTTCAGGACTTTTTCTGGGAATGTTTGCTGGTGCTTTTCTGTCTCTTTTCCCATTGATTTTAGGTATATCCCTTGGAGTATATTTTGATTCTGACACTTCAAAAATGAAAAGAGATGTGGGGTACCTATGTTTAGTACTTGTTGGTCTTGGATTTGGTTGTATACTTTCCATGACAGGACAACAAGGTTTTTGTGGTTGGGCAGGATCAAAGCTAACACTAAGGGTTAGAAACCTCTTGTTTCAATCCATACTGAAACAAGAACCTGGTTGGTTCGATTTCGATGAGAATTCCACTGGAGTATTAGTGTCGAGGCTCTCAATAGACGCGGTTAGTTTTCGTTCGGTACTTGGTGACAGATTCTCAGTTCTCCTTATGGGATTGAGTTCAGCTGCTGTTGGCATTGGTGTATCCTTTGTCTTTAACTGGAAACTAACCCTTGTGGCAGCTGCTGTTACTCCTTTAACCCTTGGTGCAAGTTACATTAACTTGATCATAAACATTGGTCCAAAAGTTGATAACAACTCTTATGCTAGAGCTAGTAATATTGCTTCTGGTGCTGTGTCAAACATTAGGACAGTTGCTACATTTTCTGCACAAGAACAAATAGTCATGTCCTTTGATAGAGAACTATCAGAACCAAGGAAGAAATCACTAAAAAGTTCACAGCTTCAAGGTCTTATATTTGGATTCTTTCAAGGTGCTATGTATGCAGCATATACCTTAACTCTTTGGTTTGGTGCCTACCTTGTACAACATGACAATGCAAAATTTTCAGATGTGTATAAGATTTTTCTCATTCTTGTTTTGAGTTCATTTTCTGTGGGACAACTAGCTGGTTTAGCACCAGATACTTCAAGGGCAGCTACAGCAATTCCTTCAGTTCAAGATATCATAAATAGAAGGCCAATGATAGGAAATCATGGAACAAAAAGTAGGAAAGTAGATAAATCAAAGCCATTTAAAATTGAATTCAAAATGGTGACATTTGCATATCCATGTAGGCCTGAAGTAACTGTGTTGAGGGATTTCTGTTTGAAGATCAAAGGTGAAAGCACAGTGGCCTTAGTAGGACCAAGTGGATCAGGAAAGTCAACGGTTGTATGGTTGACTCAGAGGTTCTATGATCCTGATCAAGGAAAAGTTATGATGAGTGGTGTGGATTTGAAGGAGATTGATGTGAAGTGGCTAAGAAGGCAAATAGCTTTGGTTGGTCAAGAACCTGCTCTCTTTGCTGGGAGCATAAGGGAAAATATTGCATTTGGAGATCCAAGTGCTTCATGGGCTGAAATTGAAGAAGCTGCAAAGGAGGCTTACATCCACAAGTTCATCAGTGGCCTTCCTCAGGGTTATGAAACTCAGGTATGATAATATAAGTTGTTTCATAATCAATACTAGCTCAGATCCACTTTATAAAAGACAATGTAGATTTAGGTTCATTGAATAACTGATGTATCTGATCTATAATATATATACACCAAACGTAGTAATATTTTGACAAACTATAAACTGTTTCTATAAAGTATAAACTATCGTGAGGAGCTTATGAAAATAAACTCAAAATAGCTTATACGTCTGATATAAGTTATTTGCGTAAGTTTTTCCAAATACTTAGACAAATTGTATATTATAAAATAAGCTTAAATAAACTCTTCAAAGTGACCATTAGTATGTACTCATTGCATTGTATAAGTAGCATAGCATAGCATGCTTCATCCCTTTTAACACGATTTTTCCAACACCATGTTATTAGTAAAGCATATGGTATATTTGCTAACTTTCTCTACATGCTAGGTTGGTGAAAGCGGGGTCCAGTTATCAGGTGGGCAAAAACAAAGAATTGCTATAGCAAGGGCGATATTGAAGAAATCAAAGGTGCTTCTACTTGATGAAGCTAGCAGTGCCTTGGACTTGGAATCTGAAAAGCACATCCAAGAGGCACTTAAACATGTTTCCAAAGAGGCAACAACCATAATAGTTGCCCATCGTCTTTCCACAATCAGAGAAGCTGATAAAATTGCAGTTATGAGAGATGGGGAAGTGGTGGAGTATGGAAGCCATGACACTCTCATGTCTTCTCTTCAAAATGGCCTGTATGCTAGCCTAGTTCGAGCCGAGACCGAAGCTAATGCCTTTGCTTGATCCTGCTATTGCCAACGGACAGATTTTTCATGCATTATTTAGAGTTGAGTAAATTAAATAGAAAATTGAATTTTAGAATATGTACTATCCGATTAAGATTGGACGATCCAGTTCGTCTGACCGTGTAAATGCATGAGAAGTTGGATTATAAGAATCTGATCTCATGAAGATACCAATTCTGACACATCACAAATGTCCCATTTCAGTTTGTTAGGACTGCTCGAAAGAGTGGACTGTACAATGTTTGCTCCTAAATGTTTTGGGGTTAGGTTTTTTCAAATAAAAAGATGTACTATGTGCAACTTAATTTTGTAAATTTCACAAGGAACTACTTAATATCTTTATTTACTTTCTTTAATAATTTTTTTTCTTTATTATGTATGCATGGGCATGCTCAAAGTAGAACTGTCCAATCTATTTCATTTTGTTGTTACAAATCAATCTTTCATTAATGATGAAACAATCAATCAGACAGATTCTGGTGAGAACATATCGGCAAGTGTATTAAAAACATAATAATTTAAACAAATAAAAGCATATAAACCAATCGAAAATCGAAAATGTAATACATAATACACAAAAATTTACATTTCTATTTACTTAACACTTACAGATAAAATTGAGAGCTAATAATCCTTGATGAGCAGTTAGAAAACTTTAACTCTATTTTAGGGCTTCTTCCAAGAGGAAGATACCCTCAAAAAATTAACATAAGCCTCATTATGTGAGAAGCACACGGTATTCTTTAGTAAAAGGCGAAAGAATAGTTCGCTTTGTCGATGTGGGACTATTATTAACATGATAACATGAGCTTTTATATTTCATGTCATGTCAGTTTCACTCTATCTTTATCGATGTGGGACTATTATTAACATGATAACATGACAGGGTTATCTAAGTGTGAGTAATCAGCATAGTGCCTGCAATAACTGTGACTGTGTGTGAATCATGGCTTAATGCTATGTAATACTTGGAAGAGCATACCTTGTGGCTGATAAATTGATCTATATATATATATATATATATATATATATATATATATATATATATATATATATATATATATATATATATATAAAAGCACAATGCAAAACATATTAATTGTAGGAGAAAGAATCCATGATGGAGAGCAAGAGCACATGCTCAGAAACTTTGATGAATCAAGCATGTGCCCTGCTTCTCCAGCGTGGTTCAGCCTCCTTCATTGTTATAGATTTGAAAAAGAAGGTTGCAAAGTAATGTGAATATGTGATAACACATGTTTATGATGGATTTTATAACCAGGAAGAGTAAGGTGTAATTTTATATGGTAAAAAGTATTATATATGCTTACACGTGTAATAATTGGTTGGCTTGGTAACCATTTTCTTGGTGAGGAGGGTGGTTCAACTTGTAGCTTTCTTAAGAAAAAAAAAAGCAAGAAGCACTTTGGATTTTGGCATGCCAATTAACCAACATGGTTTTGTTCGGGTGCTGTTGTTGAAGTTTGGTAGCCAAATAAGAGGAGTTTCTGTGAGCTACCAAATGCCAGCAAAAGTTAGCCACTTCAGGTAACTTCAGGTAAGTTAGCATTGATAAAAAAAAATTAGTTCACCCTATCATTGATAAAAAAATTAGTTCCATTCTAGCCATTGATACTACTCCTTGTATTCAACAACTTCAGGTAAGTTAGCATTGATAAAAAAAATTAGTTCCATTCTAGCCACTTGCTATTCCCATTTGTCCTATCAGTCAATGCAAAAAAAAAAGTCTATACATTAAACAAAGGACAATCAAATATGCACACATCTAAATCAAATATCGTTATGAAAAAAATATACCATTCCAGGGAAGACTTCTACAAAGTTGCAGAGTTAGAACGACAGAACTCTCAGCAGCATTGTCTATAAGATATTGATTCATCTCCTGTGCAAACTTTTCCTTCAACGTACATACAATATTGTTCCCACTGAAATAAAACATGACGACTTTAAAAAAATAGAGTATGTATTAACATACTATACTATTTGAAAAATAAAGGTATTGACATTACCTTCTCATTGAGTAACAACATGTTCATACTGGATATGACACTTGGAATTTTGAATTCAGAAACCCTCCATGTATGCTGGACACGAACCTTAAGCCTCCAATCAGTCATGTCCGGGCGTATGTCACAAATTAGAGTATATCTTGAAGCCATTTCTGTGAACTCTGTGAAGTATGGTTAAATCAAGAGACAGTACTTGCACCAGATGGTTGTGTGGAATCACGTGTGGGTTTGGTCGCATAGTACCTTGGTATTGATAACAATGCTTCTGCCCTTTGCCCTCCACCTTCGTTGCCCTACAATCATGATTAATGAAATAAATTCGAGTTCAATTCCCCATATGACTCATTGAAATTCGAATCTCAACCCCCTCCCACGCCTTTTAACCTTCCTTTGGGTTCAATTTATGAATTAATCAATGATATCACATTTCAATTCCCACTACAATCATGATTAAACCATTAAATTCGAACTCAATTCCCCACGCCTCTTAATCTTCCACTCAATTGGAACTCAATGATGCCATTTTCCATTCTCCTTAAACGCCTCTTAGTCTTCCCAACAGTCCAATGCTCAATGTTTCGATTTTCATGCACTGAATTGAATGTGTAATGATGCCATTTTCCCTTTACCCTAAACGCCTCGCACCCAACAGTTCAATGCTCAATGTTTTGATTATCATTCCCTAAATTGAATGTGCATGGAGTGCCTTCCCCTTAATCTTCCACTGGTTCAATGCTCTAAGTTCATGAATTAATCAATCTTAATGTTATTAAAAATTGCAATTGGAAGCGAAAGGACCACAATTAAAGCTAGTATTGGAAACTGTATACGCGTTCTACAATTAATGCAATTGTGTCTTTTTAGTTTTTCAATAATGCGTAATGGAAGGAATTAAATGGAATGCAATCTGGTAGTAGAACCGCAATAAAAGCTTGCTTGGGAGGTAGAAAGTGGAATAGTTGCAATTTAATTTTGCAATGGAAAGCGAAATGTAAACAATTAAAACGTGCATTGCAAATAGTATAGGGTATTGAGTTTGTATATCAAAAAAAATTAAAGCGTGCATTGAGAATGAGAATAAAGTGGAATTGTTGCAATTTAATTTGCAATGGGAACTTGAGTGTAAATAATTAAAGCGTGCATTGGAAATGGTATAGGGTAGCTCTCCAATAATTGCAAGTGTGACATGACATATTATTATTATGGACAAAATTAAAATGACCAAAGTACCATTCATTTTGGCGGACTTTTTCCTGCCTAAATAACTACTATTTGACGGATTCTGTATTCTACTTTTATATATAAAAGATATTCTATTAAATTTCTATCTACTCTTTTCTTCTTCCAAGTGTGCTTTATCCTCTTTCACACACTTCTTAAGAAATCTTCCTACGAGATCGGTCATCCCACAAGTGTTTAAAGTCAAACATGTTTAATTATGAAATTCTTATATTTTTTACTCCCCCAAAATAAGAAGCATCTTGTTGACATGAGTGGTTATAACAAATTCTTTTAAGTCAACCTTAACTATGTAGTCACATATCTGCGCACTCTCTAGATCCATATCATTTTGACATGTATTCAGATCATTTGGTGGAAGCCTTCCAAAAATCTCTCCAATGTACTAGTGTCACTACTTCACTCAACACTTAACTTGATAAAGTAATGAAGGGAGAACATGCGACACTCTCTAGCAAATCCAATCCGCTGCGAATTTGACTAGCAGATTTGGGTAGCGCTTAGCGTTGTTTTCAAACGCTACTTCAATTAGTGTTTTTTCAAACACTATTTTAAGTAGTGTTTTTTCAAACGCTATTTTGAGTAGTGTTTTTTTAAACGCTACTTATAGCATATAGCGTCTCACTTTTTGTTATCATATTAAACAATTTTAAATTCCTAACTTTTATGTCATTTTACATTTATCAGTTAAGTTTGCCACTAGTTTTACCAAACACATCATTTGTTATGGGTATTGCTTTTCCCACACCCCCTCCTACTCGAAACACACCCCATAAGGGTGTGAAAAGACCAAAAGGCCAGGCCAAACCTCTTTTTTTTCACGAATTTTCACCTGTTCGAACACGGGCATTCGAACAGGTTCGAATGACATCGTTCGAGTGTGTTAAATTTTGACTTCACACCCTTTTGGGCGTTTTTCACCTGTTCGCATGAGGTCATGCGAACCTGTTCGCATGACCTCGTTCGAACACATTCGAACGACATCGTTCGAGTGTGTTAAATTTTGACTTCACACCCTTTTGGGCGTTTTTAAACTGTTCGCATGAGGTCATGCGAACCTGTTCGAACAAGGTCGTTCGAACAGTCATAAAACACGTCCTCGCAGCGTCTCACGCGAGGTTATTTTTGGAATAAAATTTGTTAAGGGGTGTGAAAGAGTAGGAGGGGGTGTGGGAAAAGCAAAACCCTTTTTTATTATACGTTATCCGCTATTTTTTACCAAATAGAGCATAAAAGCAAACATTTTCGTAACTATGAGGGTAGTGGTTGGCCAAGTGATATCTATACGTGTTTAGAACTCGTGAAACATGAGTTCAACTCATGAGAGTACATTTTTTTTAATTTGACTAGTTGAACTTTGGGTCACTCGAGTATCTAGTTGTGAAGTTCAGGTTTCTACATCAACAACTCTCCTCATGTGTTGCGATATTAAAAGGAGAGTTGGTAAATGGAAAATTAACATAGGGACCTAATTATAATTGGGCTGTAAGTTGGACCCAATTGATATAGTTGAATATTTGTTTTTTTATAGGTAATATTAGTGGGGAATATTAGTTTCTCAGGTTTGAACTCATCCGGCTTGTACTTCGTCGATATTTTTTAGCCCGCCAACTAAACTATCCACTTGAAATATAATTGAATATTTGTGTTGCGTACTCAAATTGCCCAACTGCACTAAAAAAATCACAATTAGAATATTTGAGACCAAAAGTGTAATAAACCTTTTTTTAACGGCAAAAGTGTGATAAACTAATATATTATAATTTGCTAAAATTTTAAAATATATATTTTTTCATATAAAAAACAGACATTTTTAATTAACCACTTTAAAAAAAACTTACAATTTATGTAAAAGAAAATTATACCAACGCAGCAACGCTCGTACGATTAGCCATTAGGACACAGAAAAAATGCATGCGTTTTATTCTCAACTTTTTTTTTTTTAAAATTCTGATGAGTTTCTCACTACTGTTGTCTTTTCCTTCTGGTTTAAAACGACGTGGCGCTGGCTCAGAATTCTCTCTCACAAACACCATCTTCATTTCAACGTAAACATAAAACATCTTCCGTGTTCCATCGATCGGCTCGGCTCGGCTGGACCATCGACGCCGCCGATTTCTGCGGCAGCTCCGGCCACCTTTCATCTCCATTCATTCGTCCATTCCTCTTCTTCAGGTTTCTTCTCTTCTCCATCGCTTTTTCCTCTCCCCCTTTACTTTCCTCCAACCATAATTATTCCTTCTTTTTCTTTTCTCGAAACAATGAAACCTAATGTCTCCGTAATTTACGAAGGAACAAAGATGATGAATTAAGTGCGCGGGATCTGAATGATGTAAAATTAGGATACCGCAGTTTTGTTTTTTATCACAATTTGTCAGATCTAGTTAGTAAATTCTTAGATTGATGAATTTGGCGATGCGAGCTTCCGTGTATTACATGCATGAGTTCTCCTATGAATTTTCGTTCTCGCGCTGATCGCCTCTCATTGCTGTACGGCTTGCGTATCTTCAATTTCCTAAAGTTATGTTTTGTTTGATTTCTGAAATCTAAAGAATAACTTTTGAACTGTGAATTGCAAAAGAAATAAATGAATAGTTTAAAATTGGCATTGTCTGTTTGCTGATGGTGAAAGATCTAGCTAAGCTTAAAAAACAATGACATCGTGATTTAGAGATTGTAATTTAGAGGGTAATAGCCAATTTGGTTTCTGAAATTGTTGGCTGTATCAGCTTAGTCCCTTACATTATCAATATTCCAAAATGATTCTTATAATTTCAAGAAGTTAATCAGGTTTGTCCTCCATCGGTATTCATATCTTAATGTCAGACTAAGAGAATAATATTAGGGATGCATTTGCTGACAGATTCAGACGGAGGGACAAACTTTAGTACCGTTTTGCAAATCCAGGGAGCAATTTGGAATATTGATAATGTGGAGCACTAAGTTGCACTATCCTACTATTTCAAGGACCAAATTGGCCATTTACTATGATTAAGAGGCTGATAGGTGCTAGTTGTATTTAGTACTTCCGTAAAATATTGAATGAAGGAAAGGAAAGGAAAAGAATGTTTGTGTTTTGTGGTTTTAAACTATACTCTGATCAACTTTGGTTTTGACTATTTTTTGGATTGCTATTGTAGTTTGTTTTGGTTTAATTGCAAAATTGAAGACATTGAGAGGGAGATTGTGAACTGAGAAAGATGGTGAAATTGACTATGATTGCTCGTGTTACTGATGGTCTTCCGCTGGCTGAAGGACTGGATGATGGTCGTGATCTTAAAGATGGTGAATTTTACAAACAGCAAGTCAAGGCTTTGTTTAAGAATCTCTCAAGAGGGCATAATGAGGCATCGAGGATGTCTGTTGAAACTGGCCCTTATGTTTTCCAGTATCCTTCTCATATATATTCCATATTATGTCTGTGGTAGTTGTCTAAGAATTACTTGATTGTCCCACTTGTTCTGCTGTTACATTGTAAGATACATTTAGTATCTGAGTGTCGCAATAATAATGTGGAAATATATTTTTTTTTGTAAGGGAAATAGATAACAATATCAGATACAGTATTGAGCGATTGGTCATTTTTTAGAATGTGGAGATTTCTACAGTTTGATATTTTTTGTGCTGTTATATTCCACTGAATTCCGGTATCCCATCCTCAGAATGAGATGCTTGCCTGGGCATTACTTTATTTATTCACATGTTTATTTTCATTTCTGTGAGTCTGTGGCTGCAAATATTAGGGTTTTGGACATTAGAAGAAGCTATGACCTGTTTTCTTTGTTTTGATTGATATCTTCTATCCTCATTGAATCATAATTAAGCTGGTGCTTTTGTATATGGCATGCATGTCAGCATGTGTAAAAAAAAAAAAGAACGTTAGACACCATTCATAAAATTGCGTTTCCCTCTCCTAGGTGGGAAAAGTAACTAAGCACCGGCTTCCAAATTCCTTCGTTTTGATGGCTTGGGACACTAATTTTCAATTTTGTGGCTAAAAAAATCTGAACCAAACAGACTCATGTATTGTTTCTCCAAAATCTTCCTTATCAAGTTGATTAGTTACTTCCTTGTCTTCAATTGTCTTTAAATTGAGATCTATTTTGTTTAAAATTAGTTACATTCCTCTTGCATTAACTTTATCTAGAAGAATTTCATAGCCTAAAGTGTCCTTGACAGAAACTAGTTATATTATAGAAGGACGGGTCTGTTACTTGACAATGTGTGATCGTGCATACCCAAAGAAACTAGCATTTCAATACCTTGAAGAGCTCAGGAATGAGTTTGAGCGTGTTAATGGATCTCAAATTGAAACTGCCGCCAGACCTTACGCCTTCATTAAATTTGGTAGATATCAGTCTCTATACTGTCAGATACCATTTATTGTACTTTTCTCTTTACGAATGGTGTCTAACGTTCCTTTTTTTTTAATTTTGGATGTTTAAAAGACACATTTATACAGAAGACAAAGAAACTTTACCAGGATACCCATACACAGCGTAATATTGCAAAGTTGAATGATGAACTTTATGAGGTCCACCAGATAATGACGCGAAATGTGCAGGAAGTTCTTGGTGTTGGTGAACAGTTGGACCGTAAGATATTCCTTGTATTTTCTGAATATATTAGTAATTTATCAGCTGATTGCTTAAGATGCAGCATCTAAATTTATAGTTGAGTTGAAGCCTTCATAGTTTAATTTGTAGTTGGTTGTTCCTGATTGGTATATTTCTAATCAAAAAAAAGAAATGAAACATGGATTACGAGCTTGTAATACATTATTGTTTTGTTGCTGCTAATATTTATTTTGTATGTCAAAGTGAAACGGCATACATTCGTCTGCTTACTTGTTTGGCCTTGTAGTAAACTAAGCCTAATTCAGATTTATATCAGATTGAGTCATCAGATAGTTGGCTTGAAAATAGATAGAGATGTTGTAGTTAATAATGCCCAAAGTTCTGTCCTTCCCAACTTGTCTATTAGTGCACATTTTATGATAAAAACTTTTGAATTTTTCTCAATAAACTTGTCTTTGAGATCACCTTTTCTGATAAAAAACTTCCAAATTTTCTCCCTTGTTGCACCTATGATATTCAGTTAAAGGATTGTTACTGTGTTAAATTAAAGGCTAGAGATGCCCTCACCCCTCTGATAATTTGGATAGGGATGCTGTATTAGTACAGCAATCAAGGTATGTCCGATTTAAATAGGAGATGATTCCCAAATAGAGTGTTGGTTCTATCATGACATGACAATATTATCTTCAAATGCCTGTGATCTCATTCCTATTTTCATAACATGGATACAACATCCCGTGTAAAGATTTCTCTCAGAAACTTCTGGTAAAATTTCTTAGTTCCACAATTTGACCTCCATGATCCCCATAGTTGGTTTCATCTTTTTTTTTTAGTTCTAACACTGTGTCGCTGCCTCTATTTCTGTTTGTATGTTTTGGTATATTTACTTTTTTTACTTGTTATGTATGAAATTTATGTTCTAAATATGATCTCAAATCTATCATGCAGAGGTCAGCCAAATGTCCAGTCGCCTATCATCAGAATCTCGCATATATGCTGACAAGGCTAAAGATTTAAATCGACAGGTGAGTCATTTTCAGTTTAGCTGCAGCATGCATATGATATTTACTGATCTTGGTAATTAAGCTTCCTTTTCCATTTTAAGATTGACGCATGTGAATTTGGTTGTGACCTCTGAAGCTATCATGCAGGATGCTATACTTGTCATGTTTTGTACTAATTGTTTTTATAATTTAGATACGCCGTGGACAGTGGCGGATCTTGACAAAAATTGTAGGGAGGGCCAAAATAGTTAAGTAATTTTCTCAATAATAATAATAAAATAAAAGTAAATTAAGCAATTAGAAATTTAAAAAATATTACTAATAAACATATATAATTTTGACCAGACAATATAAAGTTAATAGAAACTCAAAATAGCATTGCTTTTAAAAAGTAGAGTCAATATCCAAATCAATCTCTACCCAAAAAAAGTTAGCCCAATTTAGTCTTTGAGAATGAAAAAACATCAATGATGAAGCTCGAGTGAGCCACCAATCAAAGAGACATAGAGGAACGACGAGGTAGAGACCGACGATGATGAGAAACAGGGAGTGTGAGAGAGGCTAAGAAGGAGAAGAAGGGTTACACGTGCGTAAGAAAAATACAAATAAGATAGATAAATATTAATTTATAATTATTTATAAAAAAATTAAACGACGAAAAAAGTAATTTTGATTTCAGAGACTCAAATGAAACCGTTTGTAAAAGATAACTTTAAATTAAGTTGACTTTAATTTTAGAATGTTGAAAATATTTTTTTTTAAAACTATCAACCATTGATTCGTAATATCCCAAGTAGGTTGCTCAGTTGGCGAGCTAAGGGATATCGAAGGAGTGCACCAAAAGAGTGCAAGAAGGAGGTCCCGGGTTCAAACCACGGAAACTAACATTCCCCCACCCCCACTAACATTGCTTATCAAAAAAAAAAACTATTGATTCGTAATTTCTAATTCTAATATAAAATGTTGTCAAAAAATGTTGTATAATATCAAATTACAAATAAATATAAAAATTATTATATGGAAACATCTCTCTCTATATATATATATATATATATATATTTTTTGACAAGACTATATATATAATATATATATTAACTTATTAAAGTAATACTATTTGATCAAACTAAATTAATACTGTAGCCTAATGGTTAGTAATTTAGGCCACCTATTCTAAGATTCAGGATCGATCCTTTGCAGCGACTTTTTATAAAACGTTTTTGCGCGTTTTATTTGTTTAATAAAAAACAAAGTTAACATCACAAGGAGTCGAACAAGGTATCAATCAGTGGATGCATAAAATCCTAGCCACTGCGCCACGCTAGTCCGTTTGGTAATTATGCGCAAACAATATATAGTTAGTATTTGTTTTTAAAAGAAATAGCGGTATTACTAAAATTTCACATGATTTTTTTGGGCAGGCCGTGGCCCTGCCCAGCCCATACAAAGATCCGCCCCTGGCCGTGGAGTGTGTGTGAATGTGTCTTAGAGCCGTTATAATATATTCATTTTTTTATTGGCTTTTACCCAAGTAACATTTAACAAATTTGAAATATCACCATTTACCTTTTGGTTATAGCTTTTTCTTTGAGCTGGAGTATAAATTTTTATGTTTTATGATTTTATGGATTTGAAACATCAAAAACGACACTTTCTGTCTGTGTTAGTTCAAAATATTCCCATTGGCATTTCCTCTGAAATCTGTTTTTTTATGTGCTAGTTTCAATTTGTATACACCCCGTGGTTAATTAATTTTGAGCATGTTTGTCTGTGAGATTTATAACACGATGGGCCATCATCAAAACACATTTGTTGGATATTCTATGGTCTTTTAATTTGTAAAAATATTTGAACATTGCATGAACTGCCAGTGCCTGTAGATAATGTATAGATTTTTATAGTAGGTTTCCTTGGATTTTCTATATGTAGGTTAGAGTTTTTTGTTACCACCATTACTTTGGTTGAGTAATTCCATGTTGTTTGTGTCAAATTGATAAAAGGTAACCTCTTTGTATTATTGTGGATCTATTGTAAGAAGACTTATTTTACATTTGTAAGAGACGAACTCGAAGACTCAAACATGTGGCCTTTTTAAGTAGCATTAAGTAGACAGATTAGGAAAGAACGGAACAAAATATACGGGTTTTATTTTGCTCTATATTTGGTGCATATTTAAATATCAGAACAGGACATACGGACAAAAGTGATACATTTTGGCTCCACAAAAATGATACATTTTGGTTCCACTAATGTGATACATATTGGAATTTGGAATATAGGCAACACTTACAGGCAAATTTATTGAATAGTAGATAGTAGATACTATCATTAGAAGGAGGACCTATTTCATGGGCCTTCAAGAAACTAAGTGGGTGGGAGAAAAGGCGAAGGAGTTAGACACTTCGGGTTTTTAAATAGTTTTGACACTTCTGGTTTTAAAATAGTTTTGATGCACCGGTAAAGTTAAATTGAGAGATGGAAGAAGGATATTGTGGATGTAAGATGGGTAGGAGATTGGATCATATCCCTAAAATTTGTAGTGGAACAAGACACCTTTAATGTTATTAGTGCTTACGTACGTCTAGTCGAGTTAGTGGAACACCATAAGGTAAGATTTTGAGAAGATTTAGAAGCTTAATTTAGGATATACCACTAGGGGAGAAGATTTTTCGAGGAGGGGACCTAAGGTCGCGAGGGAGTGCATTTGGAAGCTACAAGGGTGTGCATGGTGTGGAGGTAAATGTTGAAGGTATATCTATCCTAGATTTTTCATTTGCTTCTTTTAATCTTACTATAGCTTATACGTGTTGTAGGGAATGAGAAGAGAATTGTACAAAAGTAGAGTGACATGCGCTCTAATAGATTTCTTTCTCATTAGGAAAGCAGATAGAAAGATTTGTATGGAGAGAGCTTGACCACCCAACATAGAGTCTTGGTTATGGATGTATGAGTTAGGAGTAGAGTGGAGAGAAGAGACCACGAAATTTTGAGTATCGGGTGGTGGCAATTGATGGGTGAGAAAGAAAGGATCTTTCAGCCCAATATGTTGGTGCGAGGGTTAGGAAGTGCAAATCAAGAGGTTTTGGACGTAGGGATAAGAATCCTGATATTAAAACCTAAGTGTGCAAGATAAACTTAAGATTAAAAGGGAATGCTTTAAAACATTTTTTGTGTAAAAAATGGAAAATTGGGGAAAATACAAGGTAACTAAGAAAGAGACCAAGAAGGCTGCGGGTAAAGTGAGAACTAAAGCTTTTGGCGGATTATACGAATCCTTAAGCACCATAGATGAAGATAAATATTTACACGCTTGCTAAAGGCATGGAAAGAAAGACAAGAAACTTGGACCAAGTGAAATGCCTTAAGGACGAAAAAGGTAAAGTTTTGGTTAAGGAACAAGATATTAAAGATAGATGGGAGACTTATTTCCACAAGTTACTTGATGAAAGTGTTGCAATTTTATCGTGCTCCAATGAGCTAAGCAGTAGAAAGGTGGACCAAAATTATACCTTTTATCGTATAATTCAGCATGACGTAAAAGAAGCTTTGAGAAGGATGGATAGTGGTTGGGCTAGACAATATAGGTGTTGAGGTTTGGAAGAGCCTAGGAGGTAGAGGCATTAGTTGGCTCAGTAAGTTTTTTAACTAAACTTTGAGGTCAAAAAAAATGTCTAACATTCCATCAAAAAGATAAAAAGAAAATGTCTGACGAACGAGAAGTACTTTAATTTCAATTTATAAGATAAGAACAAGGGAGATATACAAAATTGTGCAAATTATAGGGGGATTAGATTTATGAGCCATGCTATGAAGCTATGAGAAAGGATGATTGAGTAGAGACTAAGAAAAGAAACCAAAATTTCGGATACTCACTTTGGTTTTATTCCCGGGAGGTCGACCATGGAAGCAATATATTTGCCACGACGCCGGATGGAGTGTTTTTGGAGGGATTGAAAAGACTTGCACGTAGTTTTCATTGATTTGAGAAGGTGTACGATAGGGTGCTAAGAGATATTTTGTGGAAAGCCCTAGAAATGAAAGGGTTACATTCAACCCAATAGACCATAACAGAATTGGCTGTCCCATTTTTGTCCTGCTAGTATGCCAAATCTTAACTTAGTCACTTTCACTTAACAGCAACTCCAATGTGCCAAGACTTCCTATTTAATATTGTACCAAGTGAATGGTTCTAGAAAATATCCTATATTCTGTATATCATTTCTCTTGAATTCCAGTGGTACTTTCATGTGTGTTTAACAGAGAAGGCTATCCTTCTATTATAGTTCAATGATAAGATGTTGGAGCTGATATAACACTGCTTAATGATAAGCTTCTGGCGCATACTTGGATTCTCATTATTTTCAATATTGCGGATATATAATTTAAAATTAAATATTTACTGCAGGCTCTGATTCGGAAGTGGGCCCCTGTTGCTATTGTTTTGGGAGTTGTATTTGTACTTTTCTGGCTCAAAAATAAAATTTGGTGATCAAGCTTAGTATTTGACTTCATAAACATGGACTGTGGTGCTGTGGCTTCTTGTTTTTCTCACATGACTATCCAGAGTTGCACAGATAGGAGGGAGCCCTATATGGACGAGGTGGTGTCTACTTTTTGTGGACAAGTTTGGTTTATTAAAAGACTTTACTCTGTTACTTCTAAGAATGTGCTGGATCAGACTTTCTGGAACAGAAATCTTTTTACCTTTATATTAAGGAGACAAGACATGAGACAAATAGATGTCCTTGGGGATGCGTATTTCTTCTTACTAATTCCCAATTATTTTGAGGATTATTGCGTTATATATTACCCTTTCTATTGTTTTGTTTTTTTGTGTTCATTTGAGCACCTGAATTAGAACTGCATTTTGTATGGTTAGTATAACGAGTTAGTGTGCAATGCTTGTTCTTAGACTGGTAAACCGTTATGTCATTTCGTTTATCAATTTTACTCGGAAATAGTAGAATGACCCTGATCTGCTGGTTCCTACACCTAGTTTTTTTTTTCTTTTCTTATATGTAGATAAAGCTGTTACTTAAACGGGTTATCATACATGTATAGTTTGATTGAACCAACCATTCGTTACCATTTATCATTGAAGACACTTACTGAGAAAAAGGAAAATAATGTTTTGTACTGATCTTGCTAATGTAAAATTGAAAAGCTATGCACAAGGAGGTAATTTGCAGGCATGGCATACGGTGCAAGTTCTTTTCTTGAATCATTCTAACATGACAATCTAGACACGTGGTATAATCGTCGTCATATTACCTAAAGTAGGGAAGAAAAAAAGATTTCATTTGGCTATGTATTTTTATCAAAAGATTTGGATATGGATTTGTCACAGTATATGTATTTGGATAAGGAAGAGTTAAAAATGAAGGAGAGTTTTACTTAGAACTACAAATTGAAGGTGGCTTTTAATTTGCACAAAATCATCTTTTTGTGTATGGTACCAAAGTACCTTATAAACCATTGATTTGCTGTACCAAAATTTGAACACAGATGACATGGTGGTGCGCTCCCTAGCAGACCATCACTCGCAGGTTACGGCGACACGCACGCAAGAATGGTTGGTGGTGGGTCAAGATATAAATAAATTAAATTAATAATCGAAGTAAGTGAAAAATCCCACTGCTATTTTCTCTGGGAAATTGTCCATTGCAACGACGCGAGAAGAGAGAATGAAATGGAGACAAATTCCAGGCAGTGCATGATAACTTTCCATGTGACTTCTTAAATGTGTGCCCGTCAACTTGGATGATTAAATGTAACATTACTCCTCTTTCAGGAACCATCATCATGCATGATATAGGTAATAGGTATATGGCATGTTTGCGAGATGAAAAGGAACCTTTCTCAATGCTAGAACTTAAAAATTTCTCTTCAAGTTTTCTAGTTGATATGAATGTGAAGCTTTGGGCTTGCTCTTTTCTATCAAATTGGCTTTTGAGCTTAGCCTTGAAGCAACAGTTTTTAAGTTAGATGTCAAATAAATTGTCAATATAATCCATAAACCACAAGAAGATTACTCGGAGGTTGGTGCTCTCATTGTTGAATGTAGGCGTCTTTTAATTTTGATTTTTTGCAAATTTGTTGGTAGAGTTCACTAAGAGAAGTCAATGTAGTCTCTCAAACCTTGATAGGGGTGACCATACATATAGCTTAAACCCCAAGAGTTTGATGATATTTTTTTTTCAGCTAAGAGAAAATGATAAATAAACACCACACACACAATATTGCACGGGCACACCCAAGTTAGAACCCGAGAGCGTACGTCTCCATATTATTGAAATTGTCAATGCAACCAATAGTAGGAGACGACTTTGATGATATTTCAACTTTGTATTACAAATCTATATCTATACTACTATAATAAAAAGAGGTGTCAGCAAAATGACTAAAATAGACTATTTCTCATCTTACCACGTGTCGAAAATTTTGGACAAATAGGTAAATTACCCACTAAATGTCAACAAGTTTACACACTAAATGTCAAAAAGTGATAGCTTTTTTACTTTTTCCTCTTTTTCTCTTTCTCTTTCTCTCTCTTCCTCATTTTCTTTCTCTTCCTCTTTCACTCTTTCTTTTTCTCTCTCCCTCTTTCTCTTTTTTCTTTTCCCTCACGTCAACTAGGGGTGGACACGGTTCGGGTTCGGTCGGATTCGGACTGAAAGTCACCCATCCGACCAAAACCACGGTTGAGAATCTGCCACCCAAATCCGACCGTTTGTTCCTTTGGATTCCACGGGTGACGGTTTAATCGGATTAGCGGGTGTACGGTTGGATTGGCACGATTTGGGAGATCTGAAAATGGAGAAAGCGCCATGAGAGATCTGGAAATGAAGAAAGCACCATGAGAGATCTGTAAATGAAGAAGAAAACGCAGAAGAAGAAAACGTGTGATGAACCAGATGAGAGAGAAGATACTACTCTCATGTTTTTCTCTATTTTGAACAAAGAAATATTTTAATTAAAAAGAAGTAATTATTATAGTCAAATTGAATGACATCTTTGAAAATTGAAAAGTAATGAAGACTTAAGGGGGAATAGAGAGAGAAACGTGATTTGCACGAGAAATAAACATAAAAAAATGAAACTGAAAAGTTTCGGTGAGAAAAAAAAAGCAAACAATAATTAAATGTGTAGAGGACACTCTTACCTATGCCGTGCAGACTTCATAGTGCAGTGTAAAGTGCACAGTCCATCCGAACCGTCCAATGAAGAATAAGAGGAAAGCAAAGCGCAAATGGCGCGCGAAGCACATGCGAAAGGTAACGTCAACTCTCTCTCTCTCTCTCTCTCTCTCTCTCTCCTCTTCTCTTCCTCTTTCTCTCTCTTTCTCCTCTTCTTTTCTTTCTCACGTCAACTCTCCCCCTCTCTTTTTTTCTCTTTTTTATTTTATTACTTCTTTCTCTCTTTCTCTCTTTTTTTCCCTCTATTTCTCTTTCTTTTACATTACACATTTCTTAATTTTTGTTTTTTCTTAAAAAATTTACTTCACATTCAATTCTCAGTTTTTATGAATTGTTTTTGTTCTTTTACTTTCAAATTTAAAAAAATAATTTCTGTTGTCAAATTAATTATTATTTTTACATTTAAATATATTTGTTTTGTTTTTTTTAGGTTGAGTGACAACGAAGACAAGTGGCAACGGGGAGCGGCAGCCGGGAGCAGCAACAGGGGCAGCAACAGGAGCGACTGTGGAGGCGACAACGGGAGCGGCAACGGGAGCACCAACTGAAGCACCAACGAGAGACTAGCAATGAGATTGCCAACGGAAAAGCGACAACGAGAATGGCAACGGAACATAATAGGGGTGCATATCTTATATTAAATCTCATTTTATTTTTTTCTGATTTTTATTCCATTATTATATTAGAAGAGGATACCGACTTTTTTAACATTTTGCAACACAAGTATTTTAAGCAAGTTGAAATATAGCATTTTTATCGGATTTTTCCTATTTTACTATTATATTTTGCAATTTTCAACTTATTTATAATTTCATAGCAAATTATAAGAAATACAGTGTCACATATGCGGATGCACGGGTAAAATACTAGTTTTATTGAAAATGAGGTGACACAATTTCCCCTAAAATACGGTAATGATATTTCGACAATCAAATCTTTTTTTTACAACCAATTCTTACAAATATACTTACACAACGAGCTAAGGGATATCGAAGGAGTGCAAGAAGGAGGTCCCGGGTTCAAACCCCGGAAATTAACATTCCCCACCCCCGCTAACATTGCTTATAAAAAAAACTATACATATAGCACTGTAGAAGAATATTGCATTAACCACACTTGAATAGTGAATAGTTGTAAGCAAATTTGTAAAAAAAAAACTCAAAAATACCCCCATAACCCATTTAATCCCCAAAATACCCCTCAAAAATTTAAAAGAAAACTGGTTTTTTTAAAAATTTCCGGAATTACCTCAAAAGAGAATAATTCCGAAAACCAATTTTTAGAACTTTCCGGAATCACCTCAAAAGTGGTATTTCCCGAAGTCAATTTTGACTTCTGGAAATACCTTTTTTGAGGTGATCCCGGAAAGTTCTAAACTAAAGTTTTCTGGAATTATGGAACACAATTTTTTAAAGATTTTCGGAATTACCCCAAACGACATAATTCCGTAAGTCAAAATGTGTTTCCGAAAAATTTTTGAGGAATCAAGGGTAAAATCACCTCTTTGGTGAATTTGGGGGGTACAGGGTATAATAGGGGGGTAAAAAAAAAAGGCATAAAAAAGTGTTGTACACTCCTCCAAATTTAAATTATAAGCAAAAAAATCCAATCTCATACAGATTAAGAAAACTGGTTATATTTATTTAGTATTTTCAATTTGTAAAAAAATACTAAATTTACTAATATATCCCCCCCTATTTTGGGAGTGAACAACACTCTTTTTTTTACAATTGGTACGCAGTATCTACTGACTTTGATAATGACCAATGTACGTTGAGAACCGACCCTTGTTGGTTCCAAAACCGAGTGAACAACGCTCTTAAAAAATAAAAGTAGTATTTTTTTGACAACAAATAAAAGTAGTATATTAAGGGCCTCTTTCGAATAGCTTATTTTTTAGCTCTTCGTTAGTGAGAATTTATGAATTAACATAAAAATTTATTTATTTTCATAAGTCATTTTTCATAAACTCAAAAATAAATTAATCAAAACAAAGATATTATCTATAATGACATTAAATGAATTAGTTGGTAATTTTTTACTTAAAATTCAAACCTTGAAATGCAACGGTCAAGAAGAGGGACTATAAAACAAGGTTTACACTCTTATTTTGCTGAGACTCTGAACCAAATCCTTCAATGGCGACCGAAGATTCACCAATGGAGGCACACGAAATTATCAGCGAATCTGAAGGATCAGACCCGGGTACGGACTGGGACGATTCGGAAGAAGATCCAGATTACGACATGCACGAAGAAATCAGTAACAACTTTTCCAACCTCTCACTGAAGATCAAGGCAAAAACGCGGTAATCTCACAATCCCATTTGACCCCTTTATTCAAAATCGAATTTTTAAGCCTTATTTCTTGTTAATTTGGTGTTTTCAGCGTTGATGGAAATAAGGGTTTGGCTACTGAGATAGACCCAAAAGTGCTGGACATGAATGCAGCTTCTAATGATGATGAAAATTTTGAAAGAGTTCTGAAAAAAATAAAGGGTCAGTAT
This sequence comes from Astragalus membranaceus, assembly GCA_039519185.1. Taxonomy (NCBI): domain Eukaryota; kingdom Viridiplantae; phylum Streptophyta; class Magnoliopsida; order Fabales; family Fabaceae; genus Astragalus; species Astragalus membranaceus. Next base: position 1,666,236 of record CM076846.1, read on the forward strand.
CCTTCTCCTTTATCTTTCTTATTTTTTTTGGTTTTAGAGTGAAGATGAAATTGAAAGGTGTGAGCTTTGTTATTAGAAAAATATATATACCCTTGTGTTAATATTTAAACCCTTGTTCAATATTGTGTAGTTAAAAGAGGTACAAAGCTGTTAGCTATGTTTGACATGTTTATGGTTTCTCTCATTGTTTTTGATTGGCAGAGGGACTGTTAGAGAAATTAAAAGTGGATGAATGCAAGGTGTATTTGAAGAAGAATAATCTGAGGCTAACTGGGAATAAGGAGACACTTATCCAGCGAATAAAGGAGCATCTAGAGTAATTATTACTCAATTTATTGTGTATAATTTAAGGAGGTAGTTGTTTTAGAATTACTGTATGGTTTTTCTGATTATGTGAGATTTCTAGGATTTTAAATGGTGGAGGGGAGAAAAAGTACCCGCCTGATAGTTTTGTGTTGAATTGTAAAGGTGAGTACTTGTGATTTTTAAAGGTGTTGATTACTTGATTTGATATTAAATTTCCAAAAGTTATTATTTTTTTCAAGATAACATGTAAACTGTTTTCTTGATTTCTTTTTGATATGTTTAAAAAAAATACTATGATGGTAGTACTTTGTTTTTTCTTTGGGTTACATATTTTTGTTTATCATTTACCATTATCTCCAATATTAAGAAAAACGAATATATTTTTGTTTTACTTGTTTATATTAGTTACAAAATATGATTTCCATGATCTGCTTAAGCAATTTCTGTAATTTTGTGTCTTTTAGACGTACAGTCACTGTCTCTTGTGTTTGTTGGTCTCAGGCTTCAGAATCTGAAAAATTGCTTTGTGCAGGTGATGCATGCACTGGTGATGTTGTTTTGTTTGAGCAAAATGTTTATGACTTGTAAGTTGTTCTTATTGTTTATTTACTTTTTTCTTTATCCATGCATGATAGATTGCCATGACACACTGACAGAGTTTGAGAGTATACTACATTTTATTTAAAGCTTTTGAAAATTTACATATAAATGAACTTCAGAAATCTCATACATGCCATTGGACATGTTGTACATTAGATGACTGACTTAAAAAGGAAAAATGAATGATGCTGACAGAATGGTAGCTTATGCGGTTGAGTGAAAGAGACGTTGTTGGTGAAAAGTAGGTGTACGGGGTTCGAATTTGATAGAACCCAAGAAAACGAATATGGAAAAGTGTGTATTATATACGGTAAAAGTATGAGCAAGAAACTTCTAAGTAAACATCGACGACTCTTACCTCTCACTCTCCTACCTTTTATAATTGTTTCCCTCCTAATAGAAGGCAACAAACTGCCACATCACTAATTACTATTAAACACCTCTATTGGGCTAAGGCCCAAATCGAGTGTCCTATCAAAACCCTGCTCCCCCTCCCCTCCAACACACTAATTACTAACCACTTCGTCTATCGAAAAAAATTAATAGTGGTTTTCTCAGGTTCAACATAGCATCCAGAAGTGCCAGTGGTCCACCTTGTGGCAAAAGGATTGTTGCAGGCCACATAGTGAAAGAAAGCTATGGTGCTGCCAAACAACAGCATACATTTACGGTGAGCAAAATTTTTAAATAGTTTTCTTAAATGGATCTATTCTTATGGTTGTATAAGCTTCTGTAACTTATCAGAGGTTATCTGCAAAGTATGTTACCATCATACAAAAAGAGAGTATGAGCTATTTGAGTACACCAAGCTTCACAAATATTTAGACATACAGCATTTCCTAGAAGTATCTTTATCTTATATCCCAATACACTATCTACTTTTTATAGCAGTATGATTTGTTAAGTTATCATAGAACCATTCTTTTGTTCTTCTAAAAAGAAAGTGCATCTACTTATCCTTTTCTGATACAGATTGAAGTACTCTGGAGCAAGGGAGAAAAGCCTCTCCCTCCCCTTCACCCATTGCTGATTAAGGGCCGAAACCTTTATAGGTTGAAGACTTTGAGACAGGTTCCTCATTTGGCATTCTTATGATATCATTGAGTTATTCCAACTTCCATGTTTTTTTGGATCATCATTGTATCCATGTCTATAATTTCAGAAATGGGAAGATGAAGGGAAAAGGCAGAAAATGTTGCTGGAAAAACATTCTAGGGGATCTGTTGCTAGGGCAGAAAGGGAAGTAAGGATGCAAGAAAAGGAAAGAAGAAAAACAATGAAAGAAAATAGGTACTTCAAACTGCTAAAGTATCTTATATTCTAAGTTTCTATCAATATTAGCAACTAAATTTGTTTATGTTTCCAAATCAATTTCACATGCTTCTGCTGTATTCAGGATTTCCAAAAAGGATTCGACAAACAACCGATCTCACTCACGCATTGCAATGTCACAACATCAATTTCAAGAAATAGATCCATCTACTAATGCAAAAATTCCAGAATTTTTATCTCAACGGTCAGTTATATATGCCAATACAAGAAAGGAAACATCTGCAATTGTAAATAAACCAGCAGCTGTAACTGAACAGTGTGGTAAGTCTATTGATTCTAGAACTTTGGCAATGGGATCTGAACAGTTCCGAAACTCGGGAAAAACATCATTTAGTGCAAACTACAATCAATATGGCCTCCATGTGGGATCGAATCAGTTCAGAAATTCAGGAAAAACATCATTCAGTGCAAACTACAATGGTGATGGCTTCCATGCCAGAGAAAACCGAACTACTATTGAAAATTACCACCCTTTCATTGTTGAGACAAGTGAATTTACAGATAGGACTTATCATAGGAAGCCTTTGGCTAGTGCAAATAATCATTTGCATCCATTGATCTCCAACAGAGAATGCTATAACCAAAAGCAGCTGTGTAGACATTTTTCCCGTGGGAGGTGCTATTTTGGGGACAACTGCAAATTCTTACATGTTTTGAGTGACAAAAGGGAATGCATGAATTGAAAATTTTGTGGTGACAACATTTCATTTATGCTTTGGGATTAAAATATCTATTTTAAAAGTTTTGTCTATTACACACGGTTTTATGGTGTTTCTATTCTGACCTCGAGTCCCGTATTGCCTTCCAAGGTATTTTCTGCTTTAGCCCATATGGGAGTCGTCATGTTTTGTGTCCTTTGTTAAAAGGCACTTTGTGGGTTAAGGATGTGGATGTTTATAAACTACTTTTGGCCTTGATTCTCAAGCAATGTAAGTCTTTTGGTGTACCGGAAAAGTTTCCCTATATATTTTCTCTGTAATTTTTAAATTGATGTCTTAACCTAACCCTCTGAACCTGTAAATTCAAAGGTATCGTCCACTATTTACAGAAAAATAAATAATAGGAAAGAATAGGTCCAGAAAAAAATAAGATGTGCATGTCGTCGCTCACCAATAATGCTCGATCCAATCTGGAACTCAAACAAATATTTTCTCTCTAACAAACTGTTTAGGAAAACACTGATATGCTGCTAATAAAAGTAATAAAAAAAGACTTAACCGGATGAGACGGTAAACGATTACCGAGTTAATAAAAAAATTTTGACATGGCTTTCGATTTGAAACTGCCCAAAGGATTTTGTTTGAGTGACTGCAATTAGCATTTCTCTACAAATTTTAGTATAAATTTTTAATCTAATGTGAAAATTACTTTTTATTTTTTGTTTAGTCAAATTGAGGATTATGTTTTTATTTATATTTTTGAAATAGCACAAATGGCTATATTACAACCGTCTCTTAGAGTTATAAGGACAAACTCCTATCACTTAGGTTGACAGTGTGACACTGATGGACTTTGGGGTATGGATTCTCTACCTTGAGTGTGGAAAAGGCACTACATTTGTCTCTATCTCTCTCATCTCTCATTTTCTCTCTCGTATTTTTCCTCCATATTTTTCAATATTATCTCTCCTCTTTTATGCCTAAAATCACCTAAAGGTAGATGCATTTTCCCACCATCAAGGTTGACAATCCATTTGGTGGACTTTGAGGTTAGCTATAAAAACTAGTTCGATTTAAGATAGTCGAACACTGGATTTTTATTAAAATCATATTAAGGTGGATTGAGCATGGTTTTGAAGTATGTAAATTTGAACATGCTACAAGAAACTCTTGGCACCACTTGGCCAAGTTGGAGTATGTAACATATGTGATCAATTGAAGTAGTATATGGTTGTCATTTATCAGAAATCATTAATAATTGTTTGTTGCGTTGATTGAATCTGATGCTCCAAAAGCGTAATGCACATGGTACTGCAATGCTTGGTTTGTTAGTAATGTTTCATTGCTGTCTTGGGTGATAGGTTTGTTATTTTTTCATCTCCATAATACAATCATACATTACGGTCACAAAATCATATTTTAGATTTATTATGAATATGTTATGGATTGGCCCAATCCACAATAATGAGGCCCAACACCAAATGCAGATCCATCAACCAATGGTTGAGATCGCAACGCAAGATCGGACGGTCCTGATTCATCAGGTCTAACACCACCAAACTCTATAAATAAGCATTGAATGCTTCATTAAAGGTACACACTCTTTCCTACTCTTCACCTCTAATTAGCTCTCTGGCTGACTTGAGCGTCGGAGTGTCCCCGCAGGTACCACCTGCCCCGGATCGGAAGCGGAGCTCGGTTGATCAAGACCAACCCCTACCAACTATCTCGGATCGGACCTTGTGTCTAAGATCGGATACAGGTCCAGAGATACGGTACAGAACATTGGCGACCACAGTGGGAGGATCTTGTACTCTAGTTCCTCTCCCATCTCCCTGATTGACGATGGCTCCGACCTTACGACATAGGACTGTCCTGAATGTCGGTGAAGGGCCGGTCCTGCAGCAGGTGACTTCGGAAGAAGTGGCGGTCATCTTACCCCTTAGCCCGGTGCATGCTCGAAGCTCGGCTACGGCTATGGTGCATGGGAGCCCATCCCGGAACCGGCTTCCACCTCCCCCTTCGACCGTCCAGGTACCGGTCGATGTTGTTTAACAGCTCATCCATTTCCTAAATCGACGAGCCGAGGTCGACCAGCAGGAAAGACAACGCTACACCCAGTTAGAAGCTCAGGTTGCTGAGACCCGAGCTCGTAACATCCCGGATCGGAGTTCCTCTCTGCGCAACTCTTCAAGTGGAACGACTCATGGCCGATCTCCGGCTTGGGGGAGATACCATCACCGCACTCCACCTTGTTATAGAGGAGCGCGGGGATCGGAGATTCTCCCAAGTCGGACCCCTGATGGTTCCTATGGTCCTGAGGGTTCCCCTCGGCCTAGCTCGTTTCTGTTTTCCTCTTCTCCGAGGCGACGTTCCAGAAGTCGGAAAAGGTCTCCGAGGCAGGAACGTCGACGCCCTAGCTCACAGGGGGTCCCCTGGCAAGTATGGCTACCGACGATCTCCACCCCTTGAGAGGTCGGCAAAGCGTAAAGGACCCTTTACAACTAAAATCGACTACTTTCTGGTGCCCAAGCACTTAGAGAAGCCCCCTGAAGGCCTGAAAATGCATGACGGGACTGGCGATCCAGATCGCCATCTCGACTACTTTGACACGGTTATGCAATACCGCAACGTTCCAGAAGAGATAAAGTGCCGAACTTTTCCCCTCACTCTAGAGAAGGCGGCTCTAGACTGGTTCAGGGCTCTCAAGCCAAATACAATCTCCTCTTGGGATCAGTTGGCCAAGCTCTTTTCTGCACACTTCGCCCACTCGAAGATGAAGCCTAAATCTCGGAAGGTATTGCAGGCAATTCGGCAAGGAGAAAATGAGTCCCTCCGGGACTATATAGAGAGATTCAACAGAGAAGCTGCTCAAGTTCGGAACCTCGACGACTCCTTCCGTCTTTTCTTCATGGAGGCTGGCCTTCGTGAAGGAAGTCTATTTCAGATAGACGTCGGGGTCAACCAAGTTGAGTCGCTTGCCGAGTTCCTCCAGCGATCTCAGAAGTATATCGATCATGAAGAAGGGATTAACGCAGGAAGGCCACGTTTCTCCTAGGTCTCGGAATGAGCCTACGGGCGTGATGTAATCCGACTTTGTAAATGTTTAACCATCTAATATATATGGGTCGACTACAATTTTCCTCACGTTTATTGCTTAGTAAAAGTAAGTTCCGAGGTTGGATGGAAGGATTTGGGATCGGTCGAGCGATCACCTTAAAGTTTCACGCTAAGACCGGAACTCCACCTAGGATTGGAACTCCTGATGATTCCTATGGTCCTGAGGGTTCCCCTCGGCCCGGCTCATCTCTGGCTTCCTCTTCTCCGAGGCGACGTTCCAGAAAGCGGGAAAATTCCCCGAGGCAGGAACGTCGGCGCTTTTGCCCACAGAGATCCTCCGACTTTAAATTGACACCTTGAGTCCCTCAGGTGGTCATATTTTAAATGGCCGAGTATGCCATTACCCTGAAGGGCGAGTTCGATCTGGGCCGAGTCCCGGTAAACTGCCCTGAAGGCGACTTAAATTGACACCTCGAGTCCCTCAGTTGGTCACATTTTTAACATTGCCGAGGCTGGTGGCAAACACCCTTGCTGGTATAAGCCCGGCCTCGAAGATCCGACCTCCGAGGCTGGGGGCAGCCCTATTTGTAGCTATAAGCCCGACCTTGAAGAAGGTCGCCACGAAGGTCCGACCTCAATTTCAAAATACTCTCACAAAGTCCATATAAGGCATCAAGTCTAGCTCGCCCCAAGACGACCCGACTTGGGGGGCAACTGATATGGATTGGCCCAATCCACAATAATGAGGCCCAACACCAAATGCAGATCCATCAACCGATGGTTGAGATCGCAACGCAAGATCGGACGGTCCTGATTCATCAGGTCTAACACCACCAAACTCTATAAATAAGCATTGAATGCTTCATTAAAGGTACACACTCTTTCCTACTCTTCACCTCTAATTAGCTCTCTGGCTGACTTGAGCGTCGGAGTGTCCCCGCAGGTACCACCTGCCCCGGATCGGAAGCGGAGCTCGGTTGATCAAGACCAACCCCTACCAACTATCTCGGATCGGACCTTGTGTCTAAGATCGGATACAGGTCCAGAGATACGGTACAGAACAGAATATAATCTATAGGGTTAAGCTTTAGAAAATGAAGAAGGCAATTAATTTAAATGGGAGTTGGCTCGGGCAAATTAGCATGGTTACTGCTAAAGATTATATGACTAAGCTGAAACATTCGTTGATCAATTCTCTTGTGTGGGATGATGGGGAAACGGATCCACTGACGTTAACGCGGGAACGTGAGGGTGCAGTTCCACATTATCCCAACGTTGGGATACAGTATGGCGGGAAATTTATTATAAAATAATTCCACTTAATGATGACAATACTGCTACAGTGGGACCCATTCCACTTAATTCCACTGGTTTCACATTATCCCAACGTTGGGATACAGTAGGAAGGAAACTGCACCCTCACGTTCCCGCGTTAACGTCAGTGGATCCGTTCCCGGGATGATGGTGGTTAGACAATTATAGTCTTTGGACACTCAGGTACTGGATCAATCTCTAGATGAGACGAGGCAATTCATTTTTATGATAATAGTTGAGATTTGTTATTAATGCCCCCCTTTAAACTTGGCATCTCCTCTCCCCCCTCTTGGAAAGACCAAATTACCCTTACATAGAGGAGGGATAAAATAGTACTTTTAAAGGGAATAGGATGCCAAAATTTATAGAGGTTAATAACAGTTTCCTAATACTCATAAATGGAGTAGTGTAGTTGGTCAGTGCTGTTTGTTTTTTCTTGTTACGCTTGTGGTCCTCTTTAAGCACAAAATAAAAGATACAAATCCATTATAATGAGTTAACAAAAATAAAAAAAAAACCATTATAATACATTACTGGTTTTTCACCAAACTTGACCGCTTTATTCTTCTGGTGTACATTACATCTAGTTAATTTATTTTATACTCAGAAAGTTTCTTATTCAAAAACAACAATCCTGAATATTTTGATCTGAACATTTACGCAGGCATAATAAACTGACCTAAGCTCGACTTGTTCAATCAACAAATCACACTACAATATTGGTTTCAAGTTGCACACAAGCGTTCACTAACCATTGCCAATTTGCCATTGATGTATGTTCTCCAAAGTTCACAAGAACGTCTCTAGAGTTGAGGTTTCTTACAAGTTATAATGATTAAGGGGATAATGAAAATTGGAACATGTGGCCAAAGCTATGAATCAGTTTGTGCACATTAATTATATCTACTACGAGCTAAAGATGCCAAGGAGCCTGTGAATGCAGGAGACATTTTAACCCACAAAAAACAAATCTAGTTTCTACTGCACTCTACAAATAATACTGCTAATTTTGGCCTAAATAACCCAAAACTTTCTGTGATGGTCAATGAGTGCAGAGGAAAATGAAAAAACTATTTACAATGGACAAAATATACGTGAGTCCTTCATTAGTTCCCCTGACATATCCTGTATGTTTATTTCTAAGTTTAAATATGATCTTAGTCCACCAAAATATGTTAATGATTTGAATTTGGTCCCCAAAAAGTTTACGAATTTTTTTGAGGGACCAAATTCAAACATATTCCAGGTGACTAAAATCATATGTAAGCCTTATTTTTATGTAAATAATCATGTCATGTCATCCCTTAGAATTCTTAGAATTCGAGACATCATCCGCTTCCAATTACAAAGATGGCTTTGTAACTTCACTGTGCATTGTTGACAGAATTGCTCTTGTTAACACCTTGCATGTCCATAGGGGAGTTGCATATGCTGCTAACAGACCCTAGTGTCTGAGAACTCAACTGAGGACTTGCTGGACAAGCTTCAGGATTACCAGTACTCATGGCATGAATTGCACCTGAGCTCATCTGTTGAGGGCTCATGGGAGTTCGCTGACTCATTTGCTGAGGACTTGCTTGCTGATGTGTTTGTTGGTTCATCGATGGAACTCCCATTGTAGATGATGGTGATCCCACCTGTGAGGGTGAAAGTGAAACAACTGACTGCAATTGTGAACTTGTTTCCAGCTGTTGCTGCTGCTGTAATTGCTGCTGCAACTGCTGTTGTATATGCTGCTGTTGCTGTTGTAGTTGCAACTGTTGTTGCTGTTGGGATTGTTGGTGTTGCTGCTGCTGCTGCTGATTCATATACAGATTCATCCCTGCCATAAGCTTTGGTGGACCCATTGGATTCATCGCTGCTCTCTGAAGCGAACTCATATTAGCCCTATTCAGAGACTGACCCAACATTGAAAGACTAGCAGAGCTGGGGTGCATTTGCCTGGCCCCTGAGATGCCGGCGATGCTAGACTGATGTGACCCTAACATGTTTCCGCGATTCTGTGCCATTCTTAGCTTAGATAAAATGTCAGCCTGTGTTGAAGTCATTGTTCCAGGCCTAAATTGTTGGCCTATAGAATTGGTAATATTTGAAGCCTGGCTAAGATTCATTGGGTTCTGACCAATATTTCCCATGCCAGTGATAGATGTCATCGGTGCTGAGATTCCAGTTCCTCCTCCTATTCCCCTCGCAGCTCCCATTCCCATGGGATTGCCCATGGGGGCAAGCCCAACTATGCTATTTCTCAAGTTACTCATTCCCATAGCAGTCCCAAGTCCCATCATCATTTTCCTCTGCATTTGTGGCTGCTGTTGCTGTTGTTGTTGATGTTGCTGCTGCTGCTGCTGATGTAACATCTGAAGCTGAAGAGATGAAGCCTTGTTCAGCATGTGATTAGCAATTGGCATGTTGGAGTTCTGTCCAGCCCCGTTTAAGTGCGAAAGCTGATTGGTACCAAGCATCATGGAAGATCTTTGGAACTGTGGATTCTGCTGTTGAATAAGAGAGTGTTGATTTTGTTGCAGCTGCTGCTGTTGTTGTTGTTGTTGTACTGCCTGTTGGGAGTCCAGTTGCTGTGGTCTTGAAGCCATTGAAACACTGGAGAGAAGTCCTTGGGATATCTGTAAGGCCTGAGGGTTTCCAGGTGGCAACATTCTTGTATTTGCTACAAGATTCTGAGGTAAGTTTAAAGATGCATTACCGCCACTAACTGATTTTGCAACTTCATTGGATGACTGACCCGGAATTGGTTCTCCATATTGCTGCATGTCAACTACAGCGGTATTAGGAGGTCCAGTAGATTGACTGCCCAATGGAAGGTTTACCCGGTTTGGTTTGAGTTGGATTCTGTCATCTTCCTTTATATATCCTTCATGTGCCATCTACAGTATGCAGATTAATCTATTAAAAAAACTGACAGGTTTGCCTTTCATTTGGTTCCATCACAATGAGAGTAACATACCTGTGAACAGAACTGGTCTGCAAGCAAATCCGCAAAATGCTGTCCACAAATTGGGTACATAAATTACATCAAAAAACTTGCAAAACTCCCTTAAATTATATTGAATTGTAGGACATTGAAATGCTTGTGCTACAATAACTTTGATAGTTCATTAACTTTTGGTAATGATTCCATGGTCAACAATGACCAATAGATCATCATGTTAATGCTGAGCAAGTAATAAATTATACATACAAAAGCCATCTCTACAAAATAACAACAGGTAATACAGCTGTGCCTTAACAAGACAGGCGTGGCGAGGAAGTGCAAAGCAACATCATGGCCATCTTGTACATGAAAGGAATGCTAGCAACGGGATAAAGTGGCAATGGATTCCCAAAAGGGTATCAAAGCCACAAGGTTAAGAAGAAAACTGGGATAAACATAGATGAGAAATTAATGCTTGAATAGTTTAACAGAGGTAAATGATAGCTCACACATTTGCAATGAACAAATTTCGGGTTGTAAATCTTTAATAAATTTAACAAAAAATGTCTACCATAAAACTTACAGTATTTGGTAATGTGGGGAGATGATCTTCCGCAGCTAGGAAATCACTGTCATCTATGTCCCCATAATGCATAACCACTGTACCATCTGTTGGCTTCTCAGACATTATCATCCTAGTTCGCATCTTGGGAACAAAAGTAACAACATTTCCTGTAAAAGAAATGGAATGTCAGACAAGAGAAGATCTATATATTTGTTGTCAACAAAGAACAAGAGAGTAAGCAAAAATTGTGACCGACCTTGTACTACGCGCTCAGGCAAACAGAAACTTAAGACTCTCATTTTGCACACGTTCATGCTACCACCTACAAGTGACTTTGACAAAGAACTCGACTCCTCTATCAATCCTTCATTATTAGTTGCATTTGCAAGATGGGCTGCTACACGCTGTGGTGAATATGTACTCTGCTTTTTTGTGACATGATTATCAACCTTGTTCTTCTTGAGGTTAAGTCGATGCCTGATAGATGTCCATAGGTTATAAGTAAGAACAGTAAAATACACTTCTGAAAATTTAAAAACATTTTGCCAAAACATAAGAACCTAGCACTTCCAATTTTGTATTCATAAAACAAAATCATATTATCATTAAAAAAAACTTGAGATGATAACTTGCACTAAATCTCTTCTGATGTCAGAAAAAGAAGGCCTGATTAAAATGCTAGTCAAAGCCTTCCATTGACGCTACAGAACACTTGTATATAATTTTTAAGAAAAAACAAATCCATGGAAGATCAGAAATATAGGTTTATGAAAAACAATAATGAGAACCTGTTTTAAAATATAAACAATATACCTCGTTGTCACCATATCAATTTTTGAGAACCTTTCAAACATATTTTGTTCAGATGAAGCTGAGGTCCCAAGTGATGGACTACTTGCATTCAATGGGACACCAGTACTAACACTGGCAGGAGAAGCAACTCCACTCATTGCTTGGGTCTTGGGAAGGGAATTAGATCTCCGTTTTGCAGCTAGTTGTGCCTGTTGTTGCCTTTGTGTAGAATCATTAGCACTTGAAGTCAAAGATGGAGTTCCAACAGCAACAGGAACTGAAGTCATTGCTGTCTTCTCTTTTTGTGATGCTCCAGGTGCAGTGGTCATTGAAGGTCCAAAACTTGGTCCAACTGAACCATTGGAAAATTCACCTGATTTCGAGGATAATGGTGAGTGAGGTAATGTCCCACTAGATAAGCGAGGACTCTGTACAGGTTTCCTTCTCTGAAGCTGGTCCTCTTTTTTCGCTTCTTTCTCCAATTGCTGACCCAGATTATTCCAGGTTGTCTGCGGGAAATTGGATCTCATGAATCCATGTTGTGACATTCTTTGCTGAAGTCGTAATTGCTGTGGGTCTAAATTGCTTGTATCCATTTCAATCTCACTTTTATTGCGGTTCATCTCTGCACCATCTAATTTTTCCATTTCAAATTGTTCTTCCTTGGCAACTAATCTCATGCCCTGCTGACTGGAAGAAAACTGAACAGTCCCTGTCTCCTGATTCAACCCCCCCTCAAAAACCTGCTGGGGAAACCTCTGCATGCCACTACTTGCATACTGAATACCTCTGGCCATCGCTTGTTGTTGTAATAGTGTATTCTGCCAATTCATATCAGATCCTTGAAGAGTTTCAACATGTGAGCCTATTTGCTGCTGTTGCATTGCATCAATAGCTGTGGAACCAGGCCTCATTCTTTTTGCCATATTGGATAAAGGTGATGCTTGTCCATCTGGATTCTCTCTTTTTGCATGAAGAGGGGTACTTGTGTTTGCATTATCGGTATATGAAATCATGCCATCTTGTGCAGCAGGAGAAACCCCGGAGGAATATATAGCAGAAACTGGTCCATGCTCCTGCAGGTTTCTTTGAGTTCCAACTGATGTTGCATATCTTGATTGATTGGACATCATAGAAAAGCCAGGGATGGAAGAATCTGGTATGATATTCTTAGGTCTCATGGACATGGCAATGCTTGGACTAATATTTTGCATTGCTGGACTTTCAAGAGTCTGGTGCACAGCAACATTGGGTGCAGTAATTCCTAAATCACCCAACCTGCTATTTGAGCTTTCTTGCACTCTATCAATGCATACTTTCTTCCCACGGATTTTATTACTCGAAGTGACAGCAAACTCTGGCATATGCCTTAATCGCTTTCTCCGCAAATTGAGCTGAAACATTAGTTCAACATCATTAGGATGCACACAGCCATACAATAAGTTCATCCAGGGAGAGTCTAACTTGTTTATACCTTTGTTGGAAGTGGACTTTCACACAACCGATCTAACTTTGGAGTAGGATCTAGATGGAGGTTCGGTTGTAATGCTTTGAGTAACTTCGATTCGACTTCCTATTATCAATGTGAACATAGTTAACTGAGATCAATACCCAACAAATGATATAAATATGGGAATTGGTCATTCATGAATAGAAAATTATACTCACCATTAGATCACCATATGCCCAAGACTTATCAGTAAAAGATGGGATGGCCTTCACAATATTTTCCAATGACACCTTGAGGCATACTTTAGTAACAACAGGAGAACTTTCCATGGGCACAACGCTAGCTCCCTTTTCAGAAGAGCATCTTCGATAATCACGCACCTGGAGTGTTGCAGAATTGATACAAAGCTCAACCTCATAAACAGTATGCAGCATTAAACATATATATAATATAAAATGGTGATAAAATTTGGAAAATATTAAAATTTGCCAAGAGAAAAGAATGCAGAGAGTGCCAAATGGCATGTAAAAGCTCTCTGTAGTCAAAAGAAAAAAAACAAAAGAGGAGATGCCTATATGAAAGAGCTCCTTTGGCACAAGGAGTACCAAATAATTGAGACTCCTCGTCCTCGATGAATAGGTCAACACTGCAAACCAAACTAAAAACCAGAAGAAAATTTGTTCAACCATAAATTATTTCACAAAATAATAGATGGAAATTTGAATGTCGCCCTTAAAGGGAAAGCATATAAAAAGCAAACACAATTTACCTCACATGTAAGTGCTCCATCAACATACTTGGCAGGTATATCATCCAGAATATCCCCAGGCAAATGACCTGACTCAATGGCCTACAAATACATCATTATAGAAAAAGGAAGGTAAGAACATGAAATCCTTAACACAAGTAGAAAAATAAAATGTGATTAACAAATTAAGAAAATATAAGATGGTAAGACAAGGAATTTGAAGCCACCCAAGGAAAGGTCCCAGAAAAAAGTATAGTTTTGGGTCCTGTTTTTGTTTCCAACTTTGAGGTGCACAATGCGAGAAGGTGGAAACAAGTGGCTCAACCCCAGCAGCACTCAACTCAAATTATGAAGCTCAATTTTACCAGTATTTAAGAATTTGAATCAGGTCAAAAGTCTCGAAAAACTCAAATTATGAAGCTCAATTTTACCAGTATTTAAGAATTTGAATCAGGTCAAAAGTCTCGAAAGGTCAGCATGAGACTCTTGATACATGCATACAGGAATGCTTAGTGAAAATGTACTAAATGTCGAATGTCCCACTCAAAAATTGCAACCCTTTACCCGAACATAAAAGATAAAACTGAAAGAACAAGAAAGGTATAAAATGTTGAATTACCAAGAAAAGGCTATCAGATGACCTATCATATGGATGTAACAACTTTGGAAATGACTGATTGGCCGCATCATTCTGAAAATTCATAAATTAGAAACATAAAAGGTTGAGCTAGAAGATTCCACAATATCAAAATATCAACTGTTGTTTTAAACAAACCTCGAAGGGTTTTCCAATAGAATAACCATCTGGGAACAGGTTCAAAGTAAAAGAAACTTCCCTCTCTGTCAAAACAAACACCGCAATTCAACATTCAGGATTTGCACACAAAGATAAATGCCCAATACGATTTGATAACTGACCTGCTAATTTAAGAGCTTCGGATGAAATAGATGAATTGGGTACCCGAGAAATGTTTTCACCAGCCACAACAATGTCACTCTGTATAACAAAAATACCTTTAAGCAATCAACAAAATAGCTTAAAATTCTATAACATTGAAAAACTCCCACTGTTTGCATTGATACTTCAATTGAACCTGTTCAAATCAAAGACTATAGAGTTTATTTGTCACCTTACACACACTAGTTTACACGAAATGACAAATAAACACCGCACACACTCTATCTAGAGTTCACACCCAGGTTCGAACCCGGAAGCCACACTCGCACACACTCTATCTAGAGTTCACACCCAGAGGTTCGAACCCGGAAGCCGGTGTGCCCGCATGGCTGAAATTGCCAATGCAACCATGGCTGAAATTGCCAATGCAACCGGCAGTAGGGACAATTAAAGACGATAAAGTGCTAATTAAACACAAATCAGAGAAGGGTTTCAATTCCTAGCCTTAAATCCTTCTTAGATCCCCCTCCAATCGTATCCGAAAAAGTAAGGACCACAAAAACAGACACACCATCATATAAATAACAGCAAAAACGCAAACTTTTGAGATCAAAACGCGAGACCCGAAATTGAATTAGTGGTTTCGTCTCGAATTACAAGCGAATGAGTTGAATTGCGCATTGCTGATATTCATTACCTGGGATTTGGGATTCTCGGAATCGTCATCCTGGGAAGATTGAAGGGGAAGCGGAAGGGGCTTGGGGCGAAACCTAGTGCCAGTCTTTGAGACCTTGAAGGAAACACCCATTGGGGGAAGTGAGAATTTGGGGTAAAAATTGGAAGAGTAAAACCCTAAAACTAACAAACACGAGAGAGGGGGAGAAAGGTGAGAAGAGAGTGTTTATAATTATAGGCGTAGCCGCGTAACTAAGTAAATTGAGTTTCCATTCAAGTCGTCGTTACTCGTTAGGGAATGTGATTGAGAGAAAAGAAGAGAAGGCGTCGCAGATGAGCTCTGTTTGTTGGCTTCGTTTTATATTAATTAATTAAGGCTTAAATATTTTGTCAAAAAAAAAAATTAAGGCTTAAATATGTTTTAGGCCCCTACAAATATAGCGTGTTTTGGTTTAAGCCCCTGAAAAAAAAAATTAGTAAAAAACCCTTGCAAAATACACTCTTTTGGTATAAGCCCTTCTGTTAAAGGGCTGCTACACTGACGTTAAAAAAAACCTACGTGTCTGCCTAGGTGTCTTAAAAGTGCTGACCGTACATGTTGACTCACCAAAAACATAATTATTTTTCATTTATTGTTTTCCACATATTTCCTATTAAAAAAATTACTATTCATCTTCTTCCCCAACTTCATCATCCTCCTCTTCTCATTAACCCTAACTTCAACCCGAAACCCATAATTGTCCATCTTACGGGTTTTGTTTATATGATGGATTTTGTTCATTAGTCATTATCAAAACATAATCCAATGGCGAGGCATCTGAGTTTGTTTTGTGGGTTTGAAGGTTTTCTTGATTTGAAGATTGGTTGTATTTCCTGGTTTGGGGTTTTTGGATTTGAAGAATTTTTTTGGGTTTGAGATGAAGATCTTCAACCCTGAAACCCAGAAATTGTCCATCTTCAACCTCAAGCCCATCTTCACCTTCAACCCCAAACTCATCTTCAACCTCAAACCCATAAATTGTGCATCTTTATCCCCATGATTATTCACAACATCACCTTTGCTGATGCAACAATTTAAAAACCCCAAAATTTTCTCTCACTCCCCATTCTCTCACACAAAGTCTCCATCTGGGTATTTAAAAACCCCAAAATCCTCTCTCATTCTCCATTGGAGGTTCCAACGCCTAAGACTAAAGGCACCAGAAATGATTATGTTCATTAGTTCATTGTCAAAACATAATCATTTTTCTGGGTTTGTTCATTAGTTCATTATCAAAACATAATCCAATGCGAGACATCCGAGTTTGTTTTGTGGGTTTGAAGGTTTGCTTGATTTGAAGATATTGTTTTTGGTGGAGAGAGAGAGAGAGAGAGAGAGAGAGAGAGAGAGAGAGAGAGAGAGGATGAGGTGGTGGTGATGGTGTGGTGGTTATGGTGTCAGTGAGAGAGAGAAGTGAGTGGTTGTGTGGGTGAGAAAGGGAGAGAAGAAAGAGAATAATAGAAAAAAATTATGTTTTTGGTGAGTCAACATGTACAGTAGCACTTTTAAGACACCTAGGCAGACACGTAGGTTTTTTTTAACGTCAGTGTAACAGCCCTTTAACAGAAGGACTTATACCAAAAGAGTGTATTTTGCAAGGGTTTTTTACTAAAAAAACAATTTCAGGGGCTTGAACCAAAACACGATATATTTGCAGGGGCCTAAAACATATTTAAGCCATTAATTAATTATAGGTGTTGAGCGTGTCTTTGGTTATGCGGCGAAGAGAATTGATTCTGAGATAATTGATTTTGCAAAATTGATTTTAGTTAAAAGTAAGTTGAACGATACGTGATTTTTGTTTGGATACTTTTACAAAAAAAAGTGATTTTTGTCATCATTGTTGTTTGGATAGGTTGAATTAGAATTGCTTTTTTAAGTGTGAAATTACGAAAATGGATCTCAATTTAAAAATAACATTAAAAACTTAAAATTTGATAAAATAGACAACCAAAATACTAAATGAGCATGTAAAATATCTAAATTAATATTATAATTTAAATTGCAATGAAACTTAGTGAAGGAAAATTGTGAAAGATGTAAATATAGTAAAGAGCAACTATGGAATATCAAAATTTAGGGAAGGGCAATTAAGGAAGATGCAAATTTTAATATAATTTAAATATTTGTAATATAATTTAAATTATAGTTAGAGAATTGTTGTATAGTTTTAAAAAAGTAACAAAGATAAATATAATAAAGGATAATTATGGAAGATACAAACATGCAATGGTAGAATCAATTCTATATCACCTTAGAAGTTACAATTTCTAACTTCTAGTAAAATCAATTCTAGACCAATAAAATTGATTTTAGGTGTAAGAGCCAAACAAAAATTTAGCACACCAAAATCACTTTTAACCCTCCAAAATCAATTCTACCCCACTTTAGAAGTGTAACCAAACATACACTAAATAGGAGTTTGGTCCTCAAAGTTAACAAAATTTCTGTTTGGTCCATAGCATTAACACTATTACAATTTAGGTATTGATATTTTCAATGTTATTTAATCTAGTCCCTCAGTCAACCACTGTCGACCAACAATGTTAACGATGCTGATATGTTATATTTTTTCCTTTTGTGGCTTACACGTCAGTTGGACAAAATTGTAGGTCTAAATTGACAATCATTATCCATAAGTTTAAAATAAATTGCAAGGGCCACTTCTACATTTTCATCATCTTTTTTATGCTTCTCTTGTATTCTTCATCTATTTCTAAGACAAGTCTTAACTCAATTTGTCCTTTCTTTGCTTGTCCATTTTTTTAATGTAGTAGGTCTATAATTTGTTGTAGAATTTTTTAGGGTTTCATTTGGGAAAAATTTGTAACCTAATCTTTTACTAGGAAGAAGAAAATTGTGGATGATTTAATGGGTGAACAAAAGAAGAAGATAGAGGACTCCGTGATTTTTTTTGGTGACTTAGAGGACTTCATAATTAAACAAAAAGAAGAATGAAGAAATCATCAGCAAGCTTATGGCCACATTTTTAGGGTTTCAACCTTTATGTTGTTTCTATATTCTGATATGGTTTGGGTTTTTGTATGTTGATATTCGAAGCAAAAGTATTTACCCCAAAAATCAACTTAGTTAACTCGAAGTTAGCTTAGAGTTTCCTGTCTTTCTTGTTAAATCAAATGGTTTTTGTATGTAATTGATATTCGGAGGAAAAGTACTTACCCCAAAAATCAAACTCACTTTGATTTCTCATAATCTCACTGAGTTCTTTGATGTTTGAATATATTCAGTTATTTTTTTCAGATCTCTAATAACTCAAATGGTTCACCGTGCTTAGGCTATAAACTCGAGATGTTGTATTTAAACTCAATCATCTAGCTTAGAAGCCAATTTTGTAAAAAATAATGTGAAATATTAGTACCACATAGTTTGTCTCGACTTTTACCATGAATCTCTACACACTTTTCCTATGCTCTCTTGAGAATCGAGTGGATAGTATTTTTCCTACTGGAGGAAAAAACAATAAGCCTTACTACGAACTAGCACCGTTGTTATTAGGAATTTTGTTAATTTCATAATGGGGAGGTAATATATAGGGTCGACCCAAAAATCTTTTCTAGTGGGTGAGATTTGAAGTAAATTTTAGTTGCGATCTTTTTCTTAAAGTGAGGAACTTTAGGTTTAGTCATTTTGTCATTATATTTGGTATTTTTGCTTTATAAAGCTAAAATATAAAAAATTCCCAAATTTTTAGAACCTATATATTTCATACTTGTAAAACTTAATTTGCTAAAATTACACACCATGCTTATTTTATTTTTATTTGCTTGGTATATATTAAATAAATTTTAAAAGTTCATATCATGCTTCAATAAATATTTAGAACAAATTTCATAAGTTAACAACTTAATATTAAATAAATCTTTAAAAAAATACTTAATATTAAATAAGTTTGTTGAAACATAATATTAATATTACAAGCTAATGCCATGAGGATGAGCATACTTGACTTTTAGGAAAAGATGTACCAATTATATATATTTGAAATAAATAATATTCTCAATAAGATTGGTAGCCTCATGGTAGTGCTCAACATTTGCTTTCAATAGGTCAGGGGTTCAAACCCCACTAATGACATTTTTGTTGAGGGTTTTGAGTCTCTTTTGTTTTAAGTAGTTTAGAAATAGTCCCACATCGGATAGAATGAACAGAACATGGAGGAAATGAGATATAAAAGTAAGGTGTATGTCAATGGGAAACATACTTACCTAGATGGCAATCACTAGTGGGGGCTTGCATTCGCGCGGTCCCTCCCAATTACAGTTCAAAGATTTGATAAAAAAAATAATAATAAAAAAATGGACAACCCGGTCCGGTTTGAGCCGGGTCGCCGGTTTTCCCCAAAACCGGCCGGTTTCCACCGGTTCCCACCGGTTTGGTGCATATCCGATCCAAAGGCTTGACCGGCTCGGTTACCCCCCCGGTTCCCGGTTCGACCGGTCCGACCGGCCGGGCCGAACCGGTTTTTAAAACACTGAAAGCTACCGACAAATATTTCTTGTTGGTGGACCTAAAGCTAACGCTTCATTAGCCTTACCCCTAGGCCGCTGGTTATATAATTTAGATATCTGAGGTGGGGGGGGGGGGGGGCCTTAAATTTCATATACCTTTATCTATTGAGCAAGAAAAAATAATCAGCGTTAGATTCATGATCTAGAAGTTGAAGGAAATGTTTATGATGAAAAAACATTGTAAGGGAGAATCCAAATGACAAAATTGTCAACGATGATGTTGATGGAGCAAATCATTGATGATGACGGATTGGTTCGGTTGGTTCGGTTTTTTCTAAGACAAAACTTAATTTAAAACGAAGTTAAAATTAACAAACATAAAAAATGGCTAACATAAATCTTTAAGAAAAAATCTACTCAAATATATATAGTATATAAATTACGCTCTTTTAATTCTTTTAAGATAGTTAATACAATGTTTAAAAGAATTTGAATTAAATATTTTATTGTAATTTTTAAATATAGCACAACAATATGGATTGTTTGTAAGTGAGTCAAAGAATTAATTGTATTTGAGCTAGTAAGTGAGAGAGAGTTGAGTTTTAGTTGTATTTGGGCTAATCAGTTAGTAAGGAATGTTGTAAGTCAATAAGTCTTAGTGTTACTTGCGGTTTGGTTTGGTTTGGTTCGGTTTCTATAATCAAAACCGCGAACCGAACCAAACCGCGCGGTGCAATGAGAAAAAGAACCGAACTAAACCAATAAGAAGCGGTTTTTTGCGGTTTTCGGTTCGGTTTGGTTCAGTTTCAAGCTAGGGTATCTATAAATGATGAGTCAGATAATGATGAAGACGATGTTAATGAATAGCGTATTTACCTCGGTTTGTTTACATGGTTGTTGTTTTGTTACTTTAAGAATGTTGTCTAGAAACAATATTTATTTAATCTAGTTTCTAACATGGGATCACAAATTTTGTTTCATGATTTCTTCTTGAAGTGATATGTTGTGCAATATATTATATGCTATAGATACTTAATCTAACTCGTGTATTACATGGTGTGTGATTTAGTTTTCTTTTTAAAAGTTAATAACACCAACCATCATTTCTGAAAATAATAATAAAAGTTATGCCATTCTAAATTCTTTTATTCGAATTCGTATTTTGTTTCTCCTCGTACCAAATAGCAGTTCTCATTTTTTTGTAAAGAGTGATTCTGTTTTATTGAGTGGGTAACAATATATAAGTGATACCTATATAGAGTACAAGGAGGATCTAACACATTAATTATGTATGATTTGCTGACTCATAATCTAGTCAGTGTCTGCTAATACATATTAAACCTGTTATTCTAACATTTCCCCTCAAGCCGGAGCGTATATGTCATATGAGCCCAGCTTGTTACAAATGTAGTCAACTCAAGAGCCTTTGAGAGACTTGGTGAACATATCGGCCAGTTGGTCACAAGACCCAACAAAATCAGTTGTGATTTCTCCTAAGAGTATTTTCTCTTTGACAAAGTGACAGTCTATCTCTATGTGCTTCGTCCGTTCATGGAAGACTGGATTTGATGCAATGTGAAGTGCTGCTTGATTGTCACATATGAGCTTTGTATCCTGGAGGTCTCTTAATTTCAATTGCTGGCGAAGCTTCCTAAGCCATGTAAGTTCAGAGGCAGCTAGCTCGATATTCAACTTCGGCACTGGACTTGGCCACTGTGTTTTGTTTCTTACTTCTCCTTGAGATCATATTTCCTCCGATGAGGACCCAATATCCATATGTGGATTTCCTATCTGATGGTGATCCTGTCCAGTGAGCATCTGAGTAGCAAGCGGTTTTCGCATTGCCTTTATCTTCATATAACTCCCTGGTGCATTTTTGATATACCGAAGAATGCAGATGACTGCATCCCAATGACTATCACAAGGAGCATTCATAAACGGACTTACAACACTTACTGCAAAGGTGATGTCTGGTCTGATAACAGTGAGGTAGTTCAGTCGGCCTACAAGACGTCGATATCTACCCGGGTCTTTCAATGGCTCCCCTGACCCGGAAGAAGTTTGACGGTGGGATCCATAGGGGTATCAACAGGACGACAATCAAGCATACCTGTCTCAGTGAGGATATCCATAGCATACTTCCACGGGTTAATGGCACTTCCTGTAGTAGATTGAGCAACTTCAATTCCCAAGAAGTATTTTAGAAGACCCAAATCTTTTGTGCTAAATTGTTCAAAAAGATGGATTTTGAGCTGTTGGATACCTTCTATATGTCATCCCCAATAATTACGATGTCATCTACATATACGACAAGAAAGATGCGTCGTCCAGTAGAAGACTAGATGGTGAAAACAGATGATACCATGTAAAGAGGAGGAAAGGAACCTCAGCTCTGATGCCATGTAAAGAGTGATTCTGTTTTATTGTGCGAGTAACAATATACAAGTGATACCTATATATAGTACAAAGAGGATCTAACACATTAATTACAAATGATATGCTAACTGATAACCTAGTCGGCGCCTACTAATACATATTAAATCTACTATTCTAACATTTTTTTTAAAAAAATTCTTATTTTAGATGCATAAGCTTAAAATAATCAATGATATTCATGTTATATGCAAGGAAAGGAAAAATACAAGCATGCATTGAAAAAATAAGTACATAAATAAATAAAATTCTGTTTTTTTGGATAACAAATAAAATTCTGATTTCAATAAGACAAATCCTTCCTTTTAAGCGGATACACCCTAGAGCTAATATTGGCGCCAAACTTCAAAGGGTATTTCGGTAATTTTAGTGTTCAAATTGTCATTGCATTTTAGCCACGTCCTCTTGCTTCTCTGAGCCAACAGTGTCAGGTTTTCATCTTTCTCTCTTTCTCGTTTTCTTTCTTTCTCTCACTGTTTCTCTCTTGTTTGTCTCTCACACTCTCACTTTCCCAACCTCCATTTCTTCCTCTCTTTTCCTTCTCTCTCTTTCTTCTTCTGGTTCCCCTATTTCTCGTCTTCTTCCCCTTCAGTTTCTCGGCCAAACCCCAAATCGTGGCTTCTGTAACGCACATTGGGACCAACTCGAGTTCCCGATATACCGAAATTTCATTCAATTCGCACAGCCCTAAGAAGTTGAAAGAGAAAGGAGTTGTGAGAGAGAAGAGAGAAAGGAATTTGCGAGGGAGAAGAGAGAGGAGTTGCGAGAGAGAAAGAGCCGCAAAATAAAGAGAAGAGAGAAGAAAAGGATAGAGAAAGAAGAAAACGAAAAGAGAGAAGGGAAGTCGAGAGAAAGAGAGAGGTGCGACCATGAGAGAGGTAAGTGTTGGTTGCGGTGGTTGCCGGAGGGAAGGTTGGTTGCGGTGGTGGTGGGTCTTGATGGCTGTAAGTGGTTAATGAGAGGCTGGTGTTGAGTGAGAAAGGAAAATGGTGGTGAGAATTTGGGATGGTGGTGAGGAGAGAGTGTGGTGTTGATGGGTGGTGGTGTATGAGGAGAGCTCGCCGGAGTTTATGGCCGCGGTAGTGGTGGTCCAGCGGTGAAGGATGGTGGTTTCCGGCGATGGTGGCGGTTGTCTTCATTGTGTTGTTTTTCACGCCGCTCTTCGTTGAGTTCTATTTACACTAACCCCCTCTTTTGATTTTTCTCTTGTCTTACTTTTTGCGCAGCAGGTGAATGTGTCTTACTTTCTCTGATTCTTCTACAATACATCTTGAACATGATGTTTATTACCACTCTCATTCTGATTGATTTTGATATCTACTTGTAAGTATCCCTTTCCCTCTTTCTGGATTTTTCTTATTTCGTTTTAAGTTTTTTACTTTACTTGAATTAGGTTTTTGTGTTGTTTATTCTGTTGTTTAAGGTTTATTGGTTGGGTTATCTTTTATTGGTCTTTTGTTTCTTTACTTTGTTTGGATGAATTGGGTTGATAAGAGATGATGATGATGATGCAGTGTTTAGGGATAATATCAGTGTGTAATGATACTACCTAGGAATTGGGATTGAGAATTACCTTAGATTGAAAAGTTATGTAGTGATGCACTGATTTGTTAATGCCATTGTTGAGATTCTTGCTAATGGCATTGTTGAGATTCTCTCTGTTTATAGGTCTGCGATTTTGCACATTGAGCAGTTGCTATTGTCTGAAACCATGCCCATCTTGGCAACAATTACTCGAGGTCTTAACAAGGTAAATTTATCTAACCCTTCATTTTTATGTTTGGTTTGATGGTGACTTTGATTTTGATGTGTTTTTCAGTTTTTTTTTATCCTTTTGCCACCTTTGTATGAGCTTATTCTTGAGATTGAGCGTGATGATATTCGTGGAGATCAACTTCTTAATCTTCTGCATAAAAGATGTCACTGTGGAGTGCCTGAATTAAAAAACTTGCATACAAAGGTATGAAATATGCAGTTCTTTTCACGCATGATATTCTTGGTATTGCTAACATATTTGTTATATCATTTCCAATCGTGTGATCTGTATACATTTTGAATTCTATATTAGACTGTTAGCCAATAAGCATTTACTGATTTTAGAAAATAAATTAAGGTGTGAAGAATAGAAATATCGAAAGTTATAATGTTGGATTGAGTTGCAGGTTATTGAAGAGTTTCTTTTAGGGATCAGGTTGTTTTATTATGGTGTGATTAGTCTCTAGAATGTGTAGCCCTTTTGTATAAATCTTCAGATCACACTCCCTACTAATTATTATTTTCTCTTCTGGTTATTGTTGTCCAAAGCTTAGGCTTCTTTGGCATGGGCATCAGGTTATGTATAACCAGCTTGCATCATGAATGGTTTATGGGAATCCTTCAAGACCAGCATGGGGAATTTTTCATCCAAATTAAGGTAACTCAATATTAGTTTCTGGTGTGTATGCCGTTGATATGCTTGTATGTGTAGCTCTGTGTGTATGCATATATTGTATTCTATCTTGTGTCACAATTGTAGGGGTACACTGATCAAACGGTATCCTATAGCTTGTATTGCAAATGTGGTGTTTATATCTATGTTGTCTCTTTGAGTGGCAGATGGCTTCAGGTATGACAATGCTAAATTCATTATTATTTTCATTCTTATTAAGAGCATACCAACAATAGTCCTGCATTTTTCATGTTGGGCGTCCCCATTTTGCAGGGTCAGTAGCATTTTCATTCTAACTATTGTTTTCTCCTAGGTGCACTACAAAGTGAAAGTGGCCTAATGGGTTGTAATTGCATAACAGTTTATGGCTATCAGCGCGTTTATCTTCACTTAAATCATCTATTTCTTTTATGTTTAAACTTCAGCTGTAAGGTTAATTTGACTTGTAATATGAATGGATTTGGTGGTATTATTATTTGTTTTAGGGGACTTCACCATTTCTCCTGTTACATTTTTTTTGCTTTGAAAGTAAATTTATTAAACTTTGTCTTACTTGGATATATCACTTAGTGTGGTAACCCTTCTACAATCCTACATGACTCACTAATAAGTAATAGTTTCATTTTTTAGCCTCTAAATGGCAAAATGTCAAATAGAACAGCTTGGGAGTATGATCCATTCCACTGATTGTGTCACCTCTTAAAAACTACTAATTTTAAGCATGGGTAATATTGCATTCCTTTAAGTATACCATCTATGGTTCATTCTTTTACTTGAAGAAAGAATTGCTACCTAGTGTTGGATGATGAAGGGATTGATATTCTAGCTTTTTACAAGCAAAAATGAGCTCCCCTTTTAGCTAGGATCTGTTATAGGTTAAAAGGCCATATTTTATGTACTCAAACATGGCTTTTAGACCCTTCACTTGGCCATAGTTGTCTTCGTTTTTTGTTTTCCTAATTGTTTGCTTTAATTTACTTTTTCTTTTTTTGTGATATCAATTTGGGTATGCTGAAATTATGAACATGTTATTTTCAAGTGTTAGTTTATTTTGCTTTGCAACATTATTTTCATTTGGGATTATTGGTTGAGGAGGAAAAAATTAATTCTTTTTTCTTGTGAGTAATTTATTAATGAATGAAGGTGAATAGAGGGAAGGTTGAAAAGCAAAATGGAGACCTTTAAGAGAATGAGCAGGGAGCTGAACGACATTGAGGCCTGGGAAGCAACAATTAGGAAATCAGCGAGTCCAAAGAAAAGGGCAAATAGCATCTTCACATATGTCTTTAGTAGTATATGTGCTCTAATATTGTTATGCATTTTTCTTATTATACTAAAGTTTATGCCTTTAGTAGTATATATGTGCTCTTATACTAAAGTTTTGAAACCTTGAATTTTACCTTTGTGCTTATTAATCTAACTACCATTTTCTGCTTTTGTAGATATCTAACAAATTTTGATAAGAACTTGTGCTAGCAAGGCAAAGAGTTTTGACTTGAAGTGAGGTGTACCAAGAAAATGGTTTTTTTAGTACAAACTTGATGATTACATGCACAAACAATTGATTGACAATACTCATATTACAAAGAAGCAACAATTCTGTAATAGTTTTGCAAATGTAGTTAATATTATAGTTTGATAAGCATCTACTAGACTCTGTATTTGCAAATGTTATTTATTTTTTGTGATTCATTTGATCATTGTTTATCTCATTCTTTCTATTTTTATTACTCTAAAAAAATCAATTTGTGTTTTTTTTAAGCAAACAATTTGTGTTGACAACAAAATATTTTATATTTACATTTTTTCTCTTTGATTTGTGTTGACAACAAATCATTTTATATTTACATTCTTTCTCTTCGAAAGTGTAATAATAGCAAAGTTTAGATGTCAAAAAAAAAATAATCGCAAAGTTTCTAATCCTATCTTTAATATTTATTTAACTTACAAGAGTCAAAAAGATTAAAAGTGGTAGTAAGACATCACATCTCTCTATTGATTAGGCTATGTTTTGATGTATGTTCTTGGTTTTGTAATATTATTATGACTTATTGGTGTGCTTTATTACTTAAAGTTTTTCTTAATATGTGATTTTTAGTTATATTAATTGTTAATTAAAAGAATTAATTTAATCAATACTAGCTCTCCCCCGTGCCCGCATGGGTGATGAGGCTAGTATATACAACTAAGGAATATTTTTCAAAGAATAAGTTACAAGAAAATTTCACAGGACACGCTTTTAGCCGTAAGCACAAGGGGGTTCTTATCCTAGTTTTGTACAGAGAAAAATAATAACTACGTCAATAACAAAATGTAAGCGTTTTTTAAAGCATTTCATCCTTTCAAAACTGTAGCTCTAGAAAAAGCACCGGATCTAGTTATTATGCTCAAGGGGCAATGATCATTCGTGTGTAATCTCCATTTTGCAGATTGAGTATTCCCTCTCAAACAATAAAAACTCCTACACGTCAAAAGGCAAACATCTGGTCAGTCCCAAAATTGACAAAATAAGAGTTATTTTCGTAGCTAACCTGCATATATTTTTGTGTACATGAAATCCAGTGGCAGTGCATACATAAATTGAGATATATGTATAACTAGGTGTTACTGTGGTGTTGTTATTCTAAACAATATTTTGCACCTTGTGACAATGAAATCAATAAAAAATTATTATAATAGGTGTCTAATAGCATTTTAAAAAGTGGCAGGTATCTAACTTGATTATTCATGCCTTGGTTTTGGTCTACAGTGTTCGTGAGAAATATGAGCAAATAATGAAAAGAGTAATGCAAGGTCACAATCACATGAATCCTCAAAAAAGGCATAAAACAGAAGAAAACACAGCGTTAAGTTTAAAGTAGGAAGCCTTAATAATTCTTTGAGAACAAGAAATATTATCTTGCCTGTAATTGCTGTTGGCTAAACAAGTGAAGAAAGCGAGTCTCAGGACTGCCAACCAGTTCAATCAAAGTATCGTGGCAATCAGACAGGACTCCTGATCCCACGAGAGAAACAGAAACCTGTGGATAGACAAAATTGCACATAATAAATCACCAAAAAATACGGAAATATTTTGTCTAAAAATCATCATAAACATATCCAGTTTAGAAACAATTAACCACTCAACTAATCAATGATGTTCACAACGTGGTTAATGAGTGATATTTGATTAACCACCTACTACTCTTTAGAGGTAAGATGTTCTTAGATTGAAAAAAAAAAGCTATCTGGAATTCTTTTTTAGTAATTTTCCCCATTGAAAGAAAAATAGATGTTAACGCCATCTCTTGACTTACTTGCATTCCACGAAGAATGACTTCCGGGAGACAGCACCTACGACAAAGTCCTCTTACAATGTATGTTGCGGGGCAGTCTAAGGTGCCATCTTTGTCAGAATACCAAGCATCCAATCGGGATATTTCCATTGTAACTCCAGCTTGAAACCGGGGAAGCTCACCTGCAATAGCAAATAACAAAGCTCAGATGCAAAGGAAGCTACAAGAATAATTATTCTGGGAAAGGGTGAGTGATGAATAGAAAATTTTATTAGGATAAAGGAAGCTCAGATGCAAAAAGTGTTATCTGGGACGATAACAGGTATATTGAAAAAGGAGAAAATGCAAGGCACCAAATTAAACTAAGATAAAAGAGACCACAACTAAACATCAAAAGAAGGAACTTGCATCCCGTTAATTGGCTGGGCACTAAAGCTGAAGAAAACAATTTGCTCAAAAAAACAAGCTTCTTAAATAGAAGCCAGTCGCCTATCTATTTGTCAGTATTCCTCTTACTTAATCATGCCTCTGCATATCTATTTGGGAAACTCTATGGTACTTCACATCGAATAGAAGCCAATCGCCCAGTCTCATCCCTAATTAGCCACTGAGCCATAGAAACCTCCTTAAAAATGTATTATACTCCAACAAAATTCACCAAATACTAGAAAAATTGCACATTATAAAAATTTAAGCCTCTTCAATTCTACCAAAGCCACTAAAGCCAGCCACCGAAATTTGGTCCAAGGAAAGCAAAGACCTAAATAAAGCATACCATTGTGAAAAAACTTCCAGGGACTAAAGAGAGAAGCTCATATTGCTATATGTACATCCCCCCATTCTGATCTAAGCCAAACACAATTAATACCATCCATCAATTTAATAATATTACTAAATGAAGCTCGTGTGGTGAAAAAACTTCCAGGGACTAAAGTGAGAAGCTCAAATTGCTGCTATATGTACATCCCTCCCGTTCAGATCTAAGCCAAACAAAATTAATAACATCCATTAATTTAGTAATATTGCTACCTTTAAAACCAGCAGCGATAATGGTGCTAAGAATACCACCATCATTTAAATCATGCGGTCCAAGTCCATCTCCAACTATTGCTAGGCAACGAATAACAACATCAATGCAATAATTGTCCCTTGAAGATATAGAGACGTTCACCTACAAAAAGGTTAGACTATAAGCAAAGTAGAAGATAACAATTAATTATGTAAGAGAGTAACACATCAAAGAAAGGTTGGAAAAACCAGTCCAAGATGAATTATCGTCATAAAATACAACCAATGAAAAACATGTATTAAACAAATTTGATTTCTTACCCAAGCAAATCTTTGAATTGAATCATCTGCTCTGTGGCAAACTTACTCTCCTCTTAAAGCAACAAAAACATTCTTTTTTTTTAATTTACATAAAATCTTGTCCTTATCTTTCATAAGTTCTCCTTTTTACTATTTTAAAAAAAAAGGACTGGGAATTTCATTAGAAGATGCAGAAAAGTAAGCAAAATGAATAAAGAAATAGAACAAAATCATCAAAATAATACATCCATCGAAATAGAAATACACTTCTCTCTTTTGTAGCTGGTTGGAGAAAATATACATATTTTTAAGGCCATATTTTGAAGCTCACATATATTTTCAGATAAATAAGTGTTTATGGACTCTTGGTGTTCTGCATATGATTTCTTTAAGGGGGTTTCCTTAATTAGTATGCAGTGAAATTGAGAAAGGAAAATGCTTCAGACTTTAGCCAAGGAAGTTGTTATGGTTGCATGAAAAGGAAAATTACGGAAATAGTTTTGTATATATTTTGGATAAAAGGATTAGCATGGGGACTAAAATCATAATCTGAAATTGAAAAAAATTAAAAGTTATCTGAATATGCTTTTGCTGAGACTGTTCTGAATTGGTTAAAACTTACATACATAATATTATTTACAGACACTAAGTATCAAGAACTGATCAAACGTAAATTCTATTGAAACTATAGGATTTAGGTCTGGAAGGAGAAAAATAAACAAAATAGAATAATAAATTATGTTGATATTGTTGTGAAGGATGTGATCCAGACTACAATGTAACAACCCCCATTTATACTAATACTAGACTCTTAATCCTAATTAAATAAATAAAAAATCATGAAATATAATGAAATATGGATACCACCCTTGCAAGATAATGAAACATACTCTAAAATATTCTAAAGATACAATAATGATATTGAGTTAATTTCTAGATTTTCTACGACTCTCCGTCAAGCATAGACGGACCCAATGTTAGCCAAGGCGTGCAACTACACCTGCTAGATCTAGAACAAAATGTACGTATCATAAAAAAAATTATAAAAAATTACAGGTAATAAATTAATTTTTTTGTATTCTATTCCCTCCATTTCTATATATTTTCACCCATTGAACATAGATTTAATATTATGCCCCCACTGACTCGGAGTCCTCGGTCCGCCACTAACCTCAAGCTAGTATGTTTTGCCAAAAAATAAGTAAACCACTTCCCCTCAAGTTAAAGCTTACTAAGCAATTAGCTCTCGGTCTAAGACCATCACCCTTAAATTGATATTTGCAGGATTAAAGTTTTCGGTGGTTGAACATACATACCATTAGCTGTCGATTTAAGACAACTTCATCATCGACAGACATGTAAAGGGCACTCGTCAATGCAGTGCATACAGTAGCATCTGGACACAAACATTCTCCAGATGGCAGGCAGAGCATTGCAGTTGCATGAAGTTCAAGGAAAACAGGTTCAGCAGATTCATATATATGATCAATAGAAGCCAGCCACTGTGTTTCTCTTCCTATATAGAGAAAAGGAATCACAAATAAGTCAGTAGCTGACAAGTCAATGTATTCATTTTCAAAACCACAGAAACAGAAGTTTCATGATTGATGATGCATTGCTAAATTTGGATATTTTCCTCACAGCATGATTTATGTGCAAGCTTGTAAATTCAACTTACTTTCTAGCAGGGAAAGAGATGCATTCAGTGTTTCCCCGGCTGCTGAAATAGCCCTTTCCTTTTCCTCTTGTGACAGTTCAGAGACAGGAACTTCTGCGTTCTCTACTTCAATTTTAAGCCAATTGCGGTAGGTTGCATCGCAGGAGTAATACTCACGCTAGTAAAATGCAGAGTGAATGTAAATATTGAGTACTATTATCAAGCCACAAATGATGTGACTGAAGTTTTAAAATTAAATTGGGCAAGTATAATTCAGTATACCCAGTCTTCAAACTCCCTCAGATCCTCAAAAACATTATATTCCTCAGAGGTCTCAAGAGTTTCTGCAAGTTGTTTCAAGGGCTCAGCAAGAAAACCAAGTGCTGTGTGGGCACCTATAGGCATTGCTGGTACTCTCCACATCGAAATCAAGGCAAATTCTCTGAAGAGTATATTGCTATATGGAAGGGAAAAGAGGGTTAAAATTCAGAATGATGGGGCAAAATTAAATTGCTAGGGCAAAAACGCAGGGATGCATTAAATTTCCTGCAAAGTCAAAAATATGTGCACTAACATCCAGCAGGAGGACTGGAAAGATCAGGTTCTTAGTTCTAGGATATTCAAATACTCATATTCCAAAATGCAACAGCACAGCAAAAGTCTTTTTCCCACTTGTTGGAAACGAATGCCAAATACAATGAGAATAGGCACTCAATACTGACAAGATATGAAAAACATTTGTCCAATTATTAGAAGGTAAAAGGTCAAATATTCCCAAGTTTGGCCACTTTCAATTGTTTCAGCTTACAAGCACAGTTTGTCAGAAAATCCAACATGATGCATTACTTACCTATGTACCAATGCTCGGAGAAGAAGTTTTTTACTAACATCATTGACATCAGTAATAGTTGATGGTGGTGTGAAGCAAAGCCACTGGATGGTTTTAGCTTTTTGTAGACTCTGCAGTCTGTGCTGTTCTGCAACGTCTGACAGGTCATCATATTTGCCAACCTTGATCTCTCGAGATCTCAACAAAACTCTGTTCCAAATAGATTTGTTTTGAAATGCAAATGCTTCATATGTACATGAACATTTTTTGAGGAAAATTTCATAGATTATAAATAAAGCCTAGTACCTCTCAATAATGTCTTCAAAACTGCCCTTAGATTCATCCAAAGAAGAAAATGGTAAATATTCCATAGCAGAAAGGAATATCTTGTATTTGACATGTACGCTGTTGAATTAAACAAACAACATAGTATAGTTAGTTACAAAACAACAATGGAAATAGAGAAAAGATATTATTGCTTGATTGTATGTGAACTTATTCTTAATGTTTTGGGTCTAACTCAATCCCACAAAACAGACTTGTAAAGTGAGGGATCAGGGATGTCTTTCTTTATAAACTATTTTCATACCTTATCTCTAGTCTATGTCGGACTTGGGTTTTTCTCAATACACCTCACGCCTAGCACAATTGGGTTTGGTGTGTGGATAATAATGGTGGGTCTAACTTTGGATAGGCTTTGATACCATCTTAATATTTTGGGTCTAACTCTTTATTGCATGCCAAGAGAAATTGTCCCATTTCTTTCTTTTTCATTTTTATCTATCCAAACAATACATGTTTTTAACCTAACTTTTCTTCATTCTCTCTTTCTAATTTCTCTTATTTCTTTCCTCGCTACTTCTTCAATCAGCCAAACAGAGCATTAGAAACTTGCAGAACAGACGCCGCCCTTCCATTTCCCACATTAATTCCCAACCTAAGCTTATTCATTTGCTCTCGATTGCGAAAGATCTTAATAGGAGATTAACCATGAGGTCCGTCGTCAATAAAAACTTGATTAGATCCCCCATCAGATAGAGTCGCGTGATTTTTTTTATTGTATTAAAAAAGAACAGCCGGAAGGAGAGAATCAAGGAGACCTGCTGTGCAGCCTAAGTTCCATCATGTGAACAAAAAGGTCTATGCAACGGTGACGTGCAAGCTGAGAAGCATATATGCCCACCAATTCTTCATGCTCCTTTGAAAACAGAAAGAGGGCGTACCTGTTTTTTTTCCAATTTAGTCAATCAATAAAGTGATGCAAATTTCCATTCAATCCATAAAATTTCTCAGCTGCCATCATTCACTTTAGATTATGTTAAGATAGACTAGAAAATCATGCAATAAAAAGGAAAGCTTAGGAAATCTTCTAAGGACGGAGATGCCGTCTTCAATCTTTTGTCAAGTTGTTAACTTGTATAGTATTATTTAAGACAAAAAGAGTGAATAACTTCATATAAAATTACTTACATGTGTAGAATATGATCACCTACGCTCAGAATCTTCTCCCTGAAAGCACCTTTCACTTCCTCAGCAAGCAAATATCTAAGCACAAGGACTAGATGGGCACCAAACCGTATCATTTGAGGATCTCCATGAGGCCTGTGAAAAGGCACAAAAAAGAAAAGTCAACTGACTCATACCAACTGGAAGGTCCTCCTAAAAGGAAAGTAAAAACTGGTATAGTTTTATTGAGAAACCACTAATATACTTTGCTCTCCTTCATTAATATTGTGGAGATATCAGCTTAGGGGAACATTGTACAGGTTAAACTATCTTTGTATAGACTGAAAAGGAAAGAAAAGAATCGGAAGCTCTTCAAGAGTCTGCTAGGTAGCCTCCCTTCCCAAACGTTAATCAATTCTGGCTTCTGCTCTCTTCTTTACTTCCCTCTCAATTTCCACACAATGTCACAATCACAACTCCTCTCCATTCCTTTGTTTGCCTTCCACCTCCCACATGGGCAGGGTGGTTGCAGCCTTAATTCCATCCTGGGAACTTATTCATATAATCCTTGCTGCCTTGAATTTCCAATACCCTGCTTTTCTTTCTGTACTAATAATTAATATGCACCTCTTATGAGATCTAATCTCCTCTTCCTCCATCCAATCAAGCCTCAAATTCAAAAACACAGTTTAAAAAATAATCCCTTCCTTTTTTCATAAAATCCCCTTCCTGAAAATTCTCCTATTTTCTCTTTGATAGATTACTTTTTACTAATAATAAACATTTTTATGTTCTATGTTTTCCTCAGTCTATAATCCAGATAAAATTTCTTGATACCATATCATCATGTTATATGCAAGTGGGAATTAAGCATGCAAGAATTCCACGTATTGAAAGGATCTCGGAAATAAATCAAAGCATCCGAAAATAAGATCATTTTTATTTGACACTCAACAATTTTTAGGTATAGTGAAACTGAGTTTTTACTCAAGCAAAACAACCATACGAACAAAACAAAAAAAATAAAAGATGATTATTTTATAATATATCCATTATTCCATCACCAGCTCAAAGTAATTGCACGTATTAATATGATAACAATAACAAATAATATTCAAAACATAATTAGTGAGAAAACATACTTCCTCTGGTCTTATTTATAAGAAAAACTTGTAGTTTTTTTATGTTTATTGAATAACCAATGTATATGGTCTATATTATAAACCAGATACATCAGTTATTCAATGAACTTAAAACTGCAAATTTTTCTTATAAATAGGATCAAGGGAGTATATTTAAAATTTACAGTAATTCTAATTTAAAAAATAATTTTACAGTCAGGCGTGTCTCTAAAGATGGCATTGCAGGAACCTATTTGGGCAGTTATTGGAATGAACTTCTAAAATTCATATCATAAAAAGTACTTTTACAAGTGCATCTGAATGACGCACAGAATTATGAATATGGGAAATAGCAGTAGAAATACTTACCTAACTACATTTTGATCATCTTCCGAAGGTGCTATCCATGACCATATAAGGTCTAGTACATGTGGTATGTCCCCCAGCATTAAAGTCATCTGTCGGGCAATGTACAGCTTAGGACATCAGTAATAAACATAGGTAGATAAAGAGAATAAAAAAGTAGTTTCCTATTATCTCTCTGTACCAGAAGTGGTTGCACCATCGAGTTTTTTTTTAATTGAATAAAAGATTGAAAAAAGAATTAGCTAAAGATCACATCCTTGTCTCTCCTTTTTTCTTATGAAAGCCAAAACACTCTAAAATGTTGGAATATGCAACTATTTCAAAAACTGGTGATAAAAACTCCAAAAGCAACAAAATATTTTTTAAAGAACTACCTGAATTTGTCGCTGTTGCTCCTTGCACTGCCGGGTAACAATTTCATGTATCATTTCCCTAGATATAACAGATTGGTAAGAGTAATAGACAACAGAAAAACAAAGGCTACAAATGTGATAAGAATCATAAACCTACCCCGAATGAAGTTTTTGCAGAAGGGATGAAAGTTGTCGTGGTTGTTGATTCAAAACTTGATTAGGCCAATTTTCAGGTCCATTTGAAGGCTCAAAGGAACCATCAACATGTCCAGGACTTCCGTCAATTACATCTCCAAAAGTTCTATGTTGATCAACTCCCCCTGGCAGTGAACGAGTGACTTCCAAGTCTACCTGCACATCTAGCCAAGACTTCGCCATTGCCCAGCATGCTGACTGTAAATGCAAATGTTACACGATAAATCGAGTTTCAAACAAGGACAGTTGGATTGTACAAATAACAACATAATAGTTTTACATACTTTATGGAGGAGATATACAAACTAGAATGTGACGATTAGGCTTAACTACCTCTACCATATAGACAGTCTTTAGTTTTCCTATCTCTGTTCTAAATCTTGCCAATCAGACACATGGTATGCATCTTGAAGGCATTTTCTCAGGGGTTTTTGAATGAATGAATAAAAACGTTTGCAGTAATTAAAATTAAATAAAAGAATACCTCCCAGTCTGTGCAGAGGGGAAGCATCCGTTTGACATTGCTACATTGGGCTGCATACACAGCGGCTTCATATTTCCCACCAAACTCTGCTATTTTCTGCAAAACAAAGGAGTTAATAGGAAGTTTTATTCTTGCCTAAATAAATAAATAATTGAAAATGCCAATTATAAAACTTTTGTACGAAAAAACTGGAGAGGAGGCTACTAGTCATAAAGTTAACAACGCAACCATGAATTGAACAACATGAATAGCACTGCTCAATAGTGCTCAATCAGTGTAACATATTGTCAGTACCTCTGATGCACAATAGGAAGCCCATTTCCAAAGATGCCACTGATGACCAATGCCACTTTCAAATTCAACAGCTTGCAAAGTTCTATTTTTACCATTCTTCACCAGAGCTTCAACAGAAGGAAACTGGTTCAAACCTCCAAAAGGACACAGAGAGGAAGCTCTCCATGGCTGCAAAAAATATTAAGATGCTAGAGTCGAGTCATGAAGTCCATAAACTTATCATTTTAAAGTTATTCACACCTGTCCAGCAGACCGGCAAAGCCCGCATGCCTCTTCTAGTCTTCCAGCCCTTAAAAGGGTCCACACATCTTCTAGAAGAGATTCATCTTGTTTCTGTGCCCAAAAAGAAAAAAGTCAACGACATTCTAAATTTTACAGGACTAGAGTGTCCATGGACTCTCATCTATTTAATCATTAAGAATATCAGGACACCACATCCAATAGCAAGTGCAGGCTCTTGAAACTTATCATCTACCTTTAAACATCTACAAGTCTGGTTATTAAGAATGTATCCTTGCATCACCAACATAATTTATGCATGATCTATTTGGTCCATTAAATTTCAACAGCCAGCTTTATGACGTCTAATGCAACTTTCAAAGTATTAATTACACTAATTTAAATTAAATTAAATTATTCTGAAGTTCCCTACACAAGTCATGTAGATTAGCATATTCATTGTATAGATTACTGTTACAAAACAAAGTAATAGCTGCAAAAGAATTGCAACTCAATGGAGCATACAGTACTTTGTCATCAGGCAAAACATTTGCATTTTCACGAGTTGGAGCATCGAAGTCCAGGTGATGAACAATGTTCATGTCAGAAGTTCCTTTCTTTAGGTAGCGCTGAGTATGATGCCAAACACCACTACTGGGGAGATAACTACCAACATGAGATCCACGCACCTGCATAAGTAGAGGAAATCCAAGGCAGTTAATGTTTAATCAAACAAGAATATGGATGAAGACATGGCAAAACAATAAAAAGTATGAAATGGAATGGGGATACGTGTTTTACTTGAGTACTGTGCCCTGCATATGTCAAAACTTATTCCAAACAAGTCACTGACCTATGCAGTGCATCAGTTGTGATGTTATGTTATTTTTATTTTTATTTTGAAAATTTATGTTATTTTTATCATATACCTATAACAACAACCAAAGCCTTTTCTGACTAGGCGGAATTGTCTATATGGATCAAACTAACACAATGGGTGTGTCTTATTCAAGTCCTCTGAGTACATTCCCAGGAATATTGGGTAGGGAATCTATATTCTCATGTTTGTTACAAGGTTACGATATTTTATTCCTGGAAATAAAAGATTACCAGAAAAGTATTTACTTCCACACTCCCATGGCTTTATTACCAAGGGAAAAGTTGGGGGAAAGGATTCCTATGGAAGTGGGAATGAAGTCTATGTGTAACCTACTTATATACCCCCACTCTTACATTAGTTCTCGTGATTGTTGTAATGCTAGCCAAACAGGCGATTGTTGTAATGCTAGCCAAACACCTTTTTTTAAGAATATGGGGAATAGGATTCTCATCATTGTATTCTTTGGGACAATTATTTTTAGAAATGAATTTACAAGACTTGAAACAAATTCCATCTATAATATTGCAAAATTGACCATACCTACAATTGCAGATAGACCATTTAATTCCATATCTTGTCTCCCACTCCCTCTAACTATTAGACCACCTACAACGGGCCTTTATCAGTTTTTTTACAATGGGAGCTGCCCCAAATTTTCCTTTAATGATTTCATTCTTAATGCTATCTTGTCTTATGAGACCAGTCATCCATTATAACAATATCATCTATGCAACATTGAGCTTACTTCCCATTGATTTATTTCTTTGACTATTTTGAAACAAGATAAAAGAACAAGGTCTCAACTTAAGCCTCTGTGCAAATCTATAGTTTTATACATTTATATATATATATATATATATATAGAGAGAGAGAGAGAGAGAGAGAGAGAGAGAGAGAGAGAGAAAGAAAATACCTTTGCTTCCAAGTCGAGTGCTTTAGAAGCTAAACCTTCTAACCACTGGACTATCCTAAGGCACAATTGAGCTGTATGGTCCTCGGCAACGAACTCACAAGCCATTACATGTGAGTTTTCCGGAACCTGTAAGAAGTGAGTAGTTTTCAGATTCAACAAGTCTAAATAAGTCTATTACAAGGATATTGGGGAATGGTGGGGAGGGTATGCGATCATATAAAGTAGCATTACACACATTACCGGTATTTGCTCTTTAGATAGTTCTTCAGTCACTGAAAAGGATAAAAATCATTAGATAAAAAAAGATTTAAAAACAATCAAAGAAAGAGGAAAATTGAAGTCTGCTTATCAAAAAAAAAGTTTCTAATGTCATCTTTTCATTGTTAGTAGCAGTTCCTAAAATCATGGAGCATGATCTTTTATTTTGTTATTTCTTCAAATGTCTAGTTCCGGGTGTGTAGAGGTCCTACATCAACTAGAGATATGGCCAAAATAGTCCTTATAATACTTGAGCAATCCTCACCTCTTGAGCTAGCTTTTGAAGTTGAGTTAGGCCCAAAGCTCAAATTCTAAGTAATACCATATCAAGTTTACCATATTTTTAGAATATGACAATTAGCACGGGAAGCCAAATCATCAGTTGCGCTGAGTTTGTCAATGAGTGTGATGTGGATCAGGAAACTAAAGGAAATAAACATGAAAACCATACATCATAGAAGAATCAAGGGCGAAGATTCGGAGGCAGAATTAATCCTTAAAACTGAACATCTAAGGGTTAGAGATATATTACCTTTTCCATAAAGGAGCCACAAGAGAGACCATGTTGCCGCCTCATCAAGCAGGAGTTGAGCCTTCTGCCTCATTAATTTGTCCTCAACAACTCGATGCCTCATATTCAACCCATACCTACAGATGAAAGACCCTGATCATATTACAATTACAATAGCTTTGTAATATACAAGTATATACATCTTCAGTTTTATCCACCAATCGGTGTGGTTTCAAAAGTCCGGGATAATTCTAATTTTACCCTCATATAATAAGAATTTATTAAGGAAAATAAGAGAAACACGGAAGGAGGCAAAGAATCCTCATAAACAGCCAAGACAGCAAATAAAAAGAATCATGTGCTGACAAACACAACAAAATTTCTTCTTCAAGTCACGGTAAACTAGGACCTTACACTACAAATTGACCACAAACAACCACACAATCCTTTTACATATTATCCATACTTTTTCAAGTATAGCTACAAGCCTACAAAAAACCAGCAATAATAGTTGTACTAACGAGCATAACAACAATGTATCCTACTTTTGGGGAAAATTGCAATGCCTCACATGTATTGATGTACCGATACCCCCCATGCAACCTAAGAGTCAAATGTGAAGTTAGTTCACTCGCTTCAGTTCAGCTTCACTACACTACTTTAGTCCTAAATTTTGGACTTTACCACTATCTACGTGTCTGTGTCATGTTAGGTGCCTGTGGATGTGTTAGGAGTTAGCACTTTGGACGTCAGATGAGAATGTAGGCCCAAATGAGCAAATAGCAAAGCAGCTGCCCAAGCCCACAGAATAGATAGTTTTTTTAGGAAAAAATGTAGGAATGGGGACGGAAAAAAGGTGATGTGGCTGAGAGAAAGAGGGGTGTCAGTTAGGTGACCTGTTTGGGTTATAGAGAGAGAGAGAGAGAGAGAGAGAGAGAGAGGGAGAGAGAGAGAGAGGGAGTGGGGAGGGATTCATCATCTTTTCAATAGAACCAGAGAGAGAGAGAGAGAGAGAGAGAGCGGGGAGGGATTCATCATCTTTTCAATAGAACCACAGAGATAAGGTAGAGGGAGAATTTTCTCTTCTCTGAGTCTAGGATTATAGGGTTCATCTTCTGTACCGGTTTCTTTTTTAATCAATAATACTATTTTTCTGTTCTCTCTTAATTTGGGTTACTCGTAGGTAGTATTAGTTAATAAATGGATTGTAATCTCTCTCTTAACTTGGGTTCCTAACAGTATGTGCTTCACAGATAGTAATAATTGATAAACGAATTTTAATTGTAAAAAATAATAATTATTAAATGGATTTTAAATGTTATTATGTAATACTAATAGTTTGTAAGATTGTATAAGTTAAAATACGATCTTTAGGGAAATGTAAAATATGCACTAGATAACTCATTCTATGAGCTCTCACTATGTGCAACAAAAATCTTTCTAAAGCATTTATGAAAAAGTATGTGATTCTATGAATATGAAATTATCTATATCTCCGGGATTATATGTTCTAATAGTTATATTTTTATTAAATGTATGGTGACATCAAGACAGCATACGTAAAGACTGGTAAAGACTACAGAAAGACATAACTTCAAACCAGTCCAATGCATCATTAACAACACAATGAAGTAACAACAAAAGTAATTTATAAATTTTTCGTATTAAAAAAATCTATTGAAAGAGAAAAGGGATGGAGTAGGAGGACATTAAACCCTCTTAAAGCATTCAAATAACAATGAAAACGATCAAATTAAAAAAGGACCTAAAAAACGTCTCCAGTTTCTCTACAAATTCATCATCAAAACAACCCCTTAATAAATATGCAGAAAGTCCTCCAGAGAGCTCCAATAAACCGACTACTCATAATAAATAAATAAATAAATAAATAAATAAATAAATAAATAAGCAAATAATGAAGTCTAAACTAAAGCTATAACAACCTAAATTGAAAGAAAGGATGGTCTCTCAGTCCCCAAGAAGACAGGCCCAAATGTAAAGATATAGAGCCTTATGTAAATCATGAAGTAATGAAATAACCTGTACGTATATATGTCATACATGTTTGGATCATCAAACTTTCTATACAGATAGTTACACTAACTAATAGCAAACAAACCTGATAGACTCTGAAACATTTTCGACACGCATTCTCGAATCTTAGTATCAGATCAGGAATAGGCATCAATCCTGTTAAAAAAATTGCAACAAAATCAAAATTAGACCATTTCTTTTTCCTGAGAAATGTACAGAAAATGTACTTGCACCTGAGGGTACATAACCATGAATTCTAGATCCATTCTTCTGAAATGGGAGGTCAACTAAAATGATCAGG
This sequence comes from Astragalus membranaceus, assembly GCA_039519185.1. Lineage (NCBI taxonomy): Eukaryota > Viridiplantae > Streptophyta > Magnoliopsida > Fabales > Fabaceae > Astragalus > Astragalus membranaceus. Next base: position 1,707,378 of record CM076846.1, read on the forward strand.
AAATATTTACTCCTCCTCATTCTCCCTTTGTTGGACTGAAGTTTTATTACTAACGAAAAAAAAAGTATCTTCTCCTTAAAGTATCATCCATTATTCTTCAGCAAATTCCAAACAAACAAAAGCAATAGATAACAGCAAAAAGGAAGATGAATGGAAAAAATATTTCAAGGAACTATGACATATAAATAAATACATGTGGGGTACCTTGCAAAGCGGAATCAAGCAGAGACGCAAATAAAGTAAAGACTGTTTCTGCACCCTCTCCCAATGAGTCACCCTCTTGCTTACAAGCTTTTAATGAGTGGCGTACAGAATCAAAACCAGCATCCAAGCCAGGGACTCCAGGAATATCGGCAGACAACCTCCTTCTAGAGGAATAAGGTGTCTTATCTTCCATGTAATCGCCATTAAGACCCTCAACCTCTTGTTTAATATTTTCAAGAACAAGTGCCGCATTAGTAGGGCTGTGGATGCTTTGTTCATCATAAAACAGTCCAGTATCACTTAACTTGGAAGCCGAGTTTTCTTGGTGGATTGAGGCACCTGAAGTTAAGTGCCTCTTTCTGCAAAAAAAAAATGCATTATAAAAACTCGATACAGAAATTTACAGAAAGCAACAACAAACAAGCAGGAATGTGAACAAATAGAGACAATCACCAAGTTCTCTCACTCCATAAGAGTTCAAATGGTGCAAAAAGCACAAACACAGACACGGACATCGACATTGACACTGACATGTGAATGTAACATTGTAACCACATGTGCCGGTGTGGAACACCCGACACACCTTCAATTTTAAGTGTCCATGCTACATTATTGTAAATTCATCTTCAAGTCAAGTAAGGCAACCAAAGCAGCTTCAAAATTAAGAAGTAAATAATTGCTACCATCACATAGAATAGAACACAGTTACTCGAGAAATTGTAAGCTTGGCTTCACATAATATCGATGCGGAACTACTAATAAATGGAGCATCATGCAGACCTAACCACACTACTTCTGTTTTTCTAATTGATAGACTCAAAACATGCTTCAGTTATCAGGGCATAAACCCTAGAACATGCAGATGTAAAACTAAAACAAATTATGGTGTTTCATGTATATATGGCAGAGAGCATTGAGTTTAGGATTGAGACTGAGATTGATTTGGGATTACCCGTATCTGCGGAAGCGCTCTCGGGTTGTGAGGTCCTTTGGGTCGAAGAAAGGAGAATCCATTGCCATTTCGTCTTCCATTGCGTTCCGATTTCGCCGTAAACCCAAAACCCACACTGGCACTTGATTTTTCAGCGCGGGAAGGTGTGTCTTCGTCTTACTTTGATGTCTTTCGTTAAACCCTTGCCTTGGCTGCCCAAGCGCGTTGCTTTCAAGCTCTCTCTTTTCATACACGCGCTTTTTTTTTTAATTTGAGAAAATACCCAATTTCGACTCGACAAAAAATTCGGTGTTCAATTTGGTTTCCGAAAATAATTAATAATCAACTTAGTCTCTTAAACTTACAAACATGAGCCACATTACTACTCCTTCTATTTGTCTTCTATTATGAAATTCCATGTTTCTGCTGATATAGATCATTAATCTATGTGGTCCGTTATTTTTATTTGTCCAATTATAGGAAAATCATTTCAGCACGTTTGTTGAATAAAAATTACAAAGAGACTAATTTAGCTTCAATACCTTCTGCTTCATTACATTTGGGAATTGGGAAATAATAATCGGTTTTGGATATAACTGGTTTTAGAATCGATCATTCTCTCAGTACTATGAGAGTCTCTCCTAGGGTGTGAGAGTTTGTCTTTCTTCATTTTTTTCGCTTTCATTGTTAATTAAGATCTGAGTCTGTAAGTTGTTTCTTTGACACATGGATAGACTACGTATATAAAAGGATGAGGAACTGGAGATGGGGAGGGAGGAGACGGAGGACACCAACGAGAACCACCCACTAACCCTAGTGGGTCGTTTTCTCATAGACGAGGCTATATACGTGTGAGGGCGATGAAGGACAGGATGGCGGATGTGTGGAGGCCACGTCGCGAGGCTTTATCTTCTAGTTCTTCCACGCCATAGATGTATAAAGGATTTTCAAGCAAGGGTTGTGGCATTTTGACAAACATTTGCTGATCTTGAGTATTGTTCCTGAAGGGATAAAGCCACAAGATGTACATTTATTTCATGTTCCTTTTTGGGTCCAAATACATGATCTACCACTGTGGTTCATGATGAAAGTTTTATGAAAGAGCCTTGCTAATCTCATGGGCGAGTTCATAGAGTATGACGCGAAAAACACGTCAAATTTTTGAAGGGCATGCACATGAGGGTGAGAGTATTGTTGGACGCAAGGGTTCCTTTGGGGAGGGGAAAAAATAAAGAAGCAAGGAGGAGACGCAGCATTGTTGTCTTTTAAGTATGAACGTCTTGAGGTGTGTTGCTATTTATGTGGCATGTTGGGGGCACTCTGATAATTTTTGTCCTCGGCTTTTTACAATGGGTGTTGATGATGGAAGTAGAGGGTGGGGACCGGAGTTACGTGTCGAAACCAGGCGTGGCGGCACGGTGGATGTGGGATTATGCACAAGGGGAGTGGAGAAGTCTGATAATGTCATTAAATGTTCCCTATAATTCAGCGCAAAGCACATGCAAAGGAGTTGGTGCAATGATGGGTGACGTTTCAATTTCTAGAGAGAGAATAATGGAATCCGGTAACATTAATGTCACTTTAAAAGACATTTTCAAAAATCCTACAATTCCATTTCCTTTGCAAATATGGAAGGGGGTCCACACTATCACAAAATGACAAAATGGAGGAAGCAATTACTATTGACGCTGACCGGAAACATCAAAGGGAAGACCAGTCAAATCAAAATGAGGTTGATGGGACAGTGTCGCAAATGAAAATGGGGATTTGGTTGGTGAAAAATTGAATAAACCTTGGAGAATTTTTTATCGGTGGGTCTTAGCAATCACGCCTGCCGGGAGTAATGAGTTTTCTAAGCTTGAACTGTCAGGTCTTGGGCAATCCTAGAGTAGTTCCTTCAGTTCGTGACCTCGTTCGGGCGTACCATTCAGACATTATTTTTCTTTCTGAAAGTTTGGTTCGTGCAAATAAAATTGAGAAGCTCTAGGTCCGTATTGGTTATGTTTTTGCTTTTGTAGTTGATAGAACAAGTTGTAGTGGAGGTTTGGCTCTACTGTGGAAGCAGCCGTTTGACTATATGATTATTAATTACTCGTCTAATTTCATCAATGTCGAGGTATCTTGTGTGGTTTTTGTCTTTGGAGGTTCACGGGTTTTTATGGTTTTCTAGATAGTGGGTGTAGGAGGGAGTCATGGAATTTGTTGAGGACTTTAGTGCATGATAATGATTTTCCATGGTGTATAATGGGTGACTTCAATGATATCCTCTCTAATGAGGATAAGAGGGGACGAGTCGAAAATCCATCTTGGTTGATACCTGGTTTTCAGAAAGCAGTGCAGGATAGTCAACTTCATGACTTCCCAATGGAGGGTAATCAGTTTACATGGACAAAAAGTTTAGGGACTCTAGATAGTAAATAGGAGAAATTGGATCAAGCTCTGACCACGCAAGGCTGGATTGATATGTTTCCTATGCACCAACTATCTAATGGCGTTTCAGATAAGTCAGACCACTATCCTATTTGGCTAAAGCTCAATGATGACAACAAGAGATTGATTTGGAAGCCTTTTCATTTTGGGAATGCGTGGTTGGATGAACCAGACCTTGTTTCTATTGTGGGAGATAATTGGAGCGGGAATGAAGGTTTAGAATTGTTGGAAAAGATCAAACAATGCACTGAGGTTGTTGATGTTTGGGGCGCAAGTTGAGAGCAAGATATAGAGAATATATCAAGAGATGTAGAAATGAGATAAAAGGGATGCAAGGGGCAGGCGCTGAAGGAAAGAAAGGAGTGCTTGTCTTTGTTGTTGGCTCAAGAGGAAACCTCTTGGAAGCAACGATCAAAGGTTTATTGGTTGAGGGATGGGGACACAAACACAGAAAAAATTCATGCCATGGCAAGTGCAAGAAACAGGAGAAACTGTATTAGCAAGCTGGTCTGGGGAGATGGATGAAGTTCGGCGATACTTTGTTGATTTGTTTCAAAGAAAGCAAGGTGAATATGAGGATGTGCTGCGTCATGTTCATGCTCGAATTTTTCAAGAGGACAATGAGATGTTGAAACCAGTCGAGAATGAAGAATTCAAGCAAGCTCTCTTTCAAATGCATTCTGATAAAGCATTGGGCCCAGATGGTTTGAACCAGTTTTCTTTAAGCGGTTTTAGTACCTATGTGGGGTGGAGTTATTTAATACGAAGAAATATTGGTTAGACTCCGGTGAGTTCCCTTCATGCCTCAATGATACAAATGTTGTATTAATTCCAAAAGTTGAGAACCCCACTTGTATGAAAGATTTACGTCCCACTTTATTGTGCAGTGTTATTTATAAAATTATTTCTAAGGTGCTTGCAAACTGAGTGAAACTGTTATTAGAGAAGGGCATTTCCATTGAGCAATCTGTGTTTGTTGCTAATAGATCCATTATTGACAATGTGGTGGTGGCTATTGAAACACTACACCACATGAGATGTAAAACAAGTGCAAGGCGGGGGAGGCGGCGTTTAAAATTGATATTAGTAAAGCGCGTGAGTGAGTGGATTGGGGGTATCTTAAAGAGATAATGTGTCGTATGGGTTTTTATGAAAAGTGGGATAAAGTGGATGTCCATATGTCTCGAGACAGTTAACTACTTAATTTAGCTTAACTTGGAAGAACGGAAATTATCACACTAGGGAGAGGCTTAAGACAAGGGGACACATTGTCCCCTTATTTATTCATAATATGTGTGGAAGGTCTTACTACACTTATTAAAAAAGTAGAGGCCAGTGGGGATATCTACGGGATCATTGTGTGTCGTGAGGCACCCCCATCACACACCTCCTTTTTGCTGACGATTGTTTTATGTTTTGCAGGGCTTCTGAATCTGAGCAGGAACTTGGAGGAGATCCTTAGTACCTATGAAATAGCATCATACCAAACAATTAATATGCAAAAGTCAGAGATAATTTGTAGCAGAAACACAAGTCAAGATGTGAAAGAGCGAGTAACCAGCATTTTGGGAGTCATTCATTGCATTGGGGCATGCAAGTATTTGGAGCTTCCTTTAGTGGTGTAAGGAATAAGAAGCAAATTTTTGCATTCCTCCGAGATAGAACTTTGAAGCGTATTTAGAGTTCGCCAGGCAAACACTTATCTAAAGCAGGTAGAGAGGTGTTATAATTAAACACGTGGCTCATTTTGGTGGGGCTCAAATCGAACAAATTTCAAAGGCATCAAGTGGTTGAATTGGGAAACGTGTACGATAAGGAAAGAGTATGACGGTATGAGTTTTCGCCATTTCTATGGTTTCAATTTGGCAATGCTAGGGAAGCAGACTTGGAATATTTTTACCAATTGAGATACTATAGTTTACTGTATCTTCAACGCTAAATACTTTCCGGAAGGAGATTTTATGGGGGCTCGCTTGAGGCACAATCCCAATTATGTTTGGCGTAGTATCCACAATTCACGGATAGTAGTAAATTTGGGATATAAATGGCAAGTTGGAGGTGGAAAGAGTATTAGAGTGTGGAAGGACCCTTGGCTAAAGGGTCAAAAGAAATCTAGAGTTACATCCCCAATAGTACCAAGCTTGGAAGATATGAAAGTTATTGATTTATTCAATGCAACAACAAGTGAATTGAATCATAAGATCATCAATTCCATATTTGCAGTTGACTCTCCCTAGGCCTGGACATCGGGCGGGTATGGACGTGTTCGGGACAAAACAGCTGAACCGGTGAAATCCGCGGTTGTTACTGGTGGCTGAAAAAGTGTGCAAGTATACACAGTCACAAACAAGTAGTATAAAAATCGAACCCACAGGGATTGAATTAACTTTTGTAGCTTAAAAGTGTATAAATTAGTCTGAACTATACTACTCACAAATTGGGATGATGGTGATAAGTAAACAGAATGAAAACAAGTAATAGAATGTAGAGGAAATCAGTTGAGAATGAGAGTTAAGATGTCTTTACCAAATAAGTCACTTTCAAGAGTTTTGTGCATTTAAGTGGTGCAGGTGCACTGGATACAGCTGCATCAGTATGTGCTTTTCAGTCACTTTCTTCAGAGTTTCATTACAAGCTTCCTATGTCTAGGTGTAACGCCCCAAAAATAATTGATTAATTTATTTAATTAATTTAATAGGATTTGTGTGGTAGAAATAATAATATAATTATATGTTATTAATAGTTAGTCCATTAGGGGTTAGTAATAGTGATTTTAAGTGATTGGCCCATGAGTAATTCGAATAAGTGATGAAAAAACCCATAAGACCAAATAAAAATATAAAAGGGCTAGGTTAGGGTTTTGTTGTCATTAGAAGGAAAAAGAAAAAAAATAAGGATTGAGAAGAGAGAACTAGGAGGGGGCGGCGCTAGCACAAGAGAAAGAATGAGAGAAAACGTGAATCAAGAGGAGAGAGAAGAAGCTAGGGTTCGAATCATCCATCAAGCTAGGGTTGTGTATTCATCTAAGGCTAAGGTAAGGGTGAGGTTCATGCTTTATAAGGGTTGGTATGAAGGGTTGTATGTGGGTTAGGGTTTTGATAATTACCATATGTGTGTCATGATTTTTATATGTTGATGTTATGTCTTGATGCCAATTTTGTTGCTAAACTCATTGTTTGGGGTGATCTGGGTATAGGTTCGGTTATACAGTAACTGGGAACAATCTAGTGGTCCAAAAATTATGTGATTTACCTTTTCAGAAACTAGATGTAATGCTTGTTAATTTGGCACAAGTTTGGTTGCATTTGGAGTTGTATAGCTCGAGTTATAGGTGTCACAAGTTAGGTTAAAATTCTGGAAACGATCTGGATGTAGGTTCGGTTATACAGTAACTGGGAACAATATAGTGGTCCAAAAATTATGTGGTTTACCTTTTCAGAAACTAGACTTAATGCTTGTTAATTTAGAACTAGTTTGGTTGCATTTGGAGTTGTATAGCTTGAGTTATAGGCGTCACAAGTTAGGTTAAAATTCTGGAAACAATCTGGATATAGGTTCGGTATTTCGTGTATAACGTTTTCGTTTGAACTCCTTTTTGAATGATTCTTGATTCATTGTAAACTACACTCAGTTTGTTTTGGGTTAGGCTCAAGTCCCATGTCATTTGACTGAGTTTTGATAATTTTAGAGGTGTCACAAGCTAGGTCATGGTGGCTGTCCTGTTTTCTGAACCTTGTTGCTTATTTACTAAAACTGTACGAATTGGACCATTATTTTGCAAAATAAAAATTATAGTCAGGAACTAGACATTCTTAGCTTTCCATAGAGGGGTCCTTTGCTAAGTTTCGATGTCGTTTGATAGGTTAATTAATTCACCGAGGTAGAGGTAGGTTGCTGGAAAATCATGTTGCTGTTGCTGTAAATTAATGTTGTTGTTTACTGAAAATCATGTTGCGGTTGCTGTAAATTAATGTTGCTGTTTACTGAAAATCATGTTGCTGTTGCTGTAAATTAAAGTTGCTGTTTACTGAAAATCATGTTGCTGTTGCTGTAAATTAATGTTGCTGTTTACTGAAGATCATGTTGCTGTTGCTGAAAATCATATGTGCTGTTTCTATTTTGTGGGCTATTCCTATTTTTGTGGGTGGTTGTTGGTGCCCTTAGCGCCCTGTTGTCTTGTTGATTTTGTTGTTGTCGGCCGGTGGCCATTGTTGGATTGCCTCATTAGGCATGAAGTTGTTGTTGTAGGCCGGTGGCCATTGTTGAATTGTTGATGTTGCGTGTCGGTGCATTAGCGCCTATGTTTGTTGTCTTTGTGTGTCGGCGCCTTAGCGCCTTTAGTTGTTGCTTGTTGTTGGTGCCCTAGCGCCTATAGTTGTTATTTGTTGTGGGTGCCTTAGCGCCTATTGTTGTGGCTGAGCCGTTGGCCTGGATGATGTTGTTTTGTTGATGTTGTTGTCGTTATTGTCGTATTGTTGATTATGTTGTTAAATGTTGTTGTTGACTTTGTTGTGGGTACCGCCGAATGGCCCACATTGTTTGGTGGTGGGTACCGCCGAATGGCCCACATTGTTTTGTTGAGGGTATCGCCGAATGGCCCAAACTGTTGATGAATTTTTGTGTTGAAGGCCTATGGCCAGTGTCGAGTCTTATGTCTGTTGTTGTTGCTGCCTGTTGGCGCCCTGTTGCTGGGCGCCAGTTCCTGCTGGAGGACGTTGTCTGTTGGCGCCCTGTTGCTGGGCGCCAGTTTCTGTCTGTTGCTGTTGCCTGTTGGCGCCCTGTTGCTGGGCGCCAGTTTCTGCCATGTCCTATTTGGTTGTTGGTGGCTGGGCGCCTGGGGCTGGGTGGCTGCCCCGGTGGTCGTTGTCATTGGTGTTGTAAAATCGTTGTTGTTCCAGGTGATGTAAATTGTCGTTGTTCTCGGTGTTGTAAAATTGTTGTTGCCTTTGATGTTGTAAATCTATTGGTGTCTTTGGTGTCGGTGGATGTTGATCAAGTTGTTAGACTGTCCTATAGGTGTTGGTGTTATTGGTGATGATTGGTGTTATTGGTGATGATATAATAGGTGATGTGCCTATTTTATTGGCTAAGGTGATAGGTGGGGGGTCTATGACCATTTGTTGATATTGGTGTCGTTGTGTCACTTAGATGACTATTGTTGTTGATTGTCTCTGGTGCATTGTTCATGGTGTCGCATCCATTTCATATGCATTATTTTGGTGATGAAGGCTTCGGCCTTGGAGCTATAGGTGATGGTGATGATGCTCAAAACTTGGTGATGATATAGGTGATGATGCCCTTATTGGCTATTTTATTGATGATGATTGGTGCCACATGCATATACCCGTTGGTGTGGTTGCATCTCATTCATTTACTCGTGACATTGGTGATGATTCTTGGTGATTGCAATTTGATGTTGTTGTGAAGATATATGCTTGTTGTGCTGATGTTGACTATTGTGATGATAACGACCGTTATGTCCAAGCTGTTGTTGACCTGTTGACTGTTGTGACGATATTTGTCTGTGGTGACTATCTGATATTCTGACCTGTGTATACGGTCTTTCATACGATACTTTATACTGTTTGATATCTCACCCATTCTATTTGAATGTTACCCCTATGTTGGTAACGTGCAGGTGATCTCGAATGAAGACCATAGTTCTTCGTTAGCACGGCGTCGTCGCTCTGATACGTAGCACTCGGGGGGGATGAACGCTTGATTATTTCCATGTCTTTCATTTGTTGAATTTTAATGTTGAGGACCTTGCACATTTGCAACGATTCTTGATGATTAAACTTGTTGAATTTTTCGCTGCGTGATTGAATAAATTTTGGTGTTGATGTTTTAAAGTGCTATGTATTCGAGTTGTTTGAAAAATGTGACATCCGTTTTATCGTTAAAAACTCTGATTTTACGCTAATAAATTACTGGGTAGAAATGGGTGTTACACTAGGCATGCTAAATAAGTTCACTCCTGCCTCTTAAGTACCCACTGAATCACCCTAAGGACTATGTTATCCTATGTCTAGGACTTAACATGGAATTAACAAAGGCTTCTTTATTAAAACAAGTTAACAAAGACTTTATTAAAACACCCACCATTATTAGTTCTTGAGTTCTTAATTGTAAACCATGTCTGCTTTTACGAATCTACTTATTTCAAGCGATCAACCTTAAAACAAGTGTTGAAAGAAGTGTTACACAAGAACTAAAATGCATACATCATATAAAAGCACAACAACTTACTTAAAAGATCATTATAAGGTTAGAACATCTCAACTAAAGAAATTTAGCACATGTTAGACATTGCAAGACATATATATAAACTGAATAGAACATGTTTATATGCTTGAAATCATAAAAGAAAGCAACAAGGTAAAGGTTACACAAGTTGGAGTTCCTTTGCATGAATTCCCAAGCAGTGCAGGTGCACTGATTCCCTGCACTTAGCTAGCACTAAGTGGAAGTGAAGAAAGAAGTTGTCAATTCCTTCCTTACCTTCCTGAAAACTTAAAAACTATCTAAAACTAATTCTAGGAATATCTTGTTGATATCTTGAGGTGTGTTTTCAAATGAGAAGCGAGAGTCCTTTTAGAGCCTTCAAAAAGTGAGACTCCCTTGGAGATTAAGTTAACTTGAGAAGTTAACTAGGGTTAAGTTTCTGAACTTCAAACAGCAAATTTAATCTCACACTCAAACACAAATGGAGGTCCAATAATGAATGACCAAGTGTCCCTAGGTGAGTGACTCTTCAAAGCTAACTTCTATGGTAGGCGCCGAAATTTGCAAGTTGCATGTGCCCCATGTGATCCATGACTATAAGCATGATGTCATCAATGAAGTGCTAGTGCATTGGTATGATCTATGGTACTTCTTGCATTTGTAATCTGTTTTCAGTGCAGGAGCATTAAGTGCAGGTGCACTGTTGTTTCCTAGTGCAGATGCATCAACTGCAGGTGCACTAAACAAACACATCAAACATACCAATATATATATATATATATATATATATATATACAAGATGCTAAGCCATGAGTGTGACCCTTCTTAAAAACCTTAAATGTTATTTTATTCATACAACTATATTTAACACATATTGTACTTGAGTTTAGGTAATTATTTAGGTTTAGATGCATAAATAACTCTATATAAAATAGAGTTATCAGTTACCATAAGATTCGATTTCGCCCAAATTTTCCTTCGGTCTGTACGGGTTCGGTTTTGCGGATTTTGCGGTTTGGTCGGTTGGGTAAGGCCGGGTTTGGAGAAAATAGCATGGAAGAAAGAAGCAAAACCAGAAGTGCAAGAGAAAAGCGTGAATCAGATACAGAGATGAGGGGAGAGAGGAAGCAGGAAATTATAATTAATTGATATATTTAATTAATAGTATATTTTAAAAATTTAGTAAATGGGATGATAATAATGGTGCAGACTGCACTAAGTGGGAAACGTGAACAACAAATTAATTTTGAGATTTTCAAAAGGTAAAAGTCTGACATGCGCAGCTGAAATGATGGTTTGGTATATTTGACAAAGCATAAAAAAGAAGAGAGAGGGGCTTTTATTGAAAAGTGAAAAAGCTAGACTCAAGGATGGTACACCTTTATATTACCCTCTAGTTTCAATACAGAGCAGTGAAACGGTCGGGTGCGGGTACCGACGAGAGAGATTTTTGCAACGGCACCCCCCAACCTAACTCATATTAATCCGAACTTCCCGCCCGCAGAACCGACCACCCATCTGAAACCGACTGATAAACTCCAATTTTATGCATTTTTTAGAGACATTTTTGAGTCACTTTTAGAGTAATTATATGTCAATCATGTAAATCACTGACTTAATTTGCTTTATATTTTGTAGGAAAGAAGAAAAGATATGATATATATATATATATATATATATATATATATATATATATATGAGTGTTTGGGTTTGAAAGAAAGAAAAAAAAGGGCCATTACATGAGACAAGCCCATAATACAAAAGAATAGAAGCCCACAATGAATTGGAAAGAAAGCTTGGAAAAAAAGAAAGAGATCTTTGATAATTAAATTGAAAAAGAACAGTAGCCGAAGAAAGGGGCAGACGGTACATACGCACAGAAGTCACGCACCAACGGTAGCACCGGCTTGGAGAGAGGGAGTTTTCGGCACCGTTCTTGACACCGTGAGAGAGCTTTGGAGTAAAAGAAGGAGATTGAAGACAAAGATTAAGACTTTCTCTATTTCCGGGTTATTCTTATCTCTGTAATTCATGAACCATATTTTTCTTTTATTGTTCTTTATTATTATGGATACCTAAATCCTCTTCTAGGGTCTCAGGTGGATCTTGCATGTTTAGAGACCTTTTTATGTTCTAATTTCTGGTTTGAATTCCTATTTTTATTTCAATTAACATTGTCCTATTGTTTTATCACATAATTAGGATTAGCTACCCTATGCATGTTCATAATCAATTAGTTGATCAGCGACCGTACTGCAACTAGTTGGTGGACCTATAGGATAATTGAGGCTAAAATTAATGCATGACCAAACTTTAATTTAGTCTTCCAATCATTCAACCTTTTCGCTCTTTATACTTTTCTTAAATTTAAATTCTTGCATGACCAAACAATGGTTAGTTTATGAAAAAGAATATTAATCGCGAATGACCAAACGGATTAATAATTTTAGTAAAGGGATTGGTAATTAAATAAAATAAAGGAATTCAGGTAGAGTTAGACATGGGGGAATCAAAGTCTGCAAGTGAAACCGTGACCCTAGACCTCTCTCCATTGCATTAATTCTTGCATTTTATTATTGTTATTTATTTCTTTTTTATTTGTTCCATTACAATTCAAATATTTGTTCGTCTAAATAATAAATAATCTCGATTAGTTTGGTACTTGCTAATTAATCCCTGTGGACACGATAATCTTTTATACTACTTCTGCGGTAGAGTACACTTGCTCTAAGTGTGTTTTTAACGCAACAAGTTTTTGGCGCCGTTGCCGGGCATTAATTTAGCAATATTAAACGAAAGAGATTTTTATTGCTTTAGACATTTTTTAGAGAGCTTGGAGGAAAAGAGGAGGAAAAGTCGGATGTCGATGAGGTCTTGGCCAAATTTATGCAGCAGACAAATGAAAATTTTGAGAGCTTGGAAGGTCAAATTAGAGCCATGAACAACGAATTTGGAAGCCTGAAGGGTCAAATCTCAACTCTCATTGCTTTGTTATCTCAAGAGACCCAAGAAACTCTTTCACAAACTAAGTCTACCCAAAATGAAGAAGCTGAGCAATACAAAGAAAGTATTCCTACGAGAGATGAATGTGTCTCCATGGAATATAATCTGGAGGAAGAAGCTCTCAAGAAAGATGAGGAGACTCCTACTGAAGGGAGTCAAAACAAAATAGTAGCTCCTACTGAAGGGAGTCATATTGAAACAAAAGATCCTATTAATGAGAGCGGTTGTGAGGAGAATGAGAAAGATCCATTGGTTCTTGAATTGAAGAAAGAGGAGAAAGCCCAAATTTTTGGGCAAATTGTTTTAACCATTGGTGATGCTGCAATAGAGGTTCACAGGGGAAAGGTAACTTTAAGGAGTGGTAAAGAAGATGATGTTATTAAAGCTTTAAATTCCAATGAAAATTTCTCTTCTTTAACTTCTTATTTTGATGATGTGGTTGAAACTAACATTTTTTGTGAATTAAAGATGCAAGACCTTTTGGGAAAAAATCTTATTTTGCAGGATCCTAACATAGTGGTGGATGGAGATAAAATAAAAATTTCACCATCCTTTGAAGTTCATCCACCACGTGGAAAAAGAAAGAATAATGTGAACCACATTATTAGAAAGCTAAGAAGGTGTACTGCGTTAGATGTTAAATTTGCTCTTGGAGAGCCACCTGATTAAGCACTAACTATCGTCAGGCTCACGACGTTAAACAAGCGCTTCGCAGGAGGCAACCTGTGTTTTATTTTCAGTTATTTTTACTTTTAATTTGTTTCATTTTGTTTTTAGGAATAAGCTCGGACTACAAGCTCTCTCAGGGAAGTCACTATTACTCTCTCTCTCTCTCTCATTTATTTCTCTTAGTTTCTTTTTGATCATTTTGCATTGATGACCATGCTTCATGCTAGTGTGGGGGAGGAGAGTTATTTTGTCATTTGATCTTTATTAATACACATACCCACCGTATATGTTGATAGCATTTTTTCTGGCTTATTTTAGCGACTGATGCTTAAAGTTGAAAAAAAAATAGAGATTTTGCCTTTGGGGATCCCATAATTAATTTACTTGACAGACTTGTGCTTAATTGTAACTGTGAGGATGTCCTTAGGAAGCTGATAATTAGCATTTGTCCCTGTTGAGTACTTTTTGTGAACTAGCTTCTAAATGTGAGATCTGAGCCTTCATAAGGGGATTGATACTAAATGTCTAAATCATAAACTTTTACCCCTTTTCTTTCTATGAGTGTGTTTCCCAATTTGCTACATTCTAGAATTTGTCTTTTGACCATTTCAAGGCGAAAATTGCTTTGCATCATGTAAAAAGATTTGGAGAATTTAGGTATTTTTCTGGCCTCAGAGTTGTTTGTTGAATTTATCTCTTAGTTGCCATCTTTGAGCTTAATTGTTATATTTTTTCTTTGGTACCCAGATATAATTTTTCTTTTTTGTTGGTGGTAACCATTTGGAATTAAATGTGGAGCAACTATTGAAAATTACAATTTCGTCCTATATGTTAGTTGTCTATCTTGTCGGGACTGAAAAAAATAGGTGTGACTTATGTGCTTACCTTTTTCTCCTAAGAAAAGTGAAGAAAAAAAAATTGAAAAAAAATAATAAGCAAGAAGGAGGAAAAGGCAAATCAAAAAGTGTCTACTCAAAAGAAAAGGCACATCAAAACAATGAAAGAGCCAAAGGGCAAAAGTCAAATCAAAAAGAGCCTACTCAATAGAAAAAGAGTGAAGAATGAAGTGAAATTAATTTGGAGTTTGGACAAAAATTGTAAAATAGATAGGAGCTCCATATTTGATTTCAAATGTTACTATTTATTTCTTGTTTTTTTTAGCCCTTTGATTATCTGTTCCTTCTTATTTCCTACCCTGCATGAATTCACCCTGGCCCCATTACAACCCATGAAACCCCATCTTTTGCATGCATGTGAACTATTTAGTGGAGATTTGGTCAAATTACAAGCTTATGGTAATGAAGCCGCCACCAAAGTTTAGTTTAAGGGCAAATATTGGAAAATCCCTTTTGGAATGGATAAGGGTCCTTGAGACCAGATTAGGGTTCGGGAGTCGGTTATGCATGGGGAAGGTGTTAGCACCCCACGACATCCTTCCTAAGGAAGGTTACCTGCTAATTAGTTGTAGGAAAGAATATTAACTTTGAAAAAGTTTATTTTTACCATTTTATTGTGAATTAAAAAAAAGAAGAAAATTGATATTTTATTTAAGAAAATGATTATTTAGGAAAAGAATAAAAAAGGTTTTTTATTAGTGCAATTGACAGAGGTCGGCCGCCCTCTGGTCCTACGTATCTCCTGGTAGAGAATCAAATCGCACGTAGTTCTTGGTAGAAAATGTTTGTTGGTTGGTGTTTTTTAATATAGGGGTTTTAGGACTGTGTGATCTGTGTTGAAGGACCACTGGGGGTCTGAAGGAGCGATGGGGTTCTGAAGGGCCGCTGAGGGCTGAAGGAGCGCTGGGGCTCTGAAGGACCACAGTTCACTTATCCTAAAACGATGACTAACCCGGCCGTACGACCGTCTTAACCCCCTACTTTGAAAATAAGATTGTTTGATTTTTGAAATGAAAGAGATGTGTTTGTATTTTTTTTAATTTAGAAATTATTCATTTTAAATAGGGATTTTAGGACCTGATCCGTAACGGTTCATTAGTGGCCTAAAAAGCAGACTAACCTGACTGTACAGTCGACTTAGTCCCTGTTATACCCCAATTTTGTCCGATCGCTTTTTTCGCAACTATTTTAATTTAGTCCGCATGTCATAAGACATTATTACGAGAAAAGTTTTTGGGCTCTCGTTTTAATTTGGGCCAACGCTTAGTAGTTTTTTCAATCGAGCCGAGAAGCCTTTTTGTCTAATCGGACCTATGCTCGTGTAATTGGGCCTTATTTTAGCCTTTGTTCTAATTGGGCCTATGTTTAGTTTTGATTGGGCTTGGCCCAATTTAATTATTCTCTTCCATCTTTGCCAAAAAACAATAAATCTGTCCAAAATAGCAGTTTACAAACATCCCAAAATATAATAAAAATCAGAATTAATAAAATTTAATTTACAATAATCCAAAAAATCTTAAAAATGCCAAATTGTACAAAAAAGCCCAAAAAAATACAAATAGTAACCGAAAATCAGAAAAAAAACGAAAATCACAAAATACAAAAATAAAATAAGAGCCTATCAGCCCAAAGACAGCAGCTGCACCAAGGCTTCACCTCCCCAACCAGCAACTTGGTGAGCAAGTTTTCTCCAATCCAAGCCCAATACCTGAAAAAGGAAACAAATATGGAGAAGGATCAGAAAAACCCTAAATTGGTGCCTATATAAACAAGCTGAATCCAGAGAGAAAAAAAAAAAGATGATATACGAAAATTCAGAGAAATTCAGAGCAAAAGATTAGGGTTTCGAGCTGAAACCCTAATCACACAACACTAAGAAATTCTGAAACAAAAGAGGCACAGCAGTAAGCAGAAGGAGACTAATTCAGTAGCTGGAATACAGGTTGGTGTTCGTGTATTAATTTTGCTCCTTTAATTTTGTGTCAAATTTAGCATATAATAAGTCGTTTTGTAAATAACTAGGCTCAGTTTATATCCCCTTTTCTTATAAATATTGTTGCTGTAAATAAATAAGTTGCATAAACAATCACAAACAGAATTCGAAAAATGATGGACAGTTTAGGAGTAGTCAGAAACTAAAACAGGCTCAATGGTAAAATATTTAGGGTCAAAATTAGTCTTTTGAAGAACACAAAATTAAGTGAAGAATTAGAAACAGGTTCAGTGATAAATACAAATTAGGTTTTTTTCAGAATCAGTTTTTTTAGAAAAAAACGAAATCAGAAATCGGTTTAGGGTAGTTTTCAGTTCAAAATTAGGATTTAGGGTTTAGGAAAAATTAGAAGAAAAAAAAAAGGAAAAAAAAATCAGGAACAGAAATTGATAGAGCAAAAAAAAATCCAAACAGATAAACAGAAAATAGGAGAAGATAGGGTAGAACCGTACCGGCTCCGACCACCGTGACGGTGGCCGTCTCCCAAAAATGCGTCATCGCCGCCATGAACCGCCCATGGACCACCACGCCGTCGTCTTCTTCGCATCTCCTTTTCCACCGTAGCCTCCCCTTCTTCATCGCCATCACCTCCAACAGCTCTGTCACCTTCGCCGGAGACAAACCCACCACCGTAGCCTCCCATTCTTCATCGCCATCACCGTCGCAGTGTTCAACCATTACCGTCGCGGCCGCAGTCGTCGTCCCTTCGACGTCGCAGCACCACAGGGTCGCCGTTAATGGCGACGGAACACCGTGCCTGACCTCGACGAAACCCCTCTTCCTTCTTTCTCTCCGCAAACCTCACCCTTTTTTCTCGCCGGAAACCCCTCTGTCTTCTCCACGATTTTCGCTCCCTCCCTCTCCTGAAATGTCGCAAGCTTCTCTCTCTCTTGAAAGAATTGCTGCGGCGCAGCAAGTGCTAGAGGAGAATGAAATTAGGTCTAGCAAAAAAAAAACCTAATCTCCCTTTTATACCCTTCCCCTTTTTTTTTTTACTTATTTTATTTAAAAATCAAAATAATCAGATTACTATACGCACCGCCTCCATTTTACAACTACAGCGCCCTCTGCTTAAGCCCATTCGCAGCCCAACCCAGAAACCAAAACGTGGACTACTCATAGTCACACCTCCTGTTTAATGATACAACACCCCTACTGCTTTCCACACCTCCCTTTTTACAGCCCCTACAGCCAATCACACCCCATTTTACTACTTCACCCTTCCTTTTTATTTGTTTTTTTTTATTTACTTCTTCTCCAAAAAATATTTTCTTTCACAAAAAAAGAAATATAAATAAATAAATATTTTCTCTCCAAAATAGGGGATTAAGTCGACTGTACAGTCGGGTTAGTCTGCTTTTTAGGTCACTAATGAACCGTTACGGATCACGACCTAAAATCCCTATTTAAAACAAACAATTCCTAAATTAAAATAAACACAAACACATATCTTTACACAAATCAAATTTTCATAATAGGGGATTAAGTCGACTTACAGTCGGGTTAGTCAGCGTTATAGGACGAATGAACCGTACGGATCAAGAGTCCTAAAACCCCTATTCAAATAAAATCAAACCAACACACTTCAAATCATTTTCCAAACTCCAAAAAACCCATTTTTACAAAATAGGGGACTAAGCCGACTGTACAGTCAGGTTAGTCATCATTTTAGGACAAATGAACTGATCACTCAGGAGTCCTAAAATCCCTATATTAAAAAACATCAACCAACAAACATTTTTCTACCAAGAACTACGTGTGATTTGATTCTCTACCAAGAGATACGTAGGAGCAGATGGGGGCCCACATCTGTCAATTGCATTAATAAAAATCTTTTTTTAGTCTTTCCTTAAACAATCCCCTTCTTCAATTCAAAAAACATCAAGTCTTTTCTTTCTCTTAATTTTCTTCTTAATTCACAACAAAAGGGTAAAAATAAATGTTCTCAAAATTAACTTTCGCTTTCCTACAACTGATTAGCAGGTAACCTTCCTTAGGAAGGATGTCGTGGGATGCTAATACCTTCCCCACTCATAACCGACTCCCGAACCCAAATCTGGTCTCAAAGACCCTTATCCAATCCAAAAGGGATTTTCCAATGTTTGCCCTTAAACTAAACTTTGGTGGCGGCTTCATTTTTGAACCTTCGAGGAATCCTCGCCCGGATTTTTTGGTCGCTACAGCTGGCGACTTCACTGGGGACATTTAGAGAGTCAAACCTAGTCTAATTAGTTGTAGGATTGGTTGTTGATTTAATGTTATTTTTACCCTTTCATTTCCGTCTTTTATTTTCATTGCATATTATTCTTTTGCGATATGAAAACCCTAGGATAGAAGACCACTTTTTGTATATATGTTTGTTTGTTTTGCAGCTTGGGGGGTATTATTGACATTTTGCTCCTTCACACACTCACTATCACGCCTTTGCACACACGTGAGAATAGTCCTGTACCCGGACTAGAGAATAACCTAAGTTAGAACGAGACTGCGTAGTGATGGCCTACTGGATGTGCGTCCTGTTGGGTGGTCACGAAAGTCTCACCTAGAGTTTGGTCCCTCTTGAGAATGTTGACACTCCTAATAGCTTGCCTATTGTTGTTGATCAGTGTTGTTAACTGGGGTCGTTGGCTCTAGGAACCTTATGTAGGACTCTTTAGAGCTGCCCTTTGAAAGGTTCACTCAACAGACAAGCCCTAGACCTATTTCTCTAAGGAACCCTTTTAGGACACAAAGGAGCCTCATACCCCTGCATTCAAACAAACACTGATACATTTTTTCGGTCTTCTAAAATGAAAAAAATTTCAAAAAATCATATGTTATTTTGGCAATTTATTTTTTAGCATACCTCATACATTTTTACCTTTCCCTTTTGCATGGCATAAAAAAAAAATTTAATTATTGCACATTATCATTTCATACATTTCTATAACCGCCAGGGAACTGTAAGACTTTCTTTCTGACAAGATAGGTCAAACATTTTGCATTAATAAATTTTAAGTCTCTTTCAGTCCTGCGTCAAACAGAAACTTACAAATTCCCCGGCGTCATACATTTGCATTTCATGCACATTCATTCATTCATTCATTCACGTACTTACGAAAAAAAAATTGAAAAATAAACAGAGAGTAAAAGGGCAAGCTGGTTCATCAACATCGCTACCGGACTCATTCCCAAACCAGAAAAATGACCGAAGAGGATAATCAGGCTCTGAGAGAAGACATTGCAAAGCTGAAGGATCAAATGAGCGAGATGATGGTATTGAAAGATCAAATGACCGAGATGATGGCGCTGAAAGATCAAATGTATGAATTCGCGAAACTCCTCGAGAGAAAAAATGTAGATGAAGGTGTTTCGGCAGGGAATATTGAGAATAATGCTACAAGTCTCCCTCCTCCTCCCAGCTCTGAGACTCCATACACCGCTGGAGTGAACGTCCAGAGCTACCAATGGCCTCCTTACGGTCTCCCAGCTGGTTATGCTCCTCCTACCACGGAAGCCAATCAAGAGGAAGGACCTTCGGGAGTCGCTGGACCATCAGCTCAAAATACAAATGTAGAAATACCGCGAGTTCACTTCTCAAGTCCTACGACTGCACCACAGGTCATTCAACAGGGTTATACTCTGTCACCAGTAGTAATTCATCATACTCCCCCACTGAGCTCCGCTGCAATGCCGATGGTTCCTCCCCACTACAACATGAGAGGACCCTCTCATAATAAATCAATGGAGGATTCTCACCCCGGGGACAAATATCAGATACTAGAAGAGCGTCTGAGAGCAATTGAAGGATCCAATGTCGGCGCAAGGGATGCATACGATCTGTGTCTTGTCCCTAATGTGATTATCCCACCCAAGTTCAAAGTGCCCGACTTTAACAAATACAGAGGGGTGACTTGTCCCGCTAGCCATCTGACTATGTACTGTAGAAGAATGGCCGCATTTGCACACGATGACAAACTGCTCGTCCACTACTTTCAGGACAGCTTGACTGGGGCAGCCTCAAGCTGGTACATGCAGTTGGAACGCACCCACATTCGATGTTGGAAAGATCTGGCCGACGCTTTCTTAAAGCAGTACAAATACAACATCGATATGGCTCCTGATAGAGCACAGTTGCAGAATATGGTGAAAAGAAACAAAGAATCATTCAAGGAGTATGCCCAGCGTTGGAGAGGATCAGCAGCACAGGTAGTTCCGCCTCTACTAGAGAAAGAAATGGTATCCATGTTCATAGATACGTTGCAATCACCCTTCTATGACAGATTAATTGGGAGCGTATCCTCTAACTTCTCAGACATGATCACCATAGGAGAAAGGTTGGAGAAGGGAATGAGAAACGGGAAAATCTCTCACGGTTCGACCGAAACCAATAAACCAAGGAAGCCCTTCGCAGGATTTGTCAGAGGTAATGAAGGGGAGACCAACTCCATAACAAGATCAGTGAAAGCCTCTTACACTTCCAAAAACCATCCTCAAGCCCTGCACTTCTCTACCCAAACCACTAAAAGCCATAAACCACCAAATTACCCAGAAAGAAGACATGTACAGTTTGATCCAATTCCCGCATCCTACTCAGATCTGTTCGACCACCTCACTAGTCACAACCTAATCTCCCCCCGCTCGATGAGGCCCATTGAACCTCCTTTCCCGAGAGGCTATGACCCGAACGCCACTTGCGAATTTCACGCAGGCGCAATTGGGCATTCAGTAGAAAACTGCAAGGCACTGAAACATGTGGTTCAGGATCTGATCGAATCCAATTGGTTGAGCTTCAATGAGGATGCTCCGAACGGAGGCGCTAACTTTTTGCCAGGGGCATGAGGAGTCATCTGTCAATGCTTTTGAAGGCGATCAAAGGGCTAAAAACAACATCATCAACCTTGTGCGCCTTTGTCCTGCACTTGAAGCACTTATGAATTGGGAGATTGTTGATTTTCTTGTGATTTTCGGTTCAAAGTAATGTTACGTAATGCAAATCCTATGGCTTCGCCCAAAGCCTTAGGACATTTCAATAAGGGCATGCATGTTTCTTTCCAGTATCAATATTAATAAAATAGCATTTTGAATTCTCCGATAAAATCCTTTTTACTCATTTGCTCGCTTTACTTTTTCTTTTATCCTTCTTCAATTTCTACTAATGCAGACTTAAATAACTTGTCCTTGAAAATAACAACGTCGGTAATTCATGTCATAACTTTGATCGCCCCATTAATCAAACCAAGGAATATGTTGAAGATAACTGGGGAACTCTTCCAGAGGTAACGAGAATAACGGAACAAAAGGATAAAGTGACCCAGCCTCGCGTGGAATCAAACGAAATGATTAACTTGGGCACAGAAGAAGATAAAAAGGTGTTAAAATTAACATCACACCAAAAGGATAGCAAATCAAGAAAGTTCGCTTACAGCACCTTGTCTGACATAAGACGCCCGCTGGTGTAAAAAATCCGTGATTGTCGAGAAACTTGGTCTGCCGTTACGGCTTTCCTAAAAAGGATCGTCACGGACAGTGTTGAAATGGCTACGTAAGGACTCCAAGTCGAACATCATGATCCCTTCCCATACCGCCCAAAAAAAAATGGGGCAGTTGCAGCAACAAATGAAGAATATCAGGGATGATGGTGACATTTCACCAGAAATATGGTCTGCCGTTACGGCTTTCCTAAAAAAGATCGTCACGGACAGTGGTGAAAGGGCTACGCAAGGACTCTAAGTCGAGCATCATGATCCCTCCCCATACCGCCCAAAAATGGGGCAGTTGCGACAACAAACAAAGAATATCAGGGATGATAGTGACATTTCACCTTACATGGAGATCAGACCTTGTTCATACTTCAACAGGGGCAACCCCGTTCGATGGGAGTAGTACTTCCGTTAAACCTCACCAAATACAAGAACGGTGGTCTTATGTCATATCAGAAAAGAATAAAGAAAATTTAACAAGAAAAGAATAAAGAAAACTTAACAAAGTCTTTCCTCAACAATTTTAAGGAGACTTGGTGCCCAAGAAAATCATACCCAAAAGGATTCCCGCAGGAGATGGACCTCGAATTATAAAGGACCTCACATGGTAAAGAAATCATTCTTCGGAAGAGCCTTAATTCTCACAAAATGGACAGGGAAGACTTCCCACTTCCGGTGAACGCTGCCTAAAAAATGGAGTATAGAAAAATGAGAAAGATGAGCCAAGCAAAAATAAGCTCGCTAGGTTGAAAACCCAAAAGGGCGGCCTAGGCAAAAATTAGAGCGACCCGATGGATTGAAAACTCTAAAGGGCGATCCAGGCAAAAATTAGGGTCAGGAAGTTGGACTAAACAAACATTGAGGCAATCAACACTTCCAAAAGTCGGATGATGAGTGATCAAGGTCGTGAACATGGCTGGCTGGCACCGTTACTTCAAGGACACTAACTACCGAGAAGTCTGCTTAGTATTTCAGCTTTCCTATTCTTTCAATAAAATTCCTGACGTAATCTTAAGTCGGTGTGCCTTCTGCACATTTGGCCTCCAATGTCAATATCAAACACTTTCCTTTCTTTTTACTTCTGTCTATTTTTGAAATGACGTTTTGTGATAATTGGTACTGGATTGTGAAACATGTGGGATAATCAAAAGCATTACAATCATTACGAAATTTCCGAGAATCACAGAAGAGATATAGTCTCTCGTGAAAATAGCTATAAGGAAGAAAGGAACCGCAGGAATAGAACAATAAATGCGCGATCATCTCAAATGATAAGTCCCAATCATGCGCAATTAACTTAGCAGTACGAATGCACTTGATAGCCTCATGCCGGAAGTCCTGCGAGTTGAAGGACCAGCAAAAAGAGAAACCCAAAAAGAAAAGCAAAAAAAAGAGACCAAAAAAGGCAACAAAAAAAAAGGAAAGCCAAAAAAAGAAAAATCATCCACATAGCATAAATCATTCCATCATGCATTAATATACGTTTCATTCATCCCATCGCACACCTACCATTTCACACACTTATATTGCACGCATGCATCATTCATCGCATTTTTAGATATGCCAAATATAGATAGCTTTTCCCTTCTCAGGTAAATGCATTCATTAGTTAGGTTCTAGAGAAGTACGCCGTGCGTCAAACCCAATAGTTTGTTCCCTCAAAATCAGTGCTCCAAGCACTGGTCTAGTATCACAATTCAGAGCCTCGGACCCCAGCAGTCCCTCGCAGCCCCAGCGCTGTCTTAATTTAGACCTCCAATGGTCATTCATTCTAGATCGCACGTCGCGTTATCGAGCAACCGACGGATCATCCGACCCCAGGTCCATCAGTTCAGTTCGACCCAGTATGTCAAAGCAACGACTTCGAACTCTACCCTCAAGATCACTATGTCGCCACTGAGCGCTGTAACGCCCCAAAAATGTTAGATTAATTTATTTAATTAATTAAATGAAATTGAGTGGTAGAAATAATAATATAATTATTATTTATTACTTAATAAAATAATTATAGGTGCTATTATATGTGAGCCTTAGTTGGGTTGGAAATAATTATTTAATTTGAAGGGAGTGGTGATGGTAATTCCGGATGTTAGGATCGGCCCAAGCCCAAGCCCATTGACTTAGGCCTAGGCGAATTAGTAAGGGTTGGAGACAAGTGTCTCATTGGTGCAAAAGAAAGAAAAGAATTCGAAGAGAGGAGAGAAGAGAAGAGAAAAAGAAAACGTAAAAAGAGAGAGTGAGAAGAGGAGAAGTCGCGAGGAGAGGAGGAGAAGAAGAAATAGGGCGAATCACTCAAGGAGGAGGAAGAGCTTGTTGGTGTCTTGCATTTTCCTTGGAGCTTTGCTAGCAATTTCGACTTCTAAGAGGTTAGGGGGTCCTCTTTTTATCTTTAATAGCTTATGTGATGAGTAATGCCTAGGCTTAGGTCCTAGGGTGATTTCTATGAATGATTGGTATATTGTGATGTTGTGCTATGCTGAATTTTTAATTGTGCAAATGGATGTTTGATTGGTGTTGAAATTGTACACAATAGGAATGATGCATGCCCATTGTTTGGTGTTATGATTGAATGAATTTTTGGTGGTAAATGTGATGATTAGTCTTATATGGATAAATTAAGGTTGGAGATTTAATTTGGGAATTTTTGGTGGTGAGGAACTCGAAATTGGTTGGCTCCTTAGGCTCCTAGGCGTATGTGTGTGTTGCTGGAAATTCTGTCTAAGACTGTGTCTAGCTCCTGGGAACCAGGCGCCCATGTGCTGTGTCTGTGTTGCCTGTGTCTGGTTCTGTGTCTAGACACTGGGCGCCGGGTTCCCTTGTCTGCGCCAGTGTTGCAGAATTGTGCTGCTCGTGTCTAGGCACCATGGGAACCGAGGGTCCCGGAGATTGGATGCTTGGTTTGTTTTCAAATTTGGTATGGAAGTTCCTGGACACAAAAAGAGTCAGTTTCAGGTGTTGGGTCAAAATTTGGCCGTGTTCCTTGTGCCATGGGCGCCAAGGGCCCCAATTTTATGTTGTTCATTTTGCGAAAATTGATACTGGGTTTTCATGTCCAAGCTAAATGGCTCGTGTAAAATCATTTTTGGAGTCATAGGAGTTGTGGTTTGTCTTGGCCTTAGGTGCCTAGCCCATGGGCGCCAAAGAGCCGTGTCACTTTTTGCCAAACTTTTTGTTGGGTTCTCATATTCTGAGTATTTGGCTCGTGCAAAATTAATTTCGAAGTTAAAAGAGTTGTCTTGCGTGTTTTGCCAAGGCGCCTTATGCATGGGCGCTGTGTTCCCTGCGCCAGTTTTCCTGCGCCTGTGTCTGGGCGCTAGGCGCCCTGCGCCAGTTCCTGCGCCAGTTCCTGGGCGCCAGCGCCTATGCGCGTGTTGCCGTTTCTGGGCGCCAGCGCCATGCGCCAAGTTTTGTGTTGCTCCTGGGCGCCCAGCGCCCTGCGCCAAGTTCTGTGTTGCTCCTGGGCGCCCAGTGCCCATGCGCCAGTTTCCAGGATGTCTAAGTATTTTTCCGGTTTTGTTTTTAATGTAACTTTTGACTCGGTTATCCAAATTTAACGGTTCAAAATGCGTTTCGAAGCTAATTTCAGTGTCTATCCAAATGTTCCAATTTTATGCAAAAATAAATTATTTTACTGGTGTTTCTGGGCTGAGGTGTTCAAGTGTCTAAATGGCAATTTTATTCATTTTCCCTATGTCGTGTCAAATTCTAAAATTTGCCTAATTGAAATTGGTGTTGGTGTGAGTGGTGGGTTGAGTTGGTGAGTGTATTATGTGCATAATTGGTGAGCAGAGGCTTCGGCCTAATTTTAATTGGTGAGCAGAGGCTTCGGCCTAATTTTAAATCGGTGAGATGATTTAATGGTGAGTTTGATGAATTGTGTGGTGTGTGGTGGTGCATTTCCATAGCATCCCATGAAACATGTGCATTATTGGTGAGCAGAGGCTTCGGCCTAATTTTATTTGGTGAGCAGAGGCTACGGCCTATTTGTATTTGGTGACGGATCCGACATGCATGTGCCCGTGGAGTTTGGGTTGCATTTCACGCATAACCATACCTTTTGCATTGTTGTTTGGAGAATTGTAATTGTGATGTGGTTGCTGCCTTTGTTGTGAATCGGTGTGCCTAGTTACCTTTTCCTATGCAGTGCTTATTTCCATATGTTATTAATTATGAAAAGAGACTCACCCTACTGCTTTTATGTTGCTTCTTATGTCGGCAACGTGCAGGTAATAACGAGTAAAGGTCACCTTTACACCTTCGTTTGGTAGGAAGTGTCATGCTCTGATACGTAGCACCGGGGGGCGTCTTATGCTTAAGTGTTATTGTCTTTATACTGTTAGACCATTTTTGGTGATGTATTGATTTTGTTTCGAACTTAATTATTATTCCGCTGCTGGTAGTGACTGTATTTAGTTGATGTGAACTAAACGGTTTTTCTTGTTATGGTGCTATGTATCATGTGGTTTTAATTGAACTATGAAAGTTGAAGTTTTTGATTTTAATGGAGTAAGTGTAGCACTCGCTTAAATTGTTTTCAAAAAAAAAAAAAAGAAACTCTGATTTTATTAAATAGTAAGGTTATTAGAAAAGGGGTGTTACATTAGTGGTATCAGAGCAGTTCGGTCTGTCCGGCCAAGTCGTATAGTCGTAGTGTCCTTTGATGATTAAGTAGTGCTGGATTAGTTCTAACCATTGTCTGTGTAGTAAGTGATGTTCCTGCAGGTGGAGGACAAACCGAGTACTGCTGATGGTAAGTGAATAAGTGGGGGAGATACCCTTGCTGATGATGTGTGTTGTATTGTGTTTCCAGTGTGTGAACTCTGTGTCATTTGTTTTTGATTTCTCTGCTGGTTTGGAGAATGCTTGGTTTTCGAAAGATGCATTAGTTACTTCTTTTGAAACTGAAGGAAAATATTATCGGGATTAGGAAGAATTTTCAACATGGTATTTCAGGTCATCCTAGTTATCATATCAAGAGAAATATTTTGCCGCTCTAGGCTTTGATGTTCTTATAAATAAAAATTTTTTGGTTTGAAGAGCTGATGACACCTTTCACTTGCGAAAATCATTTCCAGAAAATGAATTGTTGATTGTGTTGAGGAGCAATTTTTACTCATTTTTCGCACTTCCAATTATAAATATTTTGAAATGGAGATGTCATATTTATTGATATGTCGATTGTGTGATTGTTATTTGACTTGAATCTGGTCCATGACTTTTGTTGTGGTTGTTGGGTCAATGTGACCAAAGCGATGTTGTTGTTGTTGTTGGGTCAATGTGACCAAAGTGTTGTTGTTGTTGCGTTGAGTCGAATAAGACCAAGTGTTGATGTTGTTGTTGCTGGGCTAATTAATGATGCATTTGTGAATTAAATGACTGTGTATCTAATGATGGTGTATTAAATAATGAAATTGTGGTGTTGAGGTGAACTATGAGCATATGTTGCCTACAAGTTGTTTTGATGATATTACCCTAAGAGTTTCGAAGGTGAAATTAATATGCTTAAGTAGTATGTGATGTTGAAAATTGGTATTTTTGGGTGGTTAGGTGAATTTGGGGTGTCTTGATGGTTTGATTGAGTTGTAGTCAAAGTGTGCACATAGGAGTTTGACCAAATGTCAATATGTTGATTGAATGCCCGAGTGTTGTTTGATGACATGAATTGTTGAATTTGAGTGTTGTTTGAGATTATTGTTTCGTGACTAAACATGATGAATTTTACTTGTTTACGGTTTTGTGCAATTCTGGACACTGCTTCGTTTTCCAAAAACTGGCACCATTTAGTTGATCCAAAAATTATGTGGTTGATTGTTTTTGAAAATAGATTTAACTCCGGTCGTTTTGCCACTGGTTTCGTTCAATTTGGAGCTGTGTGGCTCAAGTTATGATTGTTTCAAGTTAGGTCAAGTTTAGGGGATCAAACTGTGAGTAAGTTCAGTTTTTGTAGGTTTTGTGTCATCAAATGAACTCCTTTTCGAATGAATCCAATTTCCTTGAAAACTAGACAAGATGTTTTACTGTTTAGGCTGAAGTTTCAGGTCATTTGAGTTTGTTTTGGTCATTGTAGAAGAGTCACAACCTTGGACACCGTCGCTGCCCCATTTTCTGGACCTACTGCCTTGTTTGCGAAAACTGTGCTATTGGATTCATCATTTTGAAATTCTAAAAATATAGCCAGAAACTAGACTCCGTAAGTTTTCCGTAGAAGGGTTGTTTGCTAAATTCCGATGTCGTTTGATAGGGTAAATAAATTGTTGAAGTTTATGTGTGAGTGCTGGAATTTCCTGCGTTGCTTAGTTTGTAATGTCACTGTAACGGAAAAACTGTTTTTGCAATATCTTTTGAACCAGGAGTCCGATTTGAGTAAACTAAAATGCTTCGGAAAGCTTATTCAGAGGCCTAACTGAATATTCTAATTTCAAGGCAAAATTGACTGTTTCTGGTGTCGTTTATTTTTAGACGTGTCGGTCGAATTAAATTGTTATTGTGTTGTCGGTGGCTTAGTACCCCAAGTCGTTGTTGCAGTGTCGGCGCCTTGGTGCCCAAAGTTGCTGATGTGTTATTGATTATGGGATTGTTGGTCCCGGAGTTGTCTCTGCATTGTTGCTTTGTTGTTGCTTGTGGTTGCCTCGTTAATAATGTCGAAGTTTATGTGTTGCCTTGGGTACCGCTGAATGGCCCAAGTTATATTGTTGTTGATTTGTTGTTGTGGGCCGATGGCCATTATTGATTAGTGCGGCGCTACTATGCCCCCATGCATTGTTGTTGTTGATGATGTTGCTTTGCTGATGGTTTGTCGTTGTTGATGTCGCCTGAATGGCAAAGTTGTTTGTTGATTTTTCTGTCGTGTTGTTAAATTATGTGGCTTGTTGTACGGCTGTGATGCACTCTGTGAATTTCGTTGTGATGCTGTGATGATTGAAGTATTGCGTTATCCATGGGGATAGATGAGTGAGATAGAATGCAAGTTAGTCTATCAGAGTGGCGCAGCGGAGTAGAGGGTGAGCCTGACTATTACTGCTTGAAGTTACCTGGCTGAACAAGTAGGAGGGACGGCCGCCCAAGCACTTACCGCCGGTAATCAAAGTAATAGTAATCAGCGTGATAGGTAGCACTAGTTGTCTAGATGGCTGTAGTTGGTAGTGGAGGAGTGTTGGCTTTAGCAGGAGAAAATTTCGAGGACGAAATTCCTTTAAGTGGGGGAGAGTTGTAACGCCCCAAAAATGTTAGATTAATTTATTTAATTAATTAAATGAAATTGAGTGGTAGAAATAATAATATAATTATTATTTATTACTTAATAAAATAATTATAGGTGCTATTATATGTGAGCCTTAGTTGGGTTGGAAATAATTATTTAATTTGAAGGGAGTGGTGATGGTAATTCCGGATGTTAGGATCGGCCCAAGCCCAAGCCCATTGACTTAGGCCTAGGCGAATTAGTAAGGGTTGGAGACAAGTGTCTCATTGGTGCAAAAGAAAGAAAAGAATTCGAAGAGAGGAGAGAAGAGAAGAGAAAAAGAAAACGTAAAAAGAGAGAGTGAGAAGAGGAGAAGTCGCGAGGAGAGGAGGAGAAGAAGAAATAGGGCGAATCACTCAAG
Source organism: Astragalus membranaceus (assembly GCA_039519185.1). Taxonomy (NCBI): domain Eukaryota; kingdom Viridiplantae; phylum Streptophyta; class Magnoliopsida; order Fabales; family Fabaceae; genus Astragalus; species Astragalus membranaceus. The sequence goes on from CM076846.1 coordinate 1,736,792, forward strand.
GAGGAGGAAGAGCTTGTTGGTGTCTTGCATTTTCCTTGGAGCTTTGCTAGCAATTTCGACTTCTAAGAGGTTAGGGGGTCCTCTTTTTATCTTTAATAGCTTATGTGATGAGTAATGCCTAGGCTTAGGTCCTAGGGTGATTTCTATGAATGATTGGTATATTGTGATGTTGTGCTATGCTGAATTTTTAATTGTGCAAATGGATGTTTGATTGGTGTTGAAATTGTACACAATAGGAATGATGCATGCCCATTGTTTGGTGTTATGATTGAATGAATTTTTGGTGGTAAATGTGATGATTAGTCTTATATGGATAAATTAAGGTTGGAGATTTAATTTGGGAATTTTTGGTGGTGAGGAACTCGAAATTGGTTGGCTCCTTAGGCTCCTAGGCGTATGTGTGTGTTGCTGGAAATTCTGTCTAAGACTGTGTCTAGCTCCTGGGAACCAGGCGCCCATGTGCTGTGTCTGTGTTGCCTGTGTCTGGTTCTGTGTCTAGACACTGGGCGCCGGGTTCCCTTGTCTGCGCCAGTGTTGCAGAATTGTGTTGCTCGTGTCTAGGCACCATGGGAACCGAGGGTCCCGGAGATTGGATGCTTGGTTTGTTTTCAAATTTGGTATGGAAGTTCCTGGACACAAAAAGAGTCAGTTTCAGGTGTTGGGTCAAAATTTGGCCGTGTTCCTTGTGCCATGGGCGCCAAGGGCCCCAATTTTATGTTGTTCATTTTGCGAAAATTGATACTGGGTTTTCATGTCCAAGCTAAATGGCTCGTGTAAAATCATTTTTGGAGTCATAGGAGTTGTGGTTTGTCTTGGCCTTAGGTGCCTAGCCCATGGGCGCCAAAGAGCCGTGTCACTTTTTGCCAAACTTTTTGTTGGGTTCTCATATTCTGAGTATTTGGCTCGTGCAAAATTAATTTCGAAGTTAAAAGAGTTGTCTTGCGTGTTTTGCCAAGGCGCCTTATGCATGGGCGCTGTGTTCCCTGCGCCAGTTTTCCTGCGCCTGTGTCTGGGCGCTAGGCGCCCTGCGCCAGTTCCTGCGCCAGTTCCTGGGCGCCAGCGCCTATGCGCGTGTTGCCGTTTCTGGGCGCCAGCGCCATGCGCCAAGTTTTGTGTTGCTCCTGGGCGCCCAGCGCCCAGCGCCCTGCGCCAAGTTCTGTGTTGCTCCTGGGCGCCCAGTGCCCATGCGCCAGTTTCCAGGATGTCTAAGTATTTTTCCGGTTTTGTTTTTAATGTAACTTTTGACTCGGTTATCCAAATTTAACGGTTCAAAATGCGTTTCGAAGCTAATTTCAGTGTCTATCCAAATGTTCCAATTTTATGCAAAAATAAATTATTTTACTGGTGTTTCTGGGCTGAGGTGTTCAAGTGTCTAAATGGCAATTTTATTCATTTTCCCTATGTCGTGTCAAATTCTAAAATTTGCCTAATTGAAATTGGTGTTGGTGTGAGTGGTGGGTTGAGTTGGTGAGTGTATTATGTGCATAATTGGTGAGCAGAGGCTTCGGCCTAATTTTAATTGGTGAGCAGAGGCTTCGGCCTAATTTTAAATCGGTGAGATGATTTAATGGTGAGTTTGATGAATTGTGTGGTGTGTGGTGGTGCATTTCCATAGCATCCCATGAAACATGTGCATTATTGGTGAGCAGAGGCTTCGGCCTAATTTTATTTGGTGAGCAGAGGCTACGGCCTATTTGTATTTGGTGACGGATCCGACATGCATGTGCCCGTGGAGTTTGGGTTGCATTTCACGCATAACCATACCTTTTGCATTGTTGTTTGGAGAATTGTAATTGTGATGTGGTTGCTGCCTTTGTTGTGAATCGGTGTGCCTAGTTACCTTTTCCTATGCAGTGCTTATTTCCATATGTTATTAATTATGAAAAGAGACCCACCCTACTGCTTTTATGTTGCTTCTTATGTCGGCAACGTGCAGGTAATAACGAGTAAAGGTCACCTTTACACCTTCGTTTGGTAGGAAGTGTCATGCTCTGATACGTAGCACCGGGGGGGCGTCTTATGCTTAAGTGTTATTGTCTTTATACTGTTAGACCATTTTTGGTGATGTATTGATTTTGTTTCGAACTTAATTATTATTCCGCTGCTGGTAGTGACTGTATTTAGTTGATGTGAACTAAACGGTTTTTCTTGTTATGGTGCTATGTATCATGTGGTTTTAATTGAACTATGAAAGTTGAAGTTTTTGATTTTAATGGAGTAAGTGTAGCACTCGCTTAAATTGTTTTCAAAAAAAAAAAAAAAGAAACTCTGATTTTATTAAATAGTAAGGTTATTAGAAAAGGGGTGTTACAAGCGCGACGGATCATCCGACCCCAGGTCCTTCAGACTAGCTGTGTCAGCCTAAGACATAGTGGACGTCCTTGGAGGTGAGCAAATTAGGTCAATGACCTGATCTTGCCCCTCCGGCCGCTCAAAAAAGGCCACCTCCGAGCATACCATTTTACTAGTACCATTGCTAGTTTGTGCTCTTTTGGACCCCCAGCGGTCCTTCAAAGCCCCAGTGCACCTTCGGACCCCAATTGGTCCTTTAGGGTTTAGGCAACCCCTTGGAGCCTCAGTGCTCCCTTAGAGCCCAAATGCTCTTCCAGAGCCCCAAGGCTCCAGATCCCCAGTGATCATTTCTTTATTGTTCCCGGTTAACACGACAAGTGTTAATCGTCCCCCTTTTCCCTAACTCATCTTCCCCCTAAGCGGACAAAATTAGCGTCTATTCTATCTTTATTTTTATTTCTACTACGAAAATCTGAAAATCATTCACCTTTTTCTAGTAAAATATAAATAAAGAGGGGCAGCTGTTATACCCCAATTTTGTCCGATCGCTTTTTTCGCAACTATTTTAATTTAGTCCGCATGTCATAAGACATTATTACGAGAAAAGTTTTTGGGCTCTCGTTTTAATTTGGGCCAACGCTTAGTAGTTTTTTCAATCGAGCCGAGAAGCCTTTTTGTCTAATCGGACCTATGCTCGTGTAATTGGGGCCTATGTTTAGTTTTGATTGGGCTTGGCCCAATTTAATTATTCTCTTCCATCTTTGCCAAAAAACAATAAATCTGTCCAAAATAGCAGTTTACAAACATCCCAAAATATAATAAAAATCAGAATTAATAAAATTTAATTTACAATAATCCAAAAAATCTTAAAAATGCCAAATTGTACAAAAAAGCCCAAAAAATACAAATAGTAACCGAAAATCAGAAAAAAAAACGAAAATCACAAAATACAAAAATAAAATAAGAGCCTATCAGCCCAAAGACAGCAGCTGCACCAAGGCTTCACCTCCCCAACCAGCAACTTGGTGAGCAAGTTTTCTCCAATCCAAGCCCAATACCTGAAAAAGGAAACAAATATGGAGAAGGATCAGAAAAACCCTAAATTGGTGCCTATATAAACAAGCTGAATCCAGAGAGAAAAAAAAAAGATGATATACGAAAATTCAGAGAAATTCAGAGCAAAAGATTAGGGTTTCGAGCTGAAACCCTAATCACACAACACCAAGAAATTCTGAAACAAAAGAGGCACAGCAGTAAGCAGAAGGAGACTAATTCAGTAGCTGGAATACAGGTTGGTGTTCGTGTATTAATTTTGCTCCTTTAATTTTGTGTCAAATTTAGCATATAATAAGTCGTTTTGTAAATAACTAGGCTCAGTTTATATCCCCTTTTCTTATAAATATTGTTGCTGTAAATAAATAAGTTGCATAAACAATCACAAACAGAATTCGAAAAATGATGGACAGTTTAGGAGTAGTCAGAAACTAAAACAGGCTCAATGGTAAAATATTTAGGGTCAAAATTAGTCTTTTGAAGAACACAAAATTAAGTGAAGAATTAGAAACAGGTTCAGTGATAAATACAAATTAGGTTTTTTTCAGAATCAATTTTTTTAGAAAAAAACGAAATCAGAAATCGGTTTAGGGTAGTTTTCAGTTCAAAATTAGGATTTAGGGTTTAGGAAAAATTAGAAGAAAAAAAAAAGGAAAAAAAATCAGGAACAGAAATTGATAGAGCAAAAAAAAATCCAAACAGATAAACAGAAAATAGGAGAAGATAGGGTAGAACCGTACCGGCTCCGACCACCGTGACGGTGGCCGTCTCCCAAAAATGCGTCATCGCCGCCATGAACCGCCCATGGACCACCACGCCGTCGTCTTCTTCGCATCTCCTTTTCCACCGTAGCCTCCCCTTCTTCATCGCCATCACTTCCAACAGCTCTGTCACCTTCGCCGGAGACAAACCCACCACCGTAGCCTCCCATTCTTCATCGCCATCACCGTCGCAGCGTTCAACCATTACCGTCGCGGCCGCAGTCGTCGTCCCTTCGACGTCGCAGCACCACAGGGTCGCCGTTAATGGCGACGGAACACCGTGCCTGACCTCGACGAAACCCCTCTTCCTTCTTTCTCTCCGCAAACCTCACCCTTTTTTCTCGCCGGAAACCCCTCTGTCTTCTCCACGATTTTCGCTCCCTCCCTCTCTTGAAATGTCGCAAGCTTCTCTCTCTCTTGAAAGAATTGCTGCGGCGCAGCAAGTGCTAGAGGAGAATGAAATTAGGTCTAGCAAAAAAAAAACCTAATCTCCCTTTTATACCCTTCCCCCTTTTTTTTTTACTTATTTTATTTAAAAATCAAAATAATCAGATTACTATACGCACCGCCTCCATTTTACAACTACAGCGCCCTCTGCTTAAGCCCATTCGCAGCCCAACCCAGAAACCAAAACGTGGACTACTCATAGTCACACCTCCTGTTTAATGATACAACACCCCTACTGCTTTCCACACCTCCCTTTTTACAGCCCCTACAGCCAATCACACCCCATTTTACTACTTCACCCTTCCTTTTTATTTGTTTTTTTTTATTTACTTCTTCTCCAAAAAATATTTTCTTTCACAAAAAAAGAAATATAAATAAATAAATATTTTCTCTCCAAAATAGGGGATTAAGTCGACTGTACAGTCGGGTTAGTCTGCTTTTTAGGTCACTAATGAACCGTTACGGATCACGACCTAAAATCCCTATTTAAAACAAACAATTCCTAAATTAAAATAAACACAAACACATATCTTTACACAAATCAAATTTTTATAATAGGGGATTAAGTCGACTTACAGTCGGGTTAGTCAGCGTTATAGGACGAATGAACCGTACGGATCAAGAGTCCTAAAACCCCTATTCAAATAAAATCAAACCAACACACTTCAAATCATTTTCCAAACTCCAAAAAACCCATTTTTACAAAATAGGGGACTAAGCCGACTGTACAGTCAGGTTAGTCATCATTTTAGGACAAATGAACTGATCACTCAGGAGTCCTAAAATCCCTATATTAAAAAACATCAACCAACAAACATTTTTCTACCAAGAACTACGTGTGATTTGATTCTCTACCAAGAGATACGTAGGAGCAGATGGGGGCCCACATCTGTCAATTGCATTAATAAAAATCTTTGTTTAGTCTTTCCTTAAACAATCCCCTTCTTCAATTCAAAAAACATCAAGTCTTTTCTTTCTCTTAATTTTCTTCTTAATTCACAACAAAAGGGTAAAAATAAATGTTCTCAAAATTAACTTTCGCTTTCCTACAACTGATTAGCAGGTAACCTTCCTTAGGAAGGATGTCGTGGGATGCTAATACCTTCCCCACTCATAACCGACTCCCGAACCCAAATCTGGTCTCAAAGACCCTTATCCAATCCAAAAGGGATTTTCCAATGTTTGCCCTTAAACTAAACTTTGGTGGCGGCTTCATTTTTGAACCTTCGAGGAATCCTCGCCCGGATTTTTCGGTCGCTACAGTCCCATATTCATATTTTGTGGTTTTTTGTAAAAAAGGAATTAGGAAAGAAAGGTAATGGAAATTGTTTATTTTTGCGCTTGACAGGGGCGTGGTGGCGACGGTGGAGACATCATGGGCCACGGCGGACGACCTCTGTCTGCGGTGGTCGGGCTTCGGAGGTAGGTTCTCACCCTATTTTCTTTCATTTTTACGGTTCTGCTTCTATCTTCTCTAACCTTGCTTTCCTTCACATTTTATTTTGGCTTATGTTCATCTCCTATTCTAAAAAAAACATTTAAATCTATTTTAACTCATGTTCATCTTCAAATCAACTTGTGTTCCTGTTTCTGACTTCTAACATTTTTTTGGAAATTTTGAAAAAAACGTGTTCCCTTTTTTATTTTGTTGTTGGTTCTGTTTGTTTTTTCCTCTCCCCTATTCTGTGCCATTCTTCCTCCCGCCTCTATTCTTATTTACTGATTCTTGTATTATCATCCTTATTGTTGTTTTTCGTTACTTGCTTATTTTCTATAAAACCTAATTTTCTCAGTAGCAAACATCTCAAACTAACAATTATTTACTACTAATTAACTAACAAACACCTTAACAGTTGCTATTTTCTAGAATAGGATGCTAAAAAACAACATATCTCATGACAGATAAAACATTTTTTAAAAACCTAAAGCATCTAAAAATTTACATGCTCTTGTATTTTCGGATTCTATAATAGAGAAAAAGAAGACCTACCTACTCCTGTTGCTTGCTGTTGATCTTGCTTACTGCTGCCTCTTTGTTGCTGGTTCTGCCATTTCCACTTGCTTCAGAAATTTTGTTTTGCTTTCAGATTGGGGTTTGTGTATGCTTTTTTTGTGTATTTTTTCAATCACTGTGTGTCTCTCTATGTGTGCGTATTTTTCTGTGCGTGTATTCAGTGGCTGATTGTGTCTCTTTGTTACTGTTGCTGCCCCCTGTATTTATAGTCAAAATGCTGTGGTGTAGGTGTGGTGCTGTTGCAGGGGAGCAAAAATTAATAGAGGACACACATTGTGGGAAGGACAGCAGCAGGGGTCATGGGCGATTTTGGTGCTGTGGTTAGGAAAAAAGGACAGCAGCTGGGGAAAACAACAAAAAGGACAGCACCAGAGGTAGAGGGCGCTGGTGGCAGCAGCAAGGGTGGCGCAAAAAAGGACAATCAAGGCAATTTGTATGCTGTGCTATTTTTGCCTGAAATGGAAAAAGCAAAAGGATAGGGAAAAGCAATTTGGACCATTCCTAAAATGGTCTTCAGCTAGGGCACCCAGATTGCGCCTCCCTTCTCTTTTTTGAATTTGTTTTAAATCTTTGTACTATTTGTTTTTTTGTTTTTGGCTCCTGTGTGTAAAAGGACATGGCTATGTAATAATAAAAAAAAGGCTAATTAGCTTATTTTGTATTACATCTTATTTATTTTTATTTTATTACAACAAGCCATAACCACAAAAAGCGAGTATCAAAATAAGCGTCATATGATAAGCGTTAAAGATATGTGCACGCGATTAAAATGACCCGTGGTACGACGAAAATAAAAAAAAAAAACCTTTTTTTGGACTTTTGATAAATTAGACGGACAAAATTAGGGTATGACAGTTGCCCCTCTTTATTTCATTTTACTAGAAGATTCTTGGATTTTTGTAGTAGAAATGGAAATGAAGATTGAACAGACGCTAATTTTGTTTGATATAAAAAAGAAAGGAGTGAGGATATGGATAACGGTTGACACTTGGCGTGTTCACGAGAAAGGAAATAAAGAAGGACCATTGGGGGTCTGAAGGAGCACTGGGGCTCTGAAGGACTGATTAGTCTGAAGGTCGAATTCTCAGGCGACGCTTGGCGCACTGATTTGAATTAAACTGGAGGACCGACAGGTCTGAAGGGCTGCCTGAGCCTGATGGACCAAAAATGATCTGACGGACTGTAACTAGTTATGGCACTAGTAAAACAATCGGAGGGTGACCTACGTCGGGGCGGTCGTGAGGGTCAAGATCAGAACTGGAACTGATATGTTGACCACGAAGGATTTACGCTATGCCTTAGGCAGACGCAGCTAATCTGAAGGACCACCGGGGGTCTGAAGGATCTGTCGCGCTTCGTGGCGACATTATGATCTGAAGGTGCAGCTCGAAGTAGCGTTTGACGCGCTAATTCAAACTGAACAGAAGGACCGATTTGGTCTGAAGGATCTATGCTAGATTTTGCTAACACTGCGATCTAACACGCGATATAGGATTCAACACTAATCGCGTTGGCTTAAGAACTGGCTGTAGGTACGTGTCGACACGGGGAGTCGATACGAAAAACCACATATGATATGTTTATGACGTGTATGCGATGTATGCATCTGCGGTGATTAATTTTGAGTGAGATGATGAATGAAATGTTGAATGAAGTGCTGAATGATTTTTTGTTTCTTTTGTACTTTAGCTTTTTGCTTTGTTCTTTTGCCCTCTTCTAGCTCTCCCTTTTTTTAGCTTTGCTCTTTTGCTCTTTTGGCTTCCTTTTACTGGTTCAATCAACTTGCGAGGTCTCAGTCGTGGGGCATGAGGGTAGTCCAGAGCAGCAGTATTGCTAGATTCAGCGCCGACTTATTATGATTTGTTGTTTGAAGTGATCATGCAGATACTCGCCCTCATCGCAAATTTGTTTATGAGAGATCGTCTCATTTTTGTGATTTTTTAGGAATTTCGTAAAGATTGTATTGCCCATTAATTCATGCACATGTTCCACAATTCAGTATCATTTATCATAAAACATCACCTTAAGGCAAAGAAAGAAAAACAAGCAGGAGAAAGAAAGTGTTTAATATGGAAACCGAACGTACAGGAGGTCACGCCGATTGAAAATTACATTGGGAGTTTAAACTAAAAAAACAAGAAAAAGGAAAGAACAGATCTGTTAATTGTTTGTATCTTGAAATGACGGTGCCAATCACTCATACGCATAATTTTGTCTACCCACCATCCCACCTTTGGGAGTGTTGACTGCCTTTTTATTTCTTCCAAGTCCAACTTTTTGACCCTAATTTTTGCTTGGACCGCTCTTTAGAGTTTTCGATCCACCGGGTCGCTCTAACTTTTGCCTAGGCCGCCCTTTCGGGTTTTCAACCTAGCGAGCTCATTTTGCTTGGCTCATCTTTTTCTTTTTTTCATATATTTCTTTAGGCATAGTACTTCTTAACTGCATCTGAATTTACCGGGAGTGGGAGATCTTCACCATCCATTTTTGTGAGAATTAAAGCTCCTCCAGAGAATGCTTTCTTTATCACATAAGGTCCTTCGTAGTTTGGGGTCCATTTTCCCCGGGAATCCTTTTGGATAGGCAAATTTTTCTTGAGCACGAGGTCTCCTTCTTGAAACTGTCGAGGGCGAACCTTCTTATCATAAGCCTTCTTCATTCTTTGCTGGTACAGCTGCCCGTGACACAACGCAACCATCCTTTTTTCCTCTATGAGGTTCAACTGATCAAGACGCGTTTGAACCCATTCTGCCTCGTCTAATTTCGTCTCCATTAGCACCCGTAGAGAGGGTATTTCAACTTCGATGGGAAGAACTGCTTCCATCCCATATACTAGTGAGAACGGAGTTGCCCCTGTTGACGTGCGAACCGAGGTCCGATACCCATGCAAGGCAAAAGGGAGCATTTCATGCCAGTCTTTGAAGGTCACCACCATCTTTTGCACAATCTTCTTTATATTCTTGTTTGCCGCTTCAACTGCCCCGTTCATTTTTGGACGATATGGGGAAGAGTTATGGTGCTGAATTTTGAAGTCTTCACACAGCTCTTTCATCATTTTGTCATTCAAGTTACTTCCATTATCAGTGATGATCTTATTTGGAAGGCCGTAACGGCAGACCAAATCTCTTTTTATGAACTTGACAACCACTGATCTTGTCACACTGGGATAGGAAGCAGCTTCGACCCATTTGGTGAAATAATCAATAGCAACCAAAATGAAGCGATGCCCATTTGACGCCTTAGGTTCGATGGGACCAATGACATCCATCCCCCACATTGAGAACGGCCACGGTGCTATTAGGACATTCAAGGAGGTTGGTGGCACATGAATGTTGTCAGCATAAACTTGACATTTGTGACACTTCCTCACATAATTAAAGCAATCAGCCTCCATTGTCAACCAGTAGTAGCCAGCCCTTAGGATTTTTCTTGCCATGGTATGCCCATTGGAATGAGTTCCGAACGAGCCTTCGTGGATATCTTTCATAATTCTTTCCGCTTCCTCTTTTGCTACACATCTGAGGAGGACCATATCATGATTTCTTTTGTAAAGCACTTCCCCATTTAAGAAGAAACCCATTGATAACCTTCTAAGTGTTCTCTTGTCGTTCTCTGCAGCACCAGGAGGGTATTCTCTGCTTGTGATATAATGCCTGATATCATAATACCAAGATTTACTGTCAGGTTCTTCTTCAATTGCCATACAAAGGTGCGCTGGTAATTCCCGGTGTTGGATCCTGATGAATGTCAGATTCTTGTCGCAATTGACATTGAACATTGAGGACAGAGTTGCTAAGGCATCGGCCAACTGGTTTTCTTCACGTGAGAGATGATGGAAAGTGATCTCGTCGAATGGCTTGATCATCTTTTGGATGTGATCGCGATAAGGGATCAATTTGGGGTCTCTAGCTTCCCAGTCACCTTTAACTTGGTGGATGACCAAGGCTGAGTCTCCATATACGTCGAGTCTTTTGACTTTCCATTCAAGGGCCGCTTTGATGCCTAGAATGCACGCTTCATATTCTGCAATGTTGTTGGTGTAATAGAAGCTCAATCTAGCGGTAAACGGTATGAAGCGGTTATCTGGGGAGATTAATATAGCTCAGACCCCATGCCCCCACACATTGGAAGCGCCATCAAATAACATCCTCCATCTTTCATCATCTTGAGACTTTCCTTCTTCAAATAGAGCCATTATATCTTCGTCTGGGAAGTCGTATTGCATTGATTGGTAATCCTCGACTGGTTGGTGTGCTAAGTATTCAGCCAATGCACTACCCTTGATTGCTTTCTGCGTAACATATAAGAGATCGTACTCGGATAGTAGCATCTGCCATCGAGCAATTCTTCCTGTGAGTGCAGGTTTTTCAAAGATATACTTGATCGGATCCATCTTAGATACCAACCAAGTCGTGTGGCTTAGCATGTACTGCCTCAGACGACGCGCAGCCCAGGCTAGAGCGCAGCATGTTTTTTCTAACAACGAGTACCTGGTCTCGCACTCAGTGAACTTCTTACTCAAGTAATAGATGGCATGTTCTTTCCTTCCGGATTCGTCATGTTGCCCCAGCACACAACCCATCGATTTGTCTAGCACTGTTAAGTACAGGATGAGAGGTCTGTCTGATACAGGTGGCATCAGAATCGGAGGGTTTTGGAGGTACCTATTGATCTTTTCGAAAGCTTCTTGGCAGTTATCGTTCCACTTAGTTTCTTGATTCTTGCACAACAATTTGAAGATAGGCTCGCAGGTAGACGTTAATTGGGATATGAATCTAGAGATGTAGTTCAATCTTCCCAGAAACCCACAGACTTCGTTTTCAGTTTTAGGCGTTCGCATTTCAAGAATTGCTCGTACCTTGTCTGGATCTACCTCTATCCCTTTCTGACTGACTACGAACCCCAACAGCTTTCCTGATCTTACGCCGAAGGTGCATTTAGCAGGGTTTAATCTGAGCTTGAACTTCCTTAGACGCTCAAAGAGTTTCCGCGGATTAACAATATGCTCTTCCTCAGTCTTGGACTTGGCGATCATATCATCCACGTATACCTCTATTTCTTTGTGCATCATATCATGGAATAAAGCTACCATCGCCCTTTGGTATGTTGCACCGGCGTTCTTTAATCCGAATGGCATTACTTTGTAACAGAAGGTTCCCCAGAGGGTGATGAAGGTGGTTTTCTCCATATCCTCGGGGGCCATCTTGATTTGATTATATCCGGAATATCCATCCATGAAAGAAAATAAAGAGTGGTGCGCTGTGCTATCCACCAGGACATCAATGTGGGGCAAAAGGGAAATCATCTTTAGGACTTGCTCTGTTCAGGTCCCGATAATCGACGCACATTCTGACCTTCCCATCTTTCTTTGGAACCAGGACAATGTTGGCTACCCATTGACGATACTTTGCTACTGCTAAAAATCCGGCATCAAACTGCTTTTTAACCTCATCTCAGATTTTCAGTGACATGTCTGGCTTCATCCTTCTTAGCTTCTGTTTCACTGGCGGGCATTCAGGCTTTACTGGTAACTTGTGTTCAACTATGTTTGTGTCTAGCCCTGGCATGTCTTGGTATGTCCATGGAAAGACGTCGACATAGTCGAATAAGAGCTGAATCAATTTCTCCCGCTCACTCTCCTTCATTGTGGTACCCACTTTAAGTTCCTTCTTATCTTCTTCTGTGCCTAAGTTAATCGTTTTAGTAGATTCCTCGTGAGGTTGGATTGCCTTTTCCTCTTGTTCCATCATTCTCATTAACTCTGGAGGGGCTTCCCAATGATCTTCAACATCTTCCTCGGTTTGGTTAATGGGGTGATCAAAGTTATGGTATGAATGATTGTCGTTGTTATTTTCAAAGATGATATTTTTAGATCTGCATTAGCGAAAATTTACGGAATGAAAACAAATAAAAGAGAAAGAACAAGGCGAAATGAATTTTATTAGAGAATTCAAAATGCTATTTTATTGATACTGATATTGAAACGGAACATGCGTGCCCTTATGAAATGTCCTAAGGCCTTGGGCAGAGCCATAGGATTGCATTACAGAAAATTACTTTGCACTAAAAACTATAGGAAAATCAACAATCTCCCAATTCTTGAGCTTTTCGTTTGCGGGACAGCGGCGCACCAGACTGACACCGCCATCTTCGGCACTGGAATCATCTCCAATAGCTGCAACCTGGTTAGGATCTAGTATTCCTGCGCTCTGGAAGCTTTGCTTTATGTCGCAGATGAAAATCTTCTTCATATCTGGCTCCCGACCTTCAAGTTTGGCCAACCTCCGCTCCTTCTTTTCCGCGGCGATCCTTCCTTTGTCCGCACGACTAGGCCGGTACCGTATCCCACGTCTGTCTTTGTTTTCATGCAACTGTATGGGTGTTAGGTGTAACACCCCCTTTCTACCCCATACATTACACGTCGCTTATCAGAGTAAATATTTTTCGCAAAAATTAATTTAACTGATAGAAAGGAAATGCCACATCGTCATTAATAAAAATCCGTCAACTTGCTATCATTAAGGTTGCGCAACATCATCACCCGTCATAAAAATTAAACTCCAAGAGTTATGTCACAGCGGAATAAAACAACACTCACTGAATACCACTCAATCACGTCTCACATCATCAATACAAACACTAAACAATTTATTATTTAAATAACAACTTCAACCACGCCCCCTAGGTGTCACAGTATCAGAGAGCAACTCGACAGACATCCCAATGGCTATAAAAAGAAGGCAGTAGGGCCTTCACTCGCGGTTACCTGCAGCGTTGCCACAATAGAGCAACATTCCAAGCAGAAGGGGTGAGAATTTCAACAAAACATAATCAAGCATATAATAGAGTAATATGAGCAAGCCGTCACACAACATCGTCATTATCATCAACCTCATCGTCACTAAACGCGAATTCAAGTCATAATTCATATCACCAGTCATAAACATGTATGCGCATGAAAATGCAACCCACCCCTGGGTATATGCATGATGGTACCATACTCGTCATAGTCAGCCACTAGGGCACATCGTCACTGTTTTTCGTCAATAAGAGGCCGAAGCCTATTCGTCATAATATGCACATGCTATGAGACACTATGGACACATGTGCAATCACCAAATCACTCACCCGGAGTACTCGTCATCGTCGTCATAGAACACTCATAGAGTGTACTCGTCATAGTCATCACAATGATATCACAATTTCTTCATAAACATCACATTCAAAATTGGAGTAACAACATCTTTAAATCCTAAGTAACAATACCCCTAAATTTTTAAGTAACAACACCTTAAATTTTAAGTGACAAACTATTTAAATTTAAGTAGCTACACATTTAAAATCTAGGAGGTAAACCATTTAAAAATTCGAGTAACAACATATTTAAGTTTTGGACAAACATCTCATTCTCATGCTTAGGAAACATCACAATTTAAAATTAAGAAAAACATCCCATTATCAAAGTGGAAAAACATCATGTTTTAATTGGAAAAGCAATAACAAAACAACAGCTCCATTAACACGCTCCTTTCATTTACAAAGTGCAGAAAATTCGGTTCACCACAGTAGCGAATTCAGAATGGAAAACAGTGGCTTTTTAGCGCAAAACAGCAGCAGGAAACAGCACTAATTACACATAAAATAGCGCTTCACTTTTTATAAAACAGCAGCATTTTTATTTTAGAAAACCGCAAGGCAATAACATTTTATTTGGGTAAACAGCAAACAGCAACACTATCAATTGTTAGACAACAACATTTTCTTTTGATAAACAGCAAACAGCAACACTATCAATTGATAAACAGCAACATTTTCGTTCTGCAAACAGCAGCATTTTATTTTGATAAACAGCATACAGCAACACTATCAATTGATAAACAACAACATTTTCGTTCTGCAAACAGCAGCATTTTATTTTGATAAACAGCATACAGCAACACTATCAATTGATAAACAGCAACATTTTCTTTTATTCTCAATTTCTTAGTATTATTCGAATAATTATAAGCATATCACTCAATCACCACATAAGTCTCACATACTCAACTAACTATAACATCTATTAATTCAATTCCAATTTACCCATTCCTATGTTCTCATCATTATACACATGAAATCGATAACAACCACATCAAATTCACCAAAAATCGAAATTCATCTCATCATCTCATATGGTAAATCGCATGTCAACACCAACAATTCATCAAAATAACACCACAATTAATCCAATCCTTTATCAATTTTAACATATACATATCGAAATCATCACAACACCAAAACCCCACAAAACCCCAATCACATACCCAATTATATTGAATCGAAACGCTCACCCTTACCTCTTAAACGTAGGCTCCGTAGAAGATGATTGAAGGCACCACGAGAACCACCGCAACACGACGAGCCAAAGCCTTGAGAATCTCGAAACCCTTTCTTCTCCCTCTCCTATCTTCGCCGCGCCCCTCTTGCTTCTCACCCTCTCTCAAATTTCGATTTCTCTCAAGTGAAAAATGAGAGTGAGGGTTTCGCATACCCTTGGGTTTAAGTTGTGGGCCTTTCACGCGATGGGCCCACCGCTACACCCCCGCTATTACTTGATCCCACTCCTACACAAAACATGATATTTTCCCTTTAATTTAATTAAATCATGCTTCAACTAAAAATTAATAATTCAACTAATCAAATTAATTAAATTAATTAAATTAATTAAATTATTTTTTTCGGGGTGTTACATTAGGATCCCTTGTTCAGTCTTCCCTAAACCACTTCCAGCTTGATAACCCTTGCTTGTCATGACTTTAGCGATCATCAATGCAGCTTTGGACAGCTTTGGTTTTAGCGATGGGGCCCCGTCCCCCACAAAGATAGCATTTGCAATTTCTAGTGCTTGGAAGGCGCGCGGTCTCAAAAGATTCTTCTGCAGCCTCAACATAGCGGATAGGAAACGGCTTATTCACCAGCAACTCTTCTTCCCCCGAAACGACCACTAATTTGTTGTTGAGTATGAACTTGAGCTTTTGATGTAGAGAAGAGGGCACAGCCCCTGCGGAATGGATCCAAGGTCTTCCCAGAAGACAACTGTAAGACGGATTGATGTCCATTACTTGGAAACTCACTATGAAGACCTCTGGACCTACCTGTACGGGTAACTCCATCTCTCCGATGACTTCTCTTTTAGACCCATCGAATGCCCTGACCAGTGTAGAACTGGGTTTCATGTATGAACAATCTACGTCTAGCTTGTTCATGGTTGATTTGGGTAGTACATTCAGGGACGATCCGTTATCGATAAGTACCCGAGCTAGAGAGTATTCTCCACATTTCACGGAGATATGCAAAGCCTTGTTGTGCCCTTTTCCTTCATCGGGGATCTCGTCATCTGTGAAGGTGAGGTAGTTGTTTGCAACGATATTTCCGACGATCCCATCAAACTGACCCACTGTGATGTCGTGAGTGACATGAGCTTCACTCAGCACTTTCATTAGTGTTGCACGGTGGGCTTCAGAATTGAGTAATAGTGATAGCAGGGATATCTTAGCAGGAGTCTGATTCAGCTGATCCACTACCTTGTACTCACTCTGCCTCATAATTTTTAGAAACTCACTGGCTTCCTGCTCAGATAGTGCTTTCTTGCCTGCGTTCTTGTCAGACAGCTCTCCCTCTATGTTTTTTCCTTTATCAATCCTTTCTTTTTCATTTGATTTTCTTTCCCCGGGTCCCTCAGGGGCATAGACGCGCCCGCTACGAGTCATTCCGCTGCCTCCCGAGATGTTGGTGACATCAGGATTGCTTTGGACTTTCGCACTGTACTTCCACGGGACTGCATTCGTGTCTTTGAAAGGGAACGAAGTCGGTACCTGGATGGTTATTGCCTTTGGTGCAGCAAGGGCCATCCTTGAGTCTTTGCTATAGAGAATCTCTAGCGGCCGTCGAGCATCTGTGTTCCTGCCCTTGTTTGACTGAATGGTTGATACGTCTTCTACTTTCTTTAGAGAGCCTATTTGTATTATGTGCCGGTCCAACAGGTCCTGAAGAACTTGTTTGAATGCCTCACCGTTTCCAATGCGGTGATGGTCATTGCCTAGATTCTTTCTGGTGTATTCTCTCTTGATAATCCCAAAGGAACACAAATTAGCGTGAATCGCCTCCAGGGGTGTCTGGATGCATTCTACCCTCCTGATTAGGGACTGCTCTGCAGAATCCTCAATTGCATTAGTCGAGGGCATCCCATGTCCTGGTAATGGGTTGGTAGCCACATTAGGACCGTTTTCCTTGAAATTCAACCAGCCCGAGGCGATTAGATCTTGGACAACATACTTCAACGCCTTACAGTTTTCTATGGAATGGCCGACCGTTCCTGAATGGAATTCACATGTGGTGTTTGGGTCGAAGCCTCTAGGAAAAGGGGGCTGGATCTGCCTCATTGGGCGGGTGGGGATTAAGTTATGGCTGAGCAGGTGGCGAAATAGGTCGGAGTATGACATAGGGATTGGATCAAACTGGACGAACTTTCCATCCGAGTAGTTTTGTGGTTTATGGCCTTGGTTGTTTTGGGCAGGTGGGGTAGATAGTGTTTGTGCCGAGAACGGATTGGTGTGAGAGGGATTGGAGTAGGAAGTTTTTCTGGTTCCTGTGATGGCGTTGGCTTCTCCTTCCTTCTTTTTAGGAAATCCGGAGAAGGGCTTTCTCTGGTTAGTGGGAGGAGTATAAGCGATTTTCCCATTCCTCATTCCGTTCTCCAGCCTTTCCTCAATAACGACCATATCCGAGAAACTTGACGATACACTCCCAATCAATTTTTCATAAAAGGGTGAAGGAAGGGTTTCCATGAACATAGATACCATTTCCTTCTCAAACAGAGGTGGTGCTACCTGAGCTGCTAGTCCTCTCCAACGCTGAGCATATTCCTTGAAGGACTCATTGTCTCTTTTAGCCATGTTTTGTAGCTGAGTCCTATCAGGAGCCATATCCGTGTTGTACTTATACTGCTTAAGGAAAGCATCAGCGAGATCCTTCCAACACCGGATGTGAGTGGGTGTCAACTGCATATACCAACTTGAAGCTGCCTGATAACTCTATTTTATATAGGTTATTTGTGCTCTTAATACTTAAATCAACACAAGTTCTCAAGTAATATTTGTGCTATATTAGGTAAATATTAGTTATTTAGAGGAAAGAAGGGTTAGGAGCTTGTTTGTTATCATTTGGCACATTTAGTGCCTTTGTGAATATATTGATGTTTTGCTTGAGTGCTGCAGCGGTAAGCCAGCGGTAGACGCTACAGCGCCTATATGACGGTGGGACATTTGGATATTTATAAAGCCACTTGCTGAAATGATGAGTCATCACTCTTATCTCTTATCCTTAGCATGACATTTCAGCACCCAAGTGGATGCTTCAATGACACTTGGCGCCTCCTACATGTGTCCCATGTGATAGTTGGTGATTTTAATCATCACACCTTTTTGTAAAGTAGCTTTATGAATAATATCTAAGTTTTATGATCATAAATTATTATTATTATTATTTTATTAAGACTTGGTTAGATTAAATTAGAATAGAATGCTTCTTTAGGTAGTAACATAAGAAGTAACATACGTAGAGAGAGTTTTAACATGGAGGGAACTATCTTGACATAGCAGTTTTCCTCCATTGTTATTCCACTCTTAAGCTTTTATTTTTAGTATAGTTTTCTAGTCTTCATTCAAGGTTTTGCTCACACCTCAACTTCATCCTTTGTATGCTACTTGGGATCATTGGAGTGTATCTTTTGCAACCACTCTTCTCTTGTCTTCATACGGTAATACATACTCTCTAGTTGTATTATGTTGATGGAACTTGTGATGAGCTAACTTTGTTGTAGTTGGATTGTTCTTAGTGTGTAATGAACTTTGAGTAGCTTTTATGTAATATTATGATGTTTGCGTTTTATTCCTTGTGTCATAATGCTTTCAACTTTGTTTTGGGAATGGCCAACTAAAACAAGGGGGCTTTGTGGGTACAGACATGGTTCACAAAGAGAACTCAAGGAATGATATGAATGAAAACCCTTTAAAGACATTTAAAGGAAGTACTACTTAACTCTAGACATAGGGGAGTAATAGTTCATAAGGCAAATGTTGTATGAGCTTAATATACAGGGGTAAAACTTATTTAGAGCCTAGACATAGGAGTCTTGTAACATAACCCTGACGATAGTGACTGAAAGGCACGCCACCAAGGCGCTACAGCGTCTACGGATTCTGAAGCGCTACAGCGCTTAACGCTACAACATCTAATATTATAGAACACTACTCTTGGGAATTTACATAACTACTGAGCTATCCAACTCACTCTTAAATACTTTCAATTCACTACTGTTTTCACATCTTTATTTATTCATTTGCATTTATGTTAATCACAATGACAATACTTGTTGACAACTTGTATTTGTTACTTGTTTTGCTCACTAGCTAAATTACTAATTTAAATATAGAAGTAAACTCAACAATCTCCGTGGGAACGATCTTTATTTATCATTATATTACTTGTTGCGATTGTGTATACTTGCACATCTACTTTTCGCACAACACTGCCCCAGCTAGGCTGTCTTGGAAGTAGTGGATAAGCAGCTTATCGTCATTTGCGAATGCAGCCATTTTCCTGCAGTACATAGTTAGGTGACTTGCCGGACATATCGCTCCTTTGTACTTATCAAAATCTGGTACTTTAAACTTGGGGGGGATAACCACGTTGGGAACGAGACATAAATCATGTGCATTTCTTGCCCCAGTATTAGTTCCCTCTATGGCCCTTAACCGTTCTTCGAGCATTTGATATCTGTCCCTGGATTGAGGGTCCCACGTTGGGTAGTTATAAGGATGGACCATTGGAACAGCAGCTGAGCTCATATGTGGGATATATAAGTGGGAGGGGTTCCCGGTATTTTGCACAGGAGTCTGATGACTCGTCACTAACGGCGGAGTGTAATTCTGTAACATAGCCTGCGGCATGGTCGTAGGGATCTAGCCTTGCGGTGTTTCATTCAGTGCTTGAGTCATATTGTGATTCGGATTCATGACCCCCGTAGGGCCACCCTCTAAAGTGGCGTCCATCGTAGGAGGTGTGTAGCCGGCTGAAAGTCCATAAGGGGGCCAGTATTGGCCCTGACCATCAAACCCAGAGTTGTGCAGCGGAGGAAGGCTTGTAGCAATATTTCCGGTATTTCCTACTGAGGTGTTTTCGTCTGCAACTCTCTTTTCAAGAAGTTTCATAATATCGGCCATCTGCTCCTTCATAGCCATCATCTCGTTCATCTTCTCTTTCAGCTGCTCGATATCATCTCTCAACGCTTGGTTGTCTTGATTCTCAGTCATTTTCCTGGCTTGCAAGCGAGTACGGTAGCGGTGTTGACGAACCAGTTTGCCTTTTTGTTCTGTTTTTTTCAAAAAAAATTAACATAAGTTTGTGAATGAATGAATGAATGAATGAATGAATGAATGAATGTGCATGAGATGCGTATGCATGATCGAGCCTGTGGAATTGTAAACCACTCATTCGACAAGTGAAGGATAAACCAGGATCGAGATTTAAACCAAACGAATTTTTCATTGATAAAAGAAAGTACAACCAAACGAGTTCTTCAGGGATTACAACGGAAACTACAGCAATTTAAACTCACACAACTACGCCATCCAAGCCATCTTTCTTTTTTTCACACCGGGCCATTTTGCCTTAATTTTTAAGAAGGCAATAAGCTCTTTCATATACTGAACAAAATTGAAGACTTCGACTGGGGTATTTTCCCTGGACATGACGATATCAGCATCCTTCAAATGATCTGGGACATCTACGATGGCTTCATTGCATAGTTTAGCTAGATTTGAGAACCTGTCCTGGAGGTAATGACAATGATCATTCAACTTCATGTATTCCTCTTTTAGATATGCGTGCTCTTTCTCGATTGTTTCATAGAGGTTCTTTTGGTAATCAGCGAACTCTTTCGATTCGTTCACATTTCTGAACTCCTTTTGGAGTGCTGCTTGACACTCTTCGAGTCTTCCTAGTATCACCCCTCTGGCTTCTCTTTCGGTCGCAAGCCTACCTTCATACTCATCAACCTTTTCTTTCAGCTGCTCCCTCAAACTTTGGAGCTGAGTTTGAAGATCCTTTTCCTTCTCCACAGCTTTTGTCATCTGACTCTTCCATACATAAGTATTGTCAATGGCCCTGTCTCGGTCTCTGTTACGTACTTGGAGCTCTTCATTGGCGCCTCTAAGGCTTTCTTGCACACGAAGAAACTTAGCCTTCCCGACCTCTAACCTTTCTTCGCATTCTGCAATGCGTTTACCTTTGGCGATATTTTCTCGCCTCAGACTTGCGTTTTCTTGAAGTGCTCTTTCTAGCTGGGCTTGCAGCTCAGTCCTTTATTGTTCAGATTTGGTTAAGGCAACCTTGACTTCTTCTACTTCTTCATTGAGGACAGGAACTGGTTTAGGAATTTCATGGCCGACGGGAAGTGCGAGGCGAAAAGGTAGCCCGACCTCTCGGACCCTAAGTGCAACCCATTGAAGATAGTTTTCCCCAGCATCAATAGCTCTAGGGCCTAGCTCAGGTCCTTTTTTGACTATTCTGTCCCAAGCTCGGCTAACCCTTCTTAACATGTCAAGATTTTTAGAACCTCTGTACTCTAGCTCAAATGTAGATAAGGATTCTTCTGGGGGTGGATTCATCATGGGATAACCAAATTGCCTTAAAGCAATGGCTGGATTGTAGCTGATGCAACCCTTCGTCCCTATGAGGGGGACATTTGGAAAGTCTCCACACTGATAAACAAACTCATCGATGTTTTGATCTCGATAATACCACGAGATGTCGCTCCCTGTTAGGCCGGCGAGGTACTGGGCCCACTCAGTCTTACCCCTAACTTCCATATGATGACTTCTTTTGAATATATGAGAGGTTAGCCAACGGTACAACACAGGTAAACAACACCATACCACACCTGCTCTTTTCTCATGACGTTCCCAGAGAGAAAAATAAACATCAGCCAGAACGACTGAGGCAGGGTTTTGTCCTCGGAGCTTAAAGGCCAAAAAGACATCAATTGCGGTGTCTTCAACAAAATATTTGTCATTTGGGAAAAGAACAACCCCATAGATGAGGAGAGCGAAGACATCCATGAAAGTAGCCCAATCTTTCTTTTTGGCCAAGAGTGAAGCTTCCTTCTCTAGGTACTTTCTGGTTAAACCCTTTTTGCCACCTATTTCCACTATCTTTGTAGCTAATTCTGACGTTGGCACCTTCAATATCTTGGATAAATTTTCAGGTAGGGGATAATGCTCTACGTACCGATAAGGCTTCTTATTCTCGGGAGGGAAACGCAAAATATTTTCAAACTCTTCCAATGTTGGAGCCAGCTGGTAATCTTGGAAAGTGAAACACCGTAACGGTGGATCAAAATATTGGCCTAGTGCAGTGATAGCTTCAGCTGGTACCTCAACGTCCAGGAGGCTTAGGAGATTCCCATACTTGACAGTGAATAAGTCACGACGCCATGCTGGCATTTCATTGCCAAGGTCCCGCAGATTTCTCAAGTTTGGTTGTCTGACTTTCAAATGCATGGTTCCTTTTAATTTTATGGCCCGATCCATCTTTCCTTGCCGAAAAGGTATTACAATTCCCTGGCGGTCATACAAATGCATGCGAAATGAGATGTCGATGCATATATTTTTTGTGTCATGCGAAAGAAAAAAAAAAGGAACGCATGAAACATTTTCTTGAGATAATTTTAAAAAGCGTTTTCTCTTGTTTTTTTGAGAAATTTTGAAAAAGAAAAGTATTAGGTTTGTTTGAATGCAAGGGGTATGATGCTCCTTTGTGTCCTAAAGAGGTTCCTTGAGAGATGTTCTAAAGCTGTTCTATTAAGTGAACCTTCCAAGGGATAGCTCTATAGAGTCCTAAATAAGGTCCCTAGAGCCAACGACCCCGTTCGAGAATGCTAGCGACAACAATAGGCAAGCTATTAGAAGTGATAGCATCCTTAAAGGGGCCAAACTCTAGGTGAGACTTTCGTAACCACCGAGCTGGACGTACATCCAGAAGGCCATTATTACGCAGTCTCGTTCTAACTTAGTTTATGCTTCAGTCCGGGTATAGGACTATTCTCATGTGTGTGCAAAAAGTGTAGTAGTGTAGTGTGTGTAGGAGCAAAATGACAGATATATCCCCAAGCTACAAAACAAGCAAACACATATACAAAAAGTGGTCTTCTATCCTAATGTTTACATATCACATCAAAGAGAATATAATATGCAATAAAAAAATAAAAGACAAAGTAGGGTAAAAATAAAGCGTTAAATTAACAACTACTCCTACAACTAATTAGACTAGGTTTGACTCTCTAAAATGTCCCCAGTGAAGTCGCCAGCTGTAGCGACCGAAAAATCCGGGTGAGGATTCCTCGAAGGTTCAAAAATGAAGCCGCCACCAAAGTTTAGTTTAAGGGCAAATATTGGAAAATCCCTTTTGGAATGGATAAGGGTCCTTGAGACCAGATTAGGGTTCGGGAGTCGGTTATGCACGGGGAAGGTGTTAGCACCCCACGACATCCTTCCTAAGGAAGGTTACCTGCTAATTAGTTGTAGGAAAGAATATTAACTTTGAAAAAGTTTATTTTTATCCTTTTATTGTGAATTAAAAAAAAAAGAAGAAAATTGATATTTTATTTAAGAAAATGAATATTTAGGAAAAGAATAAAAAAGGTTTTTTATTAGTGCAATTGACAGAGGTCGGCCGCCCTCTGGTCCTACGTATCTCCTGGTAGAGAATCAAATCGCACGTAGTTCTTGGTAGAAAATGTTTGTTGGTTGGTGTTTTTTAATATAGGGGTTTTAGGACTGTGTGATCTGTGTTGAAGGACCACTGGGGGTCTGAAGGAGCGCTGGGGCTCTGAAGGGCCGCTGAGGGCTGAAGGAGCGTTGGGGCTCTGAAGGACCACAGTTCACTTATCCTAAAACGATGACTAACCCGGCCGTACGACCGTCTTAACCCCCTACTTTGAAAATAAGATTGTTTGATTTTTGAAATGAAAGAGATGTGTTTGTATTTTTTTTAATTTAGAAATTATTCATTTTAAATAGGGATTTTAGGACCTGATCCGTAACGGTTCATTAGTGGCCTAAAAAGCAGACTAACCTGACTGTACAGTCGACTTAGTCCCATATTCATATTTTGTGGTTTTTTGTAAAAAAAGGAATTAGGAAAGAAAGGTAATGGAAATTGTTTATTTTTGCGCTTGACAGGGGCGTGGTGGCGACGGTGGAGACATCATGGGCCACGGCGGACGACCTCCGTCTGCGGTGGTCGGGCTTCGGAGGTAGGTTCTCACCCTATTTTCTTTCATTTTTACGGTTCTGCTTCTATCTTCTCTAACCTTGCTTTCCTTCACATTTTATTTTGGCTTATGTTCATCTCCTATTCTAAAAAAACATTTAAATCTATTTTAACTCATGTTCATCTTCAAATCAACTTGTGTTCCTGTTTCTGACTTCTAACATTTTTTTGGAAATTTTGAAAAAAACGTGTTCCCTTTTTTATTTTGTTGTTGGTTCTATTTGTTTTTTCCTCTCCCCTATTCTGTGCCATTCTTCCTCTCGCCTCTATTCTTATTTACTGATTCTTGTATTATCATCCTTATTGTTGTTTTTCGTTACTTGCTTATTTTCTATAAAACCTAATTTTCTCAGTAGCAACCATCTCAAACTAACAATTATTTACTACTAATTAACTAACAAACACCTTAACAGTTGCTATTTTCTAGAATAGGATGCTAAAAAACAACATATCTCATGACAGATAAAACATTTTTTAAAAACCTAAAGCATCTAAAAATTTACATGCTCTTGTATTTTCGGATTCTATAATAGAGAAAAAGAAGACTACCTACTCCTGTTGCTTGCTGTTGATCTTGCTTACTGCTGCCTCTTTGTTGCTGGTTCTGCCATTTCCACTTGCTTCAGAAATTTTGTTTTGCTTTCAGATTGGGGTTTGTGTATGCTTTTTTTGTGTATTTTTTCAATCACTGTGTGTCTCTCTATGTGTGCGTATTTTTCTGTGCGTGTATTCAGTGGCTGATTGTGTCTCTTTGTTACTGTTGCTGCCCCCTGTATTTATAGTCAAAATGCTGTGGTGTAGGTGTGGTGCTGTTGCAGGGGAGCAAAAATTAACAGAGGACACACATTGTGGGAAGGACAGCAGCAGGGGTCATGGGCGATTTTGGTGCTGTGGTTAGGAAAAAAGGACAGCAGCTGGGGAAAACAACAAAAAGGACAGCACCAGAGGTAGAGGGCGCTGGTGGCAGCAGCAAGGGTGGCGCAAAAAAGGACAACCAAGGCAATTTGTATGCTGTGCTATTTTTGCCTGAAATGGGAAAAGCAAAAGGATAGGGAAAAGCAATTTGGACCATTCCTAAAATGGTCTTCAGCTAGGGCACCCAGATTGCGCCTCCCTTCTCTTTTTTGAATTTGTTTTAAATCTTTGTACTATTTGTTTTTTTGTTTTTGGCTCCTGTGTGTAAAAGGACATGGCTATGTAATAATAAAAAAATGGCTAATTAGCTTATTTTGTATTACATCTTATTTATTTTTATTTTATTACAACAAGCCATAACCACAAAAAGCGAGTATCAAAATAAGCGTCATACGATAAGCGTTAAAGATATGTGCACGCGATTAAAATGACCTGTGGTACGACGAAAATAATAAAAAAAAAACGTTTTTTTGGACTTTTGATAAATTAGACGGACAAAATTAGGGTATGACATTGATAAACTCCAATTTTATGCATTTTTTAGAGACATTTTTGAGTCACTTTTAGAGTAATTATATATCAATCATGTAAATCACTGACTTAATTTGCTTTATATTTTGTAGGAAAGAATAAAAGATATTATATATATATATATATATATATATATATATATATATATATATATATATATATATATATGAGTGTTTGGGTTTGAAAGAAAGAAAAAAAAGGGCCATTACATGAGACAAGCCCATAATACAAAAGAATAGAAGCCCACAATGAATTGGAAAGAAAGCTTGGAAAAAAAGAAAGAGATCTTTGATAATTAAATTGAAAAAGAACAGTAGCCGAAGAAAGGGGCAGACGGTACATACGCACAGAAGTCACGCACCAACGGTAGCACCGGCTTGGAGAGAGGGAGTTTTCGGCACCGTTCTTGACACCGTGAGAGAGCTTTGGAGTAAAAGAAGGAGATTGAAGACAAAGATTAAGACTTTCTCTATTTCCGGGTTATTCTTATCTCTGTAAATCATGAACCATATTTTTCTTTTATTGTTCTTTATTATTATGGATACCTAAATCCTCTTCTAGGGTCTCAGGTGGATCTTGCATGTTTAGAGACCTTTTTATGTTCTAATTTCTGGTTTGAATTCCTATTTTTATTTCAATTAACATTGTCCTATTGTTTTTATCACATAATTAGGATTAGCTACCATATGCATGTTCATAATCAATTAGTTGATCAGCTACCGTACTGCAACTAGTTGGTGGACCTATAGGATAATTGAGGCTAAAATTAATGCATGACCAAACTTTAATTTAGTCTTCCAATCATTCAACCTTTTCGCTCTTTATGCTTTTCTTAAATTTAAATTCTTGCATGACCAAACAATGGTTAGTTTAGGAAAAAGAATATTAATCGCGAATGACTAAACGGATTAATAGTTTTAGTAAAGGGACTGGTAATTAAATAAAATAAAGGAATTCGGGTAGAGTTAGACATGGGGGAATCAAAGCCTGCAAGTGAAACCGTGACCCTAGACCTCCCTCCATTGCATTAATTCTTGCATTTTATTATTGTTATTTATTTATTTATTTTTTATTTGTTCCATTACAATTCAAATATTTGTTCGTCTAAATAATAAATAATCTCGATTAGTTTGGTACTTGCTAATTAATCCCTGTGGACACGATAATCTTTTATACTACTTCTGCGGTAGAGTACACTTGCTCTAAGTGTGTTTTTAACGCAACAAGTTTTTGGCGCCGTTGCCGGGCATTAATTTAGCAATATTAAACGAAAGAGATTTTTATTGCTTTAGACATTTTTTAGAGAGCTTGGAGGAAAAGAGGAGGAAAAGTCGGATGTCGATGAGGTCTTGGCCAAATTTATGCAGTAGACAAATGAAAATTTTGAGAGCTTGGAAGGTCAAATTAGAGCCATGAACAACGAATTTGGAAGCCTGAAGGGTCAAATCTCAACTCTCATTGCTTTGTTATCTCAATAGACCCAAGAAACTCTTTCACAAACTAAGTCTACCCAAAATGAAGAAGCTGAGCAATACAAAAAGTATTCCTACGAGAGATGAAGGTGTCTCCATGGAATATAATCTGCAGGAAGAAGCTCTCAAGAAAGATGAGGAGACTCCTACTGAAGGGAGTCAAAACAAAATAGTAGCTCCTACTGAAGGGAGTCATATTGAAACAAAAGATCCTATTAATGAGAGCGGTTGTGAGGAGAATGAGAAAGATCCATTGGTTCTTGAATTGAAGAAAGAGGAGAAAGCCCAAATTTTTGGGCAAATTGTTTTAACCATTGGTGATGCTGCAATAGAGGTTCACAGGGGAAAGGTAACTTTAAGGAGTGGTAAAGAAGATCATGTTATTAAAGCTTTAAATTCCAATGAAAATTTCTCTTCTTTAACTTCTCCTTATTTTGATGATGTGGTTGAAACTAACATTTTTTGTGAATTAAAGATGCAAGACCTTTTGGGAAAAAATATTATTTTGCAGGATCCTAGCATAGTGGTGGATGGAGATAAAATAAAAATTTCACCATCCTTTGAAGTTCATCCACCACGTGGAAAAATAAAGAATAATGTGAACCACATTGTTAGAAAGCTAAGAAGGTGTACTGCGTTAGATGTTAAATTTGCTCTTAGAGAGCCACCAGATTAAGCACTAACTATCGTCAGGCTCACGACGTTAAACAAGCACTTCGCAGGAGGCAACCTGTGTTTTATTTTCAGTTATTTTTACTTTTAATTTGTTTCATTTTGTTTTTAGGAATAAGCTCGGACTACAAGCTCTCTCAAGGAAGTCGCTATTACTCTCTCTCTCTCTCTCATTTATTTCTCTTAGTTTCTATTTGATCATTTTGCATTGAGGACCATGCTTCATGCTAGTGTGGGGGAGGAGAGTTATTTTGTCACTTGATCTTTATTAATACACATACCCACTGTATATGTTGATAGCATTTTTTCTGGCTTATTTTAGCGACTTATGCTTAAAGTTGAAAAAAAATAGAGATTTTGCCTTTGGGGATCCCATAATTAATTTACTTGACAGACTTGTGCTTAATTGTAACTGTGAGGATGTCCTTAGGAAGCTGATAATTAGCATTTGTCCCTGTTGAGTACTTTTTGTGAACTAGCTTCTAAATGTGAGATCTGAGCCTTCATAAGGGGATTGATACTAAATCATAAACTTTTACCCCTTTTCTTTCTATGAATGTGTTTCCCAATTTGCTACATTCTAGAATTTGTCTTTTGACCATTTCAAGGCGAAAATTGATTTGCATCATGTAAAAAGATTTGGGGAATTTAGGTATTTTTCTGGCCTCAGAGTTGTTTGTTGAATTTATCTCTTAGTTGCCCCCTTTGAGCTTAATTGTTATATTTTTTCTTTGGTACCCAGATATAATTTTTCTTTTTTGTTGGTGGTAACCATTTGGAATTGAATGTGGAGCAACTATTGAAAATTACAATTTCGTCCTATATGTTAGTTGTCTATCTTGTCGGCACTGAAAAAAATAGGTGTGACTTATGTGCTTACCTTTTTCTCCTAAGAAAAGTGAAGAAAAAAAAATTGAAAAAAAATAATAAGCAAGAAGGAGGAAAATGCAAATCAAAAAGTGTCTACTCAAAAGAAAAGGCACATCAAAACAATGAAAGAGCCAAAGGGCAAAAGTCAAATCAAAAAGAGCCTACTCAATAGAAAAAGAGTGAAGAATGAAGTGAAATTAACTTGGAGTTTGGACAAAAATTGTAAAATAGATAGGAGCTCCATATTTGATTTCAAATGTTACTATTTATTTCTTGTTTTTTTTAGCCCTTTGATTATCCGTTCCTTCTTATTTCCTACCCTGCATGAATTCACCCTGGCCCCATTACAACCCATGAAACCCCATCTTTTGCATGCATGTGAACTATTTAGTGGAGATTTGGTCAAATTACAAGCTTATGGTAATGTGCATTTTGCAGAAACTTGAGTGTATATTTCCCTAGTCCCTAAACACTTAGAGAGATTGTGAGCGAGTGCCTTTGTTCACAAAAATGTATTCTTCAGGGACAAGAGCCTCTAATTGGGCAACCTTTTGACACATCATATGTGCTATGTTGTCTATTGTCTGTCATTGTGCTTCTAATTTTGGGTCCCTCATTTGGCTGTCTCTATTATTCATTTGAAAATTTTATTGAGCCAGGAAATTTGCTTGAGGACAAGCAAATGTTAAGTGTGGGGGAGTTGATAAACTCCAATTTTATCCATTTTTTAGAGACATTTTTGAGTCACTTTTAGAGTAATTATATATCAATCATGTAAATCACTGACTTACTTTGCTTTATATTTTGTAGGAAAGAATAAAAGATAATATATATATATATATATATATATATATATATATATATATATATGAGAGTGTTTGGGTTTGAAAGAAAGAAAAAAAAAAGGGCCATTACATGAGACAAGCCCATAATACAAAAGAATAGAAGCCCACAATGAATTGGAAAGAAAGCTTGGAAAAAAAGAAAGAGATCTTTGATAATTAAATTGAAAAAGAACAGTAGCCGAAGAAAGGGGCAGATGGTACATACGCACAGAAGTCACGCACCAACGGTAGCACCGGCTTGGAGAGAGGGAGTTTTCGGCACCGTTCTTGACACCGTGAGAGAGCTTTGGAGTAAAAGAAGGAGATTGAAGACAAAGATTAAGACTTTCTCTATTTCCGGGTTATTCTTATCTCTGTAATTCATGAACCATATTTTTCTTTTATTGTTCTTTATTATTATGGATACCCAAATCTTCTTCTAGGGTCTCAGGTGGATCTTGCATGTTTATAGACCTTTTTATGTTCTAATTTCTGGTTTGAATTCCTATTTTTATTTCAATTAACATTGTCCTATTGTTTTTATCACATAATTAGGATTAGCTACCCTATGCATGTTCATAATCAATTAGTTGATCAGCGACCGTACTGCAACTAGTTGGTGGACCTATAGGATAATTGAGGCTAAAATTAATGCATGACCAAACTTTAATTTAGTCTTCCAATCATTCAACCTTTTCACTCTTTATGCTTTTCTTAAATTTAAATTCTTGCATGACCAAACAATGGTTAGTTTAGGAAAAAGAATATTAATCGCGAATGACCAAACGGATTAATAGTTTTAGTAAAGGGATTGGTAATTAAATAAAATAAAGGAATTCGGGTAGAGTTAGACATGGGGGAATCAAAGCCTGCAAGTGAAACCGTGACCCTAGACCTCTCTCCATTGCATTAATTCTTGCATTTTATTATTGTTATTTATTTATTTTTTATTTGTTCCATTACAATTCAAATATTTGTTCGTCTAAATAATAAATAATCTCGATTAGTTTAGTACTTGCTATTTAATCCCTTGTGGACACGATAATCTTTTATACTACTTCTGCGGTAGAGTACACTTGCTCTAAGTGTGTTTTTAACGCAACAAGTTTTTGGCGCCGTTGCCGGGCATTAATTTAGCAATATTAAACGAAAGAGATTTTTATTGCTTTAGACATTTTTTAGAGAGCTTGGAGGAAAAGAGGAGGAAAAGTCGGATGTCGATGAGGTCTTGGCCAAATTTATGCAGCAGACAAATGAAAATTTTGAGAGCTTGGAAGGTCAAATTAGAGCCATGAACAACGAATTTGGAAGCCTGAAGGGTCAAATCTCAACTCTCATTGCTTTGTTATCTCAAGAGGCCCAAGAAACTCTTTCACAAACTAAGTCTACCCAAAATGAAGAAGCTGAGCAATACAAAAAGTATTCCTACGAGAGATGAAGGTGTCTCCATGGAATATAATCTGCAGGAAGAAGCTCTCAAGAAAGATGAGGAGACTCCTACTGAAGGGAGTCAAAACAAAATAGTAGCTCCTACTGAAGGGAGTCATATTGAAACAAAAGATCCTATTAATGAGAGCGGTTGTGAGGAGAATGAGAAAGATCCATTGGTTCTTGAATTGAAGAAAGAGGAGAAAGCCCAAAATTTTGGGCAAATTGTTTTAACTATTGGTGATGCTGCAATAGAGGTTCACAGGGGAAAGGTAACTTTAATGAGTGGTAAAGAAGATGATGTTATTAAAGCTTTAAATTCCAATGAAAATTTCTCTTCTTTAACTTCTCCTTATTTTGATGATGTGGTTGAAACTAACATTTTTTGTGAATTAAAGATGCAAGACCTTTTGGGAAAAAATCTTATTTTGCAGGATCCTAGCATAGTGGTGGATGGAGATAAAATAAAAATTTCACCATCCTTTGAAGTTCATCCACCACGTGGAAAAATAAAGAATAATGTGAACCACATTGTTAGAAAGCTAAGAAGGTGTACTGCGTTAGATGTTAAATTTGCTCTTGGAGAGCCACCTGATTAAGCACTAACTATCGTCAGGCTCACGACGTTAAACAAGCGCTTTGCAGGAGGCAACCTGTGTTTTATTTTCAGTTATATTTACTTTTAATTTGTTTCATTTTGTTTTTAGGAATAAGCTCGGACTACAAGTTCTCTGAGGGAAGTCACTATTACTCTCTCTCTCTCTCATTTATTTCTCTTAGTTTCTATTTGATCATTTTGCATTGAGGACCATGCTTCATGCTAGTGTGGGGGAGGAGAGCTATTTTGTCACTTGATCTTTATTAATACACATACCCACCGTATATGTTGATAGCATTTTTTCTGGCTTATTTTAGCGACTTATGCTTAAAGTTGAAAAAAAAATAGAGATTTTGCCTTTGGGGATCCCATAATTAATTTACTTAACAGACTTGTGCTTAATTGTAACTGTGAGGATGTCCTTAGGAAGCTGATAATTAGCATTTGTCCCTGTTGAGTACTTTTTGTGAACTAGCTTCGAAATGTGAGATCTGAGCCTTCATAAGGGGATTGATACTAAATCATAAACTTTTACCCCTTATCTTTCTGTGAGTGTGTTTCCCAATTTGCTACATTCTAGAATTTGTCTTTTGACCATTTCAAGGCGAAAATTGATTTGCATCATGTAAAAAGATTTGGGGAATTTAGGTATTTTTCTGGCCTCAGAGTTGTTTGTTGAATTTATCTCTTAGTTGCCCCCTTTGAGCTTAATTGTTATATTTTTTCTTTGGTACCCAGATATAATTTTTCTTTTTTGTTGGTGGTAACCATTTGGAATTAAATGTGGAGCAACTATTGAAAATTACAATTTCGTCCTATATGTTAGTTGTCTATCTTGTCGGGACTGAAAAAAAATAGGTGTGACTTATGTGCTTACCTTTTTCTCCTAAGAAAAGTGAAGAAAAAAAAATTGAAAAAAAATCATAAGTAAGAAGGAGGAAAAGGTAAATCAAAAAGTGTCTACTCAAAAGAAAAGGCACATCAAAACAATGAAAGAGCCAAAGGGCAAAAGTCAAATCAAAAAGAGCCCTACTCAATAGAAAAAGAGTGAAGAATGAAGTGAAATTAATTTGGAGTTTGGACAAAAATTGTAAAATAGATAGGAGCTCCATATTTGATTTCAAATGTTACTATTTATTTCTTGTTTTTTTTAGCCCTTTGATTATCCGTTCATTCTTATTTCCTACCCTGCATGAATTCACCCTAGCCCCATTACAACCCATGAAACCCCATCTTTTGCATGCATGTGAACTATTTAGTGGAGATTTGGTCAAATTACAAGCTTATGGTAATGTGCATTTTGCGGAAACTTGAGTGTGTATTTCCCTAGTCCCTAAACACTTAGAGAGATTGTGAGCGAGTGCCTTTGTTCACAAAAATGTATTCTTCAGGGACAAGAGCCTCTAATTGGGCAACCTTTTGACACATCATATGTGCTATGTTGTCTATTGTCTGTCATTGTGCTTCTAATTTGGGGTCCCTCATTTGGCTGTCTCTATTATTCATTTGAAAATTTTATTGAGCCAGGAAATCAGCTTGAGGACAAGCAAATGTTAAGTGTGGGGGAGTTGATAAACTCCAATTTTATGCATTTTTTAGAGACATTTTTGAGTCACTTTTAGAGTAATTATATATCAATCATGTAAATCACTGACTCAATTTGCTTTATATTTTGTAGGAAAGAAGAAAAGATATAATATATATATATATATATATATGTGTTTGGGTTTGAAAGAAAGAAAAAAAAGGGCCACTACATGAGACAAGCCCATAATACAAAAGAATAGAAGCCCACAATGAATTGGAAAGAAAGCTTGGAAAAAAAGAAAGAGATCTTTGATAATTAAATTGAAAAAGAATAGTAGCCGAAGAAAGGGGCAGACGGTACATACGCACAGAAGTCACGCACCAACGGTAGCACCGGCTTGGAGAGAGGGAGTTTTCGGCACCGTTCTTGACACCGTGAGAGAGCTTTGGAGTAAAAGAAGGAGATTGAAGACAAAGATTAAGACTTTCTCTATTTCTGGGTTATTCTTATCTCTGTAATTCATGAACCATATTTTTCTTTTATTGTTCTTTATTATTATGTATACCTAAATCCTCTTCTAGGGTCTCAGGTGGATCTTGCATGTTTAGAGACCTTTTTATGTTCTAATTTCTGGTTTGAATTCCTATTTTTATTTCAATTAACATTGTCCTATTGTTTTTATCACATAATTAGGATTAGCTACCCTATGCATGTTCATAATCAATTAGTTGATCAGCGACCGTACTGCAACTAGTTGGTGGACCTATAGGATAATTGAGGCTAAAATTAATGCATGACCAAACTTTAATTTAGTCTTCCAATCATTCAACCTTTTTGCTCTTTATGCTTTTCTTAAATTTAAATTCTTGCATGACCAAACAAGGGTTAGTTTAGGAAAAAGAATATTAATCGCGAATGACCAAACGGATTAATAGTTTTAGTAAAGGGATTGATAATTAAATAAAATAAAGGAATTCAGGTAGAGTTAGACATGGGGGAATCAAAGTCTGCAAGTGAAACCGTGACCCTAGACCTCTCTCCATTGCATTAATTCTTGCATTTTATTATTGTTATTTATTTCTTTTTTATTTGTTCCATTACAATTCAAATATTTGTTCGTCTAAATAATAAATAATCTCGATTAATTTGGTACTTGCTAATTAATCCCTGTGGACACGATAATCTTTTATACTACTTCTGCGGTAGAGTACACTTGCTCTAAGTCCGACCATTGGAATCCATTAATTACGGGTTTGCGGCCGGGTTGGCTTATCTTGTCCAGGCCTAACTCTCCCTGTGAAGCCAATGCCTTTATTGGGCTGTGAGAGTGCTGATAGCATCACATGGTGGCAGAGTAAGAACAAACCCTATTTGGTCCGGTAAGCATACTACAGAGTGATGGAAGATTTAATTGATAATAGTCATCTTCGAAAGGAAGACAACGGGATGGCGCTGTAGAAAATCAAAGTACCACAAAAAGGTGAAGTTGTCAATGTGGCGGGCTGCTAGAAGGGTGTTACCAACATGTTCTAATCTCTGGAGGAAAGATGTGAATTGTGAAGCTAATTGTCCTTTATGTACAGGGTGATGAAGAGAAAGAACTGCACCTATTTTTTGACCGTCTGAAGGCTAAAGAAACCCGGGCTCTAAGTGGATTGCAAGCCGAAACAAGTCATGCAAGAAAAGTTGGATGTATTTTCAATGTCTGCCTTTTTAATTTGTTGGGCACACTGCCACACACAGGCCTAAAGCGATCTTAGTATGGTGTTCTGGGCTATATGGAAAGTTAGGAATAATAAGATATGGGATAATACAAATACATATGATGCAGTAGCGATTAGAAGGGCTAAGGAGTATGTATGGGATTGGGAAGTAGCTAAAAGGCAACAAGATTCAATCATCGTTGTACAACATCAAGAAAATACCAATGTGGAGCGATGGACAAAGGCAATTGGAGGGGAACTAAAGTGTAATGCTGATGCAGCCTTATTCAATCAAGAAGGTAGCTACGATGTTGAGATGTGCATCAGAAACAACATAGGAGAGTTTGTCAAAGATAAAACAACGACTTTCACCAGTATACCTCTTCCTCAAGAAGCAGAAGCTATGGGGCTCAAGCTTGCTATTGAATGATTGAGAGAGTTAGGTCTTCGAACGGTTACCATTGAGTTTGACCACTTACTAGTGGTAAATGGAGTGAAGGGAACCAACAATCACAACACATAATTGGGTGTTATTATTTCTTCTTGTGAAATGTTGTTATTTAATTGTCAAAGCTATAAAATTAACTATATTAGAAGGCAATCAAATTTCGTTGCTCACTCCTTGCAAGGGCGTCGACGAGGTCTCAAGCTAGTTCCAAGTTTTTGATTTCAAGTTGACATGTATTATTACTATTACTATGAATGAAATGCACCGAGCAACTTTGTGTAAAAAGAATAACTGATTTTGCAAAACAATAACCGATTGCGCCAATTGGTTTCGGGAACCGATAATCTCAAATGAATTTGCTATGATTATGGATTGATTTTGGACATTGTCCAACCATGATGTGTCATCAACGAGACTTCATTTTTTTCCCGATTTTAAAATACAAAAAATTAAAAAATGAATATGAAAATTAAAAAGTAGGTTTTACGAGATACTGGAAATTGGGCGTCTCTCTCTATTTGCTTTCCGTGCACGCACGCAGTAACTGTGAGTGAGGATGAGGAGGGGAAAGAGTGATAGGAAGACGAAAAAGAAGGGAACGGAAGACGATGAAGTGGAACAAATGTTACGAGCCGCACAAGATGAGATCCTCTTAAATCTTTCCATTAACTCTCACCTGGCTCGCGCTTCTCCTTCGTCAACTACTCTCCATCCCGAATCGGATCCGGGTTTGGATTCAGTTCTGGATCCCGATCTGGAGCGTCGATTTCAAGCCCTCAAAATGAAAAACAAAGTTCATCAACCGGTGGTGGAAGAACAGGATCTCACCGCCAGATTCGATGCTCTTAAAGCCAAATTCAATCCTCCTCCCGTGGATCCCACCGTCACCTCATCCAAAACCCAATCTCATTACGAAGAAGAAGGAGAAAGCGAAGAAGATGAAGAGACTCAAGTTCAGAAACTGATCGAGTGGGCTAAGGATGCCGCACGTCTCGATCCTTCTCCTCCTTCTCCTTCTCAATCTGAATCTGACGATGACGACGACGATGATCACCCTCACCACCGCTAATCATTCCAATATTTTTCGTTTTTATTTTTTATTTTTAGATTGTAAATGCATCGTTACTGGATATATGAATATCATATGATCCCTTTTAATTTCTAACTAGTCATACTACAAAGGTCAATGAATTATTCAAGTGAAGTAATTAAGTTCCATTTTGTTTTTCTTCTTTTGTTTGGAAAATTAAACATGGGTGCCGAATTGCTTTGCCCAAGCATAGTTGCATTTCAATGCAAGATCAAAAGTTCTGTGCAACATATCTCTTTGGATACTATCAGTCCTTGGTAAAGGGTTCAGGTGTCCTTTTCACGATAACGTGCTGGGTCATTTGGAAAGCGAGGAATGGTGAAATCTTCAATGATAGAACTATGAGGGTGTGGTCCACAATTAATTACATTCACACTACCCTTGGTTTAATTTCAAGGACTGATATTCGACAATTTATCTCCTAAGATTCCCATGCTTGTTGAGTGGCAAGCCTTCTGATGTTTGTACTGTAAAATTAACTTGGGTTGAAGTTCTCTTGAAAACGCACTTTGGATACTCTCCTAAATCTCCCTCCATTCTCTTTCATCATTATTTTGATGAGAGAGAGTTGAGAGTAGACTTAACAGAGATAGAGATTTAGAGAGAATAATTTTACTCTCTTTCATCATTAAAATAGTGATGAGAGAGAGGAAACTTAAACTTAAGAGAGAATAGAGGGAGATGCGGAGAGAGACTCCGAAGAAATCATCTTAAGTTTGGATATATTGAAATGCTTTCACTTTGTATCAAAAAAAATATTGAAATGCTTTCACTCTTTTGTGTGGCTGTTTAGATTTTTCGGTAAAAATTTTTTTGGTGTCTAAACTTGATTTAATTATAAACTACAAATAGTAGCTTTTGAGTTAGTTGGAGTTGATTTTTTATTTTCAATATTAATATTCATCACATTTGCCTTTGTTAGTTTTGTTAAAAATTGTTTATATTAGTTTTTTAACATATTTTTTATAGGAAATACTCATGTCGGTCACTAATGAAAAAGAGTGGAGACTAATCCGGTCTATGAGAAATGAAAAGTATTAATTTAATCCTCATCAATTTCAACCGTGTCAAATTAGTTCTTTGATACTTTTTTAAGGACAATTTAGTCTCTTTTTTTGTTACAAGACAATTTATTCTCTATTCAGAACTAATTTGACTCACATTTTTTTAAACAATTTGTCTTGCATTTTTATTTCTCATGAACTACATTAGAATTTTACACTTTTTCGGGGACCAAATTGGTCTCCACATTTTTTGTCGGAGATGAATATAAGTATTTACTCTAATTTTTTCTTTTGATTACCAACGTCATGAATCTATTTGGCAATTAGAAATTAAGATACGTAATATATTTTTTTTTTAAATTGAGGAATTTATCTATATTGATTAATTGTGAACCCACTTAATAATTCAAGTTGATATTATATTGCATTATAAATTATCTTCTTTATTTGTTATTCTAATATGGATATTTATATGCTAATTTAGTATTTTTGTTGTCTATTTTATTATATTTTAAGCTTATAATATAATTTTAAATTGAAACCTATTTCTATAATTTCACACCTAAAACATTTATGATTCAACTTATCCAAACAACCAAAAAAAACATCTAAACTCACTTTTTCCCGAGCATATTAAAACAAAAACTACATGGGTTCAACTCACTTTTATTAAAATAAAATCAAGTCTACAAAATTACTTTTATTAAAATATTATCGCATAATCAGATGTTATATAAAGGCTTAAATATGTTTTAAGTCCCTGCAAATATAAGGTGTTTTGGTTTAAGCCCCTGCAAATTTTTTTTTTTGTTAAAAGCCCTTGCAAAATGACATATTTTGTTATAACAAAATATTTCATTTTGCAAGGGCTTTTAACAAAAATTTTTTTTTGCAGGGGCTTAAACCAAAACACCCTATATTTGCAGGGGCTAAAACATATTTAAGCCTTATATAAATTGATTAACTGCAGAAAGCATATAAAAAGAAATCCACGTACACATAGACACATGGTAAGTTGTAAATTGTAATCCAGCAACAGCACACAAGATAGAAAAGACAGAGATTGTTATCCCAAATTCCCAACCCAAACTTTATCCTCTCACTCTATCTCAGCTCATCAAAATCAAAACATCTTTTGCATATGAGAACAATGGCGGTTGTTGTCCGGTGTTCCTCCTGCTTCCTCTCTCGTCCTCACTCCTCACTTCCTCAGTTCTGCCCCAACCTCCACCTTCCCGGTCAGTACTCACTCTTCTCACCTCAAAATCATAACTTTGATTTTTCTTTGTTGACCCATTTTTCTGTTACTGTGAAACCTGTGATTAATTTCTATGATTTCACGGTTTTTCAAAAAAAGTCATGATTTTGTCATTTAGGTCTTCAGCCAAGTAATGGAAATGTGTATTTGTGATATGGTGTTACTTAATAATGTAAGACAGTAATACTCACATGAGATTATACTTGTTGAATGAATGAATCAGGAAAATTGGATTGTCTTTCTTTGAAAGTGAATAAGGTTATGCCGCCACTCTTTAAAGATACTTTTGATGGCTCTTCTAAACTTCCAACTCTGCTGCACTGCTCAAAGTGTAAGGTATGATGGTGAGTCATTGGTTTTTGTATCATGATGATTTGTGTACTTGAAAGTGTTTACTGTAAAAAAGTGTTATTACTTTTTTTGAAGAAATTTTATGGTGAAATATTGAAGTTTGAAGTTTTATAACCCATTGTCTAAAATCCTGCCTTGGAATTTGTCAACTGTGAATAATGTTTTCTGTTCTAAATTTCTAATCCACATCTTGGAAACTTTGCTTCTCTTTCTATTTTAACCATATTATGTTGATATTTGCTTGTTACTCTCTTTGCAAATCATTGTTTTGGTATATTTTTCTTTAACTTGTTGCTTCTGATTGAAGTTGTTTGCTTTGATAGGAAGACACACCCCAAAGGTTTCCTTCACTAATATTTTTTGCAAGCAATATGCTGATGTTCTCTATGCCTTGTAAAGCTTTGGCTGAAACGTGCGAGGCTGATAACTCTCTCTTCAATATGCCTATACTACTAGCAGTAGCCCTCATTGGAGCCACTGTAGGAGGTAAAGTTCTATATGATTTCAATATACAGTTGTATTAGCTAATGAATGTTTCTAAACCAAAGGGTTTGGAAAGTAGAACTTCATTTTGTCCCAAAGGTGGCTTGTGTCCATGAATATCTAGGGCCCGTTTGGATAAATAGCTTAAGCTGTTTACCATATAAGTGCTTATCCATAAGCTGTTTATATAATAAAGGATAAAATAATGTTAAACTATTTTTCGATAAGTCATAAGCTGTATTCATAAGCTGTTTCCATAAGCTCTTTCAAACAGTCTCACAAGTGCTTATGTCAGTAGATAAGCCCAAATAAGCGATCCAAATGGACCCCTAATTTCTATATATAAAAAAGTAGTGCTTTTACTAAAACCTGGTAGATGCATTTCATTTGTACTTTTATGGAGAAGTGATAGCGTCCTTTTCCTGAATTCATTGATCATGTGACAGGGTTAGTCGCCCGACAAAGGAAAGAAGAATTACAGCGGGTAAACGAGCAATTACTCCAGATAAATGCAGCTCTAAGGAAGCAAGCCAAAATTGAGTCCTATGCCCCTACCTTGAGTTATGCTCCTGTTGGTGGTAG
Source organism: Astragalus membranaceus (assembly GCA_039519185.1). Taxonomy (NCBI): domain Eukaryota; kingdom Viridiplantae; phylum Streptophyta; class Magnoliopsida; order Fabales; family Fabaceae; genus Astragalus; species Astragalus membranaceus. The sequence goes on from CM076846.1 coordinate 1,776,486, forward strand.
GATACCTGATAGTGAAATTATTGTTGACCCAAAGAAGCAAGAGCTAATTTCAAAGTTAAAAAGTGGAAAGAACTTTCTAAGAAACCAGCAGCCAGATAAAGCATTCACGGAGTTTAAGACTGCGCTCGAACTTGCTCAGAGTATGAATGATCCTATTGAGGAGAAAAAAGCTGCCAGAGGTCTAGGTTTGTAATCTTCCCTATTTCGCTTATCATTGCATGCTTGGTTCTGCGGGGCGAAAATTGATTTTAAACGAATTGATTGGGTAAAATTGACTTTGAATGAAAGTGAGTTGAATGTGAAGTAAAAGTGAGTTGAACAATAAATTGGAGAATAAAAATCATTTTTGGGAAGAAAAAGCTACAAATCCTAGCTTCTAGTTAGATACAATTCTAGAGGCCAAATCAATTTTACTTGAAAACACCCAAACACGTCAAGCAGTTTTATGTCTTCGGAATCATTTTTGACTTTCCTGAAAGTGAATCAAAACAAGCACTTAATATGTGTTTCTTTAGAGGCTCCCACACAGTGACACAACCACGTTAGATTTTGTGTTCGCGGCTTCGCACACATGAATGAGTGAGTTTTTGTTTACATAATAAATGCATATTACAGGAGCCTCACTGCAAAGACAGGGAAAGTACAGAGATGCTATTAAATACCATTCAATGGTTTTGGCAATATCTGAAAGAGAAGGAGAAGATTCTGGTAGTACAGAAGCCTATGGAGCAATTGCTGATTGTTACACCGAGCTTGGAGACCTTGAAAAAGCAGGGCTGTTCTATGATAAGTATATTGCAAGGTTGGAAAAGGACTAATTCCCAATTCAACATTTCTTTGAAGAAATGCAGAGCTACTAGAGTTTCTTCATGGCCTATCACTATGCTTTTCATGCATTTTTTTTCTTCTATTTCATGTTCAATGAGTTCATGATTTATGTTAAAATGTTATTGAGATTGTATTTTGAAGGAGAGTTTAACATTGGAGATAATCTTATCTTCAATATCTAGTTTGCGGAAAAGGGAAAAATACTGATGTTAAGAGTAAATCACTAAATATGTGATCGATTTCATATTAGTATCAGAATGATTTTAATCTTATCCATGTGGTTCCAAACAACTTTATATTAAGATTGGCTGGCTTATTGGCTAGATGGCTTCCTTCTCGTTGTTGACTAGAAGTTCACAATTTCTGTTTGCATGAAAATGCCTCTAACTTTTTTTTTCTCAATATTTGTTTTACTGGATATGTTTGCTTTTCAGACGCTCATAAAGCTCAGCAAGTTAGACCATCGTTATCCATTATCTCTATTCAGAGTAATCCAATTTATAGGACTTTCAAGCTGTACAAGTTTTTACTTTCTCTATGCAAAACAACCCAATTCATCGGCAATCTGTATCCAAATTCCAAAAAGAAATATAACAGTGTTTTGAAAATTGGACTCGACATTTGGTTCAATAGCTGCATTGAGATGAAATTGTGGTTGAACTCCTCAAACAACTTAACCATAGATGGTATCAATTCAAGATTTTTTAAGATGTGACTTCTAAAATTAATTTAAATTGTGGTTGAACTCCTCAAACAACTTAACCATAGTCGGTTGAACTCCTCAAACAACTTAAAATACTAGTTTATATATCTAGATACAAAATAAATTTTAAGATGTGACTTCTAAAATTAATTTAAATGAGACGACAAACCAATTTTTTAAGGAAAAAAGCCACATGAAGAGTTTATATTTTAAGAAATAAATAGTTATCTTCATATTTGAGTCAGCTTCATTGATTCTGGTGTATCTAACATATAGAGATTCGAAACCGATACGTCTTTCCCAGATTGTGATAGGTATTAATTAATTCTTAATGGAAGATGCAATTTCTATTTCTATGCATTTTTCTCCTTTTTGAAGGATGAATAGCATGTTACTTTAGGTTTCCAGCTGAGTGATGATACAATTTGACGTGGTAGTCAAATTTTTTCCTTCTTCTCAACAACAGTTTGAATCCCCTCGAGGATTGAATAGCATGTTACTTTAGGTTTCCAGCTGAGTGATGATACAATTTGACGTGGTAGTCAAATTTTTTCCTTCTTCTCAACAACAGTTTGAATCCCCTCGAGGATTGAATAGACATGCTTTTAGTTAGAGAGAAATTCAAGGGATGGAAAGGAAGTTGATGTGAAGCGTTACACAAGTACCACAATATACCAATGAATCATCTGCATATCACACCAAAACTACTACTACCACTACCAGACTTGAAATTATGAATTAAAATATTAACTAATAAATAGAAAACAGACACATGATAGGCCGATGATAATAACCATTGCATACTAACACACCCAAATGGGTGAGAAATCATAAAACACTCATCATCACTACTACTACCTAGAAAACCGCATACATGATACAAACGCATACAAATGTTTGGTCGCATTTTATCTAACATGGTAGTGGTCGCTACGTCACCACCATTAACCGAAAAGGAAAAAGAACGAGCTCCCTAGTGTTTAATTAAACACGAATCAATGTGCACAAGGCAAGGCAAAGCAGGATATATATAGCTATGCAGATAGCTTGGAACCACATCAAGCGAATCATTATATTACTGGTAGTACATCATTTGCTGTGCAGCAGCAACATTTTGGAACCCACCATCATATATTGCCTGGCTTGCTCCAATAGCTGCCTGCTTTAGAGGATGTTGCCCTTGTGGATGCATCAAGGCATGAACACCACCCATCTTGCTCATAGCTAGCTGTCGTTCATATGCCAAAATATCAGTTGCTGAAAGGCCTGGCAGAGTTGCAGCAGCAGGTGGGGGAAGAGGATTTGAAGCAGTTCCGGCTGGAGTCGGCTTGCTACCCCAGGAGCACTATATTTATAACATAACAATAGTGGTCAGAACTCAGAAGCAAATAGGCTGATGAAATCAACACTATGAATCATAAAACAGATAAAATTATTAACAATTAGCAGCAACATAAAAAGTGGAAAATCACACCTTAATTTGTTTGCCGCAGAGATGAGACTGGACATTCCCCATCTGAATAGCCATACCTGCTTCAGCATGCGTACTGTATCTCACAAAACCAAACCCTTTATCACGCTGGACACGAACCTCCTCTATCACTCCAGCCCCAAGGGCATGGAAATGGCGATGGAGATCAAGCTGTGTAATCTGCAGAATCACCAAAGATCATCATGATTAAAATGGCAACAGCAATGTCCACAGAATTCAAACAAAAACACAACATACATTGTTAAATCAAAAAAGAAAAATATGGAAACTGAAGTATATTCTTATATCTCTAACCTAAAGGCCAAGACAGAGAGACGGAAACAATAAGTTCAAACAAGTGAAGAATCAGTACTGCAAATATTGGTTTTGGACTTCAACATATTACTTTTGTTCTAACCCCACCAAATTGAAAATTACAGATAAAGAAATTTCTTACCTCTGAACCAAGGTTACCCACATAAACAGTTGTATATTGGGGATTGTTCTCAGGAGCGTCACTGTTAGATGTCTCTTTACCGTCCTCTGTAGGATAAAACATGTTTGTTAATTCCATACCTACTATACAATCTGTTAACCAAGAGCAGAATACTTTATGAACACACCAATAATTGTTTACAAGTATTCACCTAAAAATTTTTGAGTCAAAGTTTAACTTAATAAACATGCCAATAATTTATTCACCTAAAAATCTTTGAGTCAAAGTTTAACACAACGACAGTTTAAATAAGCACTTGAGTCCATTTTAAATCAAGAATCATCATAGAAGTTAAATGTGAAAATACTTAGTTCAACCATTCCATTATTGTTTCAGGAACTGGCATCATTTACTTACCAGATGAACCATTTGTTAGTTCCACCACACTTTTGGCATCTGAGCTTTGCTTCTCTTCATTGCCAGCAGCACCTTTTGTTGCCCAGTTGCAGCGTATTTGTCTACTTCCAAGCCACTTACCTGTGAAAGCATAGGCAGGGATCCGGATCATTATGTATCATACAGAAGTACAGGTGGACACGGAAAAAAAATGAGCTTCATAGAATCGATTAAACAGTGCATATACCAGAAGTGGTAGTCTGAAAAGTCTATAGGAAACTTTTTACCATGAATTTTGAAATAACTAAACATAGAAGTCAACATCAATTCATACAAAAGAACCTGAATGCACATCTTTGAGTTGAGACATCAATTTTGTTTTAAATGATATTAACAATGAAAATTCAGCGGAGAATTATCCAATCATCAGTGACTTAAATAAGGTTGCTGAGCTAATGACAAATTTCTTACCAGTCAAATCATTAATAGCACTTTGAGCATCCTGTAAAACAAGATAAATACAAGTCAAAAAATCATAGTCTTCTTACACTCAAAAAATAAAATTTCAAAAATAAAATTGGACCTGCTGGGTACGGAATGAAACAAACCCAAATCCCCTTGACCGCCCAGTCTTCTGATCCCACATAACCCTTGCATCCCTAGAACCATCAAAAAGGTTAAATCCATGAGACATGGCAAGTCACCAACAAAGGTGTACATACAACGTACAATTATCACATAATGTTGTAGAACAAATACATTTCATCAATTATGAATAAATGGAGAAAGCACCAATTTCAAATGTAGAAAACGGACTGCTGTTTTACTGAGAAATCGTAGAAAAATGATTGGTGTTTTACTGAGAGATCATAGGGGGGAAATGAAGCTTACGAACAACTTTGGTAGACAGAAAAGCATGCAAACAGTGTAGCATCAGTAACCTCAGGACTGAGGTCGCCAACAAAAATGTTGTAATGACCTGCAAATTGAAGGAAACAAAATTATATTTTCAGCAAAAGTCCCCCAAAGGTCACAGTTGTTTGATAGTAAATATCTTATATTTAACTCTTAACCAACCTGATGTATCTTCTCTCTGACCACTGGCATATGCCCAGTTAACTTTGATAGGCTGTCCAAATCTGCAAACCAAGAATTAAACATTGAGAGAAATCCCAAACCAATTGAATACAGCTATAAAAGAATTTCACTTACAGGTGCCTTCCATTGAGAGATAATATGGCAAGAGCAGCAGATCTACGATCAAAGTAATGAATGAATCCATAGGATGACTGCATAATACAGGCACAAGATTTCAACTATAAATCTCCAATGGAGTCTAGTAAATTAAATCAATATCATTATCAATATATTAGACAAAAACAACTATATCAGAAACATACCTTCTCCTTTCTAAAAAGTTTACAACCCTCAACTGGGCCGGTACCTGCGAAAACTTCTTGTAGAAGCGGTTCGGTCACCTGTGTATGGATATTGCCGACATACCTGCATTTTTTCAAAGATAAAGAAGCTACAATTTAAAAAAAGGAGAAGAAATAAAAAAAAATTAGGGTTTAAGCATGAAGTGACATACAGGAAATGTTTTGGTACAATAGAACTAATTTTAAGCATGACAAAATATCCATTTGTAATGTATAGAAGATAAAAGATCAGCAACTAAATTACTTGTCCAACACAGACTCTTAATTTGAGAAGTAAACAAAAGATAAAATAAAAGAAACAGCACCTAAGCCTGTTTGCATGAAAATCATAAAACAAGAAAGGAAAACTAGAGATAAACTAAAGAGGTAAAAGGTAAAAAAAATGTCTAGACAAACACTCACACACTGCGGCAAGTACTTGGATCAAAACCAGGAGGCAGATTTCCACTTGGGATTGGTTCAATCTGCAAAATGAAAAAGTAAAAAGGAAAAGAAAAGAAATGGGGGCAAATTAAAAACGAAAAGAAAAGAAAGGGGGGCAAATTAAAAACGAAAAGAAAAGAAAGGGAGGCAAATCAAGATAGAAACTGTGTATTGTATCTACCAATGCAGTAGCATGAAAAACATCTACTTGGTGAATGGGGAGAAAGGAAATATCAACCTAAACAGTACCAGCCAAGAAATGCATAAAAGAGTTCATTGCTAAAAGCCTAATAGAAGAAAAAGAGAATTTTTTTAGCACACCCAACACTTGAAGAGAAGCAGAAATGCCACAATTGGTCCTTTCACCACGTATCATACTCCAAAGAAGAAATGCCGTAATTGGTGGAAAAAAAAGTAACGTTCGTAAAACAATAAATTACCCTAGTTTAGATTAACGCCTCATCATATTACTTAAAGGACCCTGAGAGTTGGGCTCATGGGTCACTACTCCTTGTCATGTGGGTTTACAGCGTTTAGCCATCCAAATAGAGAAAAATGACTTCAAACATAATTTGAGAGCTAGTTACCAACTCGAACACAAAAAATACAGCATTTTTTAAAAGTAAAAGAAAGCTTAAGCCTTTAAAAGAAAAACGGCAGACCAATAATTCCATATATGGAAAATATAGACAAATTAACCACAAGTAATTTACCAAACACCAAAACAGATAGACAACAATCGCCAAAAAATCAAGCACAAGTAATTAACAAAATCATTTCTCCGCCAGAAAACAAAAATTAACCACACACCCAGCTCCTAAAAAAAATTAAAATTGCAACAAACCCTAGGCTTCTGAACTGGGAAAAGAGGCAAGAGTCGAAGATCGAAAACGTAAAATGAAACAAAAAAAAAGTAGAGGAATGAAGAAATGATCGGAAATGGAGAGAGAGAGTGGGACCCAACCTGAGGAGGAGCTAAGAGACCAGGGTGGTAGAGAGATTGTTGTTGAAGAAGAGCTTGTTGCATCAGAGCTTGTTGTTGATGCTGCTGCTGCTTCAGCCTGTGATTCTGCATTTTCAGCTTCTTCTTCTTCAGGGGTTTCAATGGGGTTTTCGTGGAGATTAGGGTTCAAAGGGTCCCAACCAACAATGACCCTTTCACTCTCTCGCGTTCTCACACAGCAGTGGCCTCAGAAAAAGACCAGAGGACTCTAAACAAAACCCCTTGCCGACTATTTATAAAAATGCTTATTTTTCAATTTTTTAATGATAATAATAATCATACTGTGTGATAATAGTGTGGTTGAGCGATACCAAAAATACTGTGCGACTTTTTTTTCGGTGATATTAGTGTGTGACTGTGTCCATGCTCAATGTGAAATAATTGATAGTAATTAATGCTCTAATTAATGACACAAACTTTCTGCATTAGAGTGACGAAATGAATGAAATTGAAATCACCTATTCTCTTTTAATAACGTTAAAAGCTTAACTTCTTTTCAAAACTATCTCTTTCATTAAATAAAGGTTTACACTCCTAATTAATGACATCGTTTTTAATTATACAACTGAAATAAGGGTAAAGTTGAGATTGATCGTTTAATACACCTTAAAAATTGTGTTTATTTCTTATATTGTGGACTACAAAAAAAATATTATTCGTATCGTATGTTGTGGATGGAATGTAGGGATGGAAAAAAAAGATGTACCAGCGGATAATATCTGCGATGGGTACAATGCAAATAGCTTAACGGATACCTGTGGATAAAATAAACGGGTATTTCAACTATCCGTTAGTTAATGGATGCAGAGGCAGATATAATGGTATCCATGCCCGTGGATATCCGTATCCATTATTAAATTAATAAAATTACTAAAATACTCATTATTTAAATACAAAACTCCAAGACTATATTGGTCGAAGACTATTGATTTTTTGTTTTTTATTTATTATTAGAGACTATAATGCTATAACAAGAGCTTTTTTTTTTCTCGTGGAAATTATAATGAAGAAATTCTATGCTTGATGGATATTTGTATTCAAATTCTTAATTTAACAATTAGTATTTTATTGTTAAAAGAAAGGAATAAATTTTGTACAATTAAAAATAATAACTTTTTTAACACAGCATTTCTAACATCCATGGATATCCGCAAATAGTGACATATCCACTAAATATCCGCATTAATGGATACCCACACGGATATGGATAGGAAACGAATATCAATTTTATCCAACGGAGCGGGTAGCGGATGAGTACTATCCGTGCCCAAGGAATATCCATTGACATTCCTAATGGAATGTAGTAATGCGAAATTTAAATTTAAGATAATTATTTCATATTTTCTAATACTCCCTTTGTTCTTAATTATAATATTTTTTGACACTTTTTGTTTGTCCCTAAATATAAGATTTTTTACATATATCTAGATATATTTATATTAGTTTTTAAATATATATGTTATTAATACGAATAAATTGTCTTTGTATATGAAAAATTAAAATTGAATGTTTCTAACTTTCTATACATAATAAAGGGTAATTTAGAAATTGTCATAGGGTCTTATATTAAGTGATGGAGGGAGTATGTTGTTTGTTACTCAATCACTCTTAATAATTAAGTAACGAAAAAAGAAAACTACACGAATATTTTTACGTAATAGCAAAAAAAGTATTAATGCTTCATTGATATTATAAAACAACAATTAAAATGAAACAAGTTTTTTTACCTAAAATGTCAAACGAAATGGAGCGGAGGGAATAATATTTACTTTCTAAAGATAATTTTATTTTTATTTTTTGACAAACAAAAGAATTATTTTTATTTTTCACTTTTGGATTTTTTCAAAATTTCAAAAAATATTGAATTTATTTTCACAAATATTTGTGTATAATGTGGTTATGAGGATAGTGTGACCCTAATATAAAAAATTTGTTTTGTTATCCTCACCTCAATGATCTCTCTCTAACTCATTCTTTCATGCCCACTTCTTTCCTAAAGCTTCACTCTCTCCCCCCGAACACCTAGCCTGTCTCGAGTGCTAGATCTTAAAGAAAGAATAAAGACCCAATGATATATTTTTGGCTTAATTACAGTTTTGGTCTTCCTATTATCACCAACTCACGATTTTAGTCCCCCAACTTTTTTTTTCACGAATTTAGTCTCCCTATTTTCCCAATTTGTAAAATCAAGTCCCCCGTTGATTTGGTCAAAATTGTTGCTGAGCTGTCAGTCACTAAACCTACATGGCGTGACACGCAGGCATACCAAGTTGGAATTTAATTAAAAAATTATTATTTTTTGCTTAAATAAGAAAGGTACGAAAGGTACGAAGGTCATCCTCTTCTTCATCGTGACCAAGGAAGGTGAACCCTAAAAACAGAACACAAAAACCCAACATCAAATTCACGACCCGGAACCCATTTCGACTTGAATCCGCTGCTCCAATAGGCTTGCGACCCGAACCATGTCTCAGTTTTCTGTTTCGCCTCATGGGTCTTCATTGAGAAGAAGACTCATTCGCTGCCTATGTGGAGACGTAATGAATGGCAGATTTTATGAATTGGCAATTATGCAGATTTTACACAATTCTTTTTTAGTATAAGCATTATGCAGATATCAATTTCTAGTTTATTGTGATAATTCATATCTGTTTCTGGTTTATTGTGTTAAATTCTCTAGAAGTTCTTCTTTTAACTCATACTGGTTACTCATATCTGTTTTTGGTTTGCATCTGATTCATACCTTGGGATTTATTTTAAGCAGTGCCCACACTACAAATAATAACATATATCACTTTCTGGTTTTAAACCAGTAATGAAGTGATCTTGACAAGGTTTCTTAATCATTGCATGAATTGAATAGTGCAGATATCACTTTCTAGATTTGGTTTAGGGTTTCGTCGCCATTGCTAAGCTCTTCTCTACATTTTGTGAAAGGTTCTGCGATGCGTGTAATGTTAAGGTTCTACGCCATGTAAAAGGGTTCTGATAGACACACATGTGTTTTTTGTTTTAATTTTGAATTTTATTAAATAGATAGATTATAAAAGCCCTTAAAGACGGGCGTAGACAAGAAACAACGTTTGGTCTAGTTTTAACACAAACTTTATTAGAGTTCCCTCTAGAAGCTCTGCTAGAGTTTCATTAGGTTTTTGTTCCCTCTAAGGGTGTTGTCTCCTCTAAGGAAGCCAGTTTGAAATCACGTTGTTTCTGTACCCTTACTCACCGAGAATCATTCTGCACACTGTAGAAGCAGCTATTACATATGTTTCCTAAAAACCCGTTATTGTTTGTAGCCTCTGAGTCTCACAGTAGTTGTAACATCCCCAATTTAGCTAATTTAGTTAATAGAAATTAGCAGGAGGTTATGTTTGATGAATTAGCTAATTTGAGTAATTTAGCTTAATTAATCAATGAGGAGGTGATTGTCATGGATTGGATAGATTGATTGAATGTTTAATTGCTAAATAATATGGAGTATGTGTGTGTTATTCAATGAGTGTTGAATGAAATTGGTTGTAAGTGAGTAATTGTTGACTAGAATTAGTGTTAAGTGGGAGTTAAAGACCAAGGGTATTTTAGTCTTTCCCTTTTATTTTTCCCCTTTAGCTCATTAATACACTCACCTCCAAATAGAAACAAAGTCAAAAATTACTGAAATTGAGAAAAGTGAGGGTTGAGAGAGGGAGAGAAGCTCGAGAGTGAGATAGGAGGAAAAATGAGTGCTACACTTCATAAATCTTAGTGCATGTAAGTTACAATCACACGATTCTTTCCCATTTTTCAATCTCTTCACATTGATACCAATTTTATCAACCCATTCATACCCTTTCTCATTTCACCATTGTTGGGTGTTCAAGCTCAAGTGACCAAAAATGGAAGTTGCAAGCCTTGCATGTTGAGTTTAGAGTAACCTTGATGTATTTTGTGAACCACATTCGCTTTAGAAGAGTTTAGAAGTGTTAGGAGTGGTTGGATTTCGAATTGGAATGCTGTGGGTTAGCTTTGGGAAGAGTTTGGAGTCGTGGTTGCTGTCCATGAGTTGAGAAAATCGGTTTTTGGCAATTTCGGTTATAAAGTTAAAGACTTGTGATTGGGAGCTGGATGGAGTCATCTAGGAGCTGCATTGTAGATGGGAGTAGCAAGGAGAGGGTTCTAGCTGCTGGAATTCGGATTTGGAGTAGTTCGGGTAGTTCTAGTTCGAATTGGAGAGCGTTTCAGAGAGTTTGGATCGATTGAGCATAGCTTGGATTTCGTATTGGTTGCTGTTGTGATTTTCATCACCATATGGTGAGTTCTATACTCGCTTAGGGTTTTCAATTTTATTGTGTCAACCTTGCATGTGACTGAGAATGTGGTTCGTGTTCTTCGTTTCGTTTGATTTCGTTGAAAGCCGTTGTTTTGCGAAAACCGTAATTGTGAAAATGTATTTCGTATGAATGTTTGAATGATTGAGATTGGATGATTTGATGATATGTATGATGATTGTTGTTGCTGAACGATGTGTTGTTATGTTTGGGTATCGATCGGAATAAGTTTCAGAATCGATCGGAATGGGAATTTCACACGAAAACATGATTTTTAGAAATGCTGATAAGTCAGCACGACCCGTGCTGATTTTGGCACGACCCGTGCTGATCTTTCTGTCCCAGATTTTAAATGCTGATAAGTCGGCACGACCCGTGCTGATCTTTCTGTCCCAGATTTTAAAATGTGTCCAAAGCCTTCATAATTTATTCCAAACCTATTCTAATCCTTTCCTTAACCCTATGTGTTGATGTTGAATGTGATTATGTTATGTTTTATTGATGTGATGCGAATGTTCTATGTGAATGACCAGGAAGTTGAGGTAATGTCATGTTATGTTTAAATGTGAGTATGTTATGTCATGATAAATGGACTATATGTCCCATGAGGTTGAGGTAAGTTTCATGCTATGATATTGATTGTAAGGGAACAACATGCGGGTACCTACTCATTGACTCAAGGGATAAGAATCTATGAACCAATGTTTGATATACCAAGACAACCGTGGAGGATAAATATGGGGGAGCACTTGTCCAGTGAGCAGAGGAGAGACATAGAAGCAATGAATTGGAGAATTCCACTCACGGTGGAGGCTGGGAAAATTGCAACAGAGAGTAGAGAAAGAGAAGCAATAACAAGAAGTGACCCAATGTTAGAGAATGAAGTGTCATGCTTGAACAAGCCTAAAGCTCAAAGCAATTCTCTAAACCCATCAATTCCTCTGGGCGCTAATACGATCTGCCCAGGGCTAGGTCCTAAAAATATTGAAGACCTTGGCTTAACAAAAGATGGCATAGGGCTGAAAGAACCAATTGTTGTGAGTGATTACCCAAGCCTTGAAAACCCAAAGGTAAGGTACCAAGGAGCACCCATACTCCCTGGAATAGCTACTTTCCTCAAAGAGAAGATTCAAAGTGTGGAATGGGAAGACAACAACAGAAAGGACAGTGTAACACAAATAGGGGAAGGGGAAAGTCAAGGAGTGGAGAGCACTGAAGCTAGAGAGCAAAGGAATGAAAAATTCAAACCTAGCCAGAGCACTGAGGTAGGGGATAAGTTCACCACTAATCAGAGTATACAAAGAGATGGTCTGCAATTTAAAGAGCACTCTTTATGGGGGAACCCGCACGCAAGAACAGTTCATCTCCTCCACATTACATTGTGGAGTTCCCACCGGATGAAGTTGAAGAAGAGTCACCAAAATGTATGCGAACAGAGGAAGAAGATGCCTTGGCCTTGGCCCTTGTCACTGACCTTGTCCTAAAAAAGAGAAAAGACACAGCAGAGGAGTCAGTACCAACCACAACAGATAATGAGAAAGAAAAAACGAAGACAAAAAAGATGAAATCAGTTGATAAGTTCCAAGATGAAGCTCTAAAAGGTAACTTTGGCAAATTCACTATAGGTCACAACAATTCAAAGGCTGAGGAGGGGGGCCAACACATGCCCCCAAAAGCCAAATGACGTGTATAAGCTGGAATTGTCATGGCTTGGCGGCAGCCACGACAAGTAGGGAGCTGAATGACCTTGTTAGAGGTCATAAGTCGGCCATTCTATTCCTTATGAAAAGCAGAGCCAGCGAGGATAGAGTAGAACGTGTGAAGAGAAGGTTTAGATATCAACATTGTTACTGTGTTGAGGCTCAGGGCACTTCTGGTGGTCTGGGACTTATTTGGAAAGATTATTATGAAATACAAGTTATTGAGGGTTGCTTGAACTACATACATCTTGGGGTCAAAGAAAGGAGATCAGGGAATCAATTTGATCTCACCTGTGTGTATGGAAATCCAGTTTTCTCTTCTAGAAGATCTCTGTGGAGCAAGATTCTAAATCTGATGCCTTCTAACCATAATCCTTGGTGCTGCTGTATTGGGGATTTTAATGAGATGAAATCTAGCTCAAAGAGGGAAGGACCGATACCTATGGAGCAGAATAGAATGAACCCATTTAGAGGTTTTCTGGATGACTCTGGACTGATGGACCTAGAGCTTAAAGGCAGCATGTTCACTTGGGTGAGAAACCTAAGAGAGGGTGTTGTCACAAAGCAGAAGATAGATAGAATCCTGGTTAATTGGAAATGGAGGGAATTATTTCCACATGCACTTGTTATTGCCCTGCCAATTGTCAACTCAAATCATGCACCTCTAATTCTCAAACCTAAAACTGAGTTGACAAGTGGAATTAATTTCAAGGTTCCTACCAGAAGGACCATCTGGAATACAAAGATATCATAGTGAAGGCTTGGAGGGAGTCTGATGCTCATTCTGACCCGTGGGGTAAACTGAATAATAAATTTTCCAATTGCAAGAACTCTCTTAAAGCTTGGGACAGGAAGAACTTTAAGAATGCAGCAAGCCAGATAAAGGTCAAGAAAAAGAGGTTAACTTGGCTTCTAAATCAAGATCAGAGTCAGATAGACTGGGCAGAGATAACTACTCTAAGAAAAGAAATTGATGCACTTTGGCAACAGGAGGAGAAGTATTGGGGGAAGAGATCAAGGGTCAAATGGCTAAACTACGGAGACAAGAATTCTAAATTCTTTCATGCATCAACAATTCAAAGAAGAGATGGGAATAGACTTCACAAGATACATAATTCTCATGGTGATTGGATAGAAGGACAAAATAATATAACTAATGAGGTACTAGATCACTTTGGTTATGTCTACTCAGCTGGTAATACCTCAAGTGTAGATACTTGCATTGAATGTATCCCAGACATGGTAACTGAGGAGATCAACACACAACTAACTGAGCAAGTGTATATGGCTGAGATTCATGCTGCTGTCTTTAATCTTAGTCTTAACAAAGCTCCAGGACCAGATGGATGGAATGGAGCCTTCTTCCAACATAATTGGAATATCATTAAAAATGAACTAAAGGAAGCAGTGGAGGAATTCTTTGTTAATGGCAGGTTAGGTGCTGATAAGAACTCTACTCTAGTAGCACTTATTCTAAAGGTACCCCTTCCTGAATCTATCTCTCAACTTAGACCCACAAGCTGCTGCAACTTTGTGTATAAAGTAATATCAAAGATCACGGTTAATCGCCTCAAGAAGCACCTAGATCCACTGATTTCACCACAGCAGAGCGCATTTGTTGGTGGTAGACTCATACAAGATAACTTGGTGGTAGCTCATGAAGCTTTCCACTTACTAAAAAAGAAAGGATCTAAAGCTGACCTTGGTTTTGCACTCAAATTGGATATGAACAAGGCTTACGACAGGCTAGAGTGGAGTTTTCTAGCCAGGTGTTTACAGGCTTATGGATTTGCACAAAAGTGGATTGACTGGGTAATGACTTTAATCTCCTCAGTTTCTTATGTTTACCAAGTCAACGTGTTTCATAGTGATGCCATTAGCCCTCAGAGAGGTCTTAGACAAGGTGACCCTCTCTCACCTTATCTATTTATTCTAGCATTTGATGCCTTGTCAAGACTTCTTATTAAAGCTCAGAACTCATCCCTAATTTCAGGCATCAATCTTGCCAACAATGCTCCTTGCTTGACCCACCTTCTTTTTGCGGATGATACAATCCTATTTGGTAAAGCTAACCAAACTGAGATGTACCGGATTATTAATATTATAAATATCTTTACAGCTGTCTCTGGGCAGATGATTAATTTCACAATATCTGGTATTATTTTTGCAGCTGGTCTAGATAATCAATCAAAATCTGCTCTTGCTTCTATTATCAAAGTTCCTATATGGGATAACCCAGGTAAATACTTGGGAATCCCAGCTCAATGGGGAAGGGCAAAGACAGCTGCTCTAAATTGGCTAAAGGAAAGAGTTGTGAGTAAATTGGAGGGTTGGAAGGGCATCTTGTTAAATCAGGCAGGAAAGGCAGTGCTGGTTAAGGCAGTTATTTAGGCCAGACCAAGCTCTATTATGTCAATATTGAGGCTCCCTAAGAATTTCGGTAAGACAATTGCCTCAGCCATAAGCAACTTTTGGTGGAGTAACAGTCACAATAAGAGGGGTATTCATTGTAAAAGATGGGATCTAATGTGTAGACCTAAAATCATGGGAGGAATGGGTTTCAAGAACTTCGGCACTTATAATTCATCACTACTTACTAAGTGATAACTCTATTTTATATAGAGATATTCATACAAATAAACTTGAGCTATTGCTTATTTTCAAGAACATTTATATATATTTATAGCTTATCTATCAAGGAACAACATTCTAAATATTCAAATTGGATAAAGGGCAATGATCTAGGCAAAATACACAAATCTTGTTAGGTTTTGATGTTTTTGTTCAGTGCAGCTACTGCAGGAGTGGAAACACTGCCAACACCTGCTAAATTCTGCAGTTTATACCAAAACATTCAAAGACCATTTCAATGCTTCCACACTTGATTTGTTACGTCATGCCTAGTCACCTGGAGCTGAGCCACTTGCTGAAGTCGGCGATACACATAAAGATCAAGTTGCAAGACTCAAACTTATCTAAAAGACATGTGGCACTTCTCCAATGGACCTCATCTTTTGTTATGCATGCAAGCGACCAAACCTGTGCAGCTTGCTTGATTGGTTGTCAACAAATTAACCATGTTCGGTCTCCTCAGCTGATCTTTCACGCCAAAGGAAACCCCTTGCAAGAGGAAAGCTTTCAAGCCTATAAATAGATATCATATCTATCATCCTATCTTCTATCATCTTTCACATCTTTAAATCCTTTATCTTTTCGCTTAGTTTAGGATTAGTTTATTTTCATTTCAAGTTTCTAAGGAGAGGAAGGTGAGGAAGTGCTTGACAACCATTCCCTTCACTTCTACTTTGAAGAAATTCGTGTAAGAAATCTTTATTGTACTTCAACTTGGGAACTTAATGCAAAAGATCTTCTATTCAAGTAATCTCTACTCTTTTGAGTTCTTTTGCTTTATTATTCATTTACTTATGTTCTTTGCATATTCTTTGCTTTATAACATGAGTAACATGAGCTAAATTCCCTTAAGTTGAGATGTTCTAACCTTGTAATGAACTTCTAAATATGTTATTATGGTTTATGTAGTGTAAACACTTTAAACTCTTGCATAATACTTCTTTCAACTTATTCTGGAATTGATCACTTTAGAATAGGTAAAACTTGTAGCAGCAGACATGGGCTACATTTATGAACTCAAGAGTTAATAGGGACAAGTATTTAATAAAGGAAACTTTGTTAAATACATGCTAAAACCTAGACATAGGATAGCATAGTCCTTAGGATAATAAAATTACAAGAGTGAACCTATTTAGCAACTTGGATCATTGTTAGGAGGCAAGGGAGGAATTGACAAACCTTTCTTTACTGTAAACAACAAAGATCATAAGAGCTTGTAATGAAACTCTGAAGAGAAGTGCTGAAAGGCACAAACTGATGCATCTACATCCAGTGTTCCCACACTACATACTCCATTAAAACATTTAGAAGTAAAGTACTTGGTGAAAACATCTCAACTACTTTTTCCAATTGATTTCTCACACATTTTATTGCTTATTATTATTTTACTTACTTTGAAAACTTCAAACCAAAAATACTGAATAGTGTAGACACACTAAGTGTACACTTTGAACTACAAAAATTTACAATACATAATCCCTGTGGGTTTGACCTTTCTTATCACTTTATTACTTGTGTGACTATGTATACTTGCATATAATAAACCACACCACTAAGCAAGCTTGGAGATTCCATCAAAATCCAGATGCCTATTGGGTCTGTACTCTTAAAGGCATCTACTGCCAAAGGGAGGATTCCTGGATCAACAATAGGAAGTCAGGAACCTCTTGGGTGTGGCAAAGCCTACTTCATGGCAGAGACCTCCTTGTTCAATCAGGAAGATGGGCAGTAGGTAGGAACTGTTCATTGCCAATTAACAGGTGTGTGTGGCTAGCATCAGGCAACAAAGCTGAGTTGAATCCAATAGCAACAGCTACAAGTGTTGGAGACCTAATGGGAAGCAATGGAGCTGCCTGGGATATTAATAAACTCAGGTTGAATCTAAACCCTTCTTCAGCCATTAAAGCAATTAAAACCCCAGTTAGTACTTCAATGAATAATGGGGATATGTACCGGCCTTATACCAGTAATGGGCTCTATATTGTTAAGTCTGGTTATCATAGAATTGCAGAAGTGAACTCCTCTAACTCTCTGGGCCCCTCTACATCATCTTCTACAAGCAATGAGGTTTGGAAAAAGCTATGGCACCTAGCAATCCCAGAGAAAATTAAGCACTTCATCTGGAAGATTATGCATAATGCTCTTGCAACAAAAGCTAACCTAGCAAACAGAAGAATCTCTACAACTAACATGTGTCCTATCTACCTCAAAGCTCCAGAAACAATTGAGCATCTCCTGCTCCTTGGTTCATGGACTGAACCGGTTTGGTTTGCCTTAGACTGTTGCCCTGTCCCTAACCCTTACACTGTATAGAGCATCAATGGGTGGTTGAGCTCTCTAATTATATCAGCAGCTAATCAATTCGATCAGGAAAATCTATCCTTAGTGTGCTACACTCTGTGGCATCTATGGAAATCTAGAAATGAAATAGTGCATAATGAGCAAAGCCCATCTCCTATGGCAGTTGTGTATGCAGCAAAAGCACAATGTTGTGAATTCCTCAATGCTAGGAAAAAGAAGGAAGCTATCCCTCCTAATGGAAGATCTACTGAGATTGTTAAAAAATGGAGACCACCACAGGGTAATTGTATCAAAATCAACTGTGATGCACAGTTTGATTCGAATACAGGGTGTGGAGTTGTTAGCGCGGTGTGCAGGAATTATAAGGGAGAAGTCCTTACCGGTGCAACTGAGAAGATCTATGCAACATCGCCATCAGTAGCTGAAACGTTGGGGATCAGATTTGCCTTGCAACTTGCCATCAATTTGAACTTTGAAGAAGTTGTAGTTGAATCTGACTGCCTCGAGGCAGAGGAGGCCAGCCGTGGAAACATCACCAAACACCAGTTGATTGGCTTGCTGGCAGATATACAAGAATTGAAGAGTAAGATCCTCAAGAGTGGGTTAACCTGGACTCCTAGAGAGGGAAATGTGACTGCGCACTGCCTTGCTCAACTTGCAGCTGTGAATCATCTTCCACAATCGTGGTTGGTGAGACCCCCGGATGTGCTGAGAAGAGCAATCATGGAAGACCGTCGAGGAGCACTGGAGGTGAATTGAAGCTCTGCTTGTGGCTGTGCGTGTTTTTAGGGTTTCTTTACCTAATTTGGCTAATTTTTATGATCTGACAGTTGTATCATTTATGTTTGGCCATTATTAGCTTATCTACCGGTTTGTAAGTGACGAACGGGTTAAATCAGTGGACCCGAATTTGCTGGTGGGCAAAGTATTGTAAGTCCCATTTGTAGTTTCTATTGGACATGGATCCAGTTGCTGTAAGCCCTAGGGGTGCTTGGTTCGGGCCTGGCCCACTTAATGAAATCAATGCATTCTTGACCAAAAAAAAATAGATAGATTAAAAACAATTATTAAAATAAAAATAATTTTTTTTAATTAAACTCCAATTTGGCATGCCTGCGTGTCACACCACATTGGTTTAGTGACTGACAACTCAGCAACAATTTTGACTAAATCAATGGGGACTTTGATTTTACAAAATGAGAAAATAGGGGGACTAAATTCGTGAAAAAAAGTTGAGGGACTAAAATCGTGAGTTGGTGATAATAGGGGGACCAGAACTGTAATTAAGCCTATTTTCTTCTTCTTCTTCAGCCTTCTGTAACTTACGTGAAAACTCATTTTTTTTCCGATTCTGTAGAACTTCTCGACTCATTTATAAACTAAGACACTTCAATTGTGTAGTTTGTAAAAAAATGCTTATTTGTGAATGAGCCCTAGTTGCTTTAATGCTAAAGGAAGGATGTATTTTACAAAGTAATTTAGTTTTTGAACGTTTATATAAAATAATCAGAGATATAAGAGAGAATAATTAGTACTAATTTTATTCTTTTATTCTTTTAATTTTTATTGTTTCAGTCTCTTCTAATACTAAATAGACACATAAGTTGGGTACCTCCACCGGAGAATTTCATTAAGTTGAATGTTGACGGTAGCTCCTTTGGAAACACGGGTCGTTCTGGATTCGATGGTCTCTTTAGAGATCATAATGGTAATTGGCTTATGGGTTTTTTCGGAGGATGTGGTTTCACTACTAACATTAATGCTGAACTGCAAGGTATCGCCTAAGGTCTTACTATTGCTTCTCAAAATGGTTATCATAAGCTTGTCTGTGAATCTGACTCCAAGACAGCGTTAGGCTTCATCAATGATGGTGTCTCTTCCGTCCATCCTTATGCTCCTATTGTTGACTACATCCGCTCTTTTTGGCACATGATTGACAATTATCCTTCACCCACTCTTTTCGAGAGGGAAACTCGTGTGCAGATTGGTTGGCTAAACATGGCTCATGTATGGACTATGGTGTTCATCATTGGCGGCTATGCCCTTTGTCAATATCTACTTCTCTTCAAGCCGATGCTATAGGGATTGTTGGATTAATACCTTAGTTTTTTTGTTGGTGTTTCTTTTTCCTTTCTTGTTAATCAAAAAAAAATAGACAACCTTAGTTTTTTTGTTGGTGTTTCTTTTTCCTTTCTTGTTAATAAAAAAAAAATAGACACATGGAGAACTAAAGTATTTTGGCACATGTTTTATGTACCCCCACAATGAGACATCATATCCCCACATTATTCACTATTCCCCAAAATACCCCTTGCATTTATTACACTTTTCAGCTTATGGTCCAAATTCTCTGCGTGGGTCCCACTTTTTTGGCCGTCAGATTTACCTACCCGACAGGTAAATCCGTTAGTTATTTAATGCGAATTTAAACAGAATTATAATTTAAATATATAAATCCGTTGTGCAATTTTTTTAACACACGGAATTATATCCAAAAAGATAATTCCGTTTTATATTTTTTATAAACCAAACAGAATTAAGATATTAAAAAAAATTCCGTTATTCTGTTTTTTGCATAACGGATTTACATACTGAAAATGTAAATCCGGTTAACAAAAAACCTGACAACGGATTTATCTTTAAGTTAATTAAATCCGTTATTATTTACTTTGAAAGACAGATTCACCTTTTATACACATAAATCCGTTTTGAAAAAACTACAACGAATTTATGTGTATAATAGATAAATCTGCTACACATTGTTTTTATTATATTTACTTATTTTTACAAATTTTTAAAATGAAACAGATATGGATACGGAGTCACAGTTAGTTTCGTTCTCGATAGATACATCAGGGCTATTCACGATGGAGGCGGTATTTTTAATTTATTAGTTTTTTAAAAAAATGTATGTACATATTTAATTAATTAACTAACTAACTAACAATTGTCTATTTGTAGCTATTTCCAACAGGTGATGATGTTGTACGTTGGGAAAGATACCAGAGTTGTTGTTATCATTCTTAGATCTTGGAAAGCTGGAGGTAAAAGGGGGACGAGAGATAAAATTATTTTTGGTTGCGAGAAGCATGAGAAATTCAGCAATAATTCTAGAGTCATCGGGTCAAAGAAGCATAATTGTCCGTTTAAGTTGAGAGCTACATATACGGTTCGTGATGGAGGTTGGCGTTTGAGGGTTAGGTGTGGACTCCACACACATTAGCAGCTGATTCTGAATCTGATTGACGTTTCACTAATATTTTGTCACCTTTTTTGTTTATAACATCCCTTATATTTTAGAGCTTATATTTTAGGTTTATTTGCCCTAACATTGCAAATTAGTGCTGAATTTAATTTATTTATTATTTACAAAACGGAATTAACTAATTGATAGATAAATCCGTTTGTGCAAACTAACAAAACGGATTTATCTATTTATTAGATAATTCCGTTTCGAAATAATACAATGCGGATTTATCTAATAACTTAGATAAATCCGTTATTAAAACATAACAATAATAGATTTATGTTTCGCTTATATAATTCCGTTATGTTATTGTAACCGTACCAGATTTATGTGGGTTGAATTAAATCCGTTATACATTTTTTTTAAATTATGGATTTATCTAATTAAAAGATAAATCCATTGTGGTTTTTTTAACTGACGGATTTATCTTTTAATTAGATAAATTCGTTACACATAATTTCTCATGGGCATTTTGGGAATAACAAAATTTGTGGGGGTATAAAAAACACGTGCCAAGTATTTTGTGCTATTTTAGGAGTAGAGGCCCAAAAAGGTCTTTAAACAAAAAAAACTCTCTAAGAAATGAATAGTACTAATTTGATCGTTAAAAAAATTAAATCCTAGTCAAACTACTCTTATTTTAAAATGACTAATTTAAAAGTTATTTAAGGACTAGATTTATCCTTTTTATTTTTTTTTTTCAAATTATGTAAGTCTTTGTCTGTTGTATCAGCTTGAATATCTACTTCTTTCTACCGTTAGTAGATTTACTTTGTAAATATTTATAAGTTTTTTTCTAAAAAAATGATTGATTATTCTTTGCCCCGGCCATAAAAAATTTCCTGGATTTGCCATTGCTCTCACATCTTTTATATTTTCTCATCCCATGATCTCTCTCTCTCCCTCATCTCTCTCTCATATCTTCTCTCTCAGATTTTTCCTTACTATAGTATTATAAACGTTATAAAAAGAATTATAGTAAATTTTACATGTTTTTCCTTGTGTTGTCCATTATTCATCAAAGTACTCTTCTTCCAGTACTGTGTTGTCTAATCCAATTCTTACCTATTTGCAAATCAAACGGACCTTAAGGACTAAAAGTGATGGTTTTAGAAATTCTAGGGATTAAAATGAAAAAAACAATATTCTTTTGGTTACTAAAACCAAAAATCACTTTTGTCAAAAAAAAACCAAAAATCACTATGCAGAGATTTAAACCTCGATTAAACTTATAAATACTAGCGTCGGGACCCGTGCGATGCACGGGGTAAAAGCTTTATAATTGTTGGGATATTAAAATTTGATGGATAAATTAAAAATCAGCACACAAGATAAGTAATAGTCCATGGAAATAAGGTAGCATAGTAATTTATAATTCAAACATAAGTAATTCAAACAGTTAAATGTTTTTTAAAAATCAACACACAAATGAAATTGATCCATTAAAATATAGACAACAAATGATAATCAAATAACTTTAGTATAACGCATTATCACATTACATAAGATCTCAGACAATACTCTACATAACATATTTGAATAGATGAATATTTTTTACGAACACTAAATTATAAAAAAACACACTACTTAGCATCGAACTTTACATATTTTGTCTTGATTTTTTTTTTTCACCAATACAAATTTTGTGCATTCAGGCAGTTAATTTTTTTTTTTTCCGGTATTGAGCACTGAACGTTGAGCATTTGAACGGTTAGTTTTTTTTTACGAAAAGTATAAAAAAACACACTACTTAGCATCAAAAATAACTTTACGTAATTTGTTGCGAAATTAATTTTCAATTTCACTAATCTGATTATGGAGGAATCAATTACCGCTATTTGAACAGTTAAAACTTCTAGTGAATATAAAATTACGAATGTTGCCTAGAATGAAAAGAAGGTAGTTAGTGACACAAATGAAATTGGTCAATTAAAACATAGGCAACAAATAATAATCAAGTAAGTCATTATCACATTACATAAAAGTTCTTTTTTTTCAACAAACAGGTTACTAAGGAACAAACTCTGCATATTTGAACAGTTAATTTTTTTCCGACCGCTTAAGAACCCCAAAACACAACTAATTTTTTTTAGACTCTAAATTACCTTAAAAACACAATGACTAGCATCACATTTTACATAATTTATCAAGAAATTAATTTTCATTTTTCACCAATCCGATTATTGAGGAACAAACTTCATATATTTATAGATCTAATTTTTTTTCTTAAATTTAAATATATTCTTAAAAAATAAAAATCAAACAATATAAGCGGAGGCAGTCCTGCAGCATGTTTTTGGAGGGAAAGTGCTTCCCTTTATTTGTTGGTATCTTACACTTCCTTTGCATGTCTTGAGGAATTGGAGGGAAGCCTTCAATATTAGTTGCCATCTCACTCATCCCATTTGACGTGTCTCTTTTCCATTAGTCTATTTTCCCTCAGCTCCTTTGCATGTTTCTCTTTTCCTTTCATCCACCACGTGTTCTAAACCTCCTGCACAAATTAATGTCTCATCACTTCTGCCCAACTTGCAACTTCAACCCCAATTGAGTTACTTTTACCTCTTCTTCACAAGTGTTGCCTTTCAATACCATGCATGCCTTTACACTCTTCTTTTCTTCCGCGTTTTATGCTCATATGCCAGCACCACCCATACTCAAACTACTTGCTCATGCATTCAAAACCTTTTTGTCAATTTAATATAAAATTTATTTGCATATCAAACACCTTTTCTTATCTTCCTGAAGAAGTAGACAAGTGTTTATTTACTTGGCTTCAAAGAAGGAAAGAAATCAAAGGAAAATGTTGATCTAATAGAAAGAAAGGGAGAGAGGGGAAACCATGGAGAAGAGAAAGAAGATGAGAGAGAAATGGAAGAGGTAGTTTTCAGTATCCAAATATGTTTCTCTCTTCTCTAGCAAAACATTCACCCTTTTATGAAACACTTATCTTTTTTGCCTCTTTCCCCTCACGCTTTCCCCGATCTCTTTGTGCAATTCTTCAACTCACATCTCTCACCCTCTTCCAGTCGCTATAAGAGTTCAACACGATGCAAGCAATGGTCAGAAGCTACGGAATCACGATGGTGCATGCGGTTCTGTGATGGCACGATCTGGTACGTGGAGAGCGGATGGTTGCATATGACAGTGGCGTACAATGAAGGTTGAGGAGTGGTGTTGCAGTTGAAGAGCTTCATGATCTTGCAACAGTAAATTTGGGATTTTTTCTTCATCTTTTTGCTTCTACAGATCAACTCATGGTCACCACTTGCGGTGGCTAGAGCAAAGCTCCGTTTTTAAGGTGCATATTTTTAAATTAGTTTTTGATTCTTTGTAATTTTTTATTTATTTCTTCTTATTTTGATTTTCTTACTCAGTTAAAGTGAGTTGCTAAAAAGTGTCACCCTGGGTGGCCGGAGGGAGGATGTTGCCACAACTTGATCGCCGGAAATTGTCTCCCCATGGCAGAGGCGACAAAGGTATATTTGGCTTTTCGTTCTTTTATTTCTCGATCCATCACCTTCACTAATTGAATCGTGTTTTGTTGATATGCACAAATAAAAATGTTATAACAGTATCACTTATAACAACTATCACATGCATTCATCATTTTAGTCATGTGAAGTTTAGCATCTTATCCTGTAATTATTTGTATACAAATTAATGAGGTTTTAAAATGGTTTATGAAACACATAATGTTGATATTTCACGCACCACGATGAGGAAGGGTGGACATGGGAATTGATGTCAATAACTTTGGATAAATGGTTTTCTTTTTGGTCTAGGATACAAATGGTTTCCAAATCAAGTTTATTTCATGCATGTAAGAGTTCATACATCCTATTTCTTACTTTACCATTGAAATGTATTACATAAGATACAACGAGTGACTGTTTTTATGCAGGTTTGTGAATAATATTGCAAGTGGGGCAGGTGCACTAGGTGTTGGGACGAGTAAGTGCCCGTAGAGTAGTATCCAAAATATACATTTGGATTCAAGTTGGGTGATGTATAATGGGGCATTGGTCTGATCTTTTGTGCAGGTGGTCTTATAGCTTGGCTAAATGGGAAAACTCTTCATCAACTTGCACACTTGCAGGCTTACAGCAGTGGGTTAGTCAAGCTCCTGTCACTATCTACTTACCTTTGTTTCCTAAATTGTAATTTCTTTCTACTTAAGTTTAATCATTTTTCGTAATAGCCGGGAAGGATACATTTTTTTAAACTTAAAGGTTATATCATTTTTGTAATTTCTTCCTACATTGAAGGTTATATCTTAAATTCTTAATACTATCTTGCACCTTTAATTCCCATTACTTATTTTAAGTCTGTGTGGCATCTATGTGGCTTCTATAGCTTGGGGAAAATCACCCGCCAATTTGAGTCTGTGTGGCATCTATGTGGCTTCTATTTATTTGTTGGTTTCCTGCCTTGCTTTGTATGTCTTACATGATGTGTGAGGGAGCTTCAGTTTCATATGCATGCCCCAACCAATTGTTACTTCATTAGGGAACTTCCAACACGTCTAACTTACCTTCTTGGTCTGTCAGCATCCTCCCTGGTTGTAAAAATATTGTTTTCAGCAATGGCTTTGGTTATGGAACAAATTAACTTACCGTATGTTGCATAAATTACTTGCATAATAGACTTGAATACTTCCTAGACAAATCAAGTTATATATCAAGAATCAAATTTGGAAATCACATTATATCTGTTCTTTAGCCGCTGGTTTGTGACTTTGTGGTTTTAAAAGAGCTATGAATCTAAATAACACATATTTGTATATATATAGCCACCAAGTAGGCTGGGAAAAGAAAGAATCCTAGCCCCTCTACAACTCTATATCAAGAAATTCATAAGAAAATTTCAATCATAGAAATTTGGAAGTACAACTTGCTTAGAACCTTGAGGCAGTAGTAGCGTCTCATATGTACACAAGGTTTCATATTCCTCAACAGAGATATAAACATTTATGATTATGAGAAAAAGGTCTCCATGACGGAGCTGTGTTGTCTTCAATGCAAGATTTGGGGTATTATTGGCCAACAATGGAAAAAGCAAAATTGCTGCTATCTATGACCATGTCCTCATAGGATAAGACCCTTTGTGTGCTGCATTATTTATGTTGTTTTTCTAGATCTTTAGTCTTAGATTAATACTCTTCATCTAAAGTCATAGTACTATCTAAATATTTTGGT
Organism: Astragalus membranaceus; assembly: GCA_039519185.1. Classification (NCBI taxonomy): domain Eukaryota; kingdom Viridiplantae; phylum Streptophyta; class Magnoliopsida; order Fabales; family Fabaceae; genus Astragalus; species Astragalus membranaceus. The sequence goes on from CM076846.1 coordinate 1,802,569, forward strand.
TAAGATGGATAAGATGGTTTTTAGTTTTGCTTTCTTTGAATGAATGAGTTACGGTGTGCTCATTGTAATTAGGATAGATAAGATGAATTTTAGTTTTGGTTTCTTTGAGGTCATAATGTGGTTTTCTTCAAACTTGCTTTTTGGTAGCAATTAGATTCATGTTTGTGTCAAAAAAAAGTTTTATGTTATTGCCAACTGATTGCGTGTTAGATTTGATCATTTCAAAATCTTTTATTCCACGAACTCTTTTTTACTTCATAGTATCTCCAATGTTATTATTGACTCTATTTTATTTAAACTATTGGTATAATTGCTTCTAAAGCTTCACCTATTATGACCTATCTTCTTCATTTACTTGCAGGTTTTTTTTAAATGTTGCATCAATGTTGTTGTCTTGAGAGAATGATAATCAATGCAGCTTCTATCCACTTTGTTCCTTTTGCTTCTAAACCAAACCGGTTGTTACCGTAATTGTTTGAGTCATTATTAGCGCTCCCTGTGCATCGCACGGGCAATGGGACTAGTATAAAAAAAAGGGGGATAGAGATTTGGCGCCAAAGGGGGGAGGGAGGGAAAAAGTTGGCGCCAAAATGCTGGGAGAGCCCCCATCATTAATGATGTCGCACAAAAGAAAATTGGACTGTACTAGGTTTTTCAACTCACCACCGACTACAAAAGAAAATTGAAGAACACTTCGCGCTCTCCTACAAGATCGACGGACCCATTGATGCTTCCAGGTTTCTCCCTACCTCGCCAATCTTGGAGCGTTTCACTTTCACCTTTTTTTGTTAAATTATGTTTGAACTAATTAGCAAGCTCTTGTGGTGAATGGTGATGTTAATAACGATATAATTGAATCTCTGTGGTAGGGTTACTGGTAAATTAGTGCATACGAGTTGTCTTAGGCGTTGTTTAATTTTGACACTAGAAAAATTGACTGAGTTAGGGCCCTTAATTCTGTTTTGCATTTTGGTATGCAAAGACCATGCCATTTTACCGAGTTAGGGCCCTTAATTCTGTATCATCCTTCTAAAAGTATGAGAATTATTTTACAAATTTTGATGATTGTGGACTTACTCAATAAGTAAAATTAGAACAGAAGCTGAAATATTTTGTTTAATCTTGTCATTGATAGTAGTGGAATCTTATAATAAAATGTTGTCTTATTATACTGAGAAGAGAACCAGAGGATGAGAGGAACCCAAGTCTTGATGTCATAGATACAAGTAGGGACAAGGACAGGGCAGAGTGCTTGTAAAAGAGGAGTTAAAGCTTATTTCCTCATACATTTATTCTGAATATGGCTGGAAAGTGGAAAAGGACTTGTTGATTATGGGGTGATCCAAGACACACAAATATGGAAATTTTGATGATTTGCAATGTGCATATCACCAGTTTGATGAAAAACCTAGGTCATGAATCAGTGAATCACTCTATAGTCTATAGTATGTTGGATGTGTATCAATATTAGTGTGATTCTACTAGTTGGGGCTTGGATACCATTTGAACTTGATTTGTTTTTATGGAAACTTGAACTTCTTTGGAAATACATTGGTATGAATGAATTGTTTACATGTTGTTTTGAGTGTTATGTTAGCTTGGTTAGTTGGTTGTGAGTGCCCTCTTGTATAAGACATCCTTGTGCAGCAATGTTTTGAGCCATAAATGGGTGCTTTAAAATGACCAAATTTTTAATATTTTTTTATCAATGACCAAAAATTCAATATCTAAGTTGCTTTGAGTTCCCAACTCCCAAGTGTTTGAGCCGTGTTCTTTTCCTTTATAAACTTGTGAATGGATCTTGGTTGTCCTTTTATATATGTGTTGTCTATGAGTTGTGTTGGCTTCCTAAGTATTCTGGTCATTGAATCTGGGTTAATGCTGAATACAACAGAAAATGCAAATGTTTTAAAAATCACGAATACTGTAAAATGTACTGTTTGATGTATTAGCTTAAGATTTAAATTGTTGAGGTAGTAGTATCCTGACTCAAATTTTTGTATTCTGTAATAAAACCAATATGCCAATAAAGTTTGTTTCTATTCCCTTAAATGTTGTCACTGTGTTGCTACGTGGATATCTAGAACTGCTGAAGTAGTAGACTTGGCCTATTAACATTTAATTTTCGTGTTACATTCTAAATCAACTTTTTTGGGTGCTCTTGGAGCAGTCAATCGAGACATCTTCTTCCATGGAAGTTGAAGCTGTCCCATCTGAACCAAATGTTTTGCTGTCAAAGCAGAAGTTTGAGCCTTTGAAGCCTCATGAGATGTCTGATGGTCAGATTCAGTTTCGCAAGGTATCAGTTCCACCACATCGTTATACCCCTCTCAAGAAAGCTTGGATGGATATCTATACTCCCATATTTGAACAGATGAAAATCGACATCCGAATGAATTTGAAGGCCTGAAAAGTTGAGCTGAAAACAAGGCGCGATACACCTGATATCAGTAACCTGCAAAAATGTGCTGATTTTGTCCATGCTTTCATGTTGGGTTTTGATGTTATAGATGCTATTGCTCTTCTGCGATTGGATGAGCTCTATGTTGAATCCTTTGAGATCAAGGATGTCAAAACACTTCGAGGTGATCACTTGTCCCGTGCGATTGGAAGATTATCTGGTAAAGGTGGTAAGACAAAGTTTGCAATTGAGAATGCATCCAAGACAAGAATTGTGATTGCTGACTCCAAAATTCATATACTAGGATCTTTTGCAAACATTAAGATTGCCAGGGATTCTCTTTGTAACCTAATTCTGGGATCACCAGCAGCAAGGGTATATTCTAAATTAAGAGCAGTTACTGCTAGACTAGCAGAAAGATTTTGATCATCTGTTATCATGGCATTCTAAAATATTTTTTTCCTTTTTCCATAGATTTCTTTAGAATTTTTCATATCAAGTAAAGTATGGCGAGTATGGGTTATTGTAAGGATGTTTTTTCGTTTCATTCAATTAAGCTATTTATCAAGTGCAAGTTGAGGCTACTAATGTAACATCAATTCTAAGTTTTGCCTGTCAACATTAATACATTAGAACTAGATCGATAGTTTTGTGCTAGATTCTTTGTTAGGCTTTTATGTCGTTCTTTATGATTATTCATTCAGGGTATTAATGTTCCAATTAGAAAATGTCAATCCACGATTTCTCCTTTTCCCATTGATAAACCAACCACAGTTTTCTTACCAAAAAAAACCAACCACAATTTGAAGATCACGTAGGTTGAAACAAGCACACTTGCCGAATGAATAGCACATATTAATTAATATTATTTTGAAATTTTAATGTATTGAGCTTTGCAAATTAGAATGCATCCATTGTGGTATATAAAAATGGTTAGTTAAAGAAGAAGAAGAAGAAGAAAAGAATACAAGCTACAAGCTAGTATGACATAGGGAAAAGACAAAAGCAGACCATCGAACAAAAATGTAAGCAAAAGAGAAGGAATAGAAACCAAATTTTAATTGTTTAGAAGAAACATAAATTGATCGAGCTCACTTATAATCATAGAAACAAAAAGAGAAGCTAGATGCACTATTCAGGCTCGTTTGTGCTCGTTTGGTGGTCAGAATATGATAGAGACAAGATATGATATGAAGCAAGATAACGATAAGATATGATAGTGACAGGATAACACTATCATATCATGTGTTTGATGTGCAACACCTGATAAGATACAAGATATTATCCCTTTTTATTTACAAATATAACATTCTAAGATGGGAGGGGAGAACCACACGGACCGGCAAAGTCGGGAGTATATATGTGGTCATGTAGGTTCCCCGGCGTAGATTAGTCAACGGCAAAGCCAGTGGATACTGCGCACCAATAACACGGTAACCAAAAAAAGATAAGCTAATAAATAATGATATGATATATATTAGTATATGTTAATGACAAAACTACCCTTGTGACAACTATACTTTACTAGTTGAAAAATCAAATTAATTTTCTAGTTTTATACTTTTTTAACAATAAATTTATTTTTTATCACTTATTTTAATTTTTTAAATTTCAATAGATTTTTTAATTTTAGATTATGCAAAAATACAAAATTACTCTTATCATAAAATCAGAAATTATTTTTAAAATTAAGTACTAATATTTTTAGTTTAACATCATTTTTATTTTTATTTATGTTTTTTAGCATATATTTCTTTTTTAATAGATTTCAAATTTTTAGATTTTAAAATATATTTTAGAAGAGTAAATGAAAAAATTATTTTCTTATTCTATTCTGTTGGTTTCTAACTCAGCTCAAACTCAGGACAAGATTTTAATTAGAGAGTCAGAATAGGATAAGTCACATGATTAAGTTATTATATCCGGTTAACTTAACAAACACTGGACTGATACAGAATATGATAGACGTATCATATCTTGTCTCCTTATCCCGACCACCAAACGATCCCTTATGGGTTTACTATTGCTCTTACCTCATTTCTCGGCAAAAAAACCACCGTAGCACAAAAAAAATTATTTACCAAAATAACACCATTTTTAGATTATTTACTAAACTAGAACACATCCAATTTTTAGACCAGAAGGCGCCCCCAGAGCCAACGACTTCTAGCCTGTATTTTGTAAAAAAAAATTGCTTTTTCAGTTCAGAAGTCGCCTCCCCCCTAGAGTGACTTCTGAACTGTGTTTTTTAATTATTTTTCTTTATATTAATTTAAATTAAGTTATATTAATTAATTTAGAAAATTAATATTTATAATTCTACATTAATTAAAAATATTATGGTGAAAAAAATATTATACGCTATATAGAAATATGGAACTAACTGTATTTATTTAATTAGTAGCACATTACAAAAAACTGATAGAAATTGACTAGTCTAGATTGCGGTTTGGACAGTTATTTTTGTTGTGACCCTCATTTCTACAAATACCGCATCTCTTGGTGCGACTACCCCTTTCTCTTTGATCCATCTCTGTACGAATACGGGTAGACTGTGGACGACCCTTTTTATCTCTCCGTTTAGATGGATCATGATGTAGTTCTAGGCCATTGAAATCAGGCCATGACAACTCAGATGACAATGGTGGGAACTCCTCAAAGTATGTATTGAAAACATTTTGCATTCTGTACTGTGGCTGCACGAATTCCATGTGATCGTAATTAACTTTTGAACATGCTGCGATCACATGGGAACAAGGATAGTGCAGTGCCTAAAATTCCCCACACTCACACGTCATGTCTCTAAAGTTAACCACGAATGTGCCCGCAGGTCTCCCACTTTGTGGTCGTATAATTTCTTCCACTATGAACAATTTTTGGGCACGATCGTGAATTGCCACATTGTGCATGTTCGAGATAGCTCGGTTGTGATCTATTTTTCCATCAATTTTTCAGAGTACATAGTTCTTGACTCCAACATTGTCTGTGCCTGGGTTCCCATTTTGACAAAAGTCTCGTTCAGCCTAAAATATGAGGCCGCTATCAAAGAATATATAGGGAGATTTCGCAGTCCCTTGAACACTTTATTGATGCACTCGACAAGGTTTGTTGTCATGTGCCCCCAATGGTAACCTCATTCGCACCACTGCATCCATTGTTCGGGGTGATAACTCTATTTTATATAGAGTTATTTATGCATCTAAATCTAAATAATTGCTCAAATTCAAGTAAAATAAGTGTTAAATATATTTCTATAAATAAAATAACAACATTCAAAGTTTTTAGGGGTTAAAAGTATGACTTAGCATTTTGTATATATATTGGTATGTTTGATGTGTTTGTTCAGTGCAGCTGCAGTTGACGCACCTGCACCAGAATACAACAGTTCACCTGCACTAGATGCATCTGCACTGGAAACAAACTACAATGCTCGAAGATATCTTAGACCATCAAAATGCTCCAGCACTCAATGCACCAGCATTCGTGGCAGACTCATGCACCAGCATTACATTTATGAGCGAGAAATTACTACAACCTTAGGAAACCCATCCATGAAGTAACCTCACTCAAATGAGCCACCTTTTGAGGACATGTGTCAAATATCTATAGGACCTTTTTGCTTTAATAAAGCAATTGTCCAATCTACTTTTGGAGGCACATGGATTCAAAAGAGGTCAAAGTTTTCTCCAAAGAAATCCAACCATGAAGAAAACTCACTTAGGAACACATGTTAATCCATTATTGGACCTCCCTTCATGGTTGAGTGATTGATTTGAATTGCTTTTTGGGCTGGAAGGATAAAGGCAACCCTAACTTCATCATCAAGCAAACCCTCACATGAAGGAAAGCTCAACTTGAAGCCTATATAAAGACCTTCATTCTTCATTTGGAAAAATCATCTAAGATCTTCTTAGATCATCTCATACACTTCAATTTACATTTCAAGAACTTAGTTTTAGTTAGTTTTTAGATTGTAAGAAGGTAAGGGAGGAATTGACAACTTCTTTCTTCACTTCTACATAGAGGTAGCTTAGTGCAGTGGAGTAGTGCACCTGCATCACTTGGCAATTCCATGCAAAGGGAACTCCAACCGTGTAACTCTTATCTTATTGTTTCCTTTTGTTATTTCAATTATATGAATATGACTTCTTCTATTTATATAAGCCTTGTGATGACTAGCATGAACTAAACTCTTTTAGTTGGATGTTTTAATCTTATAATGATCTTTTAAGTAAGTTATTGTGTTCATATGTGTATGCATTTTAGTTCTTGCATGATAACTCTTACATATTCATCTTTAGAATTGGCCAACTAAAAGTGAATGCAAATCATAAATACAGACATGGTTTATGATTAGAACTCAAGAACTAATATGGATAAGTGTTTAATAAAGGAAACTTTGTTAATTCCATGCTAAGACCTAGACATAGGATAGCATAGTCCTTAGGATGATACAGTGGGTACTTAAAATACAGGAGTGAACTTATTTAGCATCTTAGACAAGAATTGTAAGAAGGCGAGAAAGGAATTGACAACTTCTCTCTTTGCTTCAAGACAAGGTTTTAAGAGCTTGTAATAAAACTCTGAAGAAAGTGACTGAAAAGCACAATTCTAATGCAACTGCATCCAGTGCACCTGCACCACATATAACACAAAACTTTTAAAAGTGACTTATTTGATAAAGAACATCCCAACTATCATTTTCCACTGATTTCAAACATCTTTTACTTGCTTGTTTATTTTATGTTTGTTTACATTCTTGCACTCCTACCATATTGTTTATTGGTTACCTTTCACTAGTAAACCATTGATCTTAAACTTGTAAATCAATCCAATCCCTGTGGGAACAATACTCTACTTTCACTTTATTACTTGTTGTCGACTGTGTATACTTGCACATTACCTTTTCGCACACCACGGGGTCTATGTCCTCAACCCAAGTCACCCCATCAGCACCCACCTCATCACCAATCTTGACTTTGTAGTGATTGGCAGATTTTTGTGTCATTGAGTATGCTGAAGCACGAAAACATAATGTTGGTAAGGACGTAATAAATAATGAAAAAAATATTAGGATTTTTTTATAAAAAAATAATACTCACCCATATTGACTACAACTTTTCTGGCAGAAATGTTCTTGAACTGTCTCATGAAGTTCTGTGCTATGTGGCCAGTTGTGACAATTGTGGGGTAATGATAGATAAGACTAGAAACCATTTTTGAATGGGCAGGAGAGATTTTTCTCTCAATGGCTAGTCTAAGTTGATCTAATGTGAATTTAGACTTTAGTTTGAGAAGACATGTGTTATCGCACCTAAAAACAACACCCTCTGTGTTTGTGTTTTCAACGACACCGTTGTAAAAAACTGTGATAAAAACTGGAGCCATTTTTGTGTGCAAGGGGGCAAGAGAGTTAGAAGAGGATTGGGGGTCTTGGTGTGGTGAGTTACAAGACAAAGAGTCCCTATTTATAGATGGTGGGGTGTTTCCAACGGGAAAAAAAATGGACGGCCTAGATCTTGCCGACATCTTTCAATGGCCCAGATTGCACCGTGCATAGTGCAGAGTGAATAGTGAATGGTGAATAAACGGTCAAGATCTTGCCGACACTAATAAACGGTCAAGATCTTGCCGACACTAATAAGCGGTCAAGATCTTGCCGACACTTTTCATCAACGGTGGAAATCCTGTTTAGGGTTTCAGATCTTTCGTAATAAATATACCCATTTGGGTTTCAGTTCTTTCACACTTTCAACTTATTTCAGACACCACACAATCTCAATGGACATCGACACACCTTCAATCCAATACTCTCTTGATTCCGCACTGGTTACCCTTTACCATCAGGGCACAATCACCAACAGAAATGGTGATGTCCATTTCCAGTGTCCAAAAATTATTTCATGCAGGCTTAAATACAACATGACCTTCGTTTCTGTCAAAGATAAACTAGAGAGTAAAGTGCAAGTGGAGGGTGACGAGAGAGAGGTCAAACGTATCACTTATCAAACCTCAGCTGGATAATAATGGATGTGTTCGTTGGTCCGCAATGGATGTGAAGAACAACGATGACCTGGAAGCCATGATCGAGATCTACAACACCTTTTGATGTCTCAGTCCTATGCATTTGTACGCGGAAACCACAAGGAGTGTCGCCGAGATCATTCGCCGTTTAACTCCACCATCACAGTAGTTCAACGTTTTAATTAATCTGTATTTGTTTCTATCAAGTTTTACTATTTATGTTTGTTTCCGTTGTTGTAATCCACTTTTCAATCAATGTAATCCGTGTTTTTTTAGTGTTCTTTACGATTATAATACATGTTCAAATTAAATCCGTATCTCATATTTCATAACTCAACACGGTAATTTTATACCTCTTCTACACGACAGCTTTTTTTTAAATAAAAAAATAAAAATATATGATTAAAAGTGGTCAAAACATAGTAAAAAACTAATTTTTTACACTACAAAACAAACGGTTTTTTGGTGTTTTTTTTTTCAATGGTCTTGATGTTGCTGACACTTTTGAATGCACGAGATCTTATCGACACTTTTAAATACATTAATGTGTGTATAATTTTTTTTCACCATAATATTTAGAATTACAAATATTAATTTTCTAAATTAATTTAATTAATTAATATAAAGAAAAAAATTAAAAAACATAGTTCAGAAGTCACCCTACGGGGGGTGGGGCGACTTCTGAACTGAAAAAACATTTTTTTTTGCAAAATACAGGCTAGAAGTTGTTGGCCCTAGGGGAGACTTCTGGTCTAAAAATTGGATGTGTTCTGGTTTGGTAAATAATCTAAAAAATGTATTATTTTTGTAAATAATTTTTTTTGCTACGGTGTTTTTTTTTTTTGCCTCATTTCTCTATTTCGTGTGTTCCCATGTCAATTTTCAATCACTTACTCAAAAATACCTAACACCCAACAGTCGTGCAATATTGGTTCTATTCTTATTCTAGAAACCGCAATAGTTATGTAAAACTTTAAACAATGAAGTTTGGTTAGGCTTCCTCTATAATCATTAATTGCTGGAACTTCTAGATAGGTCATTCTATTTATAATGACTCAATTGAAGAAGAAAATTGAAATAATGACTCAATTGAAGAAGAATTCGTGTCCAAAATAGAGCTACCTTTTTATCACAGTGAAATAATGACTCAATTGAAGAAGAGAAAAAAAAAGACAAGACAAAAGACAGGGAAACACATAACATGTGATTGATTACTCATGTTTCGGGTTGGCAAAAAAATCCGCACCCACGGATATTCCCGGATATTATCCACGACGGTCACGCGCGGAAAGCTTAACGGATACCTGTGGATAAAGTAAACAGATATTTCAACTACCCGTTAGTTAATAAATGCGAAAGCGGATATAATGGTATCCGTACTCACTGATATCTATATCTGTTATTAAATTAATAAAATTATTAAAATACTCATTATTTAAATACAAAACCCGATGTCCCCGACAATAAAAAACCCTAACCAACATACATTGTTCTTCTCATGCTCTCCTCTACGATGTTGGAAAATTACTGTTTCTACAAGACTATTGGTGGAAGACTATTGATTTTATGTTTTTCTGTTTATTATTAGAGATTATAATGTTTTAACAAAAGAAAGTCTATTTAGTTTTTTGTTTCTCATGGAGAATGTTTTTTGTTAAAGAATGAATATATTCTATGTTTGATGGATGTTTATATTTAAATTATTAATTCAATAATTAGTATTTTGTTGTCAAAAGATAGGAAGAAATTCTTTACAACTAAAAATAATAATTTTTTCTAACATGCATTTCTAAAAACTATTAATTTCTAAAAACTATTAATAATATCCATGGATACCCACAAATATTTGCGGATAGTGACATATTTGCTAAATACCCACATTAGCAGATACCCGCATGGATATGGAGATGGCACAAATATCATTTTATCCAACGGAGCGAATGGTGGATGAATACGAGAGTGGTTTAGGGTACTAAGTCAGATCCTTAGTATCTTTTACTAAATTATACTGAGCCGTTGGATGCCTCTAATTTTAATGAAATATGATCTAAGGGCTGTCACTTAAAGAGGGCAGTTTTGTCATTTTACACAGCAACCTTCCATTCCCACGCATCACTTCCTGCAACGACCTGCAACCACCTTCTTCTTTCTTCGCGCGCACCAGGTTCCACGGCAACCACCACGTTTTCTCTCTCTCACCGTCACCGACGCCGCACCACGACGTCCGTCCCCTTCCTCCGTCGTTCTGTCTTCCCTCTCTCTCTCTCTCTCTCTCTCTCTCTCTCTCTCTCTCTCTCTCCCCCAGTAGCGCTTCATTCATCTGGTTATATCAATTCATCTGGTTATTTCATTCATCTGGTTGGATTATATTTAATGGAATTTCTGGAATTGATTGAACCTGTTTTCTGGAATTTAACCACAGTTGCACTATTCTGTGGTTAGTGGCCACTAGCCACAATTATGCATATCTGTGGTTAGTGGCCACTAACCATTGGGGTGCTAGTTTGTGGTTAGTGGCCACTAACCACAGATATGCACAACTCTGGTTAGTGGCCACTAACCGCAGATTAGTACAATTGTGGTTAATACTTTCTAGATGGCACAGATTTCCATAACAATTACTTGTCACTAACAATATAGCTTCTCAATAACTATTACTTCAGATTTCACGATTAATTCATGTTGATGCAATCAGATTTCACGTTTACTCCATGTTGTGATTCTGTTAATGTGTTGGTCTCAGTTTTAACCATTTTAATACTAATCTGTGGTTAGTGGCCACTAACCATTGGGGCACTAGTTTGTGGTTAGTGGCCACTAACCACAGATATGCACAACACTGGTTAGTGGCCACTAACTGCAGTTTAGTACAATTGTGGTTAATACTTTCTAGATGACACAGATTTCCATAACGAAGGAGTTAAACCAGAACAACATAACACACTTCATTTGATGCAAAATCATCGTCTTACAATCACCGATCAAGTCAAAACATCAGTTATAAATCAATGAGTACAATTGTGGTTAATACTTTCTAGATGGCACAGATTTCCATAACGATTACTTGTCACTAACAATATAGCTTCTCAATAACTATTACTTCAGATTTCACGATTAATTCATGTTGATGCAATCAGATTTCACGTTTACTCCATGTTGTGATTCTGTTAATGTGTTGGTCTCAGTTTTAACCATTTTAATACTAATCTGTGGTTAGTGGCCACTAACCATCGGGGCACTAGTTTGTGGTTAGTGGCCACTAACCACAGATATGCACAACACTGGTTAGTGGCCACTAACCGCAGATTAGTACAATTGTGGTTAATACTTTCTAGATGACACAGATTTCCATAACGAATAGCAACGACAGTGGTGGCGTTATCAACGATAGAGATCTCATCGACATGTTGAGCGTTGACTAAGTCCTTAATTAGGGTACGGGAATGGAGGATAGCAGCTTTGAGGTGGTTGAAGTAGAAGTGGTCAGGTTGGCGGAGGTATTTGAGTTGCCAGTCTTGTTGAGCGGCGATGATGGAAGCGGGACAGCAACCGAAGCTGTCGTTGTTGATTCAAGCGACGGAGGGGTCATGGTGGGAGAATTCAGATTGAATCTCGGCAGCGGTGATGAGGGAAGTTGTTAAAGGAGATGAAGAGATATTCAAAGAAAATATGGGTAGTTACTAATCTACCCTTTAGTATTTGTTACTAAGCATTATGCTTAGTACCCTAAACCACTGCCGATGAATACTATCTCTGCCCGTGGATACCCATCGACATCCCTACTCAGATGTCAAACTCTGGTATACATATGCCACCACGCAGCTGATGGTAAACTTATTAGCAACAAGTCATTTTGCATGGATAATAAGGTAGTAGTATTCGACCCGATTTTATTTGAGCTTCTCTGCTTCTTAAAAGGAGAAGGTGGGGGACAAATATCTAATAATAGACAATTGTAGACATCTTAATTTTTTGACACATCACCACTTTTGTGGACAATAATATCTTTTAATCTTATTTCTCATTTTTTAATTTTATTTTCTCTTCCTTTCTCACTCTTTCTCTTTCAATCTAACATTTCTCAATATTTCTTACTTTTTGACATCTACTATTTGTGGCCCCCACACCCTTTATTTAAAATTATTTCTTTTCCCAATATTTTTTTAATCTACTATTTAATATAATATGATTAAATTAATATTAAATAATCTACAATTTACTTCTATTTACTATATCTAATCTAATCTAATATCTAATCTAATCTCTATTTAAGAAAACAAATCTAATCTAATCTTCTCTATTTAAGAAAACAAATAACTTACTAAAAGATAATTTTAGACATTTTAATTTTTTGACACATCACCACTTTTATGGACAATAATATCTTTTAATTTTATTTCTCATTTTTTAATTCTATTTTCTCTTCATTTCTCACTCTCTAATTCAATCACACATTTCCCAATATTTCTTACTTTTTGACACATCTACTATTTGTGCCCCCCATGTAACACCCCAGTATTTTTATTTATTAAAAATACCCAAGTGCACATTAATAACACATCAGAGATATTATTTCCTGCTCAGACACTGAATATCACTATAAATTTCAAGCTGAATTACAACAAAGCAATCTTATTTAATAATAAGACCATACGGTTCCCTGACCATAAACCATCAGCAAACTATAGTATTCAGTGTCATACAAGAAAGCGGAAGAAAAGTCATAACACTTAAAGACATAACGTTGTTGTACATAGACAGTAAAAGGAAATAAAAATAACTTAAGCATAAACGCTAAGTCATCAGTAGTCGCCCGAGCCCACCCTACTCGTGCCTCTTGAATTTCCGCTGTCCTTGTGTCTCTGTAAAACATCAACATTTAAACAGTGAGATACAATCTCAGTGAGTTCTACCGAGACCCCTACTAACACTCTCGGTTCAATTATACAACCATTTGAACGCGACACCGACTGCGCGAACGCTAAGCTGCGGCGTATCACATTCTTTAACCTTTAATATAATGCCGACTGCGCGAACGCTATGCTGCGGCTAACCTGTTATAACTTGGTACGGCACCGACTACGCGAACGCTAAACTGCGATGAACCGCACTGTACGACACCGACTGCGCGAACGCTAAGCTGCGACGAACTCCCTTACCAATAGTACATTCTCCTATTGGCACGAAGCCTAGGGTAGGGGATCATGACTGCCCCGCCTAGTATGTTAGTCCCATGGGTCGTCACCCAAACTTGATATAATATATATATCTACTATCATATGAACCCATAGTTCATTTGCATTATACTTTACCACGTAGGACTCATAGTCCGCTTTGTTATCAATAAAACATATCCGCACACGTGTACTATTATTCGGTTTTTCGAGACAATTTCAACTTCAAAAGTATTTTATAAAACCCTTTTGAAACATACCCAAAATCATGGCATTATATGCCTAATATAATTATAGAAGGGTTAGGAAAGGATTAGGAGAGGATTGGAATCGAAACGGAATCATTTCGGGCACTTTGTAAAATTTTGACAAAACCAGGCGCACGGATCGTACCCCATACGCACGGATCGTGCGCACTGTTGGGCATTTTAAAAAACAGAAACCGAACCAGGCGCACGGATCGTGCCCCTGGGACGCACTGGTCGTGCGCATTTGACAACATTGCAAAAATGGCCTTTTTCATGAAAATTCGCTTTCCGATTAATCCGAAACTCGCTCCGATCGATTCCTAACTCGAAAACACACAATACCAGGAAATATTCCAGTCCAAACAACATTAATTCATTCCTCAATCAATCAAACATATCAATCAAAAACTCAATCTAAACGAATTTCGTCAAAACGCGATATATTCCAAAATAACGTTTTCGACTCAAAATCTTTCGAAACCAAATCACATAAAATTAATTTCAAAACGGAATAAACCTAAACGTGAGTAAAACTCACCCTTGACGCGAGAGCGACGATTGAGCCAAAATCACCGAAATTTCGAAAATCCCCAAACGAACCCTAGAATCACCAATCCGCTTCCAACTTCGATTCGAGCTTCAAAACGCGATCAATCTTCCTCGGCTTCGATCCTAAACATGTTTCAATCACCAATTTCATCACACAATTCTTGATTTCAACAATTTCTCCATTAAAACCCTCAATTTTCGTAGGTCAAGATGAGGGGAGAAAAATGGAGGAAAGCTTACCAAGTTCTTGGGCTTTGATGATGGAGATGAGATGATGATGATGATGAAACTTGGAGGGATGGGTTGGTGATGTTCTTCTTCTTCTCCTCTTTCTCTTCTTCCTTTCTTCTTCTCTTTTCTCCTCTTCTCCTCTCTTCTTCGTTTCCTTTCTTTCTTCTCTTTCTTTCTTTTATTTCAATTAAGTGGTAATATGGTCAAATGACCATATTGCCCTTAATCTTTTATTTCTTTCCCAAATCACTCTTATTCCGCTTTAACGGATTAGCGTTCCTGAGACAACCAAATAATTAACTTTAGCACTAGATAAGTACACTAATCAAGTACTAAAATAATTCATCCGGGTCTTTCTCCAAATAATTCGATTAATTATTTTGAGGGTGTTACACCCCACAACCTTAATTTAAAATTCTTTCATTTCCCATTTTTTTAATCTACTATTTAATATAAGATGATTAAATAAATATTAAATAATCTACAATTTACTCTTATTTACTATAATCTACTGAAACTATTAAAACCAATCAATTCAACTACTAACAATTGTCAACAAAAATTTAACCACTATCAAAAATTTAAAAATAACTTTTTTAAATAATTTGATAATTTAATTAAAATGATTAAATTAATATTAAATGATCTAGAATTTACTATTTACTGTAATCTACCGAAACTACTAAAACCAGTCAATTTAACTACTAGCAATTGTAAAAAAAATTAACCATTAACAAAAAATTCAAAATAACTTTTTTTAATCTTTTTGAATAATTTAATTAAAATGTCTAAATTAATATTAAATGATCTAAAATTTACTATTTACGATAATATGTCTATTAAAACTACTAAAATCAATCAATTTAACAACTAACAATTATCAAAAAAATTTAACCATTATCAAAAATTCTAAATTTTTAATTTTTTATTTAAAATTTTAATTAAAATGATTAAATTATCATTGGATGATCTAAAATATAATATTTACTATTTAGTATGATCTATTGAAACTACTAAAACTAATCAATTTAATGATTTAATTATTTAATTAAGATGATTAAATTAATATTAGATGTTTTAGAATAAAAAAAGTAAACAAGTGGCAACGGGAGCGGCAACGAGAGACTAACAACGGGAGCCGTAGTGGAGGTGACAATGAGAGATCTACTATCTATCTAATATCTGTTTATACTAATATATCACACTTAAACTACCCAAACAAACCTCCACATTCACTTGACACCTAGTCTTCCTAATCTAACTCTAAAGGGTAGCAGTGTAAATTGACGGGTAAAAATCTAATATCTATTTATACTAATATATCACACTTAAACTACCCAAACAAGCCTCCACATTCACCTGACATCTGGTCTTCCTAATCTAACTCCAAAGAGTAGCAGTGTAAATTGACGGGTAAAAATTATTAATCACTATCAACTTTTCATAACAGCTTTTATTTCACTCTTCCACAAAAAATAGCTTTATTTCACTTCCATCAATTTTCATCTCCCCTAGCCACTCTATCTCAATTCTATCAACTCTCTTCCTCACTTCCCATCAACTCTCCTTCAATTGTCATGTTGTGGTATAACTTTGACTGTTTACTAATTTTTTCTACCCACCTATTACTTGCCTTCAAAAATAAACTTTAGTGTTGTCATGGTTTTAATTTGCAATTAACTTTTAATTTCTGCTGCTCTATTATATATCTCAAAAACATTATTCATAATCATATATAGCTGTTTTAGTTTTACTTTAATTTTGGAATTTATCTCAATTTCTGCTTTTATCTTTGGTTGTTAAAACTAAAAAAACAAATCTAGAAGTCTAATACCTAGCGAGGCAGGCCTTAGGCATTAAATGTAGCATGGTTTTACTTCTTTATTTTCTACATTTTAAACTCTTTTTAACCTTTTAGAAGTTATGTTTATTTCTTCTTATTTCATAGATCTACTTGATTTTTAGCATCAGTTTGTCAAATATCTGAATGATGAAGTTAAGTGTGTTCAAGAGTTCTAGCTGTAACAATTCCATATTAACCATGCCTCTCTGCACTCAAGAATCACAATATTCATGTTATGAAGTTCAAAAGAATAATCTCTTATTTAGTGGTCTACACACATTATAGAAGTGGACTTCATGCACGGGCTTTAGGAGTTGATTTCAAAAAATTCATGTCATTACAACAACAGCAGCAAGACTTCGACTTCATGCATGGGCTTTAGTTTTGTTTCGGATCGGGCTTTGGGCCCAATCCAGATTGACCTCCGACCAGCCCAAATTATCGGATCCATTTTGGGCTGCATTGCTGAGGCCCAAAGCCGGTAATATGTGTTACTCATTTAACGACCATGATTGGTCACTTATAATCGGACGGTTCCGCATTGTTGAGGTGACCTCACCCTGACACCTATAAATAGGCGTCAGCACTGTACACCAGGTACACACATTCCAACTCTATCTCATATTGACTTCCAATTCGCTGACACTACAACAAAACGCCTTATTAGCGACGAAAAATTAGCGAGGGAACCAAAATCCGTCGCAAATGTTTAAGTAGCGAGGGATTTTAGCGAGGGAACCAAAATCCGTCGCTAATAATGACGAAGACGCGTTTTTTTTTAACAAAAAATTTAAATTCCTTCGCTAAATTTAAAATCCGTCGCAAAAAATCCGTCGCTAATGCTGACGTGACCGTTGCGCAGACCTTGGAATGCGTAAAATTCTGAATCCGTCGCTAATTCCTTGGAAATTGCACCATTTTAAAATCCGTCGCTAATTTGAATTTCCGTCGCTAAATTTCCGTCGCTAATTCTAATTTTTTTTATTAAACCGAATCCTCCTCACTTCTTCTCTCTTCTCTTCTTCTTTTCTTTTCTCACACTTCACTCTCTTTCTCCCTTACTCTCCTCTCTCTCTACCCAAACCCACCCTACACCACCACCACACCACCACCACCACCACCACCACCACATCATAGCTCCTCTCATCCTCACAGTTCTCTCTCTCTCTCTCTCTCTCTCTCTCTCTCTCTCTACACACACAAACCCTCTTCCCATATTTCACCTCCACCACCACCACCACTACCACCACAAAATTAACTTCCACCTTCACTCCTCTCTCTAACCATACCCCTCTCTCTCTGTAACCGTCTCTCTCTCTAACCGTCTCTCTCTCTACACAAACTCCTTCCCATATTTCACCACCACCACCATATTTCACAATTATTTTTTAATAATTTTATAACAATATTATAACAATATTATAACAATATTATAATTTAATAATATTATTACAATAATTTTATAATATACCGAATATTAATAATATTATAATAATTATTATAAAAATAATTTTATAATATACTTTAATGACGAAGGCACGCTTTTTTTAACAAAAAAACACGGATTACGAGGTGATTAGCGACAAAATTTCCCTCGCTAAATTCCCTCGCTAAATTCCATCGCTAACCATTAGCGAGGCCATTTTTAGCGAGGGATTTGTTCCGTCGTTAATTCCCTCGCTAAGGCACATTAGCGACAAATTTTTAGTCATTAGCGACGGAAAAACCCGTCGCCTATACTGTTTTTTTGTAGGTGTGACTTGAGCGTCGGAGTGTCATTGCAGACACCACCCCACCTCAGACTCCCATTGAGCACTACCTACCTCGGAGTCATCTCGGATTCACCTCGGATACGCCACTATGAGGTATCCTTTTCTCTCTCTTGAGTTCCTGTTCGGAACAAGACCCTATAAATATATTTTGTCATGGGTATGACTTGTGGCTGTAGCATGAGAATAGAAGGGTTGATGTTGCAAATTCCAATTGGATTTAGTACACCTGCAAGGTTAGCCTTTGCAGTGGGGGGGGGGGGGGGTGGTGAGAAAAGAGTTCGGTCACGAGAATTTAAATCCACATCAGTAAGCACAAGTAGTACCTCATTTATTAGTTGTGTTAATTGTTGGTCTGCGTTAATCCTTCTTCTATTAGTGCTTACATACGTGTATTGATGTATGAATAGATTTTGAGTAGTACTCTATTGTTTAATAAACACAAAATACCATTTCCTTCTAATAATATGGTAGAGCTTCTTTGATTAGTATTGAAATTATCTTAATTTCTAAGATATGCATTTGATATCATTCTCTCTTTTGACTAGGGAATTGTTAGTTACAAATAATCATGGGTATCAAATAAATAAAGCTTCTTTCTCATGTAATATTAGAAGTTGCTTGGGAAAGACGATTGTCCTGTCCAGAATTTGCTTTGCAGCTATGTATTCTTTGTCTAAATATATTTGTAACTATGCATTTACAAAGGTAATAGTTCTTATAGGTTTATTTTATTTATGATGAGTAAACATTTAACTAATCAAAGTTATAACTCCTTATGTATGTCATATTGTCAATAACCTTTTTTACTTTTATTTGAACGATCACTCGATACTTCTATTGTTATCGACATATTAATTTGTGTGTTACTTTATTTGTGTAGGTGGAATTCTGAGCTTGTGAGATAAATATTTAATTAAACAAAGTTTTTCTCTTTAAAACCTAGATTGTAATTTTGGTTTGACAGTTAATGCTTTTGCCTTTGTTTCCTATATCAATTGGAATTCAATGATATATGGAAATTTTTGTACTTAGATCACAATCTGTTTCATATTTTGACCATAAAGTTATATTGACTCGCACTTATTTACCTCTTAGAGATATACTTTTGGTTTACATTTATTATATTGTAGAAATCAGTCTAACTAAAATTGATACCACATAATGCGATCAACCCGTGCGGATGCACAGGTATGTTACTAGTTTTTTTATAACAGCTCTTTGAAAAATAACACAGTGTACATTAAGGCTTTTGAGTCGGTTAAAATGAAGTTTTTAAGTCGGTTGTTGAAAAGATTCAGACCGTTCATTAATAGATAGAGTGTAAAAAAAATTAAAGTTTTTTTTTGGGCAAATTAAAGTCGATAATTCAACCACAGTAAAAAGACTTTTTAAATTGGTTGTTCAATAACCATTTCAAAAAGTGCGTTAAAACATTGATTTTTGGTCTCTTGAAAGGTGTTTTAGATCGGTTATTTAAACAAATGATTTTAAAAAGACCTTTTTTTTAGTAAAATAAACTATTCTCAAATCGGTTATCTAGTATAATCAATTTAAAAAAGGCTAAAGTGCTCCCGGGGTCCCTTATCTTTATTTAAAGTAACGAATTAGTCCTTTATGTTTTTTTTGTCCCAAATAAGTCCTTTATCTTTCAAATTTTTAACACATAAATCCTTTTCCGTTAACAGTGCTAATTTATGTGTCAAAAAAAGGATTTATGTGTTAAAAATTTGAAACATAAAGGACTGATTTGGGACATAAAAGGATTTATGTGTCAAAAATTTAAAACATAAAGGACTGATTTGGGACAAAAAAAAGATAAAGGACCAAATCGTTACTTTAAATAAAGATAAGGGACCCCGGGAGCACTTTAGCCTTTAAAAAATGTTTTTAGTACA
The DNA here is from genome assembly GCA_039519185.1 of Astragalus membranaceus. Lineage (NCBI taxonomy): Eukaryota > Viridiplantae > Streptophyta > Magnoliopsida > Fabales > Fabaceae > Astragalus > Astragalus membranaceus. The sequence continues at coordinate 1,822,706 of CM076846.1, forward strand.
CTTGTCGTTCTCTTATACGATCCCTTTTAATCCATAAAAAATAACAAAATTCAATTTTGTCCAACAAAAATCAGTGAAAAATACAAATACTTATAAGTAAAAAAAATACAATATTGTTGGAATATGTCTATATATGATGTAAGATGTACAATTAATTAAATGTATAATTATTTCTACAAATGTAAATTAAGTTGAATGTGTTTCTTTAATAAGTCTTCTACCATCTTCATATACTTTGGCCAAGTCTTTAACCGAGGATTAATCAGACGAATGTAATAATTATTTACTAAAAAGAGGTAACGGTGTACATGTTATCTAACTTAAAGGACTTAGTTGGTACGAAAAACATAAATGACCAATTTGTTACAAATAAATAACGTTAAAGTACCTCTGGTATAATTTTGGCAAAACAAAATACGACATCTTTTTTTAACACCATCATTTACGTACACCAGAAGACGTGATAAGCACATATAAACACATTAATGCATAGAAGCATTGAATCATAACGAAAGGCCAACCTTGCATTGGTTGGGGGAAACTGTGCAAAAAGATCTGAGAGTAACTTTAAACACCAAGAGAGCTTTCACCCCTGATAGTTGTCAAAATGATCTGATTTTGAACATATCAGACTTCAGATCATTTTTAGTAGCTAAGGGTGGAAAAATGCCATAAAGGTGGTAACAAAGAACTAACATGAGCAATAGAGATTTGAAGATACATACGTGAACCAGTGGTAGTAAGTAGCAAAGATAAGAAAAATCATTCTTATTAGAAATAAACAACGAACATACACTACAACAGAATTGATAAAAAAAGGCGCACCATTTAGAGGTGCTTTAAAGGAAACACCTCTAAAGTTATATCATCAGAAGCACTTTTTAAAAAGCGCCCATTATTCTCAAAACACGGAGGGCCTTTAGAGGCGCTTTTTAAAAAGCGCCCCTGATGCTCAAAAACACGGAGGGCCATTAGAAGCGCTTTTTAAAAAGCACCCCTGATGCTCAAAACACAGAGGGCTTTTAGAGGCACTTTTTAAAAAGCGCCCCTGATTCCCCAAAATTCTAATTCCTCTCTTGCGCTCTATCTCCCTCTCATTTGCAAAACCCTAGTCTCTCAAAGTTCATGTTCTCACTCCCAGCAAACTCACATTCTCTCTCTCTCTCTCTCTCTCTCTCTATCTCTATCTCTATCTCCATAGCTTGCTCTTCCCCTTCCTCTCTCCGCCATAGCATGCTCTTACTCTCTCTGCCAACTTTCTATCGTCCTCCCCTGCCCTTCCACTGTGACGCCGCCGTGGACGTCGTTCTCTCTCGCTCCCTCACTCTCTCTCGCGTTCGCTCTCTCTCAAGGTGTGTTTGTCCCTCTCTTAGAATTGTTTTATCTCTTACAAAAGTGAATCCAAAGTCCAAACATGTACTGGGTATGACTTTACTTGCGTATTTGATTGTTATGCACTTTGCTTGTGAACACTTCTTTTATTTTCTTTTTTGCTTTTTAGTTTGTTTTAAATCTGAATATTCTGTGTTACTGGTGATGATGATGATGATGATGATGGGAAATTTTTCATTTACTAATTTTAAATCTGATGATGAGAAATTAGTGAAGTTACTGATGTTTCCAGTTGTTTTTTACTTTATAGTGATTTTGTTTCTAATACTGACGTTAATGTTATGGAATTATTAGTTGTTTGTTAATGTTTATTCACTCTACATTGAATTAGTTAAAAAAAGAAACGGAGTCGTACGTTTGTGAAAAGTATATTCTGTTAATGTTAAAAAGAGGGAATATATTTGGGAGAAATTAAAAGCAAATTTGCATTTTCATATGAACCATCATTCGCTTTAGTCCCATGTGTGATCTTTTGGGCGTTAGTTATGGATTTGTGGTTTCCTTTTCCCATTTTATTGCTTTACTTGATAGTGTAATTTGTATATATGCGTGGATGGTTTCTTTTATGCCAGATGAGATAACTTCCCACAGTGATGATAGTGCACTTGACAGTGGTCATGAGAGTGAACATCAGCCCCAAAAAAGGTTCACTTGCCGTCGAATGACAGTTAAGAAGAATATCATCAATCGGGGGAGCAAGGCAGGATATACCAATTACAATCACAAGTTGGAATAATAAAAAAGATGCATCTTTGGAGAAATTTAAAGAGGAGCTATGGTATTTGATACATGTCTTATTTTGACTATACAGTTATTTTATAATTAAATATGTAAGCATATTTATAATCATTTTGTTGAATGTAAGTAGAAATATTTTGATGTGGATGACTCTCGAAAAGACTATTGTCTTAAGAAAGCTGGAAAGGCGCACAGAAGAGTCAGATCAACTCTAACAAGTTGGGTGAGAGATGAAGAAGGGAACATCAGAAACCGTCCTCCACCACGATATGATGGGATTATAATTTTGTTGAATATAAGCAGAAATACTTTGTTGCCTATGTTGACATTCAAAATTTCGTTAATGATTTATGTAATTTTTGTTGGTACTTTGCTGTCTTTGTTGGTATGTATGTATATTAGATGGATTTATAAGTTTGTTAGTTGGAATTTGATTTGCAATTGGTTAGTTGATTTGAAATTTGGTTCTTATTGGTTGTTGAGTTGATATTGGTTGTTGTTGGTTGATGAAAATGAGAGTAGGGATGTGCTGCAAAGTATTGGATATACCAGAAACTGAATTTTTTTTTTTAAAAAACATAGAATCAGGGGCGCTTGCAGTTAGAAGCGCCCCTGTTGGTCTTAGCGCACTTGACAATCAGGGGCGCTTGCAGATAGAAGCGCCCCTGTTGGTGAGACCTACAGGGGCACTTCTAACTACAAGCGCCCCTGATTGTCAAGTGCGCTAAGACCAACAGGGGCATTTTTTTTGCGAGCGCCCCTGATTCCTACTAATTAGAGGCGCTTGCTGTGCGCTCCTGTAGAAGGGTTGGCATCAGGAGCGCCAGATTTAGGGGCGCCCGTAAGCACCCCCAATGGATAAAAAAAACGCCCTAATAGCTCTTTCTATTGTAGTAATCATGATTAGAAGCGAACCCAAGGTGGACTGAATGCCGATTGAAGTTCGATTCGGAGTCGGGAATGAGTTGGTGATCGTTAGGTCGAAATTGGGGATTTTGAGATTTCGGTGACTTCGGCTCGATCGTAGCTCGATCGTCAATGGTGAGTTTTACTCACATTTAGGTTTTGATTGATGAGTTTGATGTGTCGAACTTGGATTTTGAAAACCGTTATTTAAAAATTTACGTATTTTGACATAAACGACAAATTGTTTACGTTTGTGTTTGTGATTGATGAATGATGATTTGATGATAATCATTGTCGCTTGGATATGTTTTTGGACTGTTTTTATGTTGGGACTGGACTGGGACCGGTATCGGAATTGATCGGAACGACGAAAAACGCGAAAACGGGATAAAATACAATGTTGTCAAAAGCGCACGATCCGTGCGTCCCAGGCGCACGGACCGTGCGTCTTGTTCTGTTTCTATTTTTCAAAAATGCATTACAGGGCGCACGACCTGTGCGTATGGGAGCACAGACCGTGCGCAGTGTTCTGTCAAAATTTGACAAACTTGTCTGAAAGGTTCCCGTTCGATTCCAATCCTCTCTTAATCCTTTCCTAACCCTTCTCCAATTATATTGGTGTTATAATGCCTGATATTGGCTATGTTTTAAGAGGTTTATGAAAAATGTTTTGCGGTTATAAACGTTTTGAAAAACCGAACTTAGAGCACGTGTGAGGACATGTTTTATCGAAAAGGAAACGAACTATAAGTCCTATGTGGTATTGTATAATTGACGCGGGATGATTATTATTAATTCATCTAAACCGGTCTATGATACGTTCTATTTATTGAATTACAATTGACGCGGGATGGTTATTATTCCAATCATCTAAACCGGTCTATGATACACGATATATAAATTATATCTATTCGGGGTGACGACCCCTATGGATTAGCATGCTAGATGAGGGAAGTCATGAGCCCTTGATCTAGGCCCCCAGATGATATGTTTTTGCCTTTAGGACATGTACTGCTATTGGCTAGTTGGGGTTCACTTAAGCTTCTTCGGGTTGTTGGTGATGTGCTAAATATTAAAAAGATATGTCTGTATTTCATATTGAATTACCAGTTTATGTTTGTAATTCATATTGAATTACAGTTTATGTTTGTAATTCATATCGAATTACCAGTGTACGTTGCAATTCATTAATTGAATTGCCAGATAAAGGTTTTATAAAGAAACCGAGAGCGTGGTTAGGGGTCTCGGTAGAACTCACTGAGATTGTATCTCATTGTTTATATGTTGATGATTTACAGAGAAACGGGGAAAGAGAAGATCAAGGAGGCACGAGTAGGTTTATGCTCGAGAGGTCACTGAAAACTTAGCTTTTATGCTTATGCTTATGTTTTCCCTGGTTGTCTTTGTATCACGACATTATGCTTTAACTAATGTAAAAGTTATGTTATGGTTTCCGCACTTTCTTGTGATTGTATTGAACACTAAATCATGCTGATGTTGGTAGACAGGGAACTGTTGTGGTTTTAATTATGATCAAAACTGTCTTGGTATTATTCAGCGAAAAATTTATAGTGGTGTTCAATATCAAAACAGGAATTTATATCTCTGATGTATATACAGTTGGTACACTTAGGTACTTCTACTAGTTAGGGATACCGGAGTGTTACACCCACTATCTAGCAATTTATTCCACTTAAGGCCAATAAAAAGCCAATATTGTAACGTGTCTATGTTGTAATGAAATGGTAAAAAGTAAATTATGTGATGTATTTATATTCCTTAATTAAAACTAATAAGTTAGATATTAATTTCATTGTATGTGTTTGTTAAGTAAAAGTTGATGAAATAAAAATCAATTCATATTTTAAAAAGTAGCCATAAAATCATAATATCTTCGCTAAATAATTTTTGTATAATTTTATCTTAACAAATTTTAATATAAATTTATCTATATATTTACTATTCATATTCAATAAATATCCATGTCATACACATACTAAAATACAAACTTGGCAATAAAAAACTTTAAAATTGTTTTGTTTATGAAACCAATTATATTGCAATTCTATACAAAGTTAGAAGTATGAAGAGTAGAATAAGCTAAACTTACACATTATAATTCAACATAAGCAAATAATTCAAACCTAGCATATAATGCAACTTCTCATTAGCTATTAAAAATAAACATTTGTCTAAAGAATAATAGTAAAATTAAACATGATCCTGGATGGCCGTAGATTTACAAAGCATTGTTGCATCAATTACATCATATATTCACGATCCAAATTTATCTTTCCGTCTATGTGACTACTTCAAAACTGTTAAGAACATGAAATGTTCTATTTCTTTTACGCGCAAACTCCTTTCTTCTACTCATATGTACATATTGTTTTTCGTTCTAAATGTTTCACCAAAAGCTCTCCACTCACCATCCAAAAATGTCTTCTTTAAATAGTGGTTTAGTGTTATAACGGACTAAAACTCTACATCTTCAACTCTTTTTCTCCTAACTCATGAGTTTATTGTCAATTAAAGATATAATTCATATTAATGTGAAATTCTATCCTTTTAATGCAAAAGAGTTACTTCAAAAAGAATTTCAAAGGTCCACTTATTATTTCTTGTTTCAAAAGAACATAGGTTAATAAATGTGATTAAAAAGACAAATGTTATTGTAATCTTTTTAAATTCATATAAATCATTATAACTTTTAAATATATTTATTTAACTAATTTAGTTTTTTGGCAATTTTAAAAAGTATAATAATAATAATAATAACATAATTGCATTGTAAAAAAAATATAAAATCAAATAATCTATTAAGATTTATCACAATAGATAGACGTTTTTAAAAATCCAAAGGGGGAAATAAAAAAAACTTCATCTAATAAATTTTAAATCAATAACAATTAATACAAAATAGTAAAAATTATATTTAATAATAAGTTGTACATTTAAAGATAAAGTTAAAGTCTCTTTTAAATCAACTAATAAAGAGAAAAATATGTTGAATTAAGATTAAATTTTATACTAATGTAAATAGGTGAAATTTGTTTTATATAATTGTAATAAGTACTAAATTATACATTTAAGCTTATGAATTCATAAGCTAAAGAAATTTATACATAATTCATCAAAATATATAGAAAGGTGTTTTACATATGCTTTCATCAAAATTAAAGTCTTCTTTATATCCAAATTATAAATAAATATTTTAATACATAAAAATATTGAGAAGCATTGCGGAGCTTCCTTTGGGGCTTCATTTACATATCTCAAAATGGTGTTTCTATCACACCGGGAGTAATTTATGAATTTATTTGTCTTTTCTCTCTTGGATAACTTTCCACCAAGGGTCCCTTCGAAAATACAAGGACCATTCTCTTACCTCACAAATATTTGTCTATTGGAAAATGTAACATCCCTATTTCGTTAATTTCGGTTTACGAAATTAACTAAATATTAGTATTCGAATAAACGATAAATCGAGTCATGGATATACTTATGGCCGCGAAAGCAATAGTTAATTGTTAGATTATATGAGTATGTGACAAAATTATGGGAATTGTTGTGTGTTTGTTGATTTAAAATTGGAGTTAAGTGAGACTTGGGAGAAAGGGTAAAGCGGACATTTCTCAGCATTTCTAAAACATCCACAGGTGAGTCATTTAACCCATTCTCACTAAACTCCAAGACACAACACCACACACTCCCACAATTGCTGAAAATCAGAAACAATAAAAAGAGAAAGGAGCTGAAGAGGGAAAGAGAAATCGAGAGAGGGAAGAAGGAGAAGGAGGGGAGTGAAACTTCTCAATCTTTGATGCATGCACCTTTTCTCACCACCAAATCCAATCTCCCTCATTTCTTCTCCTCTATCACCTTATACCACTTTTGTGCTGATACTTTTAAGCTCCAGCATCCACTCCATAAACCTCTTCATTTCGATTTTGAAGGAGACAATGTCAGAATTTTGGATGCATGATAAGCCTCTTACCACCATTTCATCTTCATCATCAAAATTCTGAGTTTGTCTTCACCACCATCTCTTGATCATTTTTAGACTTGCATGTGAAGTGGAGGAAAGAGTTAAGGAAAGGGATAGGGGCTGGAGCTGGTTGCTTGATTCCTAAGAGCGAGATTCATGTTTAGGAACAACAATTACTTGCTTGTTTTGGAGTTTCAGTTGAAAGAGCTAGGAAGTCAGATTGAGCTCCTATTGTTGTTGCATGTTTGATTGGGAAACATAAATCAACCTTAGTGACCCTACAATGTCGCTGGAAGTGCTCAAGGAGAAGTCTGGGGAGCTGAGATGGGCATTGTGGAAGCAATTTTCGTTGCCAAGAAGGAGCTAGGAGCTAGTTGGTGTTGCTGGAAGTTTTCTGCAGCAGATACATCTCGAACTGCACTTGGTATTTCCTTCGAAACTCTCTGGACAGACCTCTGTTTACGGTCATTTTTGTTCCTTTGGAAACTAGACACAAAATCCTTTGGTTTAGGCACAAGAACCAATTAATTTGACTGAGTATTGAGGGAGAAACATTTAGTACAAGATTCACCTTTGTTACAGTAAAATTTCTGAACCAGTCCTCTTATTTTCACCATAACTCCCAAAATACTCGTCTAATTAGTTTGGGGCTTGAACTATATGAAAGTAGACAAAATTATCTACACATTAGGCTCTGGTTTGAAGAGTTTTGGTTCAGAATCGAATTAGTTATGACTGTTGCAAAATACCTTACAGATGCTGCCAAACCGACTCGGAAGATTTTGACCGCGTTCAAGGAATTGGGCATAGATCGGAATAAAAAGGAAATTTCGAGGTCGATTGAGATGCATTTGGGTACACTCCAGTAGCTGGCTTTGTGGGGGGACTAGTTTTGAAGCGGTTTCGAGTTAGTCGGAGCGCGGGAATCAAATGCGGGGATTGTTCGAGCGGTTACGTGTTCGGGCGTTTTGAAGTCTCGGCAATTCCCTGATTTTCATCACGATCGTGAGTTTTACTCACGATTAGGGAATGTGTTTAATATTCTGGAATGTCTGGAAATTCTGTTTTGGTGATTGATTTCGTGTCGAGACATTTTATCGAGTCGAAAACTGTTTTCGGGAAAATAGCGTTTTTACGGTTTTTCTGTAAATATATATGTTTTTATGGAATTTTTGATTTTAATGATTTCGCTGGAATATGGACTGAATTGTTGGTTATAGTGTCTATTTTTAAGTCTCGATGGTCAGGAAATGTCTCGGGTCGAATAGAAAGCGAAACGGTACAAAACGGGTTTTCGAAATACTGTTTTTTTACAGTTCTGTCACCCATTGCGTTGCGACCCGAGCCTTCGCGTCGCTACCATCACCTATTTCTTTTCAACGAAAACCTTCTGTAACTTTTCGCGTCGCGACGGAACCATTTCGCATCGCGACGCTTTGCAGTTTTTCAGCAAAATACCCTGAATTTGTTTTCGAGATAACTTTTGATCCGGGAACCCGATTGAGGTGTTCTCAAGTGCGTTTCAAAGCTTATTCAAAGACCTAACTATATATATATATATAATTTTAATTGGAAAATGCACTGTTTATGAAATTCAAATCTGTTTTCAAAACCGAATTGTAGACCGCGTGTGAGCATATGATTTTGAATAACAAAACGGATAACCCGTCCAATTTGGTACTGTATTATAATGCCGGATGTCTAATTTCGTATTCATCAAAACGGGTTATAGATACAACGATATATATATATATATATATAGATTATATCGAATATAGAAGTCGGCCCAATGCTGGTGTGATATACAGAATATATCGAATATAAAAGTCGGCCCAATGCGGGTAAGATATATAGATTATATCGAGTTGGGTGACGACCCAACAAATAGCATACTAGGAAGGGATGGTCATGAGCCCTCACCCTAGGCCCGGACAACGTTATGGAATGGACTAACGTGGGTTCATCGAGATTGTGGCTGTTGCACGGTCGTTGGTTTGCTAGGTTAAGAACACGATTCACCGAGATTATGGCTGTTGCACGGTCGGTGTTTCGATTAATAAGCTTGTAATTGTATAGTAACTTACGAGGCTTAGAAACAAATAATTAGCGCATTGGATACCGAGATTGTGGCTGTTGCACGGTCGGTAAATGACTAAGGATATATTTGAGCAAATAGTTTATAAATTTAACTATGTTGCAACGGTTTTATAAATAAACCGAGTTATAGTGAGGGGGCACGGTAGAACTCACTGAGACAAGTTGTCTCACCCAATCATTGTTGTTGTTTTTACAAAGAACAAGAAACGGGGAAGCAAACGGGATGGTCAGTTGTCACGCTCGAGGAGAAGATAGAAGATTGACTCATTCCTAGCTGTTTATGTTTTTCTGCCGTTGTTTCTGTATTTGATATCATGACTCGAATTTGAGCTATGTTATGTTTTAGTTTCCGCTGTTTTCTTGCAACGATGTATATCTAAGCAGGAATTTTTATACTCTGATGTAAACCAAATTGTATGTTTAACTATTTCTTGTTTGGCTTAATTACAGTTTTGGTCCCCCTATTTTCCCCAATTCACGATTTTGGTCCCTCAAGTTTTAATTTGAAGATTTTGATCCCCCTATTTTCCCAATTTGTAAAATCAAGGTCCCCCTCTTAATTGGTCAAAATTGAAAGTCAATTTTGACTGACTTATCCTACGTGGCAGTCCGCGTAGACTGCCGCGTAGGCGCACTGTTCATCCCCCTCCTCTCTCACTGTTCATCTCTCTCTCTCTCTCACATCCCTCTCCTCTCTCTCACAGCCCCCTCCCCCACCGTGACTCCCTCCCCCACCGTGACCCCCTCCCCCCACCGTGACCCCCCTCCCCTTCGCACCTCCCCCCTTCCCATTCGCACCTCCCCCCTCGCTCTCACTGTCGCAACCCCCTCCCCCTTCTCTCGCCGTTCTCTCTCTCGTCGCTCTCCCTCTTCGCATCTCCCCACCTCACCGATCCTCCTCCCTCTCCCTTCCCCTTCGCACCTCTGTAATACCCCAATTTTGTCCGCCTAATTGAAAAATTCCAAAAATTTTATCGCTTCGCATATTGTTCTAAATGCGGGTGTATTTGGCACTCTCGTGCAACGATTTTGTTTGGCGCTCGTTGCTTTCAAAAAAGAGTCCAAAAAAAATATAATAAAAATAATAATAAGTTACGCGAGCGCGTGTCGATTGCGAGCCACGTGCGAGCAGTTGCGTCACTGCGCGCTATTTTACCGTTTTTAGAAAAGTGAGGATAGAATGAAATCGGTTTTAATAACGTACGCGCGTACTTATTCAAATCGCGTACGCGTTCTTAGTCTTAAGGCGAACACGCGTTTCGTTTCGAGTCGTTAGTCGTCGCGTCAGTGCGCGTTGTTTTTACCGCTTTTATTATCAAAAAATAATGATAATAAGTAAATAGTAGAATAAAATCAGCTGTCCCTTTTTTATTGATTTTGTTACAGATACAAACAAAAAATAAAAAAAAAGCAGAATAATACCAAAAAAGAGAAGTCAACTCTTTTCTTACAAAAAAATTAATTAAAAAACAAATACAAAAAAAATAAAGGACAGGGGCGCTGCTGTATGTTGCAGCAGGAACACATTTTTAGAATGGGGCTCAAGCTCCTTTCATCTTGCCCCTTTGCTTTTTCCAGTTTCAGCAAAAACACTGCTGCAGTGGCAGCAACCCTGCTCCACCTCCTGCTACCAACAGCTTGGTCTCCTGGGGGTTTTTGTTTCCCTGCTCCAACACCACACCTACACCACATCTTCTGCCTATAAATGCAATAAGCAGAAACAGTGTTAGGGGGGATTCTGGGAGAAACAACACAGAAAAAAAACAGTAGCAAACACAACAATTCACACACAGAAAAAAACAGAATACACAGACAGTCGTATACACACAGTAAGAACACACAGATAATAATTCACAGAGAGGCAGAGATACATAAAAGATACAGCCACTGGGTCACTCACCACCAAAAGAATTTGAATTTAACTTCAGAATTCAAGTTCATTTAACAAAGATATTTGTGAGGAAATTGTTGCCCCACCACCACAAAGAGTAAAAGATGAGAGGGAGGCAATAGGTACAATACTTTTTCAGAAACTTGGGATAAAGGTTAGTTTTTTTTCGGAACATCATGATTATCCAAAATATAGAGGTGCATGCTTAAGTTTTGCTCTTCTATCTTACTGTTTAAGTTGCTGTTTTATGTATCCATTTCGTTTGCCATGACAAAACCACTGTGTGAGTACAATTTGTACAACAAAGGTCATAATAATAATCAAAGGAAAAATCTGTGAGTACATTATCTATTTCCATTCTTTAGCAACAGGTTTAGAGGATTAAGGAACAAATTAGGCTTTTTTTTAGTATCAGGAACCAAAAAAACAATTACCAAACAGAATTATAAATCCTTCACAAAATCGATTTAGGGTCTTAGAAGTTTTTTTTTAAAAAAAAACAAGGAAATAGAACGACGTGAAAAGAAAAAAAGAGGGAGGGGAAACGAACCAGGAACCGCCACCCACGGTGGCTACGGTCGTCTTCTCCGGCGACTCAACGACGGCAACGGATGCACCCCCACCGGACACCGCTCCACGGTTCCCTCTCGCGCCTAGCTTCGCACAGCTCCCCCCACTGTGTTCGGCTTTCAACGGCCAACCACCACCCATAGCACCATAACTTCCACCAAACACTACCCTCACGGCCAGTCACCGCTACAAACAGCCGGCCACCGGCGCCACCTAACCGTCCGGCCACGAAACGTACCTCACGCCACCCAACGACCTCCCTCCTCGCGACCAACTCCTCCACCCACGAACGGCCAGCATCCCCAAGCACCAAGTTATCATCTAAACCGCGTGACCGTCGTCGAACAACACCATGACCCCTTTAGTCGCCGTTAGCGGCGATGAATAGGCAAAAAGCAAGGTGAGGGTTGATAGAGGGGAGAGTGAAAACGGAGGCCCTGTGAAGAGAAAGGGGGAGATCGGAGAAGAAGAGAGAGTGGCGCGGTGGAGATGAGATTAGGATGGGGTGAGGGAGAGAGATGGGGACGGCAAGGAGAGAGAGAGGAAAATTTAGGGTTTGGGACTTTTTTTGGGTAGGCGCCGAAATAGAAGAGGAGAGTTGGATTTTAGGGTTTCTTTTTTTGGTTTTAGTTTATATAGTGTAGAGCAAGGGCAGTTTTGTCTTTTCACTTTTATTTTAATTTTCAGATCTCTATTTACACCCCCCACGACTTACTTCGCACACCCCCTTTCTGAAGCCCATGATTATTTTTTGAAACACAGCCCAGCTTACAAAAAAACAAGCTGGGCTGACTATCCGCACCCCCTTTTAATAATACAGCCCTCATTTTATACACGACCCCCATTTTACTACTGCACCTCCCTGTTTCTTTTTTTTCTTAAATTTTATTTCTTTCCCCTAGATAAACGTTTTTTTTACAAACCCTTTTTTCCCAAATAATAAATTTTCTTTTCCCTAAACGAACTTATTTTTTCTCAAACCTTTTTTAAATGATGGATAAATGTTTCCCCGAACGAAAATCAATCCAATTGCAAATTCCTTTCATCACGACGTTCTCTCCAATTAAAACCCACGAAGACACTTTTCAAAAACAAATCTTTTCAAACGTCGAAATCAAAACTAATCATCACTAATGATCACTCGCGCCGTTGCCGTTTGATTGTGGGTGATGATTTCATTCCCGTGGGAGCTAATAGTGTGGCCACTCTAAACCGTTGTTGTTTGGTCCTCACAAACGCTCTCCCTCAATTGCGAAAACCTTTTCAATGCTCAAAATAAGAACCGATTATCATTAATCATCACTCGCGCCGTTGCCGTTTGGTCGTTAATGATAATTCATTTTCACAAGAGTTAGTAGTGCGACCACTCTAAACCGTTGTTGTTTGGTCACTGCGAACGCTCAACCCCTTTGCGAAAAACTCCAAGAAGAATAAAAAACAAAAACCATTTTCCAAACAAACAAGAACTACGTAGCTTTGAATTCTCCATCGCACCGGGAGATACGTAGGAGCGGGCCATGTCCCGTCAAGCACTTCTTTCTAAAAACCCTTTTTCCTCCTTTCTCGCCAAAAATAAAACTTTCATTAAGTCTTTTCATTCTCTCTTCGAAAAAGGGCAAATTTAAGTATTTTCCAAATCAGCACTTAAAACCACACGTTTAATTAAAGGTTCCCTTTCGATAGAAAGGAGATGTGGGGTGCTAATACCTTCCCCATGCCTAACCGACCCCCGAACCCAAATCTTCCGGTTTTCCAAAAGGCCATCCGCTTTCCAAAAAGGTTTTTCTTCAATATTTTCCTTATAAAAAAATATTGGTGGCGACTTCATTGATTTTTAAAAAAGGTTGTAAACGAAGAAAGATTCCCTCAGGGACTTTTTCGGGCGCAACAACCTCCCCCCCTCGTTTTCCCCTTCCCCTTCGATTCATAGATTCAGAGAAACAGAAGCGTACGAGAGAGACGGAGAGTGAGAGAGATTCAGAGATGCAAGGAGAGAGAGACACGGTGGCTGTGGGTGGTGACGGTAAGAGAGAAAGGAGAGAGAGAGAGAGACAGTGGGAGGAGGATCAGCGAGAGAAGAGGGAGGGGAGGTGCGACATGGGAAGGGAGAGGGAGGAGGATCGGCGAGAGAAGAGGGAGGGGAAGTGCGACAGTGAGAGCGAGGGGGGAGGTTCGAAGGGGAGGGGGTCACGGTGGGGGAGGGGGCTGTAAGAGAGAGGAGAGGGCTGTGAGAGAGAGAGATGAACAGTGAGAGAGGAGGGGGATGAACAGTGCGCCTACGTGGCAGTCTACGTGGACTGCCACGTAGGATAAGTCAGTCAAAATTGACTTTCAATTTTGACCAATTAAGAGGGGGACCTTGATTTTACAAATTGGGAAAATAGGGGGATCAAAATCGTCAAATTAAAACTTGAGGGACCAAAATCGTGAATTGGGGAAAATAGGGGGACCAAAACTGTAATTAAGCCTTCTTGTTTTAGAAATACTGGGGGTGTTACAGAAAATGCATGAAGGAAAAAGATCAAATATCAAAACCATTAGAAGATATATCTCCAATAGAAATAACATGTGCTAAGTTTATTATGGATGCAACCCAAAATTTCTATTAAATACTTCTTAATTTAGCAAAGACTGCGAATAAATTCAAAGCAACATCTCCATTACAGTTCCACCATACAATCTAGAAGATTACAATTAATAATTGAATCCAAGAAGAGTTACTTGCTTCTATTTAAAGAATATAAAAAGATGATCATGAAACTTGAATCCTATAACAATTTCAATACTGAATCAACTATCAATAAAAGCTTAAGAAAAAAATGACAAATTTACATTAAAAATGTTTGGAACTCCAACTACCGCAATGCCTTCCTTCAAGCCCGGGTGTTAGTGATGAGGCAACCAAAAGATTTACATAAGTGATGTAACAACAAAAGAAACTGTTGTGAAAATGAAAAGATGAGTGGTGACCATACTCTTCTCAAATTGTTTAGGTATTTATAGTATATTTTAAAGAAGATTTAAAGTCAAGGAAAATGAAAAGATTCTAATCAATGTCTATTATATTCTAACTAAATTAATTGATAATGAATACTAATCAAAATAATAATTTGGAGACATCAAAAGGCAACTAAAATAACCTTATTTTTTGAATTGTGAGTTTATCATAAATAAATAAGAGAGAATTGTTGTAAAGGCTCCAAAAAAGCTTCATCTATATATATAACATTTGAGAATGAATCTCATTTGTAAAGGCTACAGCAATTTGGTAATTAATATCAATTTTTGTACTTAATGCTCTATAGATACTATGCATAATAAAGACTAAATAACATGTTTTAATAATATATCCAAATTGTATTCAAAAAAATTATTTAACTAATCAACACTCAAAAACTTTTTTTTTATTAAAAGTTACTTAGTATTTTTTCTAAAAAAATAATTAATTAAAAACTTATATTATATAAATTACTCTCATTATGAATATAAGTTAAATGACTAATTTAATTTAATTTTTATGTGAGGAGAAATTTATGAGTATTATAATTAATCACTTTTTTTATAAAATTATAATGAATCACTTATTAAATCTCTTTCATGTATATTCGATCTATGCTATTGTGTTTTACATTTCAAAATTAATAAAATTAGGTTTTATGAATTATTAAAAATACATTTTAGAATGTATCTTAAGGCCCAAATTCTTAGATGTTAGTCTCTTAGACATGTCACGTAATGCATAATATATAATAATAACAATAATAATAATTTAGTACAATCACACATATGGTTATCATTAAAGAAAATACGTGGCAAAATCAAACTCTTTTATCACTTAGAAACAACTTAGTAATTTAATATTCCAAGTACTCTTTTATAATTGAAAATTTTATTATAATTTAATATTTTCTCTCTGCATTAATTTTAGAAATAAATAAAAGACTTTTCTTTCTTTTTTATAGCAAATTATGCTAATATCACATATTACAAATTAAAATTTTAAAAAATATGTTACATTCCAGAATTTTCAAGATTCATCAAAAAAATCGTATAAAAAATATCACATTATTATTGCACCTAATAATGAAATTCACGTTTTCTTTTCACATTTTCTGAAATTATAAATTTCTGAAATAAACTCTCAACGAGTAAAAACGTTTTTTTGGTTCATTTTTGTCCTTGGTTGATACGCTTAGAAATAAGAAAGACATTTGGTTTTGTTTAGACTGGAAGACATTTTTTATTGAATAAATCTATGATGGTAAAAGTAAAAATAGATAACGTGAATTTTAACTTTGTGAAAAAATGTTAACAACTGTTTAGACAAACAAAGTCCAAGTTTTATTATATTTTTGACAAATTTATTTAGACAAAGAAGTACTCTTGATGGAGCCTATAAACAGAAATGAAATTTTTTAATGCACCTATCGATATAAA
This sequence comes from Astragalus membranaceus, assembly GCA_039519185.1. Lineage (NCBI taxonomy): Eukaryota > Viridiplantae > Streptophyta > Magnoliopsida > Fabales > Fabaceae > Astragalus > Astragalus membranaceus. The sequence goes on from CM076846.1 coordinate 1,838,725, forward strand.
AAATAACTAATCATTAGTCCAAAAGTTAAATTAATAATCAATAAATATAAAATGAAAAATAAATTTGAATATTGATTCTTTTTAAAGAGAGGCAAATTATATCAATTATGAGGAGAGAGATAACCCAACATTAATGACAAGAAGAGAGAAAAGTTAAAAGATTTTAAATTAAAAAAATGGCTAAAGTGCTCCCGGGGTCCCTTATCTTTATTTAAAGTAACGATTTGGTCCTTTATCTTTTTTTTGTCCCAAATCAGTCCTTTATGTTTTAAATTTTTGACAGATAAATCCTTTTCTGTCCCAAAGCAGTCCTTTATGTTTCAAATTTTTAACACATAAATCCTTTTTTTTGACACATAAATCAGCACTGTTAAAGGAAAAGGATTTATGTGTCAAAAATTTGAAAGATAAAGGACTTATTTGGGACAAAAAAAAACATAAAGGACTAATTCGTTACTTTAAATAAAGATAAGGGACCCCGGGAGCACTTTAGCCTAAAAAAATTCAATTTAAAAGGAAGTGTTGGGCTTTTAGCAATGTTTAGAAAATCGGACTGTCCATTGAACTGGAGTAGGCACTGGTTCAAGGTTCAAGGATTTAACCGTGTTTGAACCGGACCGGTCATTGAACAGATGAACACGCTGATTATATAATATATTAAGTGATAAAATACAAATAAGTGGTGAAGAATTGGAAGAAATGAAAAATATAAAGAAGACATTATGGCTGGAAATATCTGATATAAAAGTTAGTAGGATGACTGGAAAACGACAGATAGCACAATTGCAAAAGGGGAAGAACTCAAAAACGTGTAGGGTTGATATTGACACATCTTTGTTACAACCACTACTCTCCAAGCTTTGAGTATTTTGTTTTACTCAGTCTTGATAGGTAGGTAGGCATCTCGGTAGTGGATTGCCTTGACCAAATATATGACTGACATGACCATGTTATGATATGCTCATTATCATCGTCATATTCAGAGATAGAGTATGTGATGAAGAACTATAATTACCGCAATATTTTTTTGATCTACTTAGATGAAATGACAAATAAACACCACATACACACACTACCACTGCTCACACCCGAGAGTCGGCGTCCTAATGTCACTGAAATTGCCAAAACAACCAACTACGATGGATAGATCACCACAATATGATATTATGCTTAAAAATAACAAATTAATATGAAATTTTGATAGTTTAAATATTATTTTCAAATTACAAGAAAACATCATTTACTTATACACGAGTTTTTCTACCAACTTACAAAATATAAATTATTCGCCAACAATTTCCATTAGCACACTTATACCCGTGCATGGCACGGGTCAATTATTCTAGTATATATAATATAGATATAGATAGATATAAATATAAAGATTGATTATATTTTTTATATTGTATTATACTTAAACATATTTTTAGTATGTATTATCTATTTCTATATCTCCATAAGAAAATATCATTCATATAAATATAAAAATAGTTAATTTATATTCTACTAAGAGAATCATTTAATAAGTTAGTGGCAATTTATCTCTTTCAATTAAAGTCTTCTTTATGTCTAACTTATAAATAAATATTTTAATAGATAAAATTCATGAGAAAAATTGTGGAGCTTCCTTTGGGGTTTCCTTTACATAGATATATTATACTTAAACATATTTTTAGTATGTATTATCTATTTCTATATCTCCATAAGAAAATATCATTCATATAAATATAAAAATAGTTAATTTATATTCCACTAAGAGAATCATTTAATAAGTTTGTGGCAATTTATCTCTTTCAATTAAAGTCTTCTTTATGTCTAACTTATAAATAAATATTTTAATAGGTAAAATTCATGAGAAAAATTGTGGAGCTTCCTTTGGGGTTTCCTTTACATAGATATATAGATTGCTCTTAAAAAACTTATTTTATTGATTAATATATAGATTGCTCTTAAAAAACTTATTTTATTGATTAAGTGTAATTGAGAAGCTATACTAAGGAGATTCTGGGCTCGTTTGTTACTGATTAAAAAATAACTGATTTGATATTAAATAATTTAGAGATTAGTTTTTAAAGATTCTTAGAAAATTTAAAAGTTGTTTTTTGTTTGGGTAACACAAAGAAAATCACTTTTTTAAATTATCTTTAGATTAATCCCATTTTAATCATTCTATGAAAAATCATTCTATGGGAAAAAATCATTCTATGAAAAAGAGACAGAGCCAGAATTTATCTTTGAGCGGATATTATAGTCGACAATTTTTTGGACCAATTTCTTTTTTAGCCGAGATTTCTTCAAAAAGAGCTGTTCATTTATTGTATTTTGCTTGATTTCAATGTGATTGCGTCTCATTTTTGTCAAGGAAACCATTTTGTTATGCTGTCAAAAAAAAGTATATGAGAATCTTTCAACTTTACCCTTTACCCTATTGTATATATGACACGAATTCTCTACTTTTAAACCAAAAAACACATAAATGAATTACCAACTTACTAGCGTTGGGACCCCGTGCGATGCACGTGGTCAAAACTTTATAATTATTAGCATATTAAAACTTGATGGATAAATTAAAAATCAGCACATAAATTTACGGGAATTTATAATTCAAACATAAGTAATAGTCCTTGGAAATAAGGTAGAATAGTAATTTATAATTCAAACATAAGTAATTCAAACAGTTAATTTTGTTTTAAAAATCAGCACACAAATGAAATTGATCAATTAAAATATAGACAACAAATGATAATCATATAACTTTAGTTTAACGCATTATCACATTACATAAGATCTCAGACAACAACACTCTACATAACATATTTGAATAGATGAATATTTTTTACGAACACTAAATTATAAAAAAACACACTACTTAGCATCGAACTTTACATATTTTGTCTTGATTTTTTTTTCACCAATACAAATTTTGCGCATTCAGACAGTTAATTTTTTTTTTCCAGTATTGAGCACTGAACGTTGAGCATTTGAACGGTTAGTTTTTTTTTACGAATACTAAAGTATAAAAAAACTCACTACTTAGCATAAAAAATAACTTTACGTAATTTGTTGCGAAATTAATTTTTATTTTCACTAATCTGATTATGGAGGAATCAATTTCCGCTATTTGAACAGTTAAAATTTCTAGTGAACCATAAAGTACCCTTAAAATATAAAATTATGAACTATGGGGGAACAAACTTCACCTATGTGAACAATTAAATTTTTTGTTGGATCATAAATTACCCTAAAATAAAAAATATCAAGGAAAAAAAAGAGGGAGAAAAAGGAGAGAATGAGGGAGTTTTGGGGAAAGAAACACAACAAAAAAAGGGAGGAGAGTTTGGGGAAAGAAACAAAACAAAAAAAAGGAGGAGTTTTATAAAGAAACAAACAAAATAAAAAAAGGAGGGAGGGGGGAGTTTTTTGGAGAAACAAAAAAAAATGGAGGGGAGAGGAGTTGGCGCCAAAGAGAGTGAGGGAGAGAGATATTGGCGCCAAAAGCGGGGGAGAGGGCCCACTTGGAGACTGCATCCGGATGTATATTTTAAGATTGACTAGGAAAATCACGATAACTTGAATGTATAAAGAAAAAGATGAAAAAAAAGATATAAGTAAGATAAAATAGAGTGGTGTAAGAAAGAAATAGAAACAAAAGTCAATTTACTTTTTGGCAGTTTTTTTTTACCCCCTCATTAGACCCCATACCCCCATTTTACCATAAATCCCCAAAATACCCCTAATTTTTTGTTAAAAAAAAACATTTTTTAAAAATTTCCGGAAATACACATATTTCCGGAAAACCCAGAATTTTTCTTTTCGGAAATACCTCTTTTTGAGGTATTTTCGGAAAACCTAGAATTTTACTTTTTAGAAAATTTTAAAATATTTTTTTAAAATTTATTTAAATTATTTTTAAAAAACAATATTACACGAAATAACGATATATAACGAAACTCGCTAAGCCAAGATGTCCAGAACGATATATAACGATATATAACGAAACTCGCTAAGCCATGATATTACGTGTACACTGGTCTACAATGGATGTCAAAAACGACGATGACGTTAAGCCATGATGTCCATTTATGTCCTGTTTAAATGGAAGGGTTATCTGCATTTGTACGTCGAAACCAGAAGGACCGCTGCTGAGATCCTTCGTCGTTTCACTCCACCATCTCAGTAGTTTCTATCATGTTTTCGTTTTGTTTGTTGTTGCAATTTGTTATTTTAAATAAGGCGTTTTTAATTAATCAAATAAATGTAGAAGGCAATTTTGAGGAATTTCTGGAAATGCCTCAAATTTAGATAAATTCGGAAGGCAATTTTGAGGGATTTCCGAAAAATACCTCAAATTTAGATAAATTCAGAAGTCTATTTTTTTGGTTTCCGAAAATACCTCATTTTACGGTATTTCTGGAATGTAAAATGGGATATTTCCGGAAACCCAAAAATATATACTTACGAATTTATTTAAATTTGAGGTGTTTCCAAAAATTTTATAGATTTCAGAAATATTTTAGTCCGTTTGGTCATTTAAGGGGGTATGGTGTATAATAGGGGGTAAAAAAAAACGCCCTTTAATTTTTTGATCTAAAAGTAGAATATCTATGACTGTTTTTTTTTTTAATCATGATGAAGTTGTTTGGGAAATTTGCAAAATCCAAAGTATAAGTCATTACGTGGTTTTGTGCGCTTTGTCATTGTTCCTCTCCTCCGGTGAGGGACCACAATCACGTCAAAGGCTACCAATTTCAAAATTGGCGGACGCTCTCCATTTCTCTTCTTTCCCTTATCACCGCATATGGCGGCGCCAAATGCTTTTGTCTCGCGTAATTTCCTTCACGCGTTTTCATTTTTGACATTATTAGTTTCCGTTGGCTTTACCGCTGACTAATCTACGCCGGGAAACTTGACTGACCACGAGTTTCCGGCTTTGCCGGTCCGTGTGGTTTACCCCTTTGCCACCCCCAAGCCGAAATAATAATAGTTTCCGGCTTTACACGACAGTAGTCTTAAATGACCAAATTGTCACCAGATAGATGACACGTAGACTCCGTCATGGCCACGTCAGCTCTATTAGTGTCAATTTGGTTTTTTGTAACTAAAAATGAAAAAGGACTAACGGGGTACACATTATGTAACTTAAAGGACCTAAGTAGTACGAAAAAAACTTAAAAAACCAACTTGTTATAATTAAATAACTTAAAGACCTCTAGTGTAATTTTGTCTTATTATTATTATTATTATTATTATTATTATTATTATTATTATTACTACTACTACTACTACTACTACTTTTTAGGACTTAATTTAGAATAGGGTAAAATATGTTTTTAGTCCCTACAAAATCGGCTCATTCTAAGTTTAGTCCCCTACATTAACAAAATAGGCGTTTTGGTCCCTACATTTTTTTCCGTTTTCATTAACAGTCCCTGTCGTTAAATCCATCTGATTAGGCAACGGAAATGTGACGTGGCTGTTACACGTGGAATTTTTTTAACTACGTGGCTTTTTTTATTTAGGGTAAAATATGTTTTTGGTCCCTACAAAATTGGGTCATTCTAAGTTTAGTCCCTACATTAACGAAATAGGTGTTTTGGTCCCTATCTTATTTTGATGTTTTCATTATTAGTCCTCTGACGTTAAATGTTGCTGATTGGGCTAACAGAATCATGACTGTACATGCCACATGGACATTTTAATTGATGTGGCGTTCACGTGGGAATGGGAACCAAAATAAGATTGAGATTGAGATTTGGGAATTCTTGGTATTGACTCAACGCTGCTAGGTGTTTTTTTTTTATTTTTTAATTTAAAATTATTTTATTTTAAACTGAATTAAATATTAAATATAAGTAATAAAAAATGTGAGTTAGCATGCCACGTGGACGCCACATCAATTAAAATGTCCATGTGGCATGTACAATCATGATTCTATTAGCCCAATCAGCAACATTTAACGTCAGAGACTAATAATGAAAACAGCAAAATAAGATAGGGACCAAAACACCTATTTTGTTAATGTAGGGACTAAACTTAGAATGACCCAATTTTGTAGGGACCAAAAACATATTTTACCCTAAATAAAAAAAGCCACGTAGATAAAAAAATTTCACGTGTAACAGTCACGTCACATTTCCATTGTCTAATCAGATGGATTTAACGACAGGGACTATTAATGAAAAACGGAAAAACAATGTAGGGACCAAAACGCCTATTTCGTTAATGTAGAAACTAAACTTAGAAGGAGCCGATTTTGTAGGGACTAAAAATATATTTTACGCTTTAGAATAACGCTTATCAGTACGAAGAGAAAACGATGAAAATGGTGAAGCAAGGTTACCCGGTGTTTCGTTAGTTAGTCTTGTTGAGGTTTTAATTTATCAGTGTGCTTTTGTACGATTCTTCTCGTACTAAATAGAACTGTTGTTTAATTTAAAAGTACTAAAGCTCTTTTTTACTATCAGCGAATCTTAATTTGACACCTCCTTAAAAATAGTTGAGTGTTTTCTTAACTACATTAAAAAGTAAAAACGTTCTTAATCTGATCTGTGATTAATTATTAGTATAAAAAAATTTATACCAACAGGGCACAACAATTACATTCTTTTGTTTTTAGAGCCTTTTGATTTCTCCTATATTATTTTTTTAAACCTAGACGGCAGCTAAAATTTTTAAATCTCAAGAAAAATAGTTGCTCTACCATTACTTACATTTCTCCCGTGATTAGTAAAAAAAAATTTTATTGTCTGCCTTCAAATTGTAATTAATAGAATATAATGACCATACCATACTAGGCGACCTGAGACTATATTTGGCGGTGTGGCACTCTATTCAACCGACACTTATAGGAACCCCTCTTCATCTTAACTAGGGCTGAATACTTGTTAATTAGTCGATCGACCTGGTAAACTCTAACAGGCACCCGACTCCTTTACCCATATGAATTCCTCTAATTAGCACCCATATCTCGAAATTCTTGCCCGATAGCTCGCGTAACGAGAAGGGATCCTCTCAAGTGAAATTTTCTAATGTTTTCTCAAGTGAACAAACTTGCTTCTGGCTAGTTGGTGAACTTTGACAAGTCTGACATGTCATATAGCCAAAATGTGCCTATCCATGAGAAAGATATGATCTGTAACAATATTGGAATTAAGGCTGTGACACATCATGCTAGATACTTGGGGCTCCATAGTGGTATTTGGTAGGTCAAAGAAGGAGGTTTTCTCTCTAGTGCAGGAAAGAAGATGGAAGAAGCTCAAAGGGTGGAAAGAGAAATGCCTCTCTAGGGCAGGGCAAGGAGACACTCATAAAATCTGTTACTCAAGCCATACCTAACTATGTAATGAGTTGTTTCAAGATCCCTAAGGGCATTTGCAAGGAAGTGGAATCTATGGTAGCTAAATTCTGGTAGGGTTCAACTGATGCTAAAAGGAAAATCCATTGGATTAGTTGGAAGAAGTTGGGTACAACTAGGTCAGCTGGTGGTATGGATTCCAGAGGTTTTAGTGAGTTTAACACTGCCCTCCTGGGCAAGAAGTGCTGGAGGCTCTTGCAGGATGTCTCTTCTCTCATGGATAGAGTTTTCAAGGCTAGATACTATCCCAGGCAGAATCTGTCCTAAGCCTCTATTGGTTTCCAACCAAGTTATGCTTGGAGGAGCATCTTTAGTGTTATGTCTGTCATGGAGCAAGGTGCTAGATGGTTGGCTACCAAATCAAGCCAACTTCAAAGTCAAGCCAACCATCCATCAAAATCTGGTCTGATAGCTGGCTACCAAATCAAGCCAACTTCAAAGTTGGTTGTCCTATCAATATTCTTGATACTGAGGCTACAGTAAGTGAGTTAATAGATTTTGACACAAGAAGGTGGAATCATTCCCTAGTCTTTGACTGTATCAGCAACTTTGTGGCCAAGCAAGTCATTTCTATCCCTATTTCTTGGAGATTCCCTAAAGACAGGCTGATATGACATTAGGAAAGAAGTGGGAATTACTCTGTTAGATCTGCTTACCATATGCTAAAAAATGCTAGCTCTAGATCCTTGCCAGAATCTTCTATTACTTTGGGGAAAGACATTTGGAAGACAATTTGGAAGGTGAGAGCCCCAAACCGTGTCAAAAAATTTCTATGGAGATTAGCAAAAGACATGCTTCCTACCAGATGTAGGCTTGAGAGAAAGGGTATTGCCCTTGATACCATCTGCCCTCTCTGTGCCTCTGAGCCAGAATCAGCTACTCATTTGTTCATGAATTGTCAATTTGTCAAACAGTTGTGGCTTTCGTCCCCTCTTGGTATTAGAGTGCCTCAAAACACTCACATTATTGACTGGCTATTTCATTGGCTATCCATGGTCGATCACTATGCCACACAACTTTTTAGTGTTTCTCTTTGGAAAATCTGGTAGGGCATAAATGATATTATTTTTAACAACTTTGTTTTCAATCCTGTTTCAATTGCTTTGAAAAGTGCAGATTTTGTGTTTGATTTCAATGAGGTTAATGTGCAAGTCACGAGAAGTCCATCTTCAAACCCGTGTCAGTTGTGGAAGACTCCTGGAGTTAGGTAGTGTCAAAATTAACATTGATGTAGGTGTCTTTTCTGATGGTAGCTCTGGTTGGGGTCTGATTGCTAGAGATAATGCTGGGGAAGTTCTCTTTGCTGCTACAAATGTTGATAACTTCACATCTTCACCAACTACTGCAAAAGCCTTATGCCTCAGATGCTCACTCAACCTGACTAAAGACCAGAATTGGCCCTCCATTTGTATTGAATGTGATGCTGATATTGTTATTAAATGCTGTTCTGGTTCTTTAGTTAACACTAGTATAGATTCTATTATCCTTGATTGTAAACAGATGTTGTTGGATATGCCTAATGTTAGTTTATGTTCCGGACTGGACCAAGAAGTCTATTTTGCAATTCCAGGAGGTGCATTTAGCAATGGATATGGATTGGCCCAATCACTTTGGCCCATATCCACAACATACAAGCCCAATCACGCTTGGACGGTTAAGATCAATTCCGCTGATCCGACGATCCACAAACGGGCACAATTTCCTATAAATACCGGCTCGCATAGCCATTTACGGGTACACACTCTTCCCTTGCAAATTCACTAGCTTATTCTCATACTGACTTGAGCATCAGAGTGGGTTTGCAGGTACTCCCCCGAGTACTCACTGACCTTCTGTCAGGACAGCAAGAGACCTACCAACAGCAGACAGACGACCAAAATACTCTAGGGTAGAGAACAATTTATATTATGTTTCTAGGAATTGTAATGTTGCTGCTCACACGTTAGTTGGTATGGCAAAACTGCGGGGGTCCTATGCAATGGCAGGGGTCTGTCCCTGATCCATGCTTTTCTGTGGCTTGTAAGGATGCCTTGGGCTCCATTTCTTCTCAATCAATAATATGAGATACCTTTCCCGTAAAAAAAAAACCATTAATATCTCACACCCTTTGTTTTTTAGTTGGAAGTCTCTTTCTCTCTCCATATTAAATCAATGACTCACATTCCACTGCACCATATTACTCTTAGATTCAATCACCAGACGTGAACAATGACGAAAACAATATTTTACTAAGCGTTCCTAAAAAAAGAAATTTAGCAAATAAAATTGGAACAAGTATAATAAAGAAACTAGCATTCAATATTCAATGATTAAATAATGCACACAAAAACTGGGAATTTTCTTAAACTAATGAACTTTTTGGTCTGATCCGCAGAGTTGGACCAAATTGATTGATAAACTATACATACAAAATATATGTATTTCTCAAATCTATATGAAGGCCACAACAATCTGCAAAAGGCCTTTACTACAAATGACATAGTTAGGAGAGCATTTTTAGCTGGTCAACCAAAGCCTGTATAACCTAAAGTTCATGATGAACTAAATTCACTACAAGTTAAGGTCAAATTGCTTGGAACATGAATCTTCAGGTTCACCTCCTGAACTACTACCACTACCCCCTTGCTTTAAAGGGTTGTTAAGTTGGTAAGGTCCTCTAGCAATCACCCTGCAACAATTGAAGATTCATTTAATTAACATTCAGCAACACAAAAATTACCAATTCCTTAAAAATAACATTTCTTTTAATAGTCGTTATATTGCCGATCACAAATCTCCGTCGGGGGGGAACCTGACTGACCACTTTTCGTGGGGTCTCCCATCCCAACCACGTTTTATCCATCCACAAGGCTCGAACTCGAGACATTGCTTAAGGGATCTAAGTCTAGTTTCACTCGGACCAACGTAATCTTGATATAAAACAAACATTAAACAATATAGCAAATATGAAATTGCTTCTTAGTCCTTACCTATCTTTTCTCTTCTCAAGAAACTTTAGAAGTGAAGCTCTCCTTGGATATCTCATATCTGTTTTTGTCAAAAGAAGTTGTAACATTGAATTAGTGTATATGAACTCCTACTTGGTTGGTATAAACCAGTTTTACACCGACATCTAATAAGAGTAATTAAAAGATATTAACTACCTGAACCAACACCTTGGTTTCCAGGTCGAGGGATTTCGAAGGCGCTGTTTGTCTGAGGCGCTTTGGACTCCTTCAATTTATCACTAGTGACCGGAGCACTAGAGGGACTTGCTTCAGTGCTGGGAGTTTCAGAGGCTAACTTGGTGGCCAACTCCATGATCTCCGTCGCCTTCTCAGGTTTAAAAGCGTCAAATACTAACATTTTTCCGGCATAAAATATCGTCAATTGAGGACTTTCAGACCCTGTTGACCTAGAATTAAAAAAAGAAATTCAGTATAAGGACGTTGGTCTCAGTTTTCAGGCAAATTTCTAACAAATATTCCAATGACTGTACTTAAATAGTAATATCTTAGATGCTATATTTTTTTAATAGATGTTTATATTTAATTTTTTTTACCAATCATCTGGATGAAAATGGATCTCATATAGTTGACTTGAAAGAAGAATTATAACTTTATTTTGGTTATAAATTATTTTTATTATATGGTTGAGATTTAGTGATCCAATATACAATCAAACAAAGTAGATCTAGTTACAAATGCTGTTCTTTCTTGCATATATTGGAGGGTATTATTTTCACCATTCACCAGCCTATGCTTCAATTAATATCCATAAGAACGTTTGGTAAATTGGTAGAAGCAAGGGTATCTAAGTAATTTGATGGGGCAACAAAATTTATTTCATTTATTTTTAACAAATCTTTCTAAATTGGCCTAGAATTCAGAACAATTTCAGAAATTAAAATTAACACACACCTGTTATTAGACTTCTTAATGCAAGGGTTTTCCAGTAGCTGTGGAAGATAACCCATAGCAGAAACTTTTGGTCTCAAAGCCCCTTCAGAGTTTTGTTTCAAGTTACCTAACAAATCCTTAGTAGTTGCTGAAATTTCCATAAACAGAATACTTCCATCAGCAATTTTCACAAACTATATGAACATTTTTATGTAATTAAGCAAATAATTCTTCAATAATAAACTAACAAAAATAATTGGATGATGAACAATACTTATTAGGCATGGATAAAACCCCCCAAAAAATTTAAATTTAAATTCCATAGGCCAACTTAAAAAGAAAAAAATTAGGAAAAATTGTACCTTTAGGGTCTAATTTCCCCAACATTCCAAGGTTAGAATCTCCAGAAATTCCTCTTTTCTTTCAAGAATTGACTCAAGAGGCTACAAGTCTGTGAGAAATTGGACTTCTCCGGTGCCTTACCGGACCTCCGGCCATCGGCCACCGTATTGGGGAAAGTTGACATTTTTAACAGAACCCCACCAAGAAGAAATCTATGAACTCAGATAATTGCTTATCAAAAAATATCTCTTTGATAATTTGAGGAAGAGAGAATGAAGAAATTTAGCTAGCTTAAGAGTTTTCAAAGCATGTTCTTGAATCTGTTTTGGTCTGAGGGGGTCTGTGAGAAACCATGTGGTCTTTATCTTTATAATTTTTTAATTAAAAATATTCTTTCACTTTATTATTAAAATATTATAATAATAATATATTATTTTTTGTTTCGAGCACGTTTTTATTGTGTAGGAAAAAGTAGAGAGTGTACAGGTTCAAAGTTGAATTGAAACCATTATCTCTCCCCACCTATTTGGCCAGTGGAAAGTCTAATCAAATTCAAACCATATACACCCACCCCCTTCCAATTTTGCCCAATGGCACGTTTTTTTTTTGTACAAATGGTATGTTTGTTTTTAGATTATGATAAAATTGATTTTTCTTTTACAAAGATAAAATTGATTTCGATGAGTCGATGTTAAAAGAGTTGATTTTTTTTTTTAAAAAAATTGAGTTTAAAAAATTAATTTGTATTCTGTAATGATCGTAACGATAAAATGATCTAGAGGACTCTTCGTGATTGTTAGGGCACGTATTGATGAGTTCCTTTTGAAAACAGAATGGTCATTGAAACTATATTTAAGTTTCAGAGTCGATTATGCCTACAAAATAAATTAGCACCCAACAACATCGTCTCAAAAATATTATGTTTTAGTTAGTTGTGCAAATAAAAGTGAGTGTGGGTTGGATTGAGTTGGGTTGAATTTGGCGGAACCCGATAGTTGAACCAATCAATTGTCTTTGGTTTCGGTTAAGTGCCCAACCTGTACTATTAACACCAAAATCAAACCAAACCAATTTGATCATCAATGAGTTGGGTTGGGCACCAAAAATGTAAAAATATTCACGATTTTGAGGGATCAAAAGTGTAATTAAAATGTATTTATTACTCAAAATCTAGATTTACTATTTTGTCGAATAAAAGAAAAAGATGAATTTATCGGAATACAAATACTTCATATTTTACTAATCTACTTCTATTATCTATTTAATCTACTTCTATTACTATACAAGAAAACATTACAAGTTATCGGAATACAAATACTTCATATTAATTTGCTCTGAGATCTAACTAATCCTTTTATACCATATTTTACTAATCTACTTCTATTATCTATTTAATCTAAGCACTCACTACTAAAATATCTATTTTATCCATTGTTATTTTTTGCCACATCACCATATTATACGTTGTTGAAATACAAATACTTTATATCTTATTTTCACAAATGTCTTTATTTTTTATAAATGATTATTTTATTTTTGACTATTGGGAAACAACTTATACGATTTGCCTTTTGCAACAATTAATAAATGTATCTTCCTAATTTTTCAAATCATTATTTAAGCTTTTTGCTTAACACTTTTAAATCAAAACTGTAACTATTTACTTAGTCATGAAACTAACAAAAATATAAGTACCCACGTGTCGATGTGGGGGGGGGGGGGGCGACGGAAGCGACGATGGGGGACGGCGACCGGAAGCGGCGAAGAGGGGCGGCTACGGGGAGCGATGATCGAGGTGGTTGCAACATCGTTGGATTCACTTTAATCGTATCTTCTTCCTCTCTCATCTCCATATTCCTTTACCTTATCTTTATCTCATTTTTTTTTCTTCTGATTTTTACTTTATTTTTTAACATTTGAAGAAGGTACTAACTTTTTTTAACTTTCTACAACTTGAACTTTTTAGGGCATAGTGGTAGCTATGGGGAGCGGCCACGGGGGTGGGGCAATCGTGGTGGTTGCAATGTCGACTAATCGCCACTCGTGCTTAGAATCAAATTTTGCACTGGCCAACACCGAGTTTGTCCACTGCGGGAATCGAACTTGGGAGCACTGGGTCGACCTCCTGTATCTCATCTCATTAGTGCAAAAATGGGATTAGAATTGGACATTTAAAGTCAGGCGCTCAGATGCCTGACTACTTAAGTAGACACGGTGGCAAACTCGTAATTAAGAGGCAAAACTCGCGAGTTTAAAAGTCAAGCGGGATACACGTCTGACTTCTAAAGTGAAAAATAGGAAAAAAATTAGACTTTAGAAGTCAGGCGTGTATTCGCCTGACTACATAAGTAGACACGGTAGCAAACTTGTAATTAAGGGTGAAATTCTTTTTTTCTATTTTAGTACTTTAGAAGTCAAGCGTATACACGTCTGACTTCTAAAGTACTTTAGAAGTCAGGCGTATACACGCCTGACCTCTAAAGTACTAAAATAAAAAAAAAAAATCACCCTCACTGTGAATCAGAACACTCCTCTCCTCTCCTCTCCATTCTCACTCTCACCCCTCACCGTCACTCCCTCACCGTCACTCCCTCACCCCTCACCGTCACTCCCCTACCCCCTCACTGTCACCCTCACTCCCTCATTCCCTCACTGTCACCTTCCTCACCCTCACTCCCTCTAGCTCTCCACTCTCAGAACCCTTCACTCTCCGCCTCTCACTCTCAGATGTACGAAGCCTCTCACTCTCAGATCGAAGAACACGAAGCCTCTCACTCTCAGAACACGAACCACGAACCCTTCTCACTCGCAGAACACGATTTCAACGCTGTCTTCTCTCTCTTCTCTTCACTTCGTCTTTCTTCTTCCTTTTGATCTCTCTGCTAGGGTTCAAAGCTTCCACTGATTTCACGAAACTGATGCTGAAATCTTCAGCAATGGAGGTTCAAAACACCACGAACAGGTATATAAACGAAAACCCCTTTGTTTCTTTCTTTGATTCTTTCTGTTCGTAAAAACCCTAGAATGTTGAATCGTTGTTTTTCAATTATTGAAGGTTGAAATCACTTCGACCTTGTTGCTGTTACGCTTATCAACATGTAATACACAGAAACCCTTTGCTGTCTTTCTTTGATTTACTGTTTTAGAAACCCTAAGTTTCATAAACACTGATTCTGTGTATTTCTAGGTTAATATGAACGAGATACAACTGATGAGTTCTCAAAACTAGCAGCAGAATGTGGAAGAAGCTAGCAGCAGAAAATAACAGAGTCTGGTAATAGCATTTACGAGGCCCTTGAATTGAGAGACAGAGGATCTGACTACCTTGGAAAAGGTGTTTCAAAGGTAAATAGTATTTCATTATACTAAATAGTGTCCTGTTTATGGATTTATCTGTGTATTTATATGCTCACCTGGTTTATTTTGACACTTGCAGGCTGTTGACAATGTGAACAGCATCATTGGCCCTGCACTGATCGGCCAGGTTAGTTAAAACTTATTGGAGACTAGTGTTTCACTGATCAATTCTCTTTTAAGTTGGATCTTCTTAGTTGTGCCATTTATAGTATAATTTGTCAGTTTCTTTATAGTATAATTTGTCAGTTTCTGTTTGTATAACTTAACAAAATCTGTTAGTATTAGTATTAGTATTAACACTAACAGATTTCGTGTTTGACTATGTAAAAATCTGCTTTGTGTTTAGAGATTTTTGAAGAATAAGAATGAGGAAGTTGTGTTTAAAGTATGTCTAATGTTTTTGAAAAAAATCTATGTAACTAGTGTTTTTATGGGTTGGGCTGTAATATGTATTTTGATTACTTCAATATTTAGTTTCAAGTTGTGACTGTACCTCAACGACAGAATATATTTTTATTACAGTTCTGCAAGTAAGTCGGGATATCGAGGGGGATCACGAGTTCATGATATTCTTGTAAAGAATGTATCTGTAACTGTTCACTGTAAAAATCCATCAGTTCAAATTTTATAGGAAAAAAAGGAATAAGCTCACTAATATATCATGCATGATGTTTACTTTTCATTATATTTCTGTCGTTTATTCTTGAATGAATAATGAATTAACAACATTTGGATGATAACATTACTCTTAATTTAGTTCCTGGTTTGATGAGTTATTATTACTTAAAGTTACCTAAAGTTTGTGTGACTAAACTTTCAGGGTGAATATCTCATTATAGCAAATGTTGGTGACTCAAGGGCTATCTTGGCAACCACTTCAGAGGAAGATGGCACATTGACTTCTCTTCAGCTTACCACTGACTTGAAGCCAAATTTACCAAGTATACTACTCTCTATATAGCTATGTCTATTTCTGTGTACACATTTTCATGTTAAAAGTATTTGCATTTGTTAAAAAAAATTGAGTGAGTCTTGCTCTTGTTAATTTCAAAGGAGGCAGAGCGCATAAAACAATCCAAAGGGAGGGTATTTTGTTTGGAAGATGAACCATGAGTGTATAGGGTGTGGACGCCAAATGGTAAGACTCCAGGATTAGCCATCGACTTTTGATTATTTAATTATTTAATGTGCAACTATACATGCCTTGTGCTTGCGCTTACTTTGGATTAGTTGAAGGTTTCTGGTATAATGTAAAATATTTAAGCATCAACCCATCTACTAAAGAGAATAGAGAGCTGTCACAATCTTTTCTGAATTTTTGATCCAATCTTTCGAAAATCTTTATATTTGTGTTTTATATATGCTACATAATGTCAAATACTGATGTAATAATGTCAAATACTGATGCAAAAATACATTAATGGGCTGAAACAGGTACCATAATAGACTTCTTATTAGTATGCTTTGGGACCTTTTATTTTACATGTGTTGTTTTTGAAACTGAAAATTGTTTTGGTAGAGTCTCTGGCTGACTAATATTTGTAATGGACTACACCTAGTGAAATAAGGCTCTTTTAGTGGGGGGTTTTACTGCTGCTAAGCTAACCTGTTTGATTTGGTGTTATTTTATTCTTATGGTAGCTGCTATTTATATTTATTTTACCTCCAACCTAGCAGGACAAGTCTTGGTTTCCTGTTGTAACTGTTTGGTTTCAAAAATCTGTTGTATTTTCATTTTACGTATTCATTTTTATTGCAATTTTGCTAATTGTGTGGTAATGTAACATGAAGCACTTATACATAGATCTTTTTGTGACATCTGCAGATTGTACAAGAGTGGAAAGCAAACAAGTCTTGGCTTCCAAAAGAACGAATAGATGAGGTATTTGATTTAACTTGATTGCCATATTCTTGAATATATTAAAATTTGTTATCTGTAGCAAAATCATTTATTTTTGGGTTGTTAACTTGCAAGGTGATAAATGATGTGGAAAACTTGAAGAACTGGTTGAATGAGAAAGAAACTGAGCAAAAGAAGTAAGTTCCTGTCTGTATAAATGATAGTACGGCAATAATTAGATTAGTGATCGTATTTTATTATATCTAAAATTGCACTTGAACATATTAATTTAAATATAATTTGATTATTCTTTATTAATTTTTATTTTGTTTTTGTTTTGAACTTTTGAAGGACTTCGGGATTCAGCAAGCCTACATTTACATCTGAAGAAGTGTATTTAAAGGTGTTAGATCTACAAAACAAGGTACCATCTCTACAACTGCAGGTTTCTTCTCTTACTGGTCAGCTTGCTCGTTGGAATTATATTATAGCGAAAATATAATATAATATAATTCTATGCCCCAACCTCAGCTGAGAAGAATTTGGGAACTGATGAGAAAACATTTGTTCATATATTCAGTGAAAGGAGTGGGGCACATTTGGCTGCCGTTAGTGCTTACTACCATGACATGTATGGTCACTCGTTGGAGAAGGTATCTTGATCATTTCAATCTTATCACTTCAACTTTATTTCTTTCTTGAGATATTCATTATTCATGCTGAATCTATATCAGGCTGTAAAGAATGAAGCATCAAGGAGTTTCAGCCATGCACTTTTTACAATAATCCGATGTGCTACGAACCCGGGAAAGTATTTCGCAAAGGTATTCCTTTCAAGTTTTAATGCAGTGGCCACAGTTTTTGTGTTCAATATCAATGTGTTTATGTGTAAGGCAGGAAACTATTATGAAAGGGTTAATACTTTCAAAACCAGTTTGCGCTTTTCGTCTTACTCTAAGCTTTCGAGTTGTTTCCGATTTTTAGTTTGCTCAACTGCATATGATAATTGGACACTCCATACTTCTGCACTTTTTGATGTGCATGGAACTTTTGGTATCAGCTTGTAATAAGAGGAACTGGAGTATCCTCTGAAGTGAAAATACTATGAAAATTAACCTATAAGTCTGCAACTTTTCTCAATACTCCTGCACTTTCTGATGTGCATGGAACTTTTGGTATCAGCTTATTCATTTGGATTCGTGTAACTTTTGGTAGTTAGGTGTATACTATATATCCATTGAGGTATAGCTTGTTTTGATGTACTCTATTCTTTATGTACTATTATCTACCAATGTTTCAAAATTCCAAGATTAGGATTACTGATTTTGAGGGAAATGGTTTAGCAAGCATGATGGAACTTTTTAAATGTCTTAATTCCAATATACAAATTTGTGAATTCATAATTTTCCCACCATTTCAGGTGTTGTACAAGGCAATGAAAGGCATCCAAGATACTGACATGGAATGTAATAGCTAAACTGACCAGGTTAATTCCATTCCAACAAGTCTTAGCTTGCCCGTGATCCATTCCACCTATCAGGAACTTGTAGAGAAGCAAGGCTCAGAGCTGAAGGAAGCAAAACAAGTCATTCCAGCTCTACAACTGCAGGTTTCTTCTCTTACTGGTCAGCTTCAGAGCCTCGCTGAGGATCTCGCAGAGGTATAACTTACATTTTTTATGGGATGAATATTGAGATGAATATAACAGCTAAACATGATTGCTATTTCATTGAGTTACTATAAATTACAAAAACTGAATTCTTGTTTGTTTACATAGAAAGACATGTTATTATTAGCTATTAGGATGTAATAGGGATATGAATTGATTCTTCATTATATTTGATTTGCTTGATAGGTCATGGCTGAAGGATATGTCAAAACTCAAGGCCTTCAAGAGCTGGTAATAGCACCAGCAGCCCTGCTTCTTTCACATGGGAGTCGAAGCTTCCAAAATTTGTCAATGTCAGGTATATGAGCTATATTCTGGTTCCTTCTCATAGAGTTTATCTTATAGTTTATATATTATTCTGCACTTTCAAATTATGTGACATAATATTCTGCTGCATGTGTGATTGAATTAATTTTGTTCAAGATTATGTATTCGTGTTTTGTTGATATAGAGTTATCTTGCAGCTGCTGCAGGCGACTGGGGCGAACATGCTTAAAAATGGTGGGCTTGGTGCTTTTATGTGGGGTTGTAAGTGAGTAGTAATTCATTGTTGATTCATTGTATTTTGTAATAAGCAATTAAGTCAGTTTTAAGGCATGTTATTTAGCTGGCTTAGTTAGTTAAATTTGTTAAGTTTCAGTTAGTTGAGTTTTTGCCTTTATCAGTTTTAACAGCAATATATAAGTTGTTGTATTGTAATAGTGCTACAGTGTGCATTTCAGTTAATAAACAAGTTTCCGCTGTAAATGCTTTACTGTATTGTAATATATAAGTTGCTGTATTGTAATAGTGCTACCAAATAATTTTTTTTTTTTTTTTAAAAAATGAACTTTTAAAGTCAGGCGAAACAAAATGCTTGACTTTAAATTATACTTACGAAGTCAGGCAAGAATAAATGCTTGACTTTAAATCATACTTACGAAGTCGGGCAATAATACATGATTGACTTTAAATCATACTTACGAAGTCAGGCAAATAATAAATGCTTGACTTTAAAATAGACTTACGAAGTCAGGCGAAATAAATGCTTGACTTTAAATCAGACTTACGAAGTCAGGCTATCGCTTGACTTTAAAACTTCTGACATACAAAGTCGACTTAATAAAAGTCAAGCAGGTGCCTGACTTTAAATCCTTTTTTGCACTAGTGTCTGTCTATTCTTTCATATTATTTTCATATCATTTTTTTCCTAATTTTTACTCTTAAAGGCGACAATGACTTTTTTTAACTTCTCCAACACAATATTTTTAAGCACTTTGAAATATAATATTTTTCATCAGTTTATGTATTTTTCTTTTATTATATTTTACAATTTTTAATATATTTATGGATTCATAATACATTATAACAAATCCAGTATCACACCTGCGGATACAATACAGAAGCGATAGTTTGAGTTACAACTCACATGAAGCTGGACGCTCCAATTAATAGAGTTGTCAATCGTACATTTGAAGCACAAGCAAGTTGGCTAAATTTTCTATTTTGAGATGAGAAAAATCTAGACAAAAGAAGACTCTTTATCCTGTCACGGATCCAAAATCTTAATAGCCAAAAACAACGTGATAGGAGTGTGTGTTCCTTGCCGACAACTACTTCCGCGTTTGTAGGGTCCACAAAAGCGGATGATTCACGTTTCCTTGTGATTCGTGTCGTGACTAATTAAGAAACAAACACGTGCTTGCAACCTTTCATTTCACCCAATTTCGATATGGTAACCAAATTGCCAACTTTTCTTGTGTTCCCATTGTTCCCAAAGAAGTTCGTTGATTGAAATTTATTTTATCTTTCAACTGATTTAAGAATAAAAATGTCATTAACCTTTATTTCTTTATTTTTCTTTTTACACTTTTTTTTTCTCTTTTTTACATTTCTTTTACGCTCTCTTTCTTCATTTTTTTACTTTACTTTTATTTTTCCCTTAAACAGTTCTTATATTTCTCTTATCGCTCCACTTTAATTTTTTTAACTAAATTTCTAAATTTAGACAAATACTACTTTACAAAAATTACCTATAAAAATATAAATCACTCACACTAAAAAGCAAAGAAAAAACTATCACCTTTTTAGAAAAAAGTTATCACCTTAAAATTTTAATTTTTCTCTCCGAAATCTGTTTACACTCTTATTGATAATCTAGTATCTATCTTTTACTATCTACTATAATCTACTAATCAACTAACATAATCAACTGAAACTACAAGATAACTGCAATGATATATAAAAAAACACGAGATAACTACACTGATATATAAAAAAACACAGGATTAATATTTGTCATTGATAATTAAATTTTTTGAAGACTGCTATAAACCTACTATTTAAAAAACAATAAGACTTAATGACTATCTCTCTTTTACTATCTACTATAATCTACTAATCAACTAAAGTAATCAATTGAAACTACGAGATAACTGCACTCATATATAAAAAACACGAGATTAATATTTGTCATTGATAATTAAATTTTTTGAAAACTACTACTACAAACTTACTATCTAAAAAACAAGAAGACTTAATGACTATTTAAACTGATTAATATTTATAACACGTGTCACAAATATTTGTCACTAATACCTAAAAAAGGACAAATAATTGTCACTAATATATAAAAAAACATGGGATAAATATTTCTTATTGATAATCTAATATCTATCTTTTACTATATGCTATAATCAATTAATCAACTAAAATAATCAACTGAAACTATGAGATAACACTGATACATAAAAAAACACGGGATAACTTTACTGATATATAAAAAAATACGGGGATAACTGCAATGATATATATAAAAACACAGAATAGCCGCACTGATGTATAAAAAAACACGGGATAACAACACTGATATATAAAAAAACACTGCACTGATATATTAAAAAACACGGGATAAATGCACAGATTGTTTTTAAATGATACTTTTGCATTTAGATTTTAATATTTATCTATTTTTTATTTAAGTACTCATTTTTTATCTACTTTAAATTAGTCATTATTTTCACGGGGTAATGTTCAGACTATTTAAATACTTTCTACGTTCATTCATAAAAAGAACACGACAGCACCCGTGCGTATGCACGGGTATCCTACTAGTTTTTATTTACTATAACATAAAGGGAATAAGATTAACTTCAATGTCTCAAATTCGAATCTTAGATGTGGCAAAAACTATGTTGAGAGGGAAGAACTACACGAATCGACAAGGCTGCGGTATACACGTGGCCAGCCAAATTCTCCAACATAGACTAATCACCGGCATAGTCGATAAATATTGCGCATTAATAACACAGTTATCTAGTTCTAATAATGTTTTTTAGATTAGTTTAAATAAGAGTGTGGAAATGAGATGTTTAATAGTCTCAAATTATTCAGTAAAAAAAGTCTCCAATTATCACAAAATTGCAAGTTGAATAGTCGATTTCCTAAAATTAAAACAAAAGTAAACTCGTTCGCTCTGTTTGGCGCGTTCCATCCGCCAATGGATAGCGGATGAAACTAGTGGGTGAAGAGTACACGTATTTGGTAAGAACTAGTGTTTAGCGTTTTTCGAGTAGCGTTTAGCGTTTTTTCAAACGCTAGGGGATAGCGTCTCACTTTTTTTTGGGTATTTTTACCCTTTTTATTTTTCTTAAATTACTTCTCTATCCTTATTAAATAAATGTAATTATGAATTAAATAAATATGTCATTCTATGTCATTTTACATTTATCAGCTAGTTCAACCGCTAGTTTTACCAAACACATACTATCAGCTAGCCTATCCAATATCTGCTATCCGCTACTTTTTACCAAACACAGCTATTATTTGTAAATTATATTATTGTTGTAGTTTAATTTGGGGATGTTTGCTTTTTTCATAGTAACGTCAAAATGAGTTTAGCTTGACAAGCCACTCAACTCGCTGGATGAAATAGGTGGATTGGACCGGCAAATATGAGTAGGGAAAATTTGGGTTTTTTTTTACCCCCTACCATCTTCAATTATACGTTCACGGACCCTGCGAAAAGATGAAAATACCCTTAAAATTTATACAAATTTACAAAATATTTACCATTTTTTACTTGCATCCGTTTGACCAGAAAGTTTTCTGAGAAAATCAGATTTACCATTCAGAGAGCTATATCCGTTTTACCATTGGATTTACCATCGGATCTACATACATCTGATCTTCCTCAGATTCAGCGTAAATAGTAAGTCGGATCTAGCTAAATCCTATTTTCCCATCCGATTTCGCATCGGAAATAACTAGATCCGATTTTTTGTTTTATTTTTGTTTAACAATTTGTTTGTTTTTTCCAGTGTCCAATAGGTATCGAGGGGAGTCATCGGCTTAGGCCTCACCATCTGCTCTCAGTACACACACCCGCCACAGGATTGCGGGATGTAACACCCCGATTTTGGGAGCGCTACTAAGTGAACTCAACTCCTAATATGAGATGCTTTTTGAAAAACACACTTCCTACCTCTCTCTGAGAACATATTATTTTTTTTTAAAAAAATCAATTTCAAAACAATCAGAGTATTGCAGCATTTTCGAAACATGATTCCTCTCTTAATGTAATATACAAGAATTAACTCTGAAATATGACATATATAAATTTGTTTCCCCACGCCAGTATGTTACCTGTTTTCAAAAGAAATGTACAATGCAAAGACAGAAGTGTTTGAAATAAAAACCTGCACAATCTAGTACTGACTATCTTTACTAATACATATACGGCAATGCCCATACAAGAACTGATTAAGAACCATACACTTGAGAATTTTCCAAAATGACGACAAAAGAAGACATCTACGCTGATCAAGCACTCTCACTACAAGAAAATCGACGATTTCCAACGGTAAAATCCGTCGCAAATGCAGCGATTTTCGTCGGAAATTGACATTTCCGACGGACAAAAAGTCGTCGCAAAATCGCTCGTCGCAAATCGTTTCCGACGACTTTTTTCGTCGCAAATGTCTCCGTCGCAAAGTCGTTGGAAACCCGTCGCAAATATCCGTGGCAAAGTCGTCGCAAACGCTGACACATTTTCGTCGCAAATCCGTCGAAAATTTAAAAAAAAAATTAAAAAAAAATTAAATTATACAAAACCGATCTTATTTCAACATATTTGTTGCAGGCTTGAAGCCACAAGCTAAACATCTAACACTGTGTAACCAAAATCATTTATTTTTGTAACTGATTGTAACTTTACACAGCCAAAATCAATTAGTTTTGTAACTGATTGTAACATAAATGTAGACGTGTAGGAATTTTCATGTTTTTATTTGGGACAAGACAACTACCTTCCTGAGAAGGTACAACTGTGGGATTGGGCCACTATACTGAATATCAAATATTCCAATGTACAACTGTGCATTACAAAACTGATTCTAGAATATTTACATATAAATAATATTTACAACTGTGTAGTTGCTCATCCTCACAATGCAAAGACCAAGACCAGTGCCTCCATGCCTGAAATAAGTCAAGGTTTCAAAACTTTATAAATCTTCAGTACATAGCAATCAAAAGGTTTTCACACCATTGGATATAAGTTTCATGTTAGTTTAGAAGTTTAATGACTAATATCATGATCATTTTTTAGCTAAAATTAATTTGTAGTAATAGAAGGCTTATTTTGTCTATGTGAAGAAACTAAATTGCTTACAGTCGAGTAGTTGATGGATTAGCTTGCTCAAAGCTTTCAAACACAGAATCCCATTTGCATGGGTCAATACCTACATAGGAAGAAAATCATAGTAACTCATCCTTGAATTGACAAAACACTAAAGCAAGAAAACCTTATTCCCACAAGTTACTCGGAATTAAGAGCCTAAAGCAAGAAAGCAACAGAATCAAGAGTTTCCAAACATCAATAAAACCTTATTCCCACAAGTTCCTCAATCACTAAATTCGTTTTGATTATGTTTGACCTCTTTTAACATGAAACAAGTTCCTTATGACAGAACTTCAGATCATGTTTTGATATTTAAGCAACATGCAGAAAAATTGTCAACAACAATGAAATCATAATGCAAATATAGCATGAAGTTTTGTTGTACTTCCTGGAGATAACCAAAATTGAAACTGAGACACAAACACAATTGATATAATATAGGCTAAAGTGCTCCCGGGGTCCCTTATCTTTATTTAAAGTAACGATTTGGTCCTTTATCTTTGTTTTGTCCCAAATCAGTCTTTTATGCTTTAAATTTTTGACACATAAATCTTTTTCTGTCCCAAATCAGTCCTTTATGTTTCAAATTTTTAACACATAAATCCTTTTTTTTGACACATAAATCAGCACTGTTAACGGAAAAGGATTTATGTATCAAAAATTTGAAAGATAAAGGACTTATTTGGGACAAAAAAAACATAAAGGACTAATTCGTTACTTTAAATAAAGATAAGGGACCCCGAGAGCACTTTAGCCTATAATATAATATACTATAATATCAAAGCACACACTAAAAGTTTATCTTCCAGAATGTAAACTAAAGGACTGCATCAAATCCAGCAAGAACAGAAACTATTTTACTATACCATGTAATCTATCAACTTTGTAGATGGAACAAAACGCATTAAAATATATGCAGAGCTTGAATTTGGCATAACTAGTTCAGCAGATCTATGAAAGATAACACATACTGAGACACAGAAAGAGAAAAAACAACTCTCTCAAATCATTTCAGAAACAATCAAAAGGAGAAACATCTTGAAAAAATACACAAAAACTGTCAAGCCTTAAAACACTAATTAACTTTAAATCATAGTTCCAAATCACATCCCCAAAAATACTTACTTAAAAAATATATACCTTAATCCTGGAAGCCAACCACTTAGTCCAACAACTGTTCTTAAGTTGACAGGGTATGGGATGCCATTTCCATACCTTCCCATTGCAAAACAAGTGCACTGCAGAGTATAATGCTGAAGCCTCCAATACCAATTTCACTGTCACATATGAATGAATATTCAAGATATCATATTGATGAAGAATAATGCAGTTCTAATGTAGAATGATATCATATTGATGAAGAACAATGGATTTCTAGAGAATGATATCATGCATATAGAAGAATCATGAAGTGTTTGATAACTCAAACTCTTGAAAACATAACAGCTTAAGCTGGTTTCCACTTTATTGATTCTCCTAGTAGAAATGCATCAAATATACCATGCCAATCTCCTTAACAATACCCATTTTGGTACTCTGTCGATCTACTTAACAAGACCCATTTTTGTACCCTCTGACTTCTGTAAACAATCCTTTTTGAGCCAAAACAAAAAAGGAAATATCAGCATACCTTTAAGCCGGGTATAATACCACGAGCTGCATCAAAGCAGGCCGGATATTCGACCTTGCTCCCGTAATTCAGGTCTTGGAGCCTCACCCAATCTTCCTTCAAGGTCGGATCCAATCACATTAAAGTATCTGGTGATTTCACAAAAATAAAATATCAATTTGTTGCTGTCAAGAAAAATTGTTTTTACATTTCTAACAGGATTTATACCTTCATCTTCCAATTCTGATTGTTAGTACTTATATATATATATATATATATATATATATATATATATATATATATATATATATATATATATATATATTATAACACTAAGTAAACAATATAATCTACAGATACAACAAACAACAGATACACACACATATAGAGGTTGACAATTTCATACTTACGTGAATAGGTGTCTTTATTCCCAACTCCTGAGTAACCTATACCAAAATTAAATAGATAATCACATTCTGAACTGACAGGTTTAGCTATGAAATTATACACAATATGTTTAATGACATGAATCACGCCGAACACTGGGCTGAAAATGCAATACCTTAACTGAATCTTGGACTGCCCTGGGATATGGAGTTAGATCGTCCTTAGCAGCGGTAAGGAGGCAAGGAACTCTATAACCAGTTAGGTCTCCTTGTCTTGCAACCTTCTCAAGCAGATCTCTGGATTTCTTCCATGAGTATTCATCAGAGCTGGAAAACAATGAGAAAAGAGCAAAAATTAAGAAAATGCATAAAGCAAATAATAAACAAATAAGCAACTAAGAATTAAACTAGCTTAAAAAATATTAGACTAGATTAGATCATTAAGGGAAATTTATTCCATGATGCCTCAATAATATAAGGCATGGAGTAGAGCCCCCCTCAGAATTTGGTGAAGCGATACTAATACAAGTATGAATCACCTTTTAAAGGTATAAAATATGAATTTGACAGAACTTTTGATACTTCATCCTCTGGTATCTCCCGCAATACAAGAGTTTTCCTAGTAACCCTATATGGTTTAGAAGCACACCTTCCCAATAATGCATCCAACAGAGCAGATTTCCCAGCATTTTAGAACCAAAAACATAGCATTGGAACACATTCCTTTCCACTACAAGAAAATCGACGATAAAGACAAAATTACCATTATTGAATACCCATATTGGAGTATACACACAAAAATTTACTTATTGAATTACCATTAAACACAAACTAGAAGAATGAGCTAGAATACTAGCAAACCAAGTAATCAAGTATACACACCCTCATTCAAGTATACACATTTAGGAGATGCAAAACTAGAGCACATAAAACAGAAGAAAAACAACCACCCCCAAGAATACTGAGGAGGAGGCTTTGGTGTTCAATTTTAATTTCAATCCAAGTCATAATATTCATCCATTCCAGAAGTTGAATATGCAAATAAAATCAAAGAAATTAGGCTTCCAATGTAAGTGCCAAATTACCTCTATATATATATGCTTAAACTTCCACTCATATCCATGAAGATCCTTTGCTGCAAGCTCTTGAGTTGCGGTTGCTTGAGTCATATCCTAAAATATGTAAATGATAAGCATATGAGAACTCAGGAAAATTTGATTGCCTCAACCAAATGAAACGCAGTGAGCTAATTACCAAAGGGGGCAAGCACTCAGTAGCATGCTTCCTCAGAACCAAAAATCCTCCATGTGTACTAGTATCGGAGGCGGTTAATATCTTGCAAAATTAATGAAAATGTAAACTAATTCTTTTAGTAACCAAATAGATAGACCAGGCTAAACCAAAAAAAAGGTAGAAGATAGATATATTCTCACATCTGATTCTGGAAGCAAAGCAATACAAGCATAAACCTCATCAGCTTCTTGCTCAGCCTACAAAGAAATTGAAAAACAAAGATTCAAAGTGTAAACACACAGAATTAAAAACAATCATTTTCACAACAAAAAGAACAACAACAAAAGGAATCAAACAACAGGACCAACAAGTGAATGTTAACAACACGACAGAATATCTTTGATGGTAGATTGAAATGGGGAATTTCCTGGTTCAACTCTTGATCCATAGTTCTGTATACAAATCATCCTCACCTCTCAAACCTGCAAAACACGAAAAAAGATTAATTAAAATGGAATCTTAATGAATAATAATAATACCCTTTGCATGATTCTAAGAAAGTTAACAACTTTTCTCTATAGATTTTCTTCTAAACTCTCCCCTAGTTTCTTCCATGTTCACAAGGAAAAAGGGTCATTGATTCATAACTCAAAATCTTTTCTTTTTTTATAAATACAAAAATAGATACAATTTCAGCAATTGCTAAAAAACATAACCATTCCCCTTTTGTGTGATAACCAAAGAGAGTAATTCAACATGAAATTTTAACCACAGCAGCATTAGAAACGTAATTACAGAGAATCATAGATAGCCAATGATAAATCAAATGAAAACAAGCACGACGCATCTAATTCAAATCCAACACCAATAAATCACACACATGATAAAATCATAGTATTAGAAACGTAAGAGAAATCACATTCTACGAGAAGGAAATAAATGTAAACAAAATAAGATTAAGAAGGAGAGAGAAACGGACTCATCATCAAACATGAGGCAGCGCTGGACTTCGTCCATGCCGGTATCGACGGCGACGAGAGTTTCACCCATGGTGCTATGAGAAGACAGTGATGCAACGAGAGGGATCCTTCGTTTGAAGAAAAGCGGAGAAGGAGAATGAAAAGGAGAACGAGATCTGAAAGCGAAAGGGGGAGAAGAAGAAGAAGGAAATGGAGAGTGAAAACTTCTCCGTATTACTCAATGGTCGAATCCTAATTAATACCTAAACACAACACCAAAACCCTAATCTCACAAAAACGAATCGTAATTGAAGTAAAAGAAGAACCGATCCACGAAACATACCTGGTATGGAATTCAAAGGAGTTCTAGGAGGTGGATAGTTGATTGGGTTTTGACTCTCGAATTCGTTCTCGTTTGATTCTATTTGATTGGGATCTGGACCAACTGTTTTTGCGACTGAGAGAGCCAGAGAGGGAAGCAAGTGGTTATGCGGTGGAGGGTGAGGGTGAAGAGAGTGAGTGAGAGAGAAAGAGTGGAGGGAGGAGGACGGTGGAGACTGAGGGAAGCATTTCGTGGAAGAGAGGACGGTGGAGAGTGAATGAGTGAATATGTTAAAATGAGAGGGTTCGATGAAGGTGCGATTTCTTTTATTTGTTTTTACGGTTTGCGACGGACTTTTTGACGTTTCCGACGAAAATATCCGTCGGAAATTTGCGACGGACAACAACTTCGTCGCAAACGTGAGCGGGAATTTTAGCGCCTCTTCTGCTGAGCATTTGCGACGACTTTTTCATCGGAAATCCGTCGGAAATTGCGACGAATAAGAGTTCGTCGGAAAGTTTCGCAGGAAACGGGGCTTATTCTTGTAGTGTCTATACGCAACACCCGGTTAAGACCTCGAGGAGTCCACCAATACTCCATTATGAAAGGACACCGACCTCTGCAACTTTATCTGTGAAAACTGAACTATGGTCCTCCAATAACTGGGTTGACATCCATTACATTGGAGAACCACAGGCAATGGTCATCTTCTAGAATATGCATACACAAATATACAACAACTCACATGTACATAATCAATTCACATAAACATAATACTAACAAGTTTCAAACAACATTCTAACAGCTCAACTCCAACTACACGTCACACCACTCCATATATCCTAATGCAATGCCTATATGTCAATGCATATGATCCCGGGGTATACTACACCAAAAAAGTGTTGTGCTTCTCTCTATGATACTGCACAACGGATCTACGATCCAAATATGCGTATGCTTCTCCCTATGATACTGCACTTGTGTAGTACTTCTCTCATCGATACTGCACTACATCCCATGATAAAACTCAGGTGTGCTTCTCTCATCGATACTGCACCATGTGGTCACTTCTCTCATCGATACTGCGCCACATCCGGTATGGTACTTCTCTCATCGATACTGTACTATACCAACCTTGTAAGACAGGTACTTGGATCTACGATCCAAATATGGGTGTGCTTCTCCCTATGATACTGCACTTGTGTAGTACTTTTCTCATCAATACTGCACTACACCCCATGATAAAACTCAGGTGTGCTTCTCTCATCGATACTGCACCATGTGGTCACTTCTCTCATCGATACTGCGCCACATCCGGTTTGGTACTTCTCTCATCGATACTGTACTATACCAACCTTTTCTTACGATTCAACATCGTACAACTCCGTAAGTATCTCTTGTCCCACGCTAATCATTCCAATAGCTTCCTCAAGTCACCACCAACAAATTTCCTCTTAAAGTCTCCCTCGAAATTTCACTCTAACGTCCCTAACTTTTCATTTTTTTGTCACTTCTCAAAACAATTCTCCATTAGTTCAAAAGTCATAATTTTCATAATATTAACTCATCTTGATTTCAACCTCTCAAAAGGATTCCTATTGTTTCTCAAAGATTTTCCATTTGTTTTGCATTTCTTAAGTCACTTTCTAACTACTTTTCAAAAATCTGAGACAAGTGCTACGCTCACATTTATAAGATCTCCTTTAAGCTTCTTTTTCCGAAAATGATTTACTTAGTCGCAGTAGCGGTCATACCTACATATGCCTCATCTAACCCTCCTTTCAAAGTCACTCCCAATCCACCGGACATCTCAATCACAGATCATCAACGTCATATGTTCAATTCACAACATAGAACAAACACGTAAAAGTCATAATTTTCATAATATTAAATCATCTTGATTTCAACCTCTCAAAAGGATTCCTATTGTTTTTCAAAGATTTTCCATTTGTTTCGCATTTCTTAAGTCACTTTCTAACTACTTTTCAAAAATCTGAGACAAGTGCTAAGCTCACTTTTATAAGATCTCCTTTAAGCTTCTTTTTCCGAAAATGATTTACTTAGTCGCAGTAGCGGTCATACCTACTTTTCAAATTCACTCCCAATCCATCGGACATCTCAATCACAGATCATCAACGTCATATGTTCAATTCACAACACAGAACAAACACGTATATAAGCCCACAGAGGACAACAACACACAATGTCCGCCAAGGGACTCAATCAACACAAAATCACCAAAGCTCACAAACAAACAAACAAACAACAAACACCAACCACAATCTCAAACATATAATAGTAACTAGAAAGAAGCCCTTACCTCAACAAGCTTTCTAAGTAATAATGCACGAACCTCGCCGGTATCACGTGCCCTAATAAACCATACAACAGACTTAGGTTAACATTACAATTCCAGACTAACCCCACATAACTAGATGGTTCGATCAACTAAGGTAAAATAGAGAGGATTTGGTTTCTTAGAACTTTCTTGCACAAAAAGCATGAATATTTAAAATCGAATACTTAGAAAATAAGGATTTCCAAAACATTTCTCATAAATAACTTAACACTTTAAATATCATTTTTCTTCCAAAACTTTCAACTTCAATACATAACTTAAAATCATAACTCAACAGCCTAATTTGTAAAACAATTTTCTTCTAAATTCAAATCAAACACCATAGTTGATTAAAAATCATCGGCTTAAAGGTCGGCCATCTCACGGTTACTAATCATCCTCGATCAATTCCTTAAAACCATTCAAAGCATTCACATTCTCTCGGTGCCTACCAACTTTAAACAAACCATTAAAGTCTAAATTTCTACAACCCCCAAGTATCCTCGTACTCCAAACTTCTAATATTATTCACTATTGCATACTGCCCATTATCCAAAACTTAACTTCTTTTGTTCATGTAAAAGTCTATTCAAATTCATGCTTACCCATGTAATACCCGGTTCTGCACCTTTAACCATCACGAGATTAATCGTCAATAATCTAATTCATGAACTTAATCTAGCTCGATTACTTAACACTTACCCTTCAAGGTAACAACTCTTATTTTAAACAATTGCCTTTACATAACTAGATCCGCCCACTCGTTGAAGTGAAATTCCCCTTAACTTCAATGCAAGCCACTTTTGTTGATATCCTGACAACATACAATTGTCCTGAATGATGGCTCTAACTGCCCCACAATCCACAGTGCACGCATCTCCTTAACCGTTACAAAACATTATCAGTCTCCTCCCGAGACTTACCAGAATGAACATCTGAAACTTTTCTTAGAAGCTTCCCAATTAGATCCTTACGTACAATCACTACAAGAAAAATTGGACTTTTCGGCGGACAAAATCCGCCGGAAAAGCAAAAAATCCGCCGAAAATGTGGACTTTCCGGCGGATTTTTTGAACTTTTCGGCAGATTTTTGGCGCCGGTAGACAGCTCGTGGCAAACGGTTTCCGGCGGATTTTATGGCGCCGAAAAATCCGTCGAAACTTTCCGGCGGATTATCCGCCGGAAAACCCCAGAAAAAAACTCGTATGGTTAACCTGCCGGAAAGTCCACAAATCCGCCGGAAAGTCCACAAATCCGCCGGAAAACCCAGAAAAAAATCCGTATGGTTTATCCGCCGGAAAGTCCACAAATCCGCCGGAAAAAACCGTTTTTTTTTAAATTAATTATTTTTAAAAAATTATTATTATTATTTTTTAAAAATCGTTTTATTTAAAAAATTAATATTATTTTATTAAAAACTTTAATTGATTATTTTATTTAAAAGTTTGATTATTGATAAAAAAATAATATTTAATAATTAATTAATTTACTATTTAAAAAAATAAAAATTAGAAATGAAAATTAATCGTTAATTTAAATAAATATCCATACAACAACAAAAATATCCATACAATAAAAAAAATATCCATACAACAAAATAAAATAATCGAAAGCTACTGGGGTGGTTGCTGGGGTGGCTGCTGGTCTAACTCATCACCATGATAATAGGTATCAGATGTAAGAAAAGCAGTAATCGAATCGAGATTAAGATCGATGTTGGGCCGCTGGGGTGACTGCTGCTAGTATGGCTGAGGTGCATACTGTTGGGAATACCGGGGGTGCATACTGCTGCTGAGGCCACTGCTAAAATGCACCCCCGTAATGTTGCTGCTACGGCTGCTGCGGCTGGTAGGATGGCATATGTGATGAGGATGGCCTCGAGTGCTGAGACATCATCAGCTGATCCTGCAAAAACTTAAAGCGCTCCTCCATGCGCTGCTCAGCTATCCTAGCCTGCTCCGCCATGCGCTGCTCAGCTATCCTAGCCTGCTCCTCGATGCGCTCCTCAGCTATCCTGGCTTTCTCCCGAAGCGCTGCCACTTCCCGATCACTTTGCTCCTGCCGCTCGGCAAACTGACGCTGCTGCTCGCTCAGTTGCCGCGTCAATTCCGTAACAGTATTCAACTCACCAGCATTGGGAACATAAGAGTGAGCAGTACTCGGAGATCCAGAAGATTGTGAAGCTGATAGACTCGAAATAATGCTTGTTCGAAAAGCAGCTGGTCCAATACCACTTGATCCTACCATACGATTACTCTTTTGGGGACCAACTGCTCTCTCCCAAATATCACGAGCTACTCTAGCCTCCTCCTCTGGATCGATATCAGCTGCCCCACTGCTCTGTTGGGACTCATGATACTCAATCAGCCCACCCTGGAAGCTCTCCTGAAAAAATAACCCAACAAATAAATAACTATAGCAAAAGTAGTTTTAATATAATATTCCTCTCTCGATATAAAGATTATTATAAATAATAAACATTAATATATAATTGTAAAAGTAGTTTTACCTGAATATTCCTCGCCCGATCTGTAGCTAAGTCACCAGTGTCCTCCCGCATATGAAGGTAGCGATGCAACTCAGGCAAAGTGATTGCCATTTGTTCCCTCGCCTCCTATATATACATATATACATATTATTAATTAATACACATGAAAATGACTAGATAATTATAAATAATTAATTAATCAAGTAATAAAGTAATAAATTTACCAAACGCCCGTGATGCGTTGCAGTATTAACACTCCCCCTGTGTGTGTGCAGCCACCTTTTTCAGAAGCACGGTTCTTCTTGGCTTTCTCACAAAATTCCTAAATTTTGGTGTCTGCCAGTACTCATGTAACCCAGCCCAAGTTGAGTCTCCCATATAAGATGGCTTCGCATTCTTACCGCGCGCCTCCCGCAGTAATTCAGAATAGCGATGGGGACATCTCTTATGGAAGATTCTCTCAACTTCCCTTCGCTGCTCTGGTAACCATGTACATTTTTCCTATTTAAGAAATTTACAAAAATGTTATTAATTATAAGACAAATTAATTAATCAAGTCAATAAGATATACACCATTAATTAAATTAATCAAGTCAATAAGATATACACAAATTAATTAATTATTTCGTAGAACAACTTGCCAAAAATGAATTTAACATCCTCCCAATTGCCTCTGTATCTTTTCTAACAACTGTCCAATTCTTCTAGCTGCTGGTGAAATTCTCCTTGATTGTTTTCGTGATGGCGGTAGCTGTAGCCTTCGAAGGAAGAAATATGCATTAAAAAAAGATGAATTTTATTACACCAAATTATATAAGTTATATAAAAGGCAACAAAAATAAATTAATAAATAATAATATAAATACTTACGAATCACCAGCAGTCTCCAATATGATACGCCCATCAGGTGTATACCTGACCACCTCACGGTCAACAGTGAATGTGCGCACCCCATCACCATCAACATCTGTCGGGGCTAAGCCCTCAGTAGCAGCAGGAATCACTAGGTCCCCTGTAGTACTAGTACTAGCACCCTCAGACCCAGGTGGTGGCAAATATCTGCCACCAGCAACAACAACACGAGCAGGCTGAACACGACGCCCTAGGCGAGTAGAAGTCTTCCGCCTGGTAGCGCTGGCGGCATCACCCGTGTCGACAGGTGGAGGAACATATGTCTCGTCATCAGATCCAGAGTGAGATGCCATGACTGTATCTATCTAGACATATATACATTTAAACAAACAAACATACACTAAACAAGGTTAACATAAGCATACTAAATTACACATAGTTAAACAAACATAGTTAAACAAACATAAATTACATACTAATTAAACAAACATAGTTAAACAAACATAAATTACATACTAATTAAAAATAGGTTATATAACATATATTGTTGAAACATAAATAACTAATTGGAATCCCATTCATTCTCAAAATCATCATCATCAGAGGAGTGAATTCTTGATACACCAATGTGGTTTGTTGCATCTTCATCAGCATCTTCTTCGTCATCAACTTCATCGCCGGTGTTTGGCTCATCACATAAATGAGTAATGGGTTCAACTTCAATCACTTCATTTACATTAGACATCTCTTCCATTTGATATGGCACATCTTCCACCGTGTCATCATTTGTCTCAATGCGACCTCTATGTTTTGTTTTAATTGCGACACACCAACCACGCCTATCAGTCCGCGTTGATGGATAAGGGACATAATAGACTTGTCTCACATTTTGTGCAATGACGAACGGATCATACAGTCGATATCTACCATTCATTTTAATGTCCACTGTATTTGACTTTGGATTCACCTTTGTTCCTCGGGCAGACGGATCAAACCAATGACAATAGAAAACCACTACCTTCTGACTAAAATCTAGATGGGGGTACGAAAGTTCATATATGCGTTGAACAACACCATAAAAATCATCTTCACCTCCTCCAGTGACACCCTTCATGCACACTCCACTATTGACTGTCTCTCTGCCCTGTGTCCATTCATTGGTGTGAAATTTGTATCCATTGACAAAGTATGTGTGCCATTCTTTAACACATCTTCGAGGACCGTCTGATATGTTCCTCAAGTGTTGGTTGGTAGGAGTTGGCGGGAGGGCATAAACCTGTTGCCTAAACCACGTTGGAAAATGTGCATTAATATGAGCAGAAGATTGTTGCTCATTTACGTCCTAGGATGACAAGAATTCCCTAAAAAGAAATAATTAATTGTTACACATTTTTCTACTTCATATTAACTAATTAAGATCGATAGTTTATAATGTTGAGAAACATACTCAATAAATGGTTGCACCTCAGTACAGTTTATCAACACATGAACATGTGCTGACCTTAACTCTTCATCTGTTAGCCAGTGAATTGACTCCTTCCCAGATGGATGACCGGGTAGACAAAAGACAGACAAAGCTAAATGATGTCTAGGCCATTCAGTATCCATTTCATTTCGGCTGCTTCCAGGGAGCAAACTCATTCTTGAAATAATAAGAACAAAAATGTGTTGTTTCACGGTGTAAGTAAGAAGAACATATCGATCCTTCAACTCTAGCTTTGTTTTTCACCGATCTTTTTGAATCACCCATGAACCTAGAGAAAATGATATTAACTAACATAATAATCATAAATTTTAAACTTTTTTCTTATATGGTGTGAAAATTAAATGACCTTTCAAACGGATACATCCATCTGTATTGGACAGGTCCGCCAAGTTTAGCTTCATATGCGAGATGCACCGGTAGATGCTCCATAGAATCAAAGAAACCAGGCGGAAATACTCTCTCCAACTTGCATAAGATAAGTGGGATGTCTTGTTCCATTTTTGAAAGATCATCAGCTTTTAGCGTTGCAGAACACAAATTCTTAAAATATTGACTTATTTCAATGAGCGGATTCAAAACGTGTGTTGGCAACGAACTAAAAGTGATAGGAAGTAAGCACTCCATGAATACATGACAATCATGACTCTTCATCCCATGCAACCTCCCATTATCCACATCCGCACATCTAGATAAATTGGAAGAATGATCAAAGCAATACCTTGACAATCAAGACAATCATGATTTGTTGTTGTTGCATCTCATACTTAATCTTTGGTGCATTCCAAATGATCAAAGCAAGACCAACCTGTCTACCTTAAACTCTCCACTCAATCAAAGGTCCAAGGAGAAGGCGCACAGGCGCGAAATCATCAGCAGGGAATGAGAGCACGAGGTCTCAGGTATGTGACCATGAGGTCTCAGGCAGCATGAATGAGACCATGAGGTCTCACGCATCAGGCAAGAGACCATGAGGTCTCGGGTATCAGGCGCCAAGGCAGGCGCAACAAGCAAGCAGCAGGGCGAGACCCTATTGTCTCAGCCCCCAGGCGCCAAGATGGGCGCAGAACTCACAGCACGGTGAGACCCTATGGTCTCAGCTACTAGATATGAAGACAAGCGCAAGCAGGGGTCCTTGGGGTCCCAGTCCTATTCTCCCTCTATCCCACTCTTTGGGTCTCGCCTCCCTCTCTCGCGGAGTGAGTTAGATTTTGCAAAGGGTAAGAGTTCACTTCCTTGACCGAAGCCATGAAAACAGTTACTAGGCGATAAGAAGACGCCTCGTTACAACAAACTACCAGGTGCTCCAGGGGGCAATGACACTGTCGGGACGATCCAAGACAACCTGCAGAGGCGGATTAGCCAGTAGGTACGATGTCAGCGAAGACTATCCTCCAGAATATTCTCGATTTAGGGGGCAACTGTTCTGGACTGGGTCAAGAAACCCACTCTAGCAATTGGACCTAGGTCAGCCCAATAGCTTGGACCCATATTTATTATGCCTCAACGGCTCAAATTCACCCGATCGATCCAACGGCTCAGAGCTAGCACATATTCCTATAAATACTGGCTTGCATAGCCAAAAATAGGTACATTCTCATTCCTAGCTATACTACTCTTCTATTGTCAATATTGACTTGAGCGTCGGAATGGCATCGTAGGTACCCCACCCGGGATCACTTTAGCATACCACTTGGACGGCAGGAGACCTACCAACAACAGTCACTGGACGACAACTAGGTGCAGAACACAACCTAATCCAACCCATTTGAGATTGGGTTGGGTTGGTTCGGGATACAAAAAATTGGGTCTAATCTTACTAAACCTAACCCATAAATATTTGATTGGGCTGGATCTTTGAAAGCATCAAAACCCAACCAACCCAACCCACTTGGATGAAAGCATGAGTCATTCGGAGGCTAAAGCGTGAGAATCAGCCAAAGGAATGAGTGACACGACATAGTAATGCTTGTAACCACTATCTTGTTACCCCTTTGAAAAATCAAGAAAATAGCAAGTCAGTAAGCTACACGGCCAGCCCGTGTTGGGCAGCAGATCCATAGTACCTTGCTCAACCAACAACAAAGTATAATTGGATTTGGGTTTCAGAGTCATAGTACCTTGCTCAACCAACAACAAATCATTTCGTCTACAGTAATGATCTATATCCTTCCTAGCTTTCTCATTGTCTTTCGTTTTGCCTTTCACGTTCATGACAGTGTTAAATATGTTGTCAAAAAAATTCTTCTCTATATGCATGACATCGAGATTGTGTCTCAATAGATTATCTTTCCAATAAGGAAGTTCCCAAAAAATACTTTTTTTTTGTCCAATTGTGCCATTTTCCATAGCCATCTAGACGAGAAACAACACCCGCTACGACTTACCACAGGAGGGATATCCCTAACACTATTCCAAACTTCCTTTGGTGTCAACTTACGAGGAGGTCCAGCTGTTTCAACATTTCCCTTGATGAACGCATATTTCTGCTCTCTAAATGGGTGATCCATAGGTAAGAACCTACGGTGCGAGTCAAACCATAAAGTTTTTCCTCCGTATTTAAGACTAAAAGCCTTTGTGTCAACCATGTAAATCGGACACGCCATCTTACCATGTGTCCCCCATCCAGACAACATTCCATAGGCAGGGAAGTCATTAATGGTCTACATCAAAGCCGCCCTCATCACAAAATTTTGTTTGCGTGCTGCATCATAAGTTAAAACACCATCCCACAACCTTTTTAGGTCATCAATCAAAGGTTGCAAATATATGTCAATACCAGCTGTTGGATTACTTGGCCCGGGAATAATAGAATTTAAAAACATGTATGGTTTAGACATACACATTTTTGGAGGAAGGTTGTATGGGGTAACAATAACTGACCAACATGAATACAGTGTTGCTGAGGCTTGAATATATGGTGTGAAACCATCAAAGCATAAACCAAGCCAAACATTGCGTGGATCACTGGCAAAATCTAGATGAACACGATCAAAATGCTTCCAAGCTTCACCATCAGATGGGTGACGTAATTCACCAGAATTATTATTTCTATTTTGATGGTGCCACGTCATTTTACCCGCGGTCTCCATTGAAGTAAACATCCTCTGTAGCCTTGGTATAAGCGACAGATAGAACATTGCTTTTCGTGGAACCGGTTTGCCTCTGCTCATCCCTTTCCTACTGACACGATAGCGTGGCTCTCCACATAACTTGCATTCCGACAACTCTCCATGATTTATGCCAAACTCATTGTTATAATAGAGCATGCAACCAGACACACAACAATCAATTCTTTTAGATTTTAAGCCAAGCTTCGATACCAGTCTTTTAGCTTCATAATAACTTTGCGGCAAAAGCCCTCTAATGGGGGTTGCATCCAACATCATTTTGGTCATATATTCCATGCACAACTCAGCAACATTAAATTGAGACTTAAGACCCAACAACCGAACACACATTGATAATTTTGAGTCTTTAGATCCTTCAAATAATGGTTTATTTGTCTCACTCAAATACATGTAAAACCTTTGAGCTTCCTCATTTGGAACTTCTTCAGCATCATATTCCGGTTCTTCAAAATCCAAATTTACTCAAACAGCGTCAGATATCATTCCCTGATAAACATCTAACAGTTGTATAATTTGGCCTCCAGATGTTGTAGTCGCTGGATAACTACTTGATGTGGGAGCTACTACTTCAACGGGAACAATAACCGCAGGAACTGCAGCTACCCCTGGTCCTACTTCCCCGTGACGACTCCATATCCAATAATTTAGCCTAAACTCATTATTGTACAAATCAACTCTAACTTCGTCTTCATTTTTTATAACTCGAAACGAACATTTCAAGCACGGACATCTAATTCCGCCTTGTCGCGCAAATTCTTCATGATGCTTAGAACAAAAAATAAAATCTTCTACTCTTTCTATAAAACATCGCTTTAAACCAGATCTTCCAGGAAACAATCGATCATACATCCAACTACGATCCATAATTTCAAGATCTATGTACTACACTACAACGTAAATGAAATAAACTATCAAATAAACTATCAATTACTTTATATTTTGATATATATTGATATATTAATTACTTTATAAGTGAACTTAATAAATAAGTTTTTTCAATATAAATTATTTTGTATTATTATTGCAAACAAAATTTTACTATAAATAGTGAAGTAATTAATATTTTATTAATTTTAATTTTGTACCAAAAAAGTAAAAGAACATTATTATATATTTTTTTGGGACGAACAAATTTTGATGGTGGTGCTAATAAGCGTTATTAAAAATCACCAAGGACTAAAAAAAATACAAATTTTACGGTGACCACAAGTTGGTAAAATTTTTGTAGACGCTAAAAACAAAAAATCCATATATATTGATATATTAATATTAATTAATTTGACAACTAACTGTAGTGGAGAGAAGGCTCTGACTTGAAGCTTATCCCGAACTCAAACAAAGAGGAAAGAGGAGGAACCCAAACAATACCTAAACAAACAACACCACAATTAGTAACAAACTCATATTATAAAATAAATCAAAAACTAAAAATATTAACTAATGTTACAAACATACCTTATATCGAAGAAATTTGTCAACGAAAGGAAGAGATTAGTAGAGAGAAGTGGCGAAGGGATTGGTAGAGAGAAAGAGATTTAGTAGAAAGAAGATAGATTGGTAGAGGTGTGAAGAAGAAGAAGTGGAGAAGAGATTTATATAGAGAAACGAAAACCAACGGTCAAAACGCGAATCCGCCGGAAATGTCATTTCCGGCGGATATAGGGTGTTTCCGGCGGATTTTTGAAATTCCAAATTGGCGGTTTCAGGATTTTCCGGCGGATTTTTATCCGCCGCAAACATACCGGCGGAATTTAGGGACTTTCCGGCGGATTTATCCACCGCAAGTGTTTCCGGCGGATTTCGAGGAATTTCCGGCGATATTTAAGGACTTTCCGGCGGATTTATCCACCGCAAGTGTTTCCGGCAGATTTCGAGGAATTTCCGGCTGATTTTGATTTGTTTTTTAAAAAAATTTCGTAAACGCAAATCCGCCGGAAACACCCAAATATCCGCCGGAAATACCTAAATATCCACCGGAAATGCCTAAATATCCACCGGAAACACCCATATATCCGCCGGAAATAACCAAATTCAATATTCGCTATTTAATTAGTGTCGGCAAGATCTTGACCGTTAATGAGTGTCGACACTAATCACTATTGACTATTCAATAATCACGTTGCACTATTCACTATTTAGTGTCTCCAAGATCTTGACCGTTAATTTAGTGTCGGCAAGATATTGACCGTTAATTAGTGTCGACACTAATCACCATTGACTATTCAATAATCATGCTGCACTATTCACTATTTAGTGTCGGCAAGATCTTGACCGTTAATTTAGTGTCTGCAACATCTTGACCATTAATTAGTGTCGACGCTAATCACTATTCATTATTCAACAATCACGCTGCACTATTCACTATTTAGTGTCGGCAAGATCTTGACCGTTAATTAGTGTCGACACTAATCACCATTGACTATTCAATAATCACGCTGCACTATTCACTATTTAGTGTCGGCAAGATCTTGACCGTTAACATAGTGTCGGCAAGATCTTGACCTTTAATTAGTGTCGACGCTAATCACAATTCATTATTCATTAATATAAAATTTATTTATACAGGATATGTTGTTGTATTATTATGAGTATTATGGTTTTTTATTTTTTTTCCTTTATATATTTAATAAAAATATTAAATAATATATTTAATTAATTCCGGTTGAACCCCCGATTCAACCGGTTGAACCCAAGAACCCCTGAACCGCTACCTCTTCCGGTTCAATGTCCGGTCCAATTTTGATTACCTTGCTCTAAATAGAAAGTTTGAGGAACTCCAAGGACCTGTTGTTAAGTTGGAGGATGATACAGAACGTTTGATGTGTGTAAATGTCTACACTCATCAAACACTCGGCATCATCCCCTAACTCAACAAGAGGAATTCGTAGGGGATGTTCATGACAATGTTACTTTTAACGAAAGATGAAGGGGATGTAAATGACAAGGTGGAAATTTCTTTACAAAGAAATGGAGACATACGCCACTCTCTTGGAGCCGCTGCCGACAATGCTCAAGAGAGTGGCGTATGTCTCTATTTCTTTGAAGAGAATGAGAATATCGGTAGATGTGTGAAGAAGAAGTGGAGAAGAGATTTATATAGAGGAAACGAAAATCAACGGTCAAAAGGCGAATCCGCCGGAAATGTAATTTCCGGCGGATTTAGGGTGGTTCCGTCGGATTTTTGAAATTCAAAATTGGCGCTTTTAGGATTTTTCGGCGGATTGTTATCCGCCGCAAACATACCGGCGGAATTTAGGGACTTTCCGGCGGATTTATCCACCGCAAGTGTTTCCGGCAGATTTTGAGGCATTTCCGGCGGATTTTGATTTTTTTTTCGTAAATCAGATAAATCCGCCGGAAATACCTCGAAAATCCGCCGGAAATGTTTGCGCCGGAAAGTCCCTAATTCCGCCGGAAAGTCCCTAATTCCGCCGGAAAGTCCCTAATTCCGCCGGTAAGTTTGCGGCGGATACAATCCGTCCGTAAGTCCTACAATCCGCTGGAAAGTTTCCAGCGGATAAAAATCCGCCGGAAAGTCCTGGCCGGTAAAACTGATTATTCTTGTAGTGAATTCTTTATCAGCTTGATGTTCATTCATCTCAACCTAGCCTCTCCGAAAGATCACAACGACATAACTTCCATAATCTTGGAACTACACTAGAAATCTCTTAAAACTGTTATTTACTCCGAACCTGACCTCCCCGAACCATTCCATCCAAGGAATTCAGAGACAATCATCGACCAAAGTCAACAAATGCTCTAGGTTTTAAAAGTTCTTCCCATTAAGGTGCTACAAGGCACCTTGTTCCAATTAAGCAACAATCAACTGTATAAGCATATCATGCTTGACCGAAGACAACAAAACACAGCACAAAAGGACTCCAATTAATTACTCCCATGAAACCCGACGCTTGATCAACTTAGGACACCCGACTCACAAGCCAAAAGAAATCTACCGCCGAGCTCTGATACCACAATGTAACACCCCGATTTTGGGAGCGCTACTAAGTGAACTCAACTCCTAATATGAGATGCTTTTTGAAAAATACACTTCCTTCCGCTCTCTGAGAACATATTATTTTTTTTTAAAAAAATCATTTTCAAAACAATCAGAGTATTGCACCAATTTTGAAACATGATTCCTCTCTTAATGTAATATACAAGAATTAACTCTGAAATATGACATATATAAATTTGTTTCCCCACGCCAGTATGTTACCTGTTTTCAAAAGAAATGTACAATGCAAAGACAGAAGTGTTTGAAATAAAAACCCGCACAATCTAGTACTGACTATCTTTACTAATACATATACGGCAATGCCCATACAAGAACTGATTAAGAACATACACTTGAGAATTTTCCAAAATGACGACAAAAAAAGACATCTACGCTGATCAAGCACTCTATACTTAACACCCGGTCTGGACCTCGTGGAGTCCACCAATACTCCACTATGAAAGGACACCGACCTCTGC
Source organism: Astragalus membranaceus (assembly GCA_039519185.1). Classification (NCBI taxonomy): domain Eukaryota; kingdom Viridiplantae; phylum Streptophyta; class Magnoliopsida; order Fabales; family Fabaceae; genus Astragalus; species Astragalus membranaceus. Next base: position 1,882,101 of record CM076846.1, read on the forward strand.
AACTTTAACTGTGAAAACTGAACTATGGTCCTCCAATAACTGGGTTGACATCCATACATTGGAGAACCACAGGCAAGGGTCATCTTCTAGAATATGCATACACAAATATACAACAACTCACATGTACATAATCAATTCACATATACATAAAACTAACAAGTTTCAAACAACATTCTAACAGCTCAACTCTAACTACACGTCACACCACTCCATATATCCTAATGCAGTGCCTGTATGTCAATGCATATGATCCCGGGGTATACTACACCAAAAAGTGTTGTGCTTCTCTCTATGATACTGCACAACGGATCTACGATCCAAATATGGGTGTGCTTCTCCCTATGATACTGCACTTGTGTAGTACTTCTCTCATCGATATTGCACTACACCCCATGATAAAACTCAGGTGTGCTTCTCTCATCGATACTGCACCATGTGGTCACTTCTCTCATCGATACTGCGCCACATCCGGTATGGTACTTCTCTCATCGATACTGAACTATACCAACCTTGTAAGACAGGTACTTGGATCTACGATCGAAATATGGGTGTGCTTCTCCCTATGATACCAACCTTTTCTTACGATTCAACATCGTACAACTCCGTAAGTATCTCTTGTCCCACGCTAATCATTTTAATAGCTTCCTCAAGTCACCACCAACAATTTTCCTCTTAAAATCTCCCTCGAAATCTCACTCTAACGTCCCTAACTTTTCATTTTTTTTTTCACGTCTCAAAACAAGTCTCCATTAGTTCAAAAGTCATAATTTTCATAATATTAACTCATCTTGATTTCAACCTCTCAAAAGGATTCCTAACGTTTCTCAAAGATTTTCCATTTGTTTCACATTTCTTAAGTCACTTTCTAACTACTTTTCAAAAATCTGAGACAAGTGCTACGCTCACTTTTATAAGATCTTCTTTAAGTTTCTTTTTCCGAAAATGATTTACTTAGTCGCAGTAGCGGTCATACCTACATATGCCTCATCTAACCCTCCTTTCAAAGTCACTCCCAATCCACCGGACATTTGGTACACCCTAATATTTCAACCATAGAAGAAATACTAGAATGCACTTTAAGGCATACATCAGAGATAATTTCCTGTCTTTAGATATTGAACAAAACTAAAACTTGATAAAAATTCAACAAGCGATCCCTCATAGTTATTAACTTCAAATAGAAGTACGGCTGAACATAAAAATCGCATATTAATAAACCTTCCCTCATCCTAATGTTCAATATCCGATACAGAAATAGCGGAAACGTTTTATATCTTCTAATATCAATACAAGTCATAACATCGGAATTACAAAGGAAACAAGGGAATTAACATAAACACTAGACTGAAGCTTCAACATCTCCTTTAGGTCACACCGACTAGTCGTGCCTAATTGCCTTAGCTTTTCCCTGTTTCTCTGTAAAAACCACAAAACATGAAGGGTGAGATAAACATTACCTCAGTGAGTCCTATCGAGACCCCTTACTACTCTCGTGGTTCATTATGCATAACATAAATCGTAGCTAAAATTAATAGCCATGTGAAACCTGATAGCATAGCATATCACCGTGAATGATTGTCTATATTCCCGGTGAACCCAATCCGCTTACCATAAACTGCGGGCAAACCTCAAGGGGTCTAGGTTCATAGGGCTCATGACTTCCCCTCCCCTAGTACGCTAATCTCAATAGGGTCGTCACCCATACTCAATATATATAATTTATACATATATAACCTCAATCTCAACCTCAATAGACATTTAGTCCGTTTAAATATTAACATAACCTCAAAGGATATTTAGTCCGTTTAAACATTAACATAACCTCAAAGGACATTTAGTCTGTTTAAACATTTATCATGTCATTACCTCACTCGTGGTTACTAATATTTATTAACATAACTTAGGGAAATTCACATCACATCAATAAGATATAATTTCATCACAATCAACATCAATAACATAACTCAGGGAATCCTCACAATTCAATCCAAACATAATTATCTCAATCACAATAAATATCAAAGCATTATTATTTTAACTTTCTTTGACCTCAACCTCATGGGACACATAGTCTATTTATCATATCTTAATATCAAACTCAACTTCATTGTTATTAGCATTCAATATCATAACCAAGGGAAGTTCACATCACCTCAATCATACCTACGTGTTTTTCACGAATTACGGTTATTTTATCAATACATGTGGTTAAGGAAAGGATTAGAATGCAATTGGAACCGTTCGGAATAGCCTAAGATGTGTTTTCAAAAGGGGTGACAGAAACCTTCGCACGGTCCGTGCGCTAAGGCGCACGACCCGTGCGCATTAAGAAAATTTTATGCGCAAGTACAGACAGATGTGCACGATCCGGGCCTTAGGGGCGCACGTTTCGTGCGTGTCCATCAGTATGCCAAAAACTGTGACTTTTCATGTAAGCTTGGCCATTCCGATCGTTCCAATACTCGTTCTGATAAATTACCGAACATCATTACACGTTAGTTCAGTCCAAACATTCCTCAAAGTCAGTCCTAACAACATCAACATTTCATAAGCAATCCACTCAAACAATTGCACAAAAACGAACTTTCACAATAATACGATTTTTAACAATTTCGAACGAATTGAAGAACCACAATGTACTTTCAGTCACATGAAATCAATCGACACGAATTTAAGTCCCTAAGCGAGTATAGAACTCACCTATGTGATGAAAATCACGAAACACCGATACGTCAAGAAGTGCCCAAAACGAGAAAACTCATGAACGGCCCCCGTGGCGTACGAACACGCTCCGAATGCCTCCAAAACCGAATTGCAATTCCTCCATGGATCCTCCTCTACCCAATCCAACCCCAAAACAAAAAGGTGACTATTACAAGGGATCAAATACTGAATGTTGACTTCTCAATTGATTACGGAGCTTCAACATCAACGTGCAAGCACTAGGAACTCCATTGTTACGTTTCACAAGCTCAAAATCGTTCCAATGAAATCCAAATTCGACCCAATACTCCCCAAAACAGAACCAAACTTTAATCTAATGCTTCCAAGCTTCAATGTGGTGTCCAAGAGCTCTATGCGATCCCATTCTTGACATGCAACCCTCAATGACTCCCAAATCGATTTATGACTTATTTTTTGGAAGCAAATAAGCGATTATGCACTTATGTTTTTAAAATAGCTTCACTTTGGAAAGCAAACAATCGATTCTTGGCCTATTTGTTTAAGGCAACAAATCGATTTCTCTCTTATGTTTTTAAAGCTTCGATTTTACACCTTGTGCATTTAAGCATATAATCGGTTCCTTTCTTTTTTAGAAGGCATCAACGGTCATATTTTTGAGTAAATAATCGATTTACATTCCATTTGTTTCAAGCAAGGAATCGATTCACTACTCATCTATTTTTCGTGAAAAATTGCCTCAACGGTCATATTTCTACAAACCCTATAAATAGGCACTTAGGTTTTTTTCACGAAGGCAGTGAGAGAACACAACGCACATCTCAAAAATCAAAAAGAAGAAAAGAACTCTCACCGTCATATTCTTTCTTCAAGTTCTTCATCGTAAAATCCAAACCACTCATCTCTGTAACTGGTTCTGTCATAGGTATAGCTTGCTTAGGTCTGCATATAGTTTAAATCCTATTTTCCGCATTTGACTTAAACGTACATCGTTAATTTTTGAAAACAAAAAAGAATTCAATTTTAGCGTGTAACATTATCCCCCCCACCCCTCTAAGTTATCATATAGTCCAACAAAGAGGAAATGGGGAAGAATGGGTTGCTGAAACTAGTATCATTTGAAATAGAATGGAAAATGAAAGAGAATGGTGGTGAAAAGGTTTACATGCATCAACAATGGAAGAAGATCTCTTCTCCTTCTCTCCCTCTTCTTCACGCCTCCCACCTCTCTCTCTCTCTCTCTCTCTCTCTCTCTCTCTCTCTCTCTCTCTCTCTCTCTCTCTCTCTCTCTCACTATTCTATGTTTTTAATTTTCAGCAACTGAACTTGTGGGATTGAGTGTTGATCATGTGAGTGTTTTGGTGAGCTGAGGTAAAAGAGCTAGGGAATTGACCAATATGCCCTTAAGTGATTCATCCTCCACAATCTCACTTAAATCTATCTTAATCCACTTCTAATCACATAATCAAACAATAATTTATATAATAATCAAATAATGCATATATGTGTGTTTTGTGAAAGATGGGTCAGCTGAGAGTCACCTATGAGTGGAAAAGACGAAAATACCACTGTCCTCCTACTCTCATTTAAAATCCCAATCAACTCACTAATCAATTAACAATTCAAGTACTTGATATATTTTAGCACACAAGCACAACATAATTCACTTAATCAATGACGCCATCTCATAATTAATCAATTATGCTAATTAATTAAACATGACATCTTGCTCATTTCAATTAAATGAAATTAGCTAAATTGGGGATGTTACAATATCCGCTTTGTTAATTGCAAAACGGATTTACCTATCAGGGAGGTAAATCCGATTTGCATTTTAACAAAGCGGCATACCCCCACTGATAGGTATATCCACTTTGTTAATTGCAAAGCGAATTTACCTACCTGATAGATACATCCGCTTTTATATTTTAACAAATCGGATCTACCTCACTAAAGGTAGATCCGATTTCCCCCCACTAATTCTAATCGGATATACGTAAATCCGCCTTTCATTTTTTGTGAATCGGAACTACCTACCTTATATGTAGATCCGATTTAAGTAAATTTAACCAGGGGTATTTTCATCTTCAAATTTATTGTGGGGGTATAAGCTGAAAAGATGGGGGCACAAAAAAAAAATCCCGGAAAATTTTTGGTTCAGCTAAACCCGATCTGAATATTTATTGGCCGGCAATGGGTTGGCCCACCATGGACTAGGCCAATCCGTTAACACAATATTTTTAGAAATGGGTCCGTTTCACTTTCAATTTGAGATTTGTTTAACTTTCAAATTTAAATTTGCATTTGACAATTCATTTCACTTACACATTAGGGTTCTACACGATTGCATTAAAAGTCTTGTAAAATAAATATACAAGGTGATTTTCCTTCAAGAGAGATCTTGCGTTTTTATGTTTCTTTTGTATTATAACGTGAATATGTGTTTCTTTTTGTGAGATAAATAGCTATTATGTTATTTTGTCTTGGGATAAACAAATAATTTTACAGTTATTATTAGTAAGCTTTGTGACGAGACCTTATATTTTTTGTGTTGAATTAGTACATATATCTCCTTTAAATACTATATTTTATACACCAATTTACCCCAAATACTAATAAATGTAGTGTAATTTCGTTTTGGTAAAATAGTTTAACATGTGTTTAAAATAAAATCGGTCGAGCACATGCTTCTGGCCCATGGAACAACCCATTTTGCCCGTAGGCCGCAAAGGCTGGATCGAGTCAGTAATTTAGTGGTCCGAAATAATTATGTCTGATCCGACCCAAATGGGCGGATGCAGATCTAAACATATTTTGCTAGTGTTTTCACTAAACTTGTTTCTGTTAAGAAGAGGTTTAATTGGTATACCTCGTTGCTGCAAAAACTTTTACACCATCAGCTATCAAAAATTAGGGTTCACGTCCTTTCCGGTTCCTGGAGGGTTCTAGTTACCCAGTAAGACATATATAGAAAGAGACATTGAGAACTCTTTATGCTTTCATTTTCTTAACATTTTCTACTGCTAGTTTTTTTAGTAAACTTGTTTCTTTTTAGAAGAGGTTTAATTGGTATACATGGTCACTGCTTGCACCATCAACTATCAAAAATCATGGTATGAGTAACTTTTAAAGTAGTTGATATAAGTCAAATATTTTTTATGATATTATTTTGCAATTGATTAACATTATAAAATATAGGCTAAATAGCACTTTTGGTCCTTTATCTTTGCTCTAGGTTTCATTTTGGTCATTTATCTTTTTTTGGTCCGTTTTGGTTCCTTATCTTTCATTTAGGTTTCATTTCGGTCACTGCCGTTAGTTTTTGTTAACAGACGCCACACTGGCAGTTAACTGCTGACGTGGCGTCTTAAGTGTCACTGTTGACTTGTAATTCTTTGAATCATGTGGCACATAAGGGACCAAAATGAAACTTAAAAAAAACATGAGGGACCAAATTGACAAAATTAACAAAGATAATAAAAACACCCCAATCTTCATCTTCATCTTCATCTTCTCCGGCGAGCCACCACCACCTCCGGCGAGCCACCACCACCACCACAAACAGTGACATCGCCTCTCTCTCCCCCTCCCTCTCTCTATCCCTTGTCATTGAAAGTTCCAAAAAACCGTAAAACGCGAATCTACATTTCCATTTCGTTCTCAATTATTTATCATTTTTGTTGAAATATTTTGCTAACAGTGAGTTACTGCACCAATTTCGAGTCTATTGCAAGTGGTTTGGTGAATTTTGGTTGAACTTTGAACGTTTCCCCAATTTGCAAAACCCAAAACGCGTTTGCCTCTGAAAATCACGTTTTTGATTAAGTTCTTCCACTTTTTTGTCTCAATTGGTGATGGATTCTAATTCCTTGTGAAATTTCGCTTGAAATGCACTATTCATTTGTTTGATTTGGTGAAGAATTGAGAATTTTAGAAATTATTGTTGTTTTTGGTGTTCTTGATGAGAGAGGGGAGAGAGGGGAAGGGGGGAGAGAGAGAAGCGATGTCACTGTTTGTGGTGGTGGTGGTGGCTCGTCGGAGAAGATGAAGATGAAGATTGGGGTGTTTTCATTATCTTTGTTAATTTTGTCAATTTGGTCCCTCGTGTTTTTTTTAAGTTTCATTTTGGTTCCTTATATGCCACATGATTCAAAGAATTACAAGTCAACAGTGACACTTAAGACGGCATGTCAGCAGTTAACCGCCAGCGTGGCGTCTGTTAACAAAAACTAACGGCAGGGACCAAAATGAAACCTAAATAAAAGATAAGGGACCAAAACGGACCCAAAAAAAGATAAAAGACCGAAATAAAACCTAGAGCAAAGATAAAGGACCAAAAGTACTATTTAGCCTAAAATATATCTTATACCGACAACACATATAAATTAAATCCTTTAAACAACGCGGTGGTGTGAAAAGTTTTTGGCCAACTCAAAAAAAATTACTCAATGTATATCTTTCTATTTATTTTGAAATAACTTAAATTGATAATTTGTTTTTGACGAGGTCAAAAAAAAAAGATAATACACACATATATATATAGTGTAATTTTTTTTTTGACAACACATATATAGTGTAATTTTGTTTTGTGCAAAATAGTTTAACATATGTTAAAATAAAATCGGTCGAGCGCATGCTTCTAGCCCATGGAACAACCCATTTTACCCGTTGCCCACAAAGGGCTGGACCAAGTCAGTAATTTAGTGATGGGATTTTTTTTTTACCCCCATCAACTCTCATCTACCCCCATCATCCCTTTGAAAATACTAAAATACCCTTCAAATTTTGATAAAATTACAAAACATTTACCATTTCTCACTTGCATCCGTTTGACCAGAATTTTTCTAGAGATTATCGGATTTACCCTTCAGAGTTATATCTGATTTCCCATCGGACTTACGCATCGGATCTACGTACATCCGATCCCCAAGCTACAGCGCAAACAGTAAGTCCCATCGTATTTAGCTAAATCCGATTCTCCCATCGTATTTACCTATATCCGATTTCCCATCGGATATAGGTAGATCCGCTTTGATTTTTATTTTTTAAAAAATTTGTTTTTTCAGTGTCAAACAGGTATCGAGGGGAGTCCTCGTCTCGGGCATCGCCAGGTGCTCCGAGTACACGCACCCGCCACAGGATTGTGGGACATGCGTCTGCCCGCCATAGGCGACAGCAGCAGTATCAGCAGGTGGAGGAGGCCCCGGGCTATCAGTATGAGGAGGGCCAGCAGGGGCATCCTCTTGATGAGGATTCTATGTCTGAGGGCCATTCTATGGCTGAGCAGGAGTATCAGCAGCACCAGTATCAGCAGTACCAGGAGGAGCCCTACCATCAGCCTCAGCAGCATGAGGAGCAGCATGAGCTATTCACTGGGCTAGGATCTCATGTCTGTTCTATTATATTGAGAGACCCGGTAAGTTTCATTTATTTACATAGCTTTCTTAGTTTAATTGATTTACATAGCCTTATTTTTTTAATTTTTAATTTTTTTATAATGCAGACATATGAGCGTAAATTGAAGGTTACCAACCATGGTAACAAGCTGTGGACCCAACCGGGGTAGTAAGCAACTGATGTGTGTGAAGGCCACACCTAACATTAACACGCCAACCCCCCATGACGTATTGTACAAGTAGCTCTCAATGTAAACAGACAGCTTCTTCTCTTAGACCCGAAAACTCTAGAATCATTAGACCACTTCTCTTGCTTCTCGCAACCAAATATAATCTTATCTCTAGAACCCCTTTTACCTCCAGCTTTGTCAGATCTTACGATGATAACCACAACTCCAATACGCCTCCCAACCGCGTTAGTCCACTCTTCAACATCCTGGCATGTAGAAAAAATCTACAAAATAGAAAAAATAGATAAATGTTGCGTACTTAATTAATTAAATATCTACCAAACTTTAATCAAGAAAATTGGTTTCAAAAATATACCCTCTTCGTCCAGAATGCCTCTGTAGTGTCTACCACGAAAGGAACGACCTGCGACTCTATGCACAATATCTGTTTCAAAATAGAACAACAGTTATAAGTAAATAATTTTAAAAATAAAAACAAAGCGGATTTACGTGCCTTCAAACTTAAATACGCTTTCTATTTTTTACAAATCGGATATACCCTCATCCAGGTATATCCGATTTATTAAACGATAAAAGCGGATTTAGGTAAATTCGATTGCACATCGGATTTAGCTAAATCCGATTTATTAATATTTTGCTTTCTATTCTGAATTAAATTGTCAAATCGGATTTATCTGTCAGTTTGATAGATCCGATTTGACTTATGCGTTGAATTTTAAGTATTTAAAGCTAATCGGATTTACCTTCCATTTAGGTAAATCCGATTTCCAAATTAAGTGGTCCCCCACCAGAGAATCTTCCAAAAGTCAATTTTTGTAATTTATGTCAGGGGTATTTTTGGGATTACGATTTTGGGTGGGGGTACATGGGAGCTGATGGGGGTATAAAAAAAACCCTTTAGTGATCTGAAATAATTATGTCTGATCTGACCCAAATGGGCCGATGTGGATCTAAATATATTTTGCTAGCGTTTTCACTAAACTTGTTTCTGTTAAGAAGACGTTTAATTGGTATACCTCGTTGCTGCAAAAAAAAAAATTACACCATCAACTATAAAAAATTAGGGTCCATGTCCTCTCTAGTTACTGGAGGGTTTCAGTACGACATAGAAAGAGACACTGAATAAAATATTATTATTTTATTCAATGTGTTTTTCTCTCTGCTACTGGAACCATCCAGGCACTACAAGAAAAACACGCATTACCGACGGATTTTTTTCTGCGGAATTTTTTCGCAGGAACAGTTTCGGCGAAAATCTGGCATTTCCGGCGGAAAAAATAGCTTTTCTGGCGGATTTTTAAAAAAATATATTAATTTTTTTTTAAAAAAAATCCGTCGGAAATGTGCATTGCTGGGGGGAAAAATTCGCCGGAAATTACTGTCGGAAAAATCCGCCGGTAATGCGCATTACCGGCGGATTTTTAAAATTATTTTTATTTTATTTTTTAAAAAAATCCTCCGGAAATGTGCATTACCGGCAGATTTTTCCGCCGGTAATGCACATTTCCGGCAGATTTTTCAAAAAATATTTATTTATTTATTTTTAAAAATCCACCGGTAATCCGCCGGTAATTTCCGACGGAAAAATCAGCCGGTAAAACACATTTCCGGTGGACTTTTCAAAAAATTATTTATTTATTTTTTTACACTCTTCTCATTTCCTATAAATAAAACTTTCTCCTACACTCTTCTCATTCTCTCATTTCACTCTTTATTTCCTTCTCATACTCTCCAATCTCCATAAATTTCTCTGCATATCTCTCTTCTATATTTCCTCTTTCTTCTTCCTTCTCATTCAATCTCTTGTCAAATCTTCTCACATACATACACTTTATTTTTCTCAATCTCTTCTCAAAATCTTCACACATTCATACACTTCATTTTTCTCAAATCTCTTCTTCTCTTCTCACATTTCTGTTTTCTCTAATCTCTTCTCTTCTCAAATATTCAGTCTAGGAATTTAAATAATTAAATAATTAAAATAATATTAATTTTTCAAATAAACGAATTTTTAAAAAGAAATGAATTAAATAAAATATAAATTAAAATAAACGAATTTAAAAAAGCGATAAATTAAAAACAAATTAAAAAAATTAAATAATATTTTTAAAGTAAATTACCGGCGGATTTTATTAATTTACCGGGGAATTAGTTTTTGTTTAAAATAAATATTTTAAAAAAATTAATTACCGGCGGATTTTTCAGGATTACCGGCGGAATTTTTAAAAGAAATATTTTTAAAAAAATTAATTTCCGGCAAATCCCCCAGTAACCGTTACCTGCGGGCGAATTACCGACAGAAAATATCCGTTGGTAATGTCCAATTTCTGGCGAATTTTCGCCATTACAGATGGATTTTGTCCGCCAGAAATTCCCGAAATTTTTGTAGTGAGTAACCGGAGATGATCACATTCCCAAAAATATAGTATGCAAGACTTTTAAGGTAATTGACATAAAGTCAAATATTTTCTATGATATATTATTTTATAGTTGACTAACGTTGTATAATATCTCTTACGGTTACACCAACAACGTATATAAAGTAAAAACTCTTTACGCAATGCGGTGGTGTGAAAAGTTTAGCCAACCTCACGTGTAAAATATGTTTAGGTCCGCACCTACTACTCGATGTATATCTTTATATTTATTTTGAAATAACATAAATTGATAATTTATTTTTGACGTTGTAAAAAAAAAAGATAATTTGTTTTTGACAATCGGCCTATATTGATATATAATTATTTGGTATATATATTTATAAATATTTCGTCAAAGTGTTTCATATTTCAATTTTAGTTAGCTATGTATTCCATCTTAGGTTATTTATTTTGTCAAAAAAAATCTTTGGTTATTTTTTTTAGTCTTAAATCACTCTTGCCTAATTTCTGTTTTTCCGATAAGGATAAGATAAGTCAACCCAATTGACAAGGGCTCATGGTCGAGGCTATATTAGACTCGTGTTAGACCAATTTTTTTTAAATAGACAAGAATAAAGGTTTTTTAGAAGTTTATTTAGCTAAAATCATCAAGCAACAAGAAACAAAAAAACGTTTCAAGCTTTCCAAGTCGGTCTACTTGAATAAAGATAAATACTATTTTTTATTACTACATTTATTACACAAGTGTGCGAAAATTGTGTATAGAATAAAAAAAAATTAAGAAGCAACTAATTGGATTGGGTGTACTATATATTAGAGAATATTTGACAAAATATAAAATCAAATGTATATTTAAAATAAATAATGTTGTTATACCCCAATTTTGTCTGATCATTTATCGCAATTGTTTTAGCCCCCGTGTCACAAGTCCATATCATTACGAGAACAACATTTCGAGCGCTGTCTTGTTTTAATTTAGACCGGTTTGTCTAATTGGGCCTACGTCTAACATTTTGGGCCAGATTTTGGTGATTTCTCTAATTCGGCTTACGCTTAACATTTTGGACCAGTTTTTAATAAGTGGGCCTGTAACACCCCGATAATTTCTAACTTGCAGAAATCACCGAAATGCACTACTGGCATACATCAGAGTGACTTTCCTTTTTTAAAATATTGAACACATACAAAACTTCGATAAATCACTCATCGAACGTGCTTACATAACTGAACATTATATATATATATATATATATATATATATATATATATATATATATATATATATATATATATATAATCGGTCCTTACACCCTCAACTAGTGTTCAATACTCAAAAACCGAAAGTCTGCGGAAGCGATTTACAACTTGAAAGACATAAGTCGTACAATCGAATAATCTTAAGATACAAAGGAAACTGAAATACAGAGATACATAATATGACAAAACAAACAAAAGCGTCAGCAGCTCCTCAAGTATCTCCATAGCCGTGCCTCACGGTCTTCAACTTCCCCTGCTTAACTGAAAAACAACAACAATGGATTGGGTGAGACAACTTGTCTCTGTGAGTTCTATCGCGACCCCTTACTGATTCTCTCGATTCAATTATGCTTGTCATTATTCTAAACTCATAACTCATAGTCCTCAAAGTTGACTATGTGGCTAACTAATTGAAGTTGTCCTCGTAACCGTCAAGCCGGTTACAAGAAACAACACATAAACTGAACTAAAGTCTTAGCGTGTCACCGGTCACTTGACATAATAAGCTCCCGGTGAACCCGTCCCCACTAATCGGCTGGGTCCCTGATGGGGCCTAGGTTCATAGGGCTCATGATTGCCCCTCCCCTAGCACACTAAACTGAAATAGGGTCGTCACCCCAACTGAACTGATGTATATATTTTAATATACCTGAACTAAACTGAACAATGAACTTAATCATAACAATAACTTAACTTAACAATGAACTGAACTTCACATAATCTTATTATTAACATTAGGTGATCTAATTACTAACTTAATCTTATAATTAAGTGATCTCACATGGCTTACTAAGGCTTACTAACCTAACTTATCATGATGCTAATCCAGTCAGTCCAGCATAAATACACCAATCACACTTAGCATAACCACAACAAGAAAATCGGTCTCATAACATGAACTTAGCTTAGGCATAACAATCTCATAACATCAACTAACATCATTCACAATTTCAATTACACCCAAACAGAGCATAGCACTACTTTTATTACATATTCAATTAGGCCTTTTTATTACCTTTTCAACGCATCTGAGAACACTTGAATCGGACCACCAGATCAAAAAATATCGCGAAAACATTCCCAAGTAGGTTTGCTGAAAACTACACTCCGTCGCGACGCGAAATTACACAGAAAGGTTTGCGTTGCAAATTAAACAGAATGGTTTTTTGACAATTATTCCCAGAATTTTACCCTAACTTGTGATGCTCATATATTGAGCTACACAAGTCCAAATTCAACCAAATCATGACCAAATTGACGAGCATTCAGTCTAGTTCCTAAAACAATTGACCACATAATTTTTGGATACCTATATCATCCCCAGATACCCAGAAACCGAACCTATCCTCAGATTGTCTCCAGAATTCTACCCTAACTTGTGATGCTCATATCTTGAGCTACACAAGTCCAAATGCAACCATCCCAAAGCCAAAATGACAAGTATTCAATCTAGTTTCTAAAAAGGTAAGTCATATAATTTTTGGATACGTGAATCATTCCCAGTTACTGTAATACCGAACCTACCAACAGAATATCAAAACAGTGAATTTTAACAACAGAATTAACACCAATCAAGCATCAATTCCAACAATCAAGACAAATCATCTTAGAACAGCCATACACTTATTTTACTGAAATAAAACAGAAGCAAGACGTAGAACTCACGAACTTCTCCGGATCGCTCCAAAAGCTCCCAATTAAGACATGCAAGCTTCCAAATTGGTGCAACCCTTATTGTCTTTATAATAGATTTCCAGCAACTAGATGCTCCTTCAACTATTATGTAGGTTCTGAAATTCCTCAATACTCACCCCAAGGTTCGATCAACCACATGCAAGAACAGCTTCTCACTAAAAGCTCACTTCCTCTCACTTGGCCCTCTAGTTCGAAAATGGGAAGAAGGAGAGAAGGGTTCTTTGGTGATGAATCTTGGTATCAATCTGAAGAGAGTGTGATGGGGATCACAAAGGTGTTGAGAACTCAAACATGCATTGGAAAAATCCTGAGTTATCCCCCTCCCACTTCTTCTCTCTTGCGCCCTTCTTTCTTTCTTCTCCCGGGTTCTGTTTTCAGTTTCAAACAAATGAAGTGTTCCTCTCTTTTGTTTCAGCTGAAAGGTTCTATATATATGGGCTAGATACAAAGACAACTATACCCCTCCCTAACTAATCCTATTCCTCATGACTCCACCAGCCCTAATTAACCCCACTTGATACAATTAAATTTAATTAAGCACACAACCTTCATAATAAGTCAATCAAGCAAGAAATTTATTTTCATATCATTTTATTTTCAACTAGCTCGATAAATCACTAAATAATAATCTCATGCCAATTAATTAAAATACAAAAATTGGGGATATTACAGGGCCTATGTCTAATGTTTTGGGTCGTTTATCTATTTGTGCCTACGTCTAACTTTTTGGGCCAATTCTTAGTAAATGGGCCTATGTCCGGTATTTTGGACTTAATTTAGTCCTTTTGATCAAAAAGCCATAAAAATAATAATGAAATAAAATCAGAAAATAAAAAAAATATATTACAATAAAGTGTCCAAATATATACAAAAAGCCCAAAAATATCACCAAAAATATACAAAAATAAGAATAATCCAAAAAATCCAAAAAAATAGAGAAGAACGAAAATAATAAAAAAGGGGTGTCAGTAGCTAGGGCTGTTCATGGTTCAGTTCGGGGGGAGAACTGGACCGAACCGAACTGAACCAGCTGAAACAATTCGGCGAACCGAACCGAACTGCACTAACAGTTCGCGAACCGAACTGAACTATATTAACAGTTCAGTTTGCAGTTCTAGTTCCGAACCGAACTGTTTAAAACAAACAAACCATTTCAAAATAGTTTTTCCGAAATGTTGGACCCGAATTGAACCGAATTGTTCACTAAACTATCCAGACTCTAGACTGTACTGTTCATCAAAATCTCTTTTTTTTTTAAACTGTTGCTATGAATAATAGTTATATTTTAAACTGAATTACTAAATAAGAGTTACTTTTGAACAATTATTTTGAACTTAATTGAACTACTGGTATTGCAGTGTGCACACCAAATATAACGTTAAGATATTATCTGTCTATCCAGTAATATTTATGTGCTAAGAACTTCGATGTTCCTATTTCTTAGATTACTTCACTTTGATTATGTTGTTAATTTATTCTCTTTTGGACACAAATGAATTACAATCTGCAGTACACTATTATTCACAGGTTCATTTATTATATTCATGACAATGCCAAAGAATACATATGTTGAAGCCTGAAGGTTTTCGGGTGGATTCAAAGCAATATATATATATATATATATATATATATATATATATATATATATATATATATATATATATATAGGAGAAGATTTGAAATTGGATCCAAATCTCAAGTTCATGCATCAGTTAGTGGTTTTCAGTTTAGTTTACATGTAACAGTTCGTTTGGTTCTTAACTGAACTGAACTGAATGGTTCGGTTAGTGAACTGTATTTAATAAAGCCAGTTCGGTTCAGAACTGTTACTAAAAGTTCGGTTCGTAACAGTTCGGTTCAGTTCGGTTTTGCAGTTCAATTCAGTTCAGCAGTTCATTTGAACAGCCCTATCAGTAGCATTAACCTTCAGCCCAACAAGCTGCTTGCCCAGCAAGTCTCTTCACCTAACCCTTCACATATAAAATGAGGCCCTATCCACGGTGAAAAACACATCATAGTGATTCAACAAGAACACTGAACACATTCTCTCTCTCTCTCTCCCAGCGAAGTTCTCGCCCTCTCTCTCTCCCCTCCCCTTTTTATTTCATTTTTCTTTTAATTAGTTTATTTTTAAATATTAATAACAATTATTTATCACTAGTTGCACTTTTCATTTTTTCTTCTTTGTCAACTTTTCATTCATATTCAAACACGAAAATAAAATATTCCTTTTCCTCTCAAATAAATAATTATATTCAATAACGAAATAGGGGATTAAGTCGGTCGTACGACCAGGTTAGTCAGCTTTTTAGGACCACGAATGAACCGTATGACTTAGGTCCTAAAATCCCTATTTAAAATAAATAATTTCTAAATTAAAAATACAAACACATCTCTTTCATTTCAAAAAACAAATTTTCCAAAAAAATGAATGGAGGATTAAGTCGACTGTATAGTCGGGTTAGTCATCGTTCTAGGATGAATGAGCCGTACGGCTCAAGAGTCCTAAAATCCCTATTCCAATAAAATCAAACCACCACACATCAAACCATTTTTCAAACTTCAAAAAATAGGGGACTAAGTCGACTGTACAGTCGGGTTAGTCATCGTTCTAGGATGAATGAGCCGCACAGCTCAAGAGTCCTAAAATCCCTATATTAAAAAACACCAACACACAAATATTTTCTACCCAAGAACTACGTAGCTTTGATTTCTCAATCGCACCTAGAGATACGTAGGAGCAGGGGCCCACTCCTGTCAAGCACAAAAAATAAATACTAATTATTAAGTCTTTTTTCTTTTTAATTCATAATAAAAGGATAAAATTAACATTTTCAAAATTAACATTATTTTACACAACTAATTAGAAGGTAACCTTCCTTAGGAATGATGTTGTAGGGTGCTAATACCTTCCCCGCTCATAATCGACTCCCGAACCCGAAAGCTGGTTTCAAAGACCCTTATCCAAACCCAAGGGATTTACTAATGTTTGCCCTTATAATTAAACATTGGTGGCGGCTTCATTGTAAACTTCGAAGAATCCTCACCCAGATTTTTCGGTCACTACAAATGTTCATACATTTTAAAAGCAGAATTTAAATTAAAATATTTCATCCATAGTAGTAGAATTTAAAAGCAAAGCAAAGACCAACAAGGGTTGGTCTAAGTGGTAATTGGACTCGGATCTCACCTCAAGGTCTCAGGTTCGAATCTTGGGTGTGGCAAAAACTCTGTTAGGAGGGGAGAACCACACGGGCCGACAAAGCGGGTACTCGTGGCCAGCCAGGTTCCCCGGCGTATATTAGTCATCGGCAAAGTCGGTGGAAACTACGCACCAATGACATGGTAACAAAAAAAAATTAAAAGCAAAGAACTCAAAGCTTAGGTGCAAGTGATTAGTGCACTATATTTAAAGGGACTGATTCAACTTGTAGCCGGGTTCGATTCCCGAAATTAGAAAACATTGGAGGCAGACTTTACTTATCTCCCGACCGAACTCTGAATTAGTTAGAGCCAATTTCCCCTGTACACCGAAGCGGGGTCAAAGATATCTTTAAAAAAATTAAAAGCAAAGAAAGCCAACCTTTGTTCCAACCATCCTCATCAAAACTAAATTCACCTAACAGCTCCTCCTATCCTAGAGATGACAAACAACCTTATCTCTGGGAATTAAGCTAGAGTGTAGTCAACAATCTATCTAGAAATTAATTAGTAAGATTTCCATTGCCTAAATTAATTTTCATTTAAGATTTAATTAAACTTTAGTATATGTAGTGTTTTATTTGTTATTTAGTCTAAACTGATAAAAAAAAAAGAGCAAACTCTTTTTAGTCTCACATGCTCACATGAGGCCAACTATAACAACTACACATATACTTTTCTTTAAGCAATTTGACCCACATGGAATCTGGTTGAATACACGAGGGTTGAATACCTTTTCTAACCCTATCACGAATCAAGCCTCTTCCTAACCCTATCTAGAATATAATCAAACTCTCAATAAGAAGGGTATTTGCCCAAATTCTGAGTAATAGAGATGCCAGCTACAGCCGCAAGATGTTGGGCTTCCTCTACCTTGATGATTTTAGAAACCAACATTTTTGATTTTTCCAAATTCACTTGTTCACCCGACACTACACAGAACCAACACCTTTTAGAGTAAGATTTTGATTTTAACAAGTTTAATTAAGCGATTTTCCGGAAATATATTTACAGCCAAATATTCTCCGTGTTGAATCAAGAACTCTGATTTGTTTGTTTGAACAAAATGGTGCTCAATTGAGTCACCAACTGTATTGATTCTCTATTTATTACATCAGTGTTTACAATTCACAACTAACTTTACAACTGAACAACAGAATGCTAACTATTAATGATATAATGGGCCGGGCCTACTAACAAAGACTAAGCCCAATAGAAACTAATTGGACTAAACAGCTATTACAATGACCCAACAAATCCTCCCTTAAGCTGTAGTGACTTCGCTACAGCTTAATCTTGTACAGCATTGCATATTCCTAGCATTCCTCGCAGCTTTAAGAAGGTATCAAGTTAGACAGGTTTTGTCATAATATCAGCTACCTGTTAATGAGTATCACAGTGATTCAGTTCAATTCTTCCTTCTTTGCAGAGATCACGCAGGAAGTGAAATCTCACATCTATATGTTTGCATCTACCATGCATAACAGGATTTTTTGACAGCTTTATGGTGGAGCTGTTGTCACACATTAACTTCTGACACTTCCTTTGACTCTGCTTCAGTTTCCTAACAATTCTTTCAAGCCAAATGGCATGGCTTGCACACAGAGCAGCAGCCACAAATTCTGCCTCTGTTGTAGACAGTGTCACAATTGGTTGCTTCTTGGATGCCCATGAAACAACACTGTCTCCAATACAAAATACATATCCAGATGTACTCTTTCGATCATTCACATCTCCTGCATAGTCGCTGTCCGTGTAGCCAAGTACTTCACCACTGTTTCCCCTACTGTACAGAATGCCCAAGCTCTCCGTGCCTTTGAGGTATCTCATGATCCTCTTTACCAGTTGAAGATGTTCCTCTGTTGGAGCCTCCATGTAACTGCTAGCAAGGCTGACAGCATACATAATGTCAGGCCTTGTAGCTGTTAAGTACATTAAACTCCCCACTATCTGTTTGTATCTTGTAGCATCCACCTTGGCACCATTTCCTTCCTTGGTCAATTTTATTCCAGGCACAATAGGATTGTTAACTGGCTACTGTTGTTCATACCAAATCTTTCCAACACATCTCTAATGTATTTATTTTGACACACAAACATTCCTTTGCTGTTTTGAGTGACTTCCACACCTAGAAAATAATTCATCTTGCCCAAATCAGACATATCAAATTCTTGCATCATTGATTGTTTGAATTCCTCAAACATTTTTACATCATTTCCTGTGAAAATCAGATCATCCACATAAAGGATAACAACCAGAATTTTATCACTGTCTTTGAATTTCAGAAAGTGTGTGTTCAGTCTGACATTTCTCAAAACCCTGCTTCAGAAAGTATGTTTCTATTCTGCTGTACCAAACCCTCGGGGCTTGTTTCAAGCCATACAATGCCTTCTTGAGTTTATAGACAAGACTTTTTCCTCCCTGCTTATGATACCCTTGAGGTTGTTTGATACAAACAGACACAATAGGGAAAATAGAGAGATGAATCCTTGTATTATTAATCAACAAATCTGAGGATCTCTCAGATTTGTTTAGCAGAATTACAAGGAAATATGAGTGAAAAGTATAGAAAATACGATAGAACAGTGAAATGGTGATCCTATCACCAAGTCCCTTTCCCAAACCAATCCCAATTCCAGCCTTCCCTCTCCACTAAACTCCAACTCTATTTATTCTTTAAGCTGACATCTCTTCAGCTTTCAGCATTCATACCCCCCACTATTACATAATTATTACATAGACCAATCTTATTCCCCCACTACTACTTATTTATTAAATAGACTATTCTTTCTTTTTTTTCCTCCACTACCTCTTATTTATTTTAGCCCAATTTGCCCTTCACTAATGATGTCCGTATCAATACCTTCCCCTTCAAAATTCACCTTGTCCTCAAGGTGAAGATACCCAAAATGAACAGTTATCAGTCTTCCACCAGGATCCCACAGCTTGAAGCAAAATGTCTCAATAATGCAAGAAGCGGAGTATGGTTCACCCGGATCCCATTGCTTGTGATGTCTTTCTTCCATTGCTATTCTTGAAGACTCCAACCCTTGAATCAAGCGCTCAACCCAAATCTCCTTCCTAGTTTGTAGCCATGCTTGAGTTAGATTCTCAAGACCTTCACCATTATGAGCTCCTCCTTCATAAGTTGGAATTGCATATAATACTAACACCATAACTCTATGAGAAATGAAACTGTGATAAACTCCACTATGCACCATCTCAAACATCAAAACCCCATTCCACTTCTCTGCGAATATCATCGCTGCTCTTCCTTCCAAAAATGGTGCCAACCATGTAACCTCCTCTTCCTTCCAAAAATGATTTTCATGGCTTGCCAACACAAATGTGTTGGCACTTTCTTGCATGGCCTCATCTCTTTTAATGCCACACGGATTCCACTCATCTCTTGTAAGGCCACCTGGATCCCACATATGGGCGACTGGAGACTCCACCATTTGAATAATGTGTTCAACTATAAGCTTGTGCCACTTAGACTTATCAAAATCAGAATTGTTTTCCTCTTCCTTGTCATGCAATTCCAGTGGCTTATTTTCTATAATTCCATTTAAATCACCAACAAAACCCCTTAACCACTCATAAAGCCAACCAATGGATTCCTTTGAAAATTCAGACTCACTTTGTAGAGGGGGAATTATGTGACTCCATGCTTGAGGTTCAACCAAATTTTTATGATAATGTGTTGAAGCCACAGATATTATAGAATCTCCTTTATAGCAATTTAAAAAGGCCATAAAAGCTGCAATAGTAAAAGACAAACCCGGATATTGTTGGAGTAGTAAGTAATTGCTGAATAATGGATTCCAAAGCTTGAAGCATGATGACTGAGTAATGTATAAAACTGAGAAGTTTCCTCCTGGATCAAATGCCCTGTTTTCAACTGTGTTTTTGAGCAGAAAACAGAGTATTGCAACAGCTCTATTTTTGCTATATGCAACTCCAAGAATAAGAGCAAACTCTTCTAAAAAATCAGTAATAGGGTTGGCATACCTCCCCATCGCTTCAACATTAATAAACGAAGATAAAGAAGAAATGTTGATGAACTGATCCCACGTTGATACTGCTGCTGTTTGTGATGATGTATTTGTGTTTTTGCACTCCAAAACACAAGGAAATGCCTCGGGCAGAAATAAACAGAGGTGTGAGTTTATATTTTTCACCTCCCTTATTACTTCTAACACACCCTTGTCCCTATAAGAATTGCCATACTTACTGACCTGCCTGTGGGCTGGGCCCACTGAGTTATAAATGAAGTCCAAATCCTCTAATCTCCAAACAGCTTTAGTCTTTCTTTTGGGGCCCATTCCTTTTACTGCTTGTAGCTCCCAATCCCTATTAATGAATTGGGGGGGTGTACATATCAAATACTGGGCTTGACCAATTGGGTCAATCAAGAGGCCCACTTCCACTAGTGACCCATCAGCGCTGGCTCCACTCTGCCTCGCAAACCTATCGCAACTTTCCATTACGAGAGAAAGATATTGCATTCTTGCATCACGAAGGAGTGGCACCTCCGCCACCGTTACTCCTCCCATCACCGCCGCCACCGTGTTTTCGTCATCACAACTCTGATTCTCTTCCTCATGCTTCGACTTCAACCAAGCGTTCTTCCACTCTTCTCTTTCGCGGACATCCACGGCAAGAGAGAGAAAAGGCGCCAGTAAACTGTTCGCTGTCGCCGGCGAACCTTCTGTCGTCAGTGCTTCCACTGGCGCTTCCTCCTCACCACCGCTCAGAACCACTCTCTCTAATTTACCATATGGCTTCGTATCAACATTCCAAGGTACGCCACTGGAGCCTTCGATTCCCTCCTTCTCCGATTTATCTTCTTCACTACAATATACTGGTTCTGCAACAGTGAGTTTTTCACGTTTTGTGCTTCCATCCTCCTTTTCTGTGAATGTCGTTTCATCCTTCTCAATTTCTGCTTCCTTCCTCAGATCTGAAACCCGCGATCTCAAATTCTCCAAGATCTCTTCACATTTCTTCAGAATTTCACCTCTTCTCCTACTCCTTCGAGTTGGAGCATGATGTCGTCGACGATGTTTCGTGTTTACAAGCTCTGAGTTTTCTGGTATGAACTTCTCCATAATTCTGCCTAGTAGCCTCAAGAGCACCCAAGATCGAGTGCTTTGATACCACTTGATACAAACAGACACAATAGGGAAAATAGAGAGATGAATCCTTGTATTATTAATCAACAAATCTGAGGATCTCTCAGATTTGTTTAGCAGAATTACAAGGAAATATGAGTGAAAAGTATAGAAAATACGATAGAACAGTGAAATGGTGATCCTATCACCAAGTCCCTTTCCCAAACCAATCCCAATTCCAGCCTTCCCTCTCCACTAAACTCCAACTCTATTTATTCTTTAAGCTGACATCTCTTCAGCTTTCAGCATTCATACCCCCCACTATTACATAATTATTACATAGACCAATCTTATTCCCCCACTACTACTTATTTATTAAATAGACTATTCTTTCTTTTTTTTCCTCCACTACCTCTTATTTATTTTAGCCCAATTTGCCCTTCACTAATGATGTCCGTATCATTGTTCAACATAGACATCTTCACTTAGCTCTCCATGAAGGAAAGCACTCTTCACATCAAGTTGAAATACACACCAGCCTTTGTGGGCAGCTAAGGCTAGAATGGTTCTAATGGTATCCCACCTTGCTACTGGGGCAAATACTTCAGTATAGTCCACACCATACTCCTGAGCATACCCTTTTGCTACTAAACGTGCTTTGTGCTTGTCAATTTCTCCCTTTTCATTATATTTTGTTTTAAAGAGCCACTTGACCCCAATCACTCTTACATTTGCAGGAGGTGAGACCAGCTCCCATGTCTCATTTCTTTCAATTGCTTCCAGCTCTTGTTTCATAGCTCTCCTCCATTTCTCATGTTTATTGGCTTCATCAAATGTAGTTGGATCATCAGTTTCAGCAAAGGCAGCATAATTCTGATCTTCCTCATCATCAGTGCTGTTCAAGTCAGTGGCATAATCTTGTAAGTAACTGGGTGGCTTCCTATTCCTCCCTTGAGGCTGATCAGTGTTTACTGCTGACTCAGGCTCAATTTGTGTGGCAGCAGACTGTTCTTGAGGAGTATTTGAAGGCTGGGCAGTGTTTGAATTCACTACTGGTGTTTCACCATTGCTGTCTTCCTCCTTGTCATCTATGTCACTAAGTGCAGTGGCATTTTCAGTGTGTTTTTCATCCCAGTTCCATTTCCCTCTTTCATCAAAAACCACATCTCTACTTATTACTATCTTCTTGTTCACAGGGTCAAATAGTCTATGAGCTTTTGACTCTTCACTCACTCCAAGCAACACACACTTTCTACTCTTGTCATCTAATTTCCTTCTTTGGGCATCTGGCACATGAGCATAGGCAAGACACCCAAAGATGCAAAAGTGTTTGACAGAGGGTTTTATGTTACTCCATGCTTCTTCAGGGGTCAGGCCTTCCACTGCTGCTGTGATGCTTCTGTTTTGGACATATACTGCCCAATTTGCTGCTTCTGGCCAGAATTCCTTTGGTACTTTCTTGGAGGACATGATGCTTCTAACCATCTCCATAATAGTTTTGTTTTTCCTCTCAGCAACTCCATTTTGCTGAGGGGTGTATGCTGCTGTCAATTGCCTCTTAATGCCATTGTTTGTACAGAACTTCTCAAACTCAGCAGATGTAAATTCCCCTCCTCTGTCAGTCCTCAAACATTCAAGTACTTCTCCACTCTCCTTTTCTGCTACCATTCTGAATTTCTTGAAGCATTCAAGTGCTGCTGACTTCTCTGATATGAAGTATATCCATGTTTTTCGAGTTAAATCATCAATGAAGGTAATGAGGTACCTCTTGCCACTATTTGAGATGGGCTTGAGAGGACCACATATGTCTGCATGAACAAGTCGTAGTTTCTTTGTTGCTCTCCAACTGCTTTGTTGAGGGAATGGTTTTCTATGTTGTTTTCCAACGAAACAGTCACTGCATACAGCCTTTGTATCTTTAATTTCAGGGAGACCCCTTACCATATCCTGTTGTGCTAGAGCTCTTAGTCCCTTGAGACAGAGATGGGCATATCTACAATGCCATAACTCACTGGTATCTTCTCCTGTAACACTATAACATTCTGGGAGAACAACAGATACACATATGGCAAACATACGATTTGATGACACGAGGGATTGCATAATCAGACCCTTTTTTTTGTGAAAAACTCTACATTTATTGTCATTGAATACTATTAAGCCCCTTTTCTTGTAATTGACCAATACTCAGCAAATGGTTTTTCAGTTCAGGTACGAAGTACACATCAGACACAATTTGTATTCTACCTTCAATCTTGATTTTTACACTGCCTTTACCCATAACTTTCATTCTTGAATTATTACCAAGTTTCACAGCTGTTCTATAATTTTCATCAAGATTATAGAACCAATCCCTATGCCCACACATATGGTTACTACAGCCACTATCAAGAAACCATACCTGTTTGTCAGGGTACTTCTCTGTCAGGGTTTGAGCCATGAGCAGCATCTCTTCTTCATCATCAAATTCTGCGTAATTGGCTTTGTCTTCAGGGTTAGGGCACTCATATTGATGGTGTCCTATTTTGCCACATTTGTAACATTCAATCTGACTCTTGTTCCTTCCTCTGCCTCGTCCTCCTCTAGTGCTTCTTCCTCTGCCTCTGTAGTTACCTCTACCTTCAGTAGTTACCTCAAGGGCTTGTTCTTCTTTTTCAGTTTTCTGCGTTTTCATTCTTGCTTCGTGCACCAGAAGACTACTTTGCAATTCATCAATTGACATGGTGGGTACGTCGTGTGCTTCTTCAATAGCGCAGGTTACGTAATTGAATTTCTCTGTCATCAATCTGAGAACTTTCTCCATAATCACCATTTCTCCCATTCTTTCTCCATGGGCTTTCATCTTGTTTGCAATTGCTAGGGTTCTTGCCATGTATTCCGTCACAGATTCCTCTTCTTTCATGTTTAAGCCTTCGAATTCCTTTCGCAGAGCTAGCAGTTGAGCCCTTCGAACTTTCGTCGTTCCCGTGTATTTTGTTTTCACCAAATCGCAGATATCCTTCGCAGTATCCATCTTGAGGATCGTCTCCATGATCCCTCTATCAATAGCTTGAAATAGGTAGTTCTTTACTTTCAGATCTTTCAACTTTGCGTCCTCCACCACCTTAATCTGTGCCGGTGTCGCCGCCGCGTGAAGTGGTGGAATCCCTGTTTCTACTAAACTTCCTCTTGGGACTAAATGTCTTTGATTTTTTAAAATAGGGGGGCCAAATGTCTGAATTTTAAAATAGGATGACTAAATATCTGAATTTTTGAAAATACGGAAACCAAAACTATAATTTAACCTAAAATATTTGATTATTCGGACAAAATGAGCTAAGCCCAATTGAAATGTAAAACCATATTAACTGCTTGGCGCACCCCCTTTAAATTTGGCACCCCCCTCTTGAAAAGAACAAACAACTCTTAAAAAAAAAAGAATAAACAACTCTTATTGAATTTCCCTAATTTTGTGTCCAATCTCGTATTTTTGTTACCTCGATGGCGAACATCTTTGTCAACAAGCTGACAAGTGTTCAATGGCAGGCAACTCTTTGAGCATTCATACATCTTGACAAGTTGTTGACGAGGGTTCTCGTTAACAGGTTGGTGAATATCTTAATGGTAGCTTTTAGTATTCATACTTTGACAAGAGTTCTCGCAGATGAAGCCTAGATACGAGATACGATACGCGATACGACATGACACAGGTATGGGGATACAAGAAAATTTTGAAAATCAAGATACGATACGGCCGAGATACATAAAAAAAGTTAAATTAAAATTCAAATATATAAAAACATAATATACAAACATAACTAAAATTGACAATAAAGAGATATTCACTTTACTAATTGATAATTACTCATAATATTCAAAAGATACATTGCACTTACAAAAAAGATATTTATGATCAAAACAAGTAAGCATAATTACATGTCTTTTCCCCACCTATTTCAAAATATATTCTTTTTTACTTTTAATATTTTATTAGTTTATTTTAGATATAATATATTAAAGAAAGCCCAGTAAAAAAATATACATTAAAGATAAGAAAATGTGTTGTTATTAAAGAAAACGTGTTATTAAGAAAATCTGGTCAAAAAAATATACAATAAAGAACGGAGCCCGTTTGTCAAAAAAGAGAATAAGAAGGGAGCCCAATTTTTGTCGGGAAAAAAGAAAGGAGCACAAAGCATGTTTTGCCGTATCCCGTGTCGTATCTATGGCATATCCCGCGCGTAAACCTCAAGTATCGGGACTTTTTCTAATTAAAAAATAAATATAAATTCCAGGATACTCCCGGGATACGTATCCCGCCGTATCGGACACGTATCGCTGTCAGATACGGATACTTGGCCTGTTTTGGAGTATCGGGGCTTCCCAGTTCTCATCAACAAGTTGATGAAATTCCTCATAAACAAGTTTTTTTTGGTGATCTTCCTTATCAACAAGTTGACCAGAGGTATTTATACTCAGAAAGCTACCACACACACCCGTGAGGAATTTCGTCAACAAGGTGACATGAAATACAAAAACGCTAAAAAATAGAGATTCACATCTTGAGAGGGAGGGAGGGAGAGGATTATGGATTTGATTAAAGTTAATAGGGGTAAAATGGTATTTTTAAGCTCAACTCGGCAATACAAAACCACTAGCTTATAATGTTTTTTACTACCTTATTGTGTCTTTCCATACGCCACTTAAAGTAGCGTTTGAACTTGTAACTTATAGTGTTTTACTTTTCTCTCATTTTTATCCGTATTACTTTAAGTAAATTCCTCGTTTATCCTCTACTAAATAAACATACTCTCTCATTTTTAAGCATTAATTAAAAATATCCATTTATATCCGTTTATATTTATAAGTTAGTTCAACCACTAATTTTAGAACATTTTAAATTCATTTTGCTACCTCATTCACTATCAACTATCTGCTATATATCAACTCATCTACCGTAAACTAGCTTATTTACTATTA
Organism: Astragalus membranaceus; assembly: GCA_039519185.1. Classification (NCBI taxonomy): domain Eukaryota; kingdom Viridiplantae; phylum Streptophyta; class Magnoliopsida; order Fabales; family Fabaceae; genus Astragalus; species Astragalus membranaceus. Next base: position 1,908,974 of record CM076846.1, read on the forward strand.
ACTAATATATTTACAATCTGCTAATTTTACCAAATCAAGCCTTAAAGTAGATTGTAGTTGATAACCATCTTTTATGATGGTTATTACTTGCTTTCTAAGCTTGATTTTAGGAGATTTAATAAACTTGTTGTGTCATTTATGATGTAATTATGTGTTTAGGTTAGAAATAGTGGTGCAGGAATGAATTGGTTTAATTTGGGCATTTTGATGCCCTTAATGCATTTAATCATGTTTAGTGTCAGTGCCGCAGCAACAGGTGCGTGCGCAATAGTGGAAATGCGGAAGATGAGAGAGAAAGCTGCAAGGGAGTGCGGAAAACACGGAAATCAAGGCAAGGACAGGTGTCAGAGCTGTATGGCACGGAAAGATATGACCTAATGTGGGTTTCCCACAATTGCCCTTTAACCTAGGCAGCATTTTCCCAAAAAGGACATCATTTTAGGGTTGTGTGCAAGGAGACACTATATAAGGACGTTTCCCTTTCTTCATTAGCATGCTGGGCCGTCAGGGGAAGGTTAGAGATAGCCCCTCTTGCATGCAAAAGCTCACCCTTCACTACCAAACACTTCCATTGCTGAGACACATGCTGCAGCATCACTGGAGTTACATTTTTCTCGATGGATTCTACTTGGACGAGCTGGATCAGTCCTCCATTGTCATCCTTGGAGCTCTCCTACTGTTCTCTCTTCGTAGTATCATTTCTTACCTTGAAATTTGTAATATGACTTCTACTACCTTGTTTAAGTTATTTTCCATGTTTTGCAAGCTCAATATGAGCTAAATACTCATAGTTGAGATGCTGGATCTGATGTAGCTAAATTGCTATGTGAATAATGAAGTATGTTCAATGTTATGCATTTTATCTTGTGTGTGAAAATATTTCCATTTTAGAGTAGGAATGGTCCGCCTATTCTAAATAGCATTTATAAATTCAGAGATGGTTTGTAAATTTATCTCACAAGGTAATATGGGTAGTGAACATTAACGAGAGATCTTGATGTTCCTTGCTTAACCCTAGAGATAGGAGGGCATAACCCATAAGGTGAACACTGCTGGTGCTCAAGCAGCCTAGGAGGTACTTCTTTAGGGTTTAGAGATAAACTCTTGCAAGGAAACCTAGTGTGAAGTATTCGAGAGAATAACGTCTTAATGCTGCAGCACCTAATGCTGCAACATTGAACGTACCCTTAATCACATTTTAATGAAGCTACTGAAGTGAATGCATCTTGACTTGTTCTCATCACTGATTTCCATTACCCTTTACTTTTTACTACTGTTTATGTTGCCCAAAACTTGTGTGTCATTTACTTTCCTCACTAAATTGTTAATCAAATTAAACTCTCGTTATTTAGCATAATTCCTCGTGGGAACGATCTCACTTACTCTATATTACTTGTTGACAGTGTATACTTGCACTATCTACGTTTTCACGCAACAAGTTTTTGGCGCCGTTGCCGGGGAATTATAGTTAAATTGATTGTTTAATTAGTTAGCAACTTAGTGCCTTTTGTTACTAATTCTGTTTGTGTTGTTTCTGTTGCTACAGCATTAGTTGCTGTAACATCTGTTGCTGCAGCATATGCACAGGCTTAGACGCAATACTCCAGAATTCCAGTTGCACCCAGAGATAGAAAGACATTTTAGAAGATTGAGAAGAGTTCACAGTACTCCAGGACTTATTGAATTAGGGCGAGCTGCTGCTATGGCTAGTCCGCAACCTACTGTTAATGGTGATCTTTCTCCACCACCTTCACCACGTCCTACAATTGAAGGTGATGGTGATGGAGGGTACAGAAGACAGTTTATTGATATGAATGTCATAGGCATGGCAAATGATAGGGATAGACCTATGAGAGACTATGCAGTCTTTGACCCTCAAACTATGCTGACAGGCATAGTGAGGCCAGAGATTGCTACAACTCATTTTGAATTTAAGCCTATGATGTTCCAAATGCTTCAAACAATTGGGCAGTTTGGTGGTGGTCCCCTTGAAGACCCACATCTGCACTTAAAACAATTTGTTGAGGTTTGCAGTAATTTCATTCTCCCTGGTGTTACAGATGATGCTTTCAAACTGAAATTGTTCCCTTATTCCTTGAAGGATAGAGCAAAGGCCTGGCTTAACTCACTAGAGCCTAACTCTATCACTACTTGGAATGAGATGGCAGAAAAATTTATGACAAAATATTTTCCTCCAATAAAGAATGCCAGGATGAGAAATGAAATTACCTATTTTAAGCAAACTGAATTTGAAACTTTGTTTGAAGCATGGGAAAAATACAAAGAACTGTTGAGGAAGTGCCCACACCATGGTATTCCTGTCATCATCCAAATGGAGACCTTCTACAATGGATTGGAGCCCCAAACAAGGATCATGCTTGATGCTTCATCTGGAGGAGTTCTACTCAAAGGATCTTACAATGATGCATATAATCTTATTGAGGATATTGCTGCAAATAGCTATCAATGGCCTACTGCTAGGTTAAGTGCTCAAAAGAAGGTGGCTGGTGTACATGAAGTGAGTGAGGTCACTGCCTTGTCTGCTCAAGTGGCTTCACTAACTAATATGATTAAAAACATGAGTTCACCTAGTGCTACAGCAACACATGCTGCAGCAACTACAGCAACTGTAGCAGCAATTGAACCAGCTCCATGTGGTTCCCCTCCAAGCTGTGTTTATTGTGGAGGAGGTCATATTTATGAGGAGTGTCCTGCGAATCCTATCTCAGTCAGCTATGTTGGGTACAACAAGGGTAATAATTCATACTCAAATACCTACAATCCTGGGTGGCAAGATCATCCAAATTTCAGATGGAGCAACAATGCTGCAGCCACACCTGCTGCAACAGCTACTCCAGCACCTGCTGTGCCACCCGGATTCCCTGCTCAATCAAGACAAGCTGCTCCTGCAACTGATAACTCTATGGAGGACATGCTTAAGGCTTTCATGAATGAAACAAAGACTCAATATCAGACATAAGGAGCTGCAATCAAAAATCTTGAGAATCAAATAGGCCAAATAGCTACTGCTCTAACCCAAAGACAGAGTGGATCTTTGACATCCACCACTGAAGCTTCATCTTCTAAAGGGAAGGAGACATGCAAGGCTATATCTCTGAGGAGTGGGAAGGATTTGAATGGGCCATCACTTACTACAGGTGGTGGTGACAAAAGAAAAGAAAAAGATTCTGAAAAAAATGAAAAAAAGAGTAAAACAGATGCGACAGCAGTTGATGCTGCAGCATCTGGTGCAACACCTGTGCCATCACCTAAGTTTGTTCAAGAGTACCCTCCTCCTCCCTTTCCTCAAAGGTTGAAGATGGCTCAGGAGAACAAACAATTTGGTATATTCTTAGAGGTGCTGAAACAACTACACATCAATGTCCCTTTGGTGAAAGCACTTCAACAAATTCCCAATTATGCAAAGTTCATGAAGGAAGTGCTCACCAAGAGGAGGAGACTGGGAGAGTTTGAGACAGTAGCAATGACAGAAGAGTGTAGCATGATCATGCAGAGCAAGCTCCCAAGAAAATTAGAGGACCCTGGCCGTTTCACCATACCATGTTCTATTGGTGGATCCTATTCTGGTCGTGCACTGTGTGATTTGGGGGCAAGCATCAATTTGATGCCCAGATCCACATTTACACAGCTTGGTATTGAAATTGTTAGGCCTACCACTGTCACTCCTCAACTTGCAGATAGATCTATTGCCTATCCTGAGGGAATCATTGAAGATGTTCTGATAAAGGTTGATAAATTTGTATTTCCTGCTGACTTTGTGATTTTAGATTTTGATGCAGATAAGGAGGTGCCTATAATTCTTGGAAGACCTTTCTTGGCTACTGGGAAGACTCTAATTGATGTGCAAAAAGGGGAACTGACTATGAGAGTTAATGACCAAGAGATCAAGTTCAATGTGATGAATGCCCTCAAGTTTCCTGATAAAGGAACCGAGGAATAATCCTTTGTTGTATCTCTTGACTCTGTAGTTCAAAAGCACTTTCATAAGCAAAGTGACCATTTGGTTAAAGCTCTTGATGAATCAGAAAAAGAAGACCTTGTGGAAGTAAGTATGCTACATGATGATGTTGTTGTCAAAGAAACTCATGGGAATGTTGAACCCCAGCAACTAGAACCCACCCAGCTCCCACCTCAGTTAGAACCACCACCTCAGCCAGAACCACAAGATGAAGAGAATCAGATTCTGAGATTTAATGCAACAGCATCTGCTGAGCAAGTGAATGTTGCAGCACCTATTGCTGCAGCATCTGAGAAAATTCAAAGAAGAGAGCTGATTGGGTCCACATGCAAAATTGATGGTAAGAGGGTGAAACAGTACTGTGGAGCACATGTGGTGAGGGACAAAGTCACCACAGAATTACAAAACCTCTAGCATTAGAGGCTAGTCTGGCTGAGGACTCTTAAACCAAGCGCTACTGGGAGGCAGCCCAGGGTTTTTAATCTAATAAACCAGTGTTGTTGTTTGTTCTTGTGTTTGTTTTGCAGGAAAATAGTTCTGGCAATTGGAAGTTTGAGGGTGTGACTGCAGGTGATGCTGCAGCACTGCTTCTACTGCTGCAGCAACTGTTGTTGCTGATTCTGGTTTATGCTTTATGTTTTTAGTTTTCATTTCTGTCTCTGTTTTTAGTTGCGTGTTTCTGTTTCTAGTGTTTGAATAAACCTGTTGAGAGCCTTGCCTGTGTTAGCACTCAACAGTTGTGTTGTTAGTAGTTGCTTCTGCTTTTGCTGTTCTGTAGCTTGCCCCTTTGTCTTTATGCAGTGAGGACACTGCACAGTTCTAAGTGTGGGGGGGAGCTATACATAGGTCTTGTGCTCTGTTATTTGCAATCAAATTAGTGAATTTTATAAATAAAAAAAAAATAGAAGTAGAGTTGAGCAAAAACTTAGTGATGATATGGTGAGAAATGAGTGATTACACCCCTGTTTGATGAGTGAACTATTCTGTTTCTGCCCCTACACTTAAACTTGAACTCAGGTAGGAACTTAGTGAATTAAAGATGATCTGAAACTAGGCTAGTGTTGGTAGACCTAGGGAACTGCTAAATTTCTACTAAAAACTTAGGGCAGCATAAGAAACTAAGTTTGGGGGTTTTCTGAGATATATTAAGGCAAAACATGAAGGAATGCAGTGCTGCAACAACTGTTGCTGCAGCAATGCTGGGTTATGTGCACATAGTTTAGGATGTCTGAATTAAGTCTGAATGAAGGTGCAAAGCACCAGTGTCTGTAAATAATTGTGTAATGTGCTGCAATTGGCTATTGTGCAAAAAGAAAATCGCAAAAATGCTATTCAGAAGAGAAATGGAAATAAAGGCATTGCAGTACAAAATCAAGTCAAAAGTCTGAACAAAGTACAATTCTGAGTCTGTAGTGCTGTAGCAACTGATGCTGCAGCAATGTTAATGTTAGGATTGAATAAGTGCACTGCCTTAAAAGTTCTGGATTGCTGCATCAAAGCCCTTAATCAAGCTCAACCCCCCTTTCTGAGCATGAATTGTTAGTCTGTCCTTCTTTTTGAAAAAATTTTTAGCTTTCCCAAAAGAAAACCTCTCTATGTCTTAGCTAAGTGAAATCTTGAACCTTGCTCTGTTCTGAACTAAGTTAAGTGTCACACACACACACTTTTGAGCAGGAATAGGCTAGGGAACTCATTATTCAGAAGGGTTGTAATTGAGTGATAGTCTAAAAGTTGATGCTCAGCTTGATTCTTCTTTATGCTTCATATTTGAATTGATTCATTGGTTGTGATTGCTTATTAACAGTTGTGCTTGCCTGTGTCAAGTGTCATTGCTTGAGGACAAGCAACGGTTCAAGTTTGGGGGTGTGATAACCATCTTTTATGATGGTTATTACTTGCTTTCTAAGCTTGATTTTAGGAGATTTAATAAACTTGTTGTGTCAATTATGATGTAATTATGTGTTTAGGTTAGAAATAGTGGTGCAGGAATGAATTGGTTTAATTTGGGCATTTTGATGCCCTTAATGCATTTAATCATGTTTAGTGTCAGTGCCGCAGCAACAGGTGCGTGCGCAATAGTGGAAATGCGGAAGATGAGAGAGAAAGCTGCAAGGGAGTGCGGAAAACACGGAAATCAAGGCAAGGACAGGTGTCAGAGCTGTATGGCACGGAAAGATATGACCTAATGTGGGTTTCCCACAATTGCCCTTTAACCTAGGCAGCATTTTCCCAAAAAGGACATCATTTTAGGGTTGTGTGCAAGGAGACACTATATAAGAACGTTTCCCTTTCTTCATTAGCATGCTGGGCCGTCAGGGGAAGGTTAGAGATAGCCCCTCTTGCGTGCAAAAGCTCACCCTTCACTACCAAACACTTCCATTGCTGAGACACATGCTGCAGCATCACTGGAGTTACATTTTTCTCGATGGATTCTACTTGGACGAGCTGGATCAGTCCTCCATTGTCATCCTTGGAGCTCTCCTACTGTTCTCTCTTCGTAGTATCATTTCTTACCTTGAAATTTGTAATATGACTTCTACTACCCTGTTTAAGTTATTTTCCATGTTTTGCAAGCTCAATATGAGCTAAATACTCATAGTTGAGATGCTGGATCTGATGTAGCTAAATTGCTATGTGAATAATGAAGTATGTTCAATGTTATGCATTTTATCATGTGTGTGAAAATATTTCCATTTTAGAGTAGGAATGGTCCGCCTATTCTAAATAGCATTTATAAATTCAGAGATGGTTTGTAAATTTATCTCACAAGGTAATATGGGTAGTGAACATTAACGAGAGATCTTGATGTTCCTTACTTAACCCTAGAGATAGGAGGGCATAACCCATAAGGTGAACACTGCTGGTGCTCAAGCAGCCTAGGAGGTACTTCTTTAGGGTTTAGAGATAAACTCTTGCAAGGAAACCTAGTGTGAAGTATTCGAGAGAATAACGTCTTAATGCTGCAGCACCTAATGCTGCAACATTGAACGTACCCTTAATCACATTTTAATGAAGCTACTGAAGTGAATGCATCTTGACTTGTTCTCATAACTGATTTCCATTACCCTTTACTTTTTACTACTGTTTATGTTGCCCAAAACTTGTGTGTCATTTACTTTCCTCACTAAATTGTTAATCAAATTAAACTCTCGTTATTTAGCATAATTCCTCGTGGGAACGATCTCACTTACTCTATATTACTTGTTGACAGTGTATACTTGCACTATCTACGTTTTCACGCAACAGTAGTATCCAAAATTCTCGGGAGAGGTGCTAATAACAATTGCCTAATTGCAACAAGCAGTGATAGTTGCACACATATAGACAGTTTCAAAGGAGTTTAGTATTTTTTTGAAGCAAACCAACTCAAGCCATTTCATTAATTAAAAGTGTTGCAATACAATTAGGAATTGAAAAGTGCAATTGGTGACTAGCAAAAGATTGGGCCGCCCTAGCTAAACTATGAGCAACACAATTGACTTGTCGCCGGATAAAACTGAGTGAACAGTTATGTAAATGATAAAGATTGTCTCTGCACGATGAAATAAGAACTCCAAATTCAGTAGCTATCTTGAGTCCGCCTTTAACCGCATCAACCACTTGCTTACAATCCAGCTCAAAATCCACATGTTGGTACCCCAACTGAGTCAACCAACGAATAGCCTTCAATAAACCGAGAGCCTCAATCTCAGGAGGTGGTAAAGAGCCGTTAATCCAAAGTGTTTTTGCAGCAAGAAAAGAGCCAAGATGATCCCTAACACAAATGCCAATCCCACACCGCTTCACGTTCTCAAACAAAGCTCCGTCGACGTTGCATTTTACACGGCCCAAAGCTGGCTTTTTCCACTGCTGAAAATTAGTGTGCTGCTGAAAATCAGTGAGTTGCTGCTGCTGAAGCTGATGTTGCTGCTGCTAAAGCTGATGTTGCTGCTGCAGAAGGTCAGTGTGCTGCTAAAATTCAGTGTGCTGCTGCTGCTGAAAATCAGTGTGCTGATGTTGAAGCTGATGTTGCTGAAGGCCAGTGTGCTGCTGAATATCAGTGTGCTGTGTAACACCCAAAATCTACCCGGCAAATTACTAAATAAATCAAAGTTACAAAAATCATTTTGAGCGCTACAGTTTTCAACTGAAATTCGCCAACGAAATCATACTTCAAAAATAACTGACTTTCATTTAACATGCAGCGGAGAATCAAGGGTTCAACTTAACGATAAAATTCCAAAAGGTTCACAACATGAATAGTCATAACGGCCATAAACTTAAGTTCAACAAATGTAACGACATAAGGAATATAAATGAGCGTTCATCCCCCCGAGTGCTACGTATCAGAGCGACGACATCGACCCGACTATATAAAGGTACTCCGCCTTCATTCTCTATTACCTGCACGTTACCAACATAGGGGTAACATTCAAACAGAAGGGGTGAGATATCACACTATCTAATAAATCGTATGAAAAGCAATATGCATTCGGTCAGGTCATCACGTTCATCTCGTCACAATAGTCACATAATTTCACTAGTCAATCATGCAGTATGGAATGCACATGCATGCGGTACCAAGTCACAACGCTGGCCATAGGCCTAAATCACAACGCTGGCCGAAGCATAATCCACAACGCTGGCCGAAGCCTAATCCACATGATATGCATGCGACGCAACGGGTATGCACAACATGTCAACACAATCACATATCGGCACAACAACAACGTAAATCACCACACTGGCCATAAGCCTACGACATAAAATCATGACAACGACGCAATACACAACACTGGCCATAGGCCTACGACACCAAATCACAACAACGACGTAAGACGGGACGCCAACAGCAACAACAACATTTAACAACATCAACGGCAACGACATAATCCACGCTCATATATATGGGCAATCCAACGTATGTAACAATCGACTAACATGGTTACATCAATATCATTAACAATAACATCATTAACAACAACATACAACGACCACAACGAAACGACATGATAGAGGGCGCAAAGGGCGCCAACACCCATTCACAAAAATAGATCGTTTTGCCTTAAAAATGGAATATTCAGTTAGGCCTCTGAATAAGCTTTCCAACCCATTTTAAAACATTTCAATCGGGTCCCTGGATCAAAAGATATCGTTGAAATGAAAACAGGGAACGCAACACAAATCCAGAAGCTGGCGCCCAGCAACACAAACTGGCACAGGAAGGGGATCCTGGCGCCCAGTGACACAGCAACACATAAACTGGCGCAGGAAGGGGATCCTGGCGCCCAGTGACACAGCAACACAGAAACTGGCGCAGGAAGGGGATCCTGGCGCCCAGTGACACAGCAACACAAACTGGCGCAGGAAGGGGATCCTGGCGCCCAGTGACACAGCAACACAGAAACTGGCGCAGGAAGGGGATCCTGGCGCCCAGGGGAGCAACGCAACACAGAAAAACTGGCGCAGGCAGAAACTAGCGCCCAGGGGAGGGATCCCAGTGACATTTCAGAATACGCAACTTAGCAACCAAAACTCAGCACCAATGACATCCAGGCAACATAACTATACGGAAACACAACTTAGGAACGCAACACGGGCAGCCAAAATTAGGCGCCCTTGGCGCCCTACAACCAGAAATTTTGTTTAAAATCAACAACACACAACACCAAACACCAACAATCACATCCAAATCATCATCAAACATGTTAATCATCACCAATCATGTCTAAACACCATTTAATCACATTTAATCACCGTCAAAACACATTTAATCATCACCAATCACATACAATCATCATCAATCATGCTTGGACATCGTCAATTCATGTTTTAAACATTTTTAAGCACATATATTTATCATCAAACATAATCAATCCTTAAAACTAAGGTTCTCTAATCTTAATCACCTAGGGTTCCATTAACCACCCCACATAGAGACATTCATATAACCCATTAGATAGATAGAACCCCACCCTTACCTTGTTTTTGAAGAACTCGAAATCCTTGCTTGCCTTAGCCCCCTCTCAATTCGCGACTTCCCTCTTCTCTTCTCCTCTCTAGCGCCGTCCTCTTCTCTCTATTCTCACTCTCTCACTTTTGTTTTTTTTTCTAATTATGTGAGCAAAACCCTAAAAATTACCTATTTATACTTAGTTAGTCTTATGGGTTTTTCTACTTAGCTTATGCGACTTAACCCAAGCCTTTTTCCTTTTAACATCTCACTCCTTACCAATACCAACCCCCACACAAAATAACACACATAATAATATATATTTATTTTATTATTTTTCTACCACATAAAATCCCTAAATAATTTCTATTATTTTCTCAAGACCCAAACCCTAGACAATTAATTAAATAAATGGATAAATATTTTTGGGGCGTTACATGCTGCTGTTGCTGAAATTCACGGTTCTGCTGCTGCTGTTTGCACCGATACTGCTGCCAGCCCCCAAGCCAAGTTCTCGCTTCAATAATTGACCCCGTAACAGACTTTTGGCTGCCGTTCCACACCAAATCGTTACGCCGACGCCACAAGCACCAAATGATAGCTGCAAAATCAGTTTTTATCTACGGTTCCAAGACATCCAGCAACGCAAAAAGGAGCTCGTTTGCTCCTTCGGCAGACTCGTAAAAATCTCCGGATATTCATTACACAGTGGGCACGAGTCAGGACACGGTACCTTTTTACGTTGAAACCTACATCGAGTAGGGAGGCAGCCACGAGTTATTCGCCACAACAGAATTTTTAACTTGTTTGGAACTTTAAGGGACCAAATAGAGTTCCAGTTACCCTCAGCCCTCAAGTGAGATGAGTCAACAAGATGTTCCATAGCATGCCAATAAGCCGACTTAACGGAATAATTGCCATGTTTACTAAATTTCCAAATCATTTGATCCTCATCAAGAGCTATATCACGTGGCATACTAAGAATTTCATTGGCATCTGTAGTAGTAAAAATTTCATGAATAAGAGATGTATTCCAAGCTTTTGTAGAGCTATCTAATAAATGAGAGACAAAAAAGACTTGTGTATTCACCGGTTTTGGTGAAGTGACATAAGAACTTGGTGAATTGCGAAGCCAAGGGTCCTCCCAAACACGGATATTAGAGCCATCACCAACTCTCCATCTCAACCCCTCCTTGACAACTACCCGTGAAGCGTGCATGGATGCTACGCCAAACAAAACTTAGGTTGTGGCCTAAAGAAGCCCCCAAAAAATCCCCTCTTGGGAAGTATTTAGCTTTGAAGACACGTGATACTATAGCATCTTGGTTGGTAAGAATTTTCCAACCTTGCTTCCCTAGCATTGCCAAATTGAAGATATGGAAGTGACGAAAACCCATTCCGCCATACTCTTTATGCATTGACAGTTTATCCCAACTCAACCAATTGATACCTCTACATTGGCTTCTGTTAGAACCCCACTAAAAATATTTAATCATACGCTCCATTTCCTCCCCAAGTGAGGTGGGGATGAGAAAGGTGCTCATGCAGTAGGTAGGAATGGCCTGGGCCACAGACTTGGCCAAAACTTCTCTGCCGGCCTTTGAAAGATGCTTACCGGACCAACCTTGAATCTTACACCAAACACGATCCCGGAGATAGTTAAAGATTGCTTTCTTCTTTCTACCCACAATGGAAGGCAGGCCTAGATATTTCCCGGTCCCCAAGCATTCTGTCGCACCCAAAAGATTAGACACCAGCTGTCTCATATCAGTAGAAGTATTCTTACTGAAGTAGATTTCAGACTTCTGAAGATTGATAGCTTGACCACATGCCAATTCATACTCTATAAGGATATTTTTCATAACTCTACTCTCCTTCTCATTGGCCCTGAAAAATAAAAAACAATCATCAGCAAATAAGAGATGTGTAAGGACGGGTGCGCCCCTACACACTTTGATGCCATGTAAATCTCCTCTACCTTCAGCTTTCTTAATAAGTCTAGTAAGACCCTCGGCGCCAAGGATGAACAAGTAAGGGGAAAAATGGTCTCCTTGTCTAAGACCCCTGCCCGGTTTCACAGAACCAACAGAATCATCATTAACAAGAATTTGGTAATCAACAGTTTCTAAGCATAACATCATCCAACGCACCCAAGTATCATGGAAACCCATTTTAAGTAAAACAGCCTTCAAGTACGCCCAGCTCACCCTATCATAGGCTTTACTAATGTCAATTTTAAAAGCAACCTCCCCTTCTTTACCTCCCGTCTTACATTTCATATGGTATATAGTCTCAATGGCAACCATAGCATAATCAAGGATAGACCGATTTTCATCAAAAGCAGATTGTTCAAGGGAGATACATTTTGTGAGCAAAGGTTTTAGTCTATTGGCAAGCACTTTTGACAAAATTTTGTAGACAACATTACAAAGGGATATGGGCCTTAAATCTTTCATAGAAGCTGGATTTTGCATTTTTGGAATCAAAACAATATTAGTATCATTTAAGTGAGAAGGAAAATACCCTTGTTGGAGCCAACTTTGACTAAACACCTCCTCTCCACATAAATGCCAAAAATGCTTATAGAAACCGGGATTCTTACTATATAATAACAATAATTAGTTACTTACTGCTCAAAACAACTTCGTATTTTTATCTCTCACCATGTAACCAAATATTTCAAGAAATATAGATTTGTTTTGATACCAACAAAAACATTTTAAACATAGCTCTTCAAACAAAGAAATGTAAAAAAAATAGTTAAATCCATTGTAATTATCACCAAACAATTATAACGGTTTTTAACTCTTCTTGACTTGTTCGTCCGAAAACCATGAAGGTTCTCTCATTGTGAGGCTCTCTTAATTTCCACTATCCCTAAACTACCCCTCACCCCATGCATGCATACATGCATGCATGCAGGGTCACAATACTAACCACAAAACGAAAAACTAGCAGAAAAGCAATGACCAGAAGAAAAAAAATCACAATCACATTCCATAGTTACCAACACCTCTTGAAGCACCAAATTTTCAGCCAAGTAAAATGGCCTTAGTTCTTGCAATCTTGTATCCATCTTTCTTCTTTTCGTTTCTCTTCATTTTCATGATCATCACAACTTTTCCAATGGTATTTTCCATGTCAGAAACTGAAGCTTTATTGAGCCTCAAAAACTCATTCTCCAATGCTGATGCACTTGATAGTTGGGTTGCTAATTCTACACCTTGTAATGAAGATGATCAATGGGAAGGTATTATTTGTTACAATGGTTTTGTAACTGGACTTCGTCTTGAAGGAATGGGATTATTTGGAGAAATAGATATTGATGCATTGGTTGAACTAAAGAGTCTTAGAACTATTAGTTTTATGAACAATTATTTCTCAGGTTCTATTCCAGAATTCAATAGAATAGGTTTCTTGAGAGCAATGTATTTATCAGGTAACAAGTTTTCAGGTCATATTCCTCAAGAATATTTTCAGAAAATGAGGTCTTTGAAGAAAGTATGGTTATCAAATAATGAATTCACAGGACAGATTCCATTATCATTGACTGAGATTCCTCAACTTGCTGAGTTGCATCTTGAGAACAATCAGTTTAGTGGGAATATTCCAAATTTTGTTAACCCTACATTGGTTAAAATCAATGTGTCAAACAATAATTTAGAAGGTGGAATTCCAGCTGGTTTGTTGAGATTCAATGAGAGTTCCTTTGCAGGGAATTCTGGTTTATGTGGTGAGAAATTTGGCACAATATGTGGAAAACCAATGGATCAAACAAATCCTGTTGATGCAAAGAATAATACAATTACACAGCCTAACGGCAACAATATTGAATATATTAATGAAAATAGTAGCAAGAATAGGCCATTGCAGATTGCTGGCATTGTTGTAACATGTGTAGTACTTATCTCACTTGCTGTTTTTTTAATTTTGAAATCAAGGAGAAAGAAAGATGATGCTGATGATTTTAATGAAATGGCTATGAAATATGGACAAGGAAATAATGATGGTGATTCATTTGGAGGTCAAGTAGCTGCTACTCCCATGAAAAGAGATGTGGATTCAATTAAGAAAATATCATCTAGCAAAAGAGGATCTTCACATGGTGGTAAAGGTGTGGGAGAACTTGTGGTAGTGAATGATGAGAGGGGTGTTTTTGGGTTACCAGATTTGATGAAAGCATCTGCAGAAGTGTTAGGAAATGGAGGGTTTGGATCTTCTTACAAAGCTGTGATGGCTAATGGAGTAGCAGTAGTAGTGAAAAGGACTAGAGAGTTGAATGCCTTGGGAAAAGATGGTTTTGATGCTGAGATGAAAAAGATTGGAAGGTTAAAACATTGGAATATCTTGACCCCTTTAGCTTATCATTATAGAAAAGATGAGAAATTGGTGATCTCTGAATATGTTCCTAGAGCAAGTCTACTTTATTTGCTGCATGGTAAGACTAATTCTTCCTAACTTTTTGAACACAAATGTCTTATAATATAAAGCATCGATACAGACACTAGACACGACACTGACACAGATACTTAGGCACTAGTAATAATTTGAAAAAGGGAAGTAACTGAAGTGTCAATGTAGGTGTCGGTTCCGACACGATACATGTCGGACATCGGACACATCTTCAACATGAAGTGTCGATGCTATATAGGTCTAATATCAAGCACAAGATTTGACCACATTGATGACAAATAAGAACTAATTTTATTTAGTAAGCATCTTATGTTATTATGTATGCTACTTTCAGGTGATAGAGGACCATCACATGCTGAATTGAATTGGCAAGCTCGTTTAAAGATAGTGCAAGGAATAGCTGAAGGAATGAGATATCTTCACACAGAACTTGCTTCTTACAATCTACCACATGGAAACCTCAAGTCAAGCAATATTCTCCTTGGACCAGATTATGAACCATTGCTTGTAGATTATGGATTCATCCATCTAGCTAACCCTTCAAATGTTACACAAACACTATTTGCTTATAAGGCTCCTGAAGCAGCACAACATGGTCAAGTTTCACCTATTTGTGATGTATATTGTTTTGGTGTTGTGATTCTTGAGATACTCACCGGAAAATTTCCTTCTCAATACCTTTCAAATGGTAAAGGTGGAACTGATGTAGTGCAATGGGTTGGATCAGCAATTTCTGAAGGAAGGGAAGTAGAAATACTTGATCCTGAGATTGCAAGTTGTAGGAATTCATTAGGTGAAATGGAACAACTCCTTCACATTGCTGCTTCTTGCACTGAGAGTAATCCTCAGCAGAGATTAGACATGATGGAAGTTGTTAGAAAGATAAAGGAGATAAAAACAAAAAGTGGTGGTACTCAAGAGTCAAGAACAATAGAGGTTTTACCATCTCTTAGAGATGGTTATGCAGATTCTCAAGTAATTGATAACCAAGAGCATGGTGACCAATCAGGGAGGAGACATGGATCAAATAGCTTTGGAAGCAAGGATTATTTTGAATTTGAAATATCCTAAGTCCTAATTAACATCTAGGTAAGAATTCAGGCATTTTCTTTGTTAGTGTCCATGCAGACCGATACTTCAGATTGAAGACGTGTCTGGTGTCTAATATGTGACAGGATCGGACACTGACACAACATCGACAAACATGGTTACATTCGATCACCTACATTTTTCAAATTATTATCGGTGCCTACGTTTCAGTCACTCGTGTCCATTGTCTATGTATGTGTCGGTGCTTCATAGCTTAGTCTTGAAAATGGGATGTGCCATGTGTGTCTTTTGGAATTCACTGGAAATAAATGGCTATTGTGGATTTCACACTTGTCACATGTGTAACTTGGCACATACCTTGTCTTTGAAGTTTGAACTTAATGATTAGGGACATGTACAGATAGGTTTACTGATATATCTTAATTATAGGACTAAGGTTTGTAGATGTTTCGGAACTATTCTCTGTTCTGTTTTTTTTGTTTTACTCTTTTGTGTAACTTTTTTAGGCAGACTGAGACTTCTTACTGCAACAACACTCTCCATGTCTCATAACTATTCTTCTACAGCAACTTTAATGAAAGATAATTATCCACTTACCAAGTCACACAGATAACAAGGCAGCCTACAGAGTTAGAAATAAAAAAAAAATATTTGTCTCTAATTCTATAGCAAAGTATTAACGGCCCTAAAATTAGACAATACCCTATGTAGCCCGGATACGGGATACGATACGGGATACGACACTATATTTGTATTTGAAATAATATTATTTGAGTGGCTTATTTTATTTTATAAAATATTAGTGTTTAAAGTATAATTGATCTTTAAAAGTTATTTTGAGCTATTGAGGTGTTAAAATAATAGTTTGAGTGAAAAATGGCTTTAAAATGGATTAAAATGAGCTATTGAGGTGTCAAAACGTATCCGCTGAGTATCCTGCGTTTACGCCGTATCCCGCGCACGTATCCTGCTAATGGCGCCGTATCCCCAACGTGTCCCTCACGTATCCTGTAAGTATCCGATCCTTTTTTAATTTAAAAATAAATATAAATTCCAGGATACTCCCCGGATACGTATCCGGACGTATCCGACACGTATTGGTATCAGATACGTGTCAGATACGGGTACTTGGTCATTTTTGGAGTATCGGATACATAAGGTGATGTTGGCACTCAAAGGTAAGAACAGTGGCGCGCTAGGTAGGCCCCACAAGCCCTTTAGTCCCTTGGCCTTAACTCGGAGGCTAATGTTCCGGTATATCAAAAGTCCCACATTGTTTGAGACTCAATATCCAGATAGTTTATAAACACCTTAATGCACGTGTTTTCAAAAGAAACCCCGACGACTCTCATGCGGGTCAAATCAGACAATAGCTTGGAAGGTGATGTCGAGACTCAAGGTCGTTGATGTCTTCATCTTACTTTGAGTTGGCTTGGGAGTATTTCCATTCCACCCCGCTTATTCATGTGGTTTTGGAGTTACAAATAGATTTGGCAGTCTAAACATCTTGCGAGTCACTCACTCCTTGACAAAATCACCAAGTCAATACTTGGTTCAAATTTTAAGAGCGACTAATTTAGAAGATTGAGTAACTAGGTTAATTTTATCGCTCCACCGATTAGTCTCATAGCCAATCCAAAAGGCAAAAGCTTGTGGGGATATCTTAAAGTGCCACTCGGGAGTCAATGACCCTAATTACTATAGTTAAAAAAGGCATCATATGTAATGATTAATGATTTTAGATTCAGCTTTGGGCATGCAGCAGTGTTAAGTCTCTTAAGGGAGAGTTTTGCCGGCAATTATAATTGTGCGCAGAGGATACCCGATTTATACCAAAAAAAGATTTGAATGAGATTTTGTAAAAAAAAAATATTTTAATGAGATTAGGTTGAAAAAATTCCTAATTTCTTTTTGGTAAAAAGAAAATCCTAATTTGGCCAAAATGCCGAGAGCATTTGCAGTGCGGTTAGTAATCGTTGAATATATAAAAAATGTGGCCAAAATGAACCAAAGCCGACCCTCGGGCAAGAGTAAGGCAAAGCCTCCAAATAATGAAGGCCCAGCTTTTTAAATTATTAATTTTTTAAAAAATATTAATTAATTAGTTAATAAATAATATTATAAATAAATATTTTATTCTTAAAAAACCTAAAATTTAATTCCTATTTAAGCAAAGGCGCATTTTTGGTACCAACATGGGTTGGTGCAAGTGGTACCTGGACTTCGATTCCACCCCATGGTCTCGGGTTCGAATTTTAGGTGTGGCAAAAACTCTGTTGGGAGGGGAGAACCACACGGGCTGGTAAAGCCTGGTACTCGTGGTCAGCCAAGTTCTCCAGCGTAGATTAGTCACCGACAATGTCGGTGAAAACTACGCACCAATGACATGGTAAAAAAATACATTTTTGGTAAGGCTCTTAAATTTTGTTACCATCTCTCACGCAAAACTAAAAAATTAATTAGTAATTAAAATTTAATTGGTTACTTACTAGTTTTAATAAGACCTCATTTCTCTAATAGAATAAATCTCATTTTAAGATTTGTTTAGGCCCCAAAACACGTTGGGTCGACTCTAAAGTACTACCTCTAAAACACCTTTGTGTGGTATGTTAAAACTAGTCTATATTTTTGTGATAAAATGGGGGTGTTAAAACTAGTCTATATTTTCCGAGGGGAGGGTGCATTTTATGAAAAGGGGGTGTTAATACTAATGACCTTGTTTAAATAAGCAATTAGTCATCTTTGGAGGGGGTATACTTCATACAACCCCCTCCCTACTCACTAGACACCCCCAACCCCCCAAAATCCCCAAAATATCCCTCATTCCCTAAACCCAAATTTCACCTATCCCCTCCCTCTCTCACACGCCCACACCCCCATTCCAACCCTAAATCTCTCTCTCTCGTACTCTCTCTGTACATTCTCCCTCACTTTCTCAGTCACTTACATATCCACAATTCTCTCACTCAGGGGTCCCAACGCAATCAAAGAGTCTCTACTTTCTCCGTTTTCGTCACTGTTTTTTTAATGGGAATATGCATGGTTTGGAAGTTTATTTCTGAATCCGTGTTTTTGCATGGTTCGGCATTTTATTACCAAACCTTTTCGTTAATCAACTTCCGAACCGTCGAATTTTGCTTTTCAGTCCTCAAAATGCCAGTTTTTTTAATTTTTATCTTTATTTTAACATTCTATCTTTAGTTGAATAAAATCTAGCAACAATACAAAACGAAACATTCAATCTTTATTTCATTTTTTTGAAACATAAAGAAACAAGAACAACAAATAAAAAACAATAACGAAATTGGCGATTATTTTAAAGTCCTTGTTGCAAAAGATAAATGATCTCATCCGGAGTGCGTATTGTTTCGACATACAGTTTCAAGATATGGCGTCCTGCTGGAACATTAGCATGTGCTTCCATCATGGTGCGTACGTCGGTGTCACTCCGAATCTCCATAGCGGAATAACGAATAGCTCCGTCGTCTCCATAACTGTGCTTGCGGTAACGTAAATGACTTACGTCTTTACACCACTCTCCCTCTCGACGAACCTTCCTCTCTGCCTTGTTCTTCAACTGGGTGAATGTTATATCCTTATTCAACCTACAGAAGATAGGATTGCGACATTAACAAAACACACCATCTTCCCTGTTGGTGATAGTTCCACGGTGATGAAGGATGGTTAGGAATTTGTTATTTGAGTACTGGGTTGGGCACAACTCCCATTCTATTTCAGCAAGTGGGGGTAGGGTGTTTGTGATGAAGCAGAAATGTGGGTAGGGTGTTTGTGAAACTTAGTGAAAAGTGAGAACTTATTTATAATAAGTGTGGTCGAATGTGAGTCGTTGATTTTAATTGATCAGAACCATTGAAATTCTATCTGTTGTGGCACAATTCCCAAAGAAAATTTCAGTCACTCATTTCTCAGACACGTTTGACTGCTTTTTTGACTGATTGTAGGCCGTTGATAATAATAGACAGTGGAATCTGAGCCGTTGAAGGACATAAAATATCTGCCATATTTTACAGTGGTTCGGTACTTTGGGTTCGAACTGGTTCGGTTTTTAACTTCCGGACGTGGTAAAATCTTTATTGGAAAGGGTGTCTGTCACTACAAGAATTATTGGTTTTTCCGGCCCGGAGTTTCCGGCGGATATAGATCCGCCGCAAAGTTACCGGCGGAATCTACGAATTTCCTACGGAATTTATCCGCCTCAAAGTTACCGGCGGAAAAATTGACATTTGCGGCGGATTAAAATTCGTCTGGGCTTTTGCGGCGGATTTAACGGTTCTTGCGGCGGATTTGGGTTCACAAATGTTTTTTTTTACGAGATTTTAATTAATCGCCGCAAATGCACCTCCGTCCGCCGCAAATCCCTTATGTCCGCCGCAAATCCCTTAAATCCGCCGGTAACTGCCGTTTCCGGCGGATCTTGCCTTTTGACCGTTTGACTTTGTTTCTCCTATATAAACCCCTTCTCCCCTTCTTCTTTTTTCACACCTCTACCAATACTCTCATTCTCTTGATACGGCACTCGATCTCTTAATACGGCACTCTCTTGAGCATGGTCGGTAGCGGGGTTCCAATAGAGTGGCGTACGTCTCCATTTTTTTGTAAAAAAATTTCCACATTGTCATGAAGACCCCTTCATCTTTTTCGTTAAAAGTAACCCCTTTATCAGCATAAAGTTCATCCTCATTATTTTCACCACAAGAGACATATACGCTCATCAAATGCTCGGTATCATCCTCCAACTTAACAACCCGTCCTTGCAGTTCCTCAAACTTTCTATTTAGAGATTCAATCATCTTTTCAAAAGATGGTTTCTTGTGAAACTTTCTATTTTGAAAATATGGTTGAATCTCTAAATAGAAAGTTTGAGGAACTGCAAGGACGGGCTGTTAAGTTGAAGGATGATACCGAGCGTTTGATTAACGTATATGTCACTTGTGGTGAAATAATGAGGAGGAGCTTTTTGCTGATAAATGGGTTACTTTTAACGAAAAAGATGAAGGGGTGTTCACGACAATGTGGAAATTTCTTTACAATGAAATTGAGACATACGCCACTGTAATGGAGCTGCTGCCGACAATGCTCAAGAGAGTGTCATATCAAGATAATGGCGTAGGTATCCGTTTAGGGGTAGCAGACATTAAATATATATTTTACTGTTTTTCCCAATTTTTACTGCTATAGATTATTTTATTTTTTTGTTTAAAATATTTTATTAATTGTATGGATATTTTTTTAGTGATAATATTTTACTGCTTTTCCCAATTTTTATTTTTTTAAATTAAAAATTAATTAGTTATTGGATTTTATTTTTTTATCAATAATTAAAAAAATTAATAAAATAATATATATTTTTAATTAAAACGATTTTTTTAAAAAAATAAAACTTTTTTTTAAAAATAATAATAATTTTTTTTTAAAAAAAAAATGGTACTTTGCGGCGGATTTGTGTTTTTTGCGGCGGATGTTGAGCATTTGCGGCGGATCTTTGCGGCGGATTATAGCTTTTGCGGCGGATTATTTGGTATTTTTAAAAAAAAAGGCGCGATATTTTAATTTGAATATCCGCCGCAAAGTACCACGAATCCGCCGCAAACCTCCGTAAATAAAAAACCAGCGGATTTTAAATTTCAAAATCCGCCGCAACCGTCCAGAATCCGCCGCAAAGCACCGGAAAAAAAAACCCGCGAATATTGAATTTCAAAATCCGCCGCAACCGTCCAAATCCGCCGCAAATCCCTTTTGACCGTTGGGCTGCGTTTTTCTATATATATCCATTCCCCACTTCTCATTCTTCACACTTCTAACAATCCTCCCATTCTCTTCTTAAAATTTCTCTTTTACTCTCTCCCAAATTCTCTCCTTCTCTACTAAATCTGTTTTTGAAGTGTAGCGCTTCCTCCCTACGAATTGTCTTCTGCTCTTATTGGGAAATTTCTTCAATGTATGTTTTTGATATTAGTTAATAGTTTTAGTTTTTAATTTTTTTTTTAATATTCATTTTTAAATTATTTTATAATAATATGAATTTGTTACTAATTGTGTTGTTTTTTTTGTTTAGGTATTGTTTGGGTTCCTCCTTTTTCCTCTCTGCTTTTTCCTCTCTGCTTGAGTTCAGGATAAGCTTCAAGCCAGAGCCTTCTCTTCACTACGGTTAGTTGTTAAAGTAATTAATAAAATATTACTTACTTCACTATTTTTAGTAAAATTTTGTTTAGTATTTTGTTTGCAATAATAATACAAATTAATTTATATTGAAAAAACTTATTTATTAAGTTCACTTATAAATTTTATTAACATATATTGTCTTATAAAAATTGAAATTTAAAATTAAATTTGGAATTATTATTTATAATGTTTAAATTATTTGTATATAACATTATTAAAAAATTGATTCTGTTGCTTGTAATTAATTGGTAGTTTATTGAAATATCAAAATAAAATGAGTAATATATAAATATATATATATCAAAATATGAAGTAATTGATAGTTTATTTTATTTATATTGTAGTGTAGTATACGTATAGTTCTTGAAAATGAATCGTAGTTGGATGTATGATCGATTGTATCCTGGAAGAACTGGTGTAAAACGACGTTTTGTAGAAGGAGTAGAAGAGTTTATTTTTTGTGCTAAGTACATTGATCATGAAGAATTTGGGCGACAAGGCGGTATTAGATGTCCGTGCTTGAAATGTTCATTTTGAGCTATAAAAAATGAACATGAAGTTAGACTTCATTTGTACAATAATGGGTTTAGGCCAAATTATTGGACATGGAGTCGTCACGGGGAAGGAGCGCCAGGGGTAGCTGCAGTTCCTGCGGTTAATGTTCCGGTTGAAGTAGTAGATCACACATCAAGTAGTTATCCAGTGACTACGACATCTGAAGGATGGGGAATACAACCGTTAGATGTTTATCAGGGAATGATATCTGACGCTGTTAGAGTAAATTTGGATTTTGAAGAACCAGATGCTGACGAAGTTCCAAATGAGGAAGCTCAAAGGTTTTACATGTATTTGAGTGAGACAAATAAACCCATATTTGAAGGATCTACAGACTCAAAATTATCAATGTGTGTTCGGTTGTTGGGTCTTAAGTCTCAATTTAATGTTGCTGAGTTGTGCATGGAATATATGACCAAAATGATGTTGGATGCAACCCCCATTAGAGGGAGTTTACCGCAAAGTTATTATGAAGCTAAAAGAGTGGTATCGAAGCTTGGCTTAAAATCTAAAAGGATTGATTGTTGTGTGTCTGGTTGCATGCTCTATTATAACAATGAGTTTGGCATAAATGATGGAGAGTTGTCAGAATGCAAGTTGTGTGGACAACCACGCTATCGTGTCAGTAGATCAGGGATGAGCAGAGGCAAACCGGTTCCACGAAAATCAATGTTCTATCTGCCTCTTATTCCAAGGCTACAGAGGATGTTTACTTCAATGGAGACCGCAGGTAAAATGACATGGCACCATCAAAATAGAAATAATTCTGGTGAATTACGTCACCCATCTGATGGTGAAGCTTGGAAGCATTTTGATCGTGTTCATCCAGATTTTGCCAGTGATCCGCGCAATGTTCGGCTTGGTTTGTGCTCTGATGGTTTCACACCATATATTCAAGCCTCGGCAACACCGTATTCATGTTGGCCAGTTATTGTTACCCCATACAACATTCCTCCAGAAATGTGTATGTCCAAACCATACATGTTTTTAAATTCTATTATTCCAGGGCCAAGTAATCCAACAGCTGGTATTGACATCTATTTGCAACCTTTGATTGATGACCTAAAAAGGTTGTGGAATGGTGTTTTAACTTATGATGTGGCACGCAAACAAAATTTTGTGATGAGGGCGGCTTTGATGTGGACCATAAATGACTTCCCTGCCTATGGAATGTTGTCTGGATGGGGGACACATGGTAAGATGGCGTGTCCGATTTGCATGGTTGACACAAAGGCTTTTAGTCTTAAATACGGAGGAAAAGTTTCATGGTTTGACTCGCACCGTAGGTTCTTACCTATGGATCACCCATTTAGAAAGCAGAAATATGCGTTCATCAAGGGAAATGTTGAAACAGCTGGACCTCCTCGTCAGTTGACACCAGAGGAAGTTTGGAATAATGTTAGGGATATCCCTCCTGTGGAAGTCGTAGCCGGTGTTGTTTCTCGTCCAGATGGCTATGGACAATGACACAATTGGACAAAAAAAAGTATTTTTTGGGAACATCCCTATTGGAAAGATAATCTATTGAGACACAATCTCGATGTCATGCATATAGAGAAGAATTTTTTTGACAACATATTTAACACTGTCATGAACGTGAAAGGCAAAACGAAAGACAATGAGAAAGCTAGGAAGGATATAGATCATTTCTGTAGACGAAAGGATTTGTTGTTGGTTGAGCAAGGTACTAGGATTTTGAAACCCAAAGCCAATTATACTTTATCTACCGAACAAGCGAAAGCAGTTTATCAGTGGATAAAAGAGTTGAAAATGCCAGACGGTTATTCTTCCAATTTATCTAGATGTGCGGATGTGGATAATGGGAGGTTGCATGGGATGAAGAGTCATGATTGTCACGTATTCATTGAGTGCTTACTTCCTATCGCTTTTAGTTCGTTGCCAACACACGTTTTGAATCCGCTCATTGAAATAAGTCAATACTTTAAGAATTTGTGTTCTGCAACGCTAAAAGCTGATGATCTTTCAAAAATGGAACAAGACATCCCACTTATCTTATGCAAGTTGGAGAGAGTATTTCCACCTGGTTTCTTTGATTCTATGGAGCATCTACCGGTGCATCTCGCATATGAAGCTAAACTTGGCGGACCTGTCCAATACAGATGGATGTATCCGTTTGAAAGGCCAGCTAATTTTTATAATATAAGAAACAAGTTTAAATTAAAATATTATATGACTACTAATATATTAATATCATATTCTCTAGGTTCATGGGTGATTCAAAAAGATCGGTGAAAAACAAAGCTAGAGTTGAAGGCTCGATATGTTCTTCTTACCTACACCGTGAAACAACACATTTTTGTTCTCATTATTTCAAGAATCAGTTTGCTCCTGAAAGCAGTTGAAATGAGGTGGATACTGAATGGCGACATCCTTTGGCTTTGTCTGTCTTTTGTCTACCCGGTCGTCCATCTGGGAAGGAGTCAACTCACTGGCTAACAGATGAAGAGTTAAGTTCAGCACATGTTCATGTGTTGATAAACTGTACTGAGGTGCAACCATTTATTGAGTATGTTCCTCAACATTAACAATCGATCTTAATTAGTTAATATAGTAGACAAGTGTAACAATTAAATTATTTCTTTTTAGGGAGTTCTTGTCATCAGAGGCAGTACGTGAAGACCAATCTTCTGCTCATATTCATGCGCATTTTCCAATGTGGTTTAGTCAATATGTGTATTCCCTCCCGCCAAATCCTACCAACCAACACTTGAGGAACATATCAGACGGTCCTCGAAGATGTGTTAAAGAATGGCACACATACTTTGTCAATGGATACAAATTTCACACCAATGAATGGACACAAGGCAGAGAGACAGTCAATAGTGGAGTGTGCATGAAGGGGGTCACTGGAGGAGGTGAAGATGATTTTTATGGTGTGGTTCAACACATATATGAACTTCAGTACCCCCATCTAGATTTTAGTCCAAAGGTAGTGGTTTTTTATTGTAATTGGTTTGATCCGTCTGCTCGAGGAACAAAGGTGAATCCAAAGTCAAATACAGTGGACATTAAAATGAATGGTAGATATCGACCGTATGATCCGTTCGTCATTGCACAAAATGTGAGACAAGTCTATTATGTCCCTTATCCATCAATGCGGACTGATAGGCGTGGTTGGTGTGTCGCAATTAAAACAAAACCAAGAGGTCGCATTGATCAGACAAATGATGACACGGTGGAAGATATGCCATATCAAATGGAAGAGATGTCTAATGTAAATGAAGTGATTCAAGTTGAACCCATTGTTCGTTTATGTGATGAGCCAAACACCGGCGATGAAGTTGTTGATGACGAAGATGCTGATGGTGATGATGCAACAGACCACATTGGTGTATCAAGAATTCACTCCTCCGATGATGATGATTTTGAGAATGAATGGGATTCAAATTAGAATGAATGTAATTTATGTTTCAACAATTCTATTTTTAATGAAGATGTTATTTTTAATGAAGGATGTTATTTGTTTGAGAATGAATGAGATTCAAATTATTTATTTTAATGCATGAGTTTTGTATATGTTTATGTTAACCTTGTTTAGTATATGTTTGTTTTGTTTAAATCTATATGTTTAGCTAGATCTATACAGATATGGCATCTCATGATGACTCGGGATCCGATCATGACGGCGCATATGTTCCTCCTCCACCTCCCGATGCCGCCAGCACTAGCAGGCGGAAGACATCTACTCGCCTAGGGCGCCGTACTCAGCCTGCGCGTGTTGTTGCTACTACTGGCGGATATTTGCCACCACCTGTGTCTGAGGATGGTGCTAGTACTAGTACTGCAGGGGGCCCATCGATTCCTGTTGGTACTGAGGGCTTATCCCCGACACATGTTGATGCGGATGGGGTACACACATTCATTGATGGGACTGAGGTGATTAGGGTTACACCTGATGGGCGTATCATATTGCAGATTGTTAGCGATTCGTAAGTCTATATATATATATATATATATATATATATATATATATATATATATATATATATATATCTATATCTATATTATTATTTATTAATTTATTTTTGTTGCCATTTATATATATATATATATATATATATATATATATATATATATATATATATATATATAACTTATATTTGGTGTAACAAAATTCATCTTTTTTTAATGCAGTTTTATTCCTTCGAAGGCTTCAGCTACCGCCATCACAAAAACAATCAAGGAGAATTTTACCAAGAGCTGGAAGAACTGGACGGAAGTTAGAAAAGATAAGGATGCAAATAAGAAGATGTTAAGATCATTTTTGGTAAGTTATTCGATTCTACGAAATAATTAATTTGGTACTGTATTATCTTTTATATTGACTTGATTAATTAATTAATTATTGCCTTATAATTAACAACATTATTGTAAATTTCTTAAACAGGAAAAATGTACATGGTATCCAGGGGAGCAAGCCGCAGTTGAGAGAGTGTTCCATAAGAGATGTTCTCATCGCTATTCTGAATTGATGCGGAGGGCGCGCAATACGCGTACGAAGCCATCTTATATGGGAGACTCAACTTGGGCTGAGTTTAATGAGTATTGGGAGAAAGATGAAGGATTTAAGAATTATTGTGAGAAAGCCAAGAAGAACCGTGCTTCTGAAAAAGGTGGCTGCACACACACGGGGGGGAGTGTTAATACTGCAACGCATTACATACGTTTGGTAAATTTATTACTTAATTTATTACTTGATTAATTAATTAATTATTTATAATAATTAACTAGTCATTTTCAATATGTGTATTTAATTAATAATATATATATATATAGGTGGAGAGGGAACAAAGGCCAATCACTTTGCCTGAGTTGCATTGCCACATGCATATGGTGGAGGAGACTGGTGAGTACGTTACAGATCGGGCGAGGCGTATTCAGGTAAAACTAATTTTACAATTATATATATTAATTAATGTTTATTATTTATATTAATAATTAGTTATTTATTTGTTGGGTTATTTTTTCAGGAGAGCTTCGAGGGTGGGATGGCTGAGTACCATCAGTCACAACAGGGCAGTGGGGCAGCTGTCGATCCAGTGGAGGAGGCTAGAGTAGCTCGTGATGTTTGGGAGAGAGCAGTTGGTCCCCAAAAGACTAATCGTCTGGTAGGATCAGGTGGTATTGGACCGGCTGCTTTTCGAACAAGCATTATTCCGAGTCTATCAGATTCACATTCTGGATCCTCGACTGGTCGCAATTATGTTCCCAATGCTGGTGAGTTGAATGAGGTTAGGCAATTGACGCAGCAACTGAGCGAGGCTCAGCGTTAGATTGCCGAGCGGCAGCAGCAAAGCGATCGGGAAATTCAGGCGATTCGGGATCGAAGTGAGCGGGAAATTCAGGCGATTCGGGAGCAGGCTAGGGTAGCTGAGGAGCGCATGGAGGAGCGCTTTAAGTTTTTGCAGGATCAGATGGTGTCTAGCTCGAGGCCATCCTCATCAGCATCCTACCCGCCGCCGCCACAGCAGCAGTACTACCAGCAGCAGTATGCACCCCAGTATCCCCCGCCGTATGCATCCCAATATCCCCCGCAGTATACACCGCAGTATGCGCCGCCATTCCAGCCATACCAGCAGCAACATCAGTCACCCCGCCAGCCATACCAGCAGCCCCAACATCAGTCACCCCTGATCCAGCCAAACCAGCAGTACCCCCAGCAGCGGTCACCCCCACTGGACATTGATCTTAATGTCCAAATGTCATCGCTCAGTGCTTTACTTCAAGATGATACATATTATAATAATGTTGATGACATTGACCGGCAGGCACCCCAGTAGCTTTAGATTATTTTATTTATTTATCTGGATATTTTATTAATTGTTTGGATATTTTATTAATTGTATGGATATTTTTACTGCTTTTCCCAATTTTTTTTTTTTTAAATTAAAAATTAATTAGTTATTGGATTTTATTTTTTTATCAATAATTAAAAAAATTAATAAAATAATATATATTTTTAATTAAAACGATTTTTTTAAAAAAATAAAATTTATTTTTTAAAAATAATAATAATTTTTTTTTAAAAAAAATGGTACTTTGCGGCGGATTTGTGTCGTTTGCGGCGGAATTTTAAATAAAACGTTTTTTTAAAAAAAATATATTCATTTTTTTTTAAATAAAACGGGTGTTTTGCGGCGGATAAGGGGTACTTTGTGGCGGATAATTTGCGGCGGATATTGGGTACTTTCCGGCGGATATATTGCGTCAAAAATTTGTCCCCTTTTCCGGCGGATTATCCGCCGCAAATTTGCGTTGGATTTTGCGGCGCCACTAAATCCGCCGCAAACTTGCGGCGGATAATCCGCCACAACGCGTTTGCTTCGAGCTGGCTACCGGCGAAAAACTTCCGCCGCAAAGTCCAAATATCCGCCGCAAATTTGGCCTTTGCAGCGGATTTCGCCCGCCGCAAAGTCCAGCTTTTCTTGTAGTGTGTCAAGAAACAACACCTGGGAGTTTTGTTCCGAACAGGTTCGGTGGTAAACTTCCAAACCGTCGTAAACCCAGGGAAAAAAAGGGAAGCGCGCGTTTCATTAATGACATTTTCGTCTTTTCGCTAGTTATGAGGGTGTCCAGTTAATAGGGGTTGTACGAAGTATGGGTCTTTCGAGCTGCAACAAATTGACAACATACGGATTGGACCCATATTGTTTGTACTTCATAAACACTGTGCAAAATGTTAACTCAGGAATGACGGCCATTACTAAGAGCAACCCTCACTTCAATTAGGACACACCCCTCTCAAAAAATTAGAAGAGACTAAAATACCTCTGGTAAATAGTGTATAATAAGTAATGAATTTACTATATATATATATAAGTTAAAATATATATGATCCCTTTAAGTTATTTAAGATATTACTGAAGATATTATTTAAGATATTTTAAATGTTCACATTATTCTTTTAATTTTATTAAATAAGTCATTTATGTTTCTAGTCAGCATCCGTTAACCGTACAAAAAGAGATTTTTTGTGTCACCAATCAGAAACATAGAGGATATCTATTTGGGAAAAAAAATTAAAAGACTAATGTGAACTTTTGCATTAACTTAGAATCTCAAATGTGTTTTAGCTTATATTTTATATTTTATTGAAAACATATACCTTAAACTCACTATTTATTGTATACATTTTCATAAATAGTATACTTTATATTGAATTGTTTTTTTTAAATATATGTCTTTCTTTCTATTTTTTTAATAGTTTTCTTTAGAACATTAGTTTAAATTTTTTGAACATTTTTTTTAACTACATATTTTTCAAGATTTCAATTATGCCACATATGAGAAGAGGTGATGTGGCTCTTTTTAAAGAGTGTGCACTTCATGAGAATTTATGTATCAAATTCTTTCATTTTCAATAAAACTATAATAAAACAAATAAAATAAACACTATTCTAAGAAAGTAGCTAAGTTAGCGAGTTAAAAAGCATGAAAGAGTTAGAAGTACAGAATTCAAATCCCAAAAATTACCATTTCCCTCACCCAATATATAAATTACATTTTTGTTACATACCATATACCATATGTGAGGGCGTGTCTAATTTTTTTCTTTCTCTAGGGCATATTTTGACAAGTTACATAATTTGGGTGTCCCTAATGAAATGAAGGGTGCTGTCATAATTGACTGTCGTCACAGCAGTTAAAAACATCTCAGGCTTAAAAACTCTATAATTTTACGGTGTTTGTAATGTTCTTTGCTTATGAGGATTTGGACAAATAATTTACAAACAAACTTGAGGGCAGAGTTTTTTTTTAGAGATACACAAGAGGACAGGTTTATTTTATTTTTCGTTTGAATAGAAAAAGACAAAAAAACTCATAAAATAGTGTTGTTTTAAGTCAACCATATGCTGTTGTTCACAGCATACTACAGCTGGATATCCATTGAAATGCATGATATATTTTAATTAATTAATTAATTAATTAATTAATTGTAAGGCTCAAACTCGTAGGTCTCTCTCTATATATCCTGGCATACAACAATAACCCACACTCCTCTTTTCTGCATATTTGGATATCTCTTATTATCTGTATTTCAAATCTCTTGTCGAATTTTTAGGTGCTATAACCATAATAACAAATTCATTAATTGAACTCAAGATGCTGATCTGGCTCTCCTCACATGACATTGGTATCCTATTCTCTATATTATAAAAAGTTATAATTGAAAAGTGTTTTTTATAATATCAATTTTCTAAATATATTGAGTCTCTCAATTTCAATAAATTTTATTCTTTTTTCTGACTTGATCAATCATTTTTTTGTGAAAAATAAAAAAATATATTTTTAATCAAATTCATGAGACTATTCAAATACAGTAGACAAACAACATGTAATTTATTTTTTACAATATATTTCAAATGCCTATTGGTAATATGATATTATTATTATTATTATGGGATCATTAATTAACACATTATTATTTATGGGATTATTACTATTATTATTATTATTATTATTATTATTATTATTATTATTATTATTATTTACATGTCGACAGTGATGACTTGTATTCTGGTTTTCACCGACTAGGAGGAGGAGGACCAGCTAGCAAGGTTTTACTTCTAGAAGTTTTAATTGCAATATCTACCAATGATTTGGTTCCACCACCACTCGTGCAACTCTAAATTCTTAACTATGTATTTGTCTTCTTGTTATTATTAGAGTACAATAGAAGTAGGAGATGAGAAACAAAAAACCATATACTCACTACTTAGCTCACCATACTTGTAAAATTGTAAAGAAAGTCTTTGTTGCTCCCTCATGTGGGCTGTGTGGCAATGCTAATTGATTATTTATTTTTTGACAGAATGGTATTGATTATTTAAATGTTTGAATATTCTTTTTATGTGAAATGCACATGTCGATCGTTTCAGAGTGAACAGGAATATGTGCTAATTAATTGCTGACTAATTAGTGTATATTTTTTTTAACATAGGGACTAGGGACAAGCCTAAGCTAGGTATTGCTTAGCTAGCTTGCAATATGCGTGTGTTTGGTGTGTAATACAAACTTGAAAAAAGATTGTTTGTTAATTTCTCTAATAGTTAAGGCATGACCCTTTTGTTCATTTTTGTTCCTACTAAGTAGTATTAACATATCAAATGCAAATAAATAAGAAGGCTTAAGTACAGTTTTGGTCCCACTATTTTAACCAATTCACGATTTTGGTCCCTAAAGTTTTAATTTGACGATTTTGATCCCCCTATTTTCCCAATTTGAAAAATCAAGGTCCCCCACCCCAATTTTGACTCAGTTTGACTCACTCATCCTACGTGGCAGTCCACGTAGACTGCCACGTAGGCGCACCCCCACCCCCCACCCCCACTCCCCCACCCCCCACCCCCACCCCCACCCCTTCTTCTTCCTCGTGAACCCCCCCTCCCCCTTCACTGTTCCCCCTCCCACCGTGAACCCCCTCCCCCTTCACTGTTCCCCCTCCCACCGTGAACCCCCCTCCCCCTTCACTGTTCCCCCTCCCACCGTGAACCCCCCTCCCTCCCCTCCCTGTCGCTCTCGCTCTCCCTCCCCTCCCTGTCGCTCTCGCTCCCCCTCCCCCCCCCCCGTCGCTCTCGCTCCCCCTCCCCGTCGCTCTCGGTCTCCCTCCCCCTCTCTCATGCGTCGCTCTCCCTCCCCTCCTCTCTCTCTCTCTCTCTCTCTCTCTCCCTCTCTCTGCGCGCGAAGATCTCTCTCTCTCACTCTCGCAGATCGGTGGTGGGTTGGGTTGGGGTGGGGTGGGGTGGGGTCGGTGGTGGGGTGGGGTGGGGTGGGGTGGGGTCGGTGGTGGGTTGGGGTGGGTGGGGTGGGGTCGGTGGTGGGGGGTGGGGGTGGGGTGGGGGGGGGGGTGTGCCTACGTGGCAGTCCACGTGGGCTGCCACGTAGGATAAGTCAGTCAAACTGAGTCAAAATTGGGGTGGGGGACCTTGATTTTTCAAATTGGAAAAATAGGGGGACCAAAATCGTCAAATTAAAACTTTAGGGACCAAAATCGTGAATTGG
This sequence comes from Astragalus membranaceus, assembly GCA_039519185.1. NCBI lineage: Eukaryota > Viridiplantae > Streptophyta > Magnoliopsida > Fabales > Fabaceae > Astragalus > Astragalus membranaceus. The sequence continues at coordinate 1,941,109 of CM076846.1, forward strand.
TTAAAATAGGGGGACCAAAACTGTAGTTAAGCCAAATAAGAACTAGCTCAGTTCACGAGTTTAATGAGATTAAAAGAGTGTAAAAAAGGGGATCTAGGATTCAAAATTCGGAAATTATTTCTCTCTACCTAACAAACTAATAATTAGAATGACTCAAAAAAACTAACTAATAACATTTGCTTATAAAAAAAGTATTAAAATATCTACATAGATTATTTTTCAAGTTTTTTTCTTATGGTAAACAGTATATCGTGCACTTAATATCAACCCCTAAAAATAAAGTCTCAAACTAGATCTCAAAGAATGATCTGAAATGACATATTGCACTATTTATGTTGACCTTCTGTAAACAGGTCAACATAAACTGTGCAACTTGTCTTAGCGGGTCATTCATTGATGTCAACTTTTGAACTTTATTTTTGAGTCCATATTAAGTGCATGCAATGAGATAGATCTAAACAAATTTTAAAAATATTTAAAACTTCAAAACTATTTATGACTTTTGAAATTATAAGGTGATATTCAACTATCATATTAAGCTATAAAAAAATTGTATATCAATTTAATTAATTTTTAAATTTTAATGTATATATTAACATGTACACTTCATTTGTAAGAGCCCAAACCAGCTTTATCCCCCATTTATACTCTTCTGATGATTCTGTTAACAGTTTTTTATTTTTCTGTTGTAACCATAGTTGAGTAGCTAATCTGAGTATAAGTAGGAAACACTTTGTAGCCACAAGATTCATTCTAGAAATAAGAAATTCTGTTAGATTCTTCTGAGTTCTTTCTTCCTCCTTCAATGGAGTTCATTTGCAAAATCAACATGGTATGTAAAAATTCCAGAATTCTGTTTCATCGCTGAAGCTCATGCTTATCAGCATCAATTCCTTCAGTTCATCTTCAATCGAAACTCACATTTCAGAAATCCCAATTTCTTGGTCGAAACTCACGTTTTCGCACTGATCCACTGCAAATTGACTTCAACTCTTTCAATTGATCAATCGTCGTCTTCGAACTCTCTCACCATGACCGCGGAAAGCTCCTCATCCAATAGTATCAACACTTGAAACTGGAAATTCTAGTAACAACAAGGGATATCAGAATGATATGCTCCATCCAAGCGATAATTCGGGTCCTTTGAATGGAAATAACTATCACGCCTGGTCAAGATCAATGATGGTACGTTGCATTGAGATACACCTACTGATTCACACATGCTAGCAGCCATGCAGATCCTAAAGTTCATCAAAAATAGCCTGGTCAAGGCTTGTTCTTCAGCTCCAAATCACCACTGACCATCAAAAGGGTTATGTGATTTAGATTGGGTAGCGTGCCCCGATATAAGAAGATCTACAACTGGCTTTTGTTTCTTCAATGGAACCTCATTAATTTCTTGGAAGAGCAAGAAACAGTCTAGTGTGTCCCGTTCTTCATTTGAGACAGAGTATAGAGTCTTAGCTCAGGCCACTTGTGAAGGCCAGTGGCTGATATATCTACTGCATGGTCTCTGCTCGCATCACTCACAAGACACAAGTGATAGTATACTGTCAGGGCCGTCTCAAGCAATTTGGGGGCCCTGTGCAAATCATAAAAAATGGGCCCCTAATTAAAAAAATTCAACTAAATCACCAAAAACTTTAAACTACTTTATGTAAATTGTAAATAACATCTCGATCTAACCTCAAAATAATACCAACCTTCAAGTTACTTAAAAAGAGTCGTCCTTCTAGCATTTTTTGAAGCAAATTCATCAACCAAGTCTTCATATAATTTCCAAATCAGTTTGTTAATCATATCCTTCAAAATATTTCACGGAATTTTCCAAATCAGTTGACAGTTTGCTTTCTTTCTAGTTGATCAAAATATAAATATTACATGGTCCCAAAACCACATCCAATAATAGAACCATAGCAAGAGTATATTTATTCAACACTTCATATTATTAGACAAAGATGGAGATTGGAGACTATTCAAGAACAAAAGTATTGAATACAAGTAAAAACTAAAAACGGATTGAACTTCCTCAGCCCTCACATGTTCCATTTAAAGATAATGACCCTCAGCCCTCACATGTTCCATTTTTACTCCCAAATTCCCAATTCTTAATTCCTAATTCCCAAATCACACAAACCCTAAAAATAGAAATCAAGAAAAAGTAAATTGAAAACGTTATCAAAGGGGAAATGAAAACAAAATGAAGAAGTAAAACGGTTTGAAGAAGATGGAAAACAAAAATGAAAAAAAGAAGAAGAAGAAGAAGGAAAACAAAATGTGGAAATATAACCTTGAAAGCAGCGAATGACTGACGAAGAAGCAGGGGACGACGACGGAGCAAGTGAAGACGGCGGCGGCGGCGGCGGAGTCCAATGGAGGGTGGTGGTGGTGATTGACTGGCGCTGGCGCTGTGGTTTTGTTTTTGTGTACTGCGTATTTTTTTATCACTTCTGCGTCTAGTGCGTGTTACGGTTACTGAGTGATGAGTGAAGGTGAGGTTTTTTTTTTGGTCAAGTGGGGTTATGGGTTGGTTCCTATTTTGGGGGCCCTATTACCCACTGTAAATAACACAAATGGTTAACTCTAGTTAATTTTATTTATCCACTCTAGTTAGTATAACCAATTGTAATTGTTTACAGTTATGCTAACTAATTGTACAGAGTTAGTTAACGTAATCATCTAGTTTATATACCAAATGTACAGATTCTATTATTTAGATTGAATACAATGAGAAATTTCCTTATCTTCCTCTCCACTGAGCTCTGATTATCAACATGGTATCAGATTGAAACCCTAACTCTTCCTCTGCATTTCCCTTTCGATTCGCTATCGTCTCTTGCTTCAATCTCTGTAAATCGATGCTCTCATGGCTACTCCTTACTCTGATTTCGCATCAAATCACTCCAATCCCTACTATATGCATCCCAATGAAAGCCCCTCTCTCGTTCTGGTTCAACCTCCTCTTGATAACCAGAACTATCCAACTTGGTCCAGATCGATGATGTCACCCTAATCTCCAAGAACAAGGTTAAGTTCGTTGATGGAAGCCTCAGACCTTATGCTAGCACCGATCCTCTCTATGAACCATGGAATCGATGCAACAATCTGGTTCTGTCATGGCTTCAACGCTCCATCTCTGAGAACATCGCGAAATCTCTCCTCTGGTGTGATCGTGCTTCAGTCGTTTGGAAAAGCCTGGAGAAACGCTTTTCACAAGGAGACATCTTCCGCATCGCTGATATTCAAGAGGAATTGGCTCGATTTCAACAAGGTACTCTCGATATTTCCTCCTATTTCACCAAATTAACAACGATGTGGGAAGAAATTGAAAATTATCGCCCAATCCGTGATTGCACTTGTGCGATACCTTGCACTTGTGGTGCCGCTACTGATCTTCGAAAATTCAAAGAACAAGACAAGGTTATCAAGTTCTTGAAAGGTTTGAACGACCAATTTTCGCAAGTTCAGTCTCAGATAATGCTCATTTCACCCCTACCATCCCTCCACAATGCATTTTCTATGGTTCTACAGCAGAAACGACAGTTCAATCACCAGACCACTACTGAATCTACTGTTGAAAATCAATCTTCTGTGAATCTTGTTACTCAGTCTCCGGCTCGGAACCCTAATTACGCCGGTAGAGGTTGTGGTCGTGGTTCTTTCACTGGTGGCCGTGGTAATCGCCTATGTACACATTGTGGACAAACTAATCACACCGTTGAGACGTGCTTCATTAAGCACGGATATCCACCGGGGTTCCAACACCGCAAGGTGACTCCATCAAACACCTCCAATTTAAACACTACATCTACAACCAACACTGTTCAAGAATCGGCCTCTGCTCCCACTGATTCTGGTAGCAACAACAAATCAAGTACTTCTCTCACCCAGATTCATGAGCAATACCAGCAAATTTTGCAGCTACTTCAACAATCAAGCTTGACTGCCAATCAACCTGCCTCTGTTAACTCAGTATACGCCACCACATCTTCATCACATACCTTTGTTTCCTCATCCATTCCTGGTAACAATATATACATTTGGATAGTGGATACTGGTGCCACTGATCACATTGCTCACACATTTGCCTTTTTCATTGCAACCTACACTATTGCACCCAAATCCATGACTATGCCTAATGGTGACACAGTTACTACTACTATTGCTGGCACAGTTCTCTTATTTGGATCCTTAATTTTACACAATGTCTATTATTTTCCTTCATTCCATGTCAACATCATTTCTGTCACAACTCTCTTTGATTCACTACAAAAAAAAGGTCATTTGCGACGGCAAAGTCCCTCGCTAAATCACCTTATTCCCTCGCTAAAAGTCATTTGCGAGGGAATTAGCGAGGGACAACTTCCCTTGCTAATTCCCTCCTCGCAAATGAGATTAGCGAGGGATTTGGGTCCCTCGCTAATTAGCGAGGGCAGTGTCCCTCGCTAGATCCCTCGCTACTGCTCAGCCACGTGGCCACGCTCCCTCGCTAATTCCCTCGATCGCTACTGCTCAGCCACGTGGCAACGTTCGCTCGCTAATTCCCATGCTACTGCTCAACCACGTGGCCACGTTCCCTCGCTAACCCCCTCGCTAATGCCCTCGCTACTGCTCAGCCACGTGGCCACGTTCCCTCGCTAACCCCCACGCTACTGCTCAACCACGTGGCCACGTTCCCTCGCTAACCCCCTCGCTAATTCCAACGCTACTGCTCAACCTGATGGAATTTTTTTTAATTTATCTGCTTTTATACCTGTTTATTTTATTAATAAATAATAAAATCTAAAATACATAAAATAGTTTAAAATAAAAATTTTGCAATAACATAAATTTTGAATCAACAACACTTAATCTGAAATGTTATAACAAAATATTTAATCAACAACACTAAAAGCTGCCACCATCAGACTCCTCAGCTTCCTCCTCAGCTTCCTCCTCATCTTCCTCTTCATCTTGCTGCTGCTCATTTTGCTGCATATTCTTAAAATACTTAAACATCAGCTCCTGCCTACGGGTCACCTTCTCATAATCTTGCTGCATCTTTCTCATCGCCTCAGAGGAGGTCCTGACCTCCTGTCGAGTCTCGTGCAACTCCTGCTCCAGCCGCCTAATATGCTCTGTCTCCACAGGAGTAAAAGCTGGTCGACTCCGTCTTCTGCTGCTCTCGGCCCCAGACTGACTCATACATGGAGCCATGGGCCCCGTACCATACAGGCGACCCTTAGACCAACCTACTGTCTTCTCCCAATGGACATCTAACCCCTTTTTCCTGTTGAGCCAATTCATGTCGCCACGCTACCACAAGAAACTGTTCAACCCCAATTACAAAAGATTCCTTTAAACCCGCTCTTCTCGGATATAACCGATCATACACCCAATCACGATTAAATTCATACAAATTCATCTACACGTATTTAAGAAAACGTGTTAGATAACATTTCCAATAATATTTCAAGTTAGTGGCATCAATATGATCTCAGTGGAGATGATTTCGAGCCGAATATGGGGGTTAAGGACAGCTCAAAAAACCCTTTTCCATCCAAGTAGTGAAGGAAGTTATTTCATATAACTCCCAACCTTACCGTTGTTAGTATCGTCTCGCAATTATCTCAATGGAGATGATTTCGAGCAAAATATGGGGGTTAGGATGTCCCTCACCCTTTTCCATCAACAACACACAGTCATCTAACCTAGGGTTCATCAAAACAATAATTAAATATTTTTCAATTAAACTAACCGTTATGAGATTGACGTCTGGTGCGGTTGTTCGGTGACGATGCGCACTCTGGTGCAGTTCTTAAACTCCAAACACCAACGATGTCAATCCTAAATCAATCAAAAAACATAAATCAAAACAAATTTAAAAAATCAATATCAAAAAAATATCATAAAAAAATATCAAAACCTACAAAAGGGAGAGGGCAGAAATTCGTGGGGGTGGTGGTGGTGGTGGCGGCGGTGCACAGTTCAGGTTCGTAGGTGAGAGAGAGAGGCTGAGAGAGAGAGACAGACAGAAAGTAGGTGCTGGTGGTGGTGGGTGGTTGTGACGGTGGTGGTGGGTGGTTGTTGGCCGTAGGTGAGAGAGAGAGAGAGGCGGAAAGAGAGGGCGAGATGGCGGAGAGAGACAACGAGTAGAGAGAGGCGGAGAGGAGCTGTCGTAGGTAGGTGAGGATGGTGGTGGTGGTTGTGAGGGTGGTGGCGTTGACGGCGTTGGCGGCGTTTGGGTGCGCACCGTAGGAAGAGAGAGAGAGGGGCGGAGAGAGAGACTGTGAGGAGGCGAAGAGAGAGAGCCGGAGTGAGGAGGTGACGGAGAGAGGAGGTCGTAGGTAGGTGATGGTGGTGGTGGGGTGGCCGTCGTAGGTGAGAGAGAGGCGGAGAGAGAGAGGTGAAGAGAGAGATGCGGTGAGGCAACAGAAATGAGGGGTTCTGTTCTGAGATTCAGATTTGGAAATCAATTTGACATTAGCGACGGCATTAGCGACGGCATGGGCTGTCGCTAACCGTTACAAACATTTCCACGTGGTGCCACGCGTTGAACGGTCAAAAAACCTTTGCGAGGGACACTATAGCCGTCGCTAATTTTTCCCGCCCAGGCCATTAGCGACGGCCTTGCCGTCGCTATTGCTAACATTGCCGTCGCTAACGCTTAAAAAAATTCGACAGCTCTATGCCCTCGCTAATGCCGTCGCTAATATCAGTTTTTGCGAGGGACATAAAGTCCCTCTCTAATTCCGTCGCTAAAGGCAACATTTTTTGTAGTGATTCCCTCCTATATGATGTCAAACTATAACCTGACTGTTGTGAAATTTTGCAGCTATTCCACCCGAGGATGACTGGCTTTACAGCTAAAAGGATTGGCAAGTTGTATGTACTAGATAGCTCATCATTAGATTTACAAACAAATACTGGTTCTTGTAATACTTTCATTTCCAATCACTTAGATCCATCCACTAATGACCCTACCACCATTTGGCATTATAGACTAGGGCACTTGTCCACACCTATACACAAATGTATCTCAAATCAATATCCTTTTAATTCATGTTCAAAACCTTGTGATATATGCCATATTGCTAAAGAAAGAAATTTGCCATTCTCTGATAGTAATACTCATGCACCTAGTATATTTGATTTAATTCATGTTGATATTTGGGGGCCCTTTGCCACCCCCTCTATTTCTGGTCATAAATATTTTTGACAATTGTAGATGATTTAGTCGTTTTACTTGGACTATTTTCATGAAAGCCAAAAGTGAAACCCGTACTCACCTATGTAACTTCATTATCTTCATTGAAACACAATTTCACAAAACACTTAAGTGCCTTCATAGTGACAATGGCCCTGAATTCCATATGACCAATTTTTTTCTCTCCAAAGGCATCATCCACCAAAGATCATGTGTTGAAACACCACAACAAAATGGTATTGTGGAAAGAAAACACCAACATATCCTTAATGTTGCTCGTGCTCTTTCCTTCCAATGCCATCTCCCCTCTAACCTATGGCATCTATCCATTCAACAAGCCACACACATCATAAACAGAATTCCCACTCCTCTCCTTAACAAAAAATCACCATTTGAACTTCTTCACTCAAAAACCCTACCCTATTACATCTAAAAGTCTTTGGATGCCTTGCCTTCTCCTCCACCCTTCACAACAATAGAACCAAATTTGAACCTCGTGCAAGAAAATGTGTTTTTCTTGGCTATAGGGAAGGAACAAAAGGGTACCTCTTATATGACCTCACTACAAATGACCTACATGTGTCCAGAAATGTAATATTTCATGAAACCACCTTCCCCTTCTCTACCAATTCGACCAGCACACACACTAATTTTTTTTGAAGTTGGGCCCTGTGCAAGCACAGCTTGCACAGGCTGTTAGACGGGCCTGTATACTGTGATAATAAACCAGCACTGCACATCGCAGCAAACCCCGTTTTCCACGAATGCACAAAACATATAGAGATAGATTGCCACGTTGTAGGAGATAAAGTTCAAGTTGGACTACTTCACGTGCTGCCTATTTCGTCAAAAGAACAAGTTGTTGATATATTCACAAAATCACTTGGGCCAAGTCCACTCTCATCTTTGCACAACAAGCTTGGAATGATTGACATACATTCTAGCTTGAGGGAGGATGTTAATTGTAAAGCTACAAAGTCTTCAGTTGGTTAGAGTGAGCTGGCGCCTAGTCAGCGATATGCAATGTAATTAGAATACTCAGTTAGAGGAGTTTTCAATTCTGTTAACAGTCTTTCATTTCTGTTGTAACCGTAGTTGAGCAGCTGATCTGAGTATAAGTAGGAAACACTTTGTAGCCACACGATTCATTCTCGAAATAAGAAATTCTGTTAGATTCTTCTTTAAGTTCTTTCTTCCACCTTCAATGAAGTTCATTTTTTCAAAATCAACATTTTGAATTCTCTCCTTTCAACCCTTCTCAGTCTCCCTCTACGCTCTCTACCTCTTTCATAAAATACATAAAATAAAATAATATACAAGAAAGCAAAAGTAAGAGAGAGTAGAAGAATTCACGTGAGTGTGGTAGAGTGTATAGGGAGAGGGAGAACCGTTGAAAGGAAATAATCTAAATATTGTACGTAAATCATTGCTACAACACCCCGCAATGTTCATATATAGTTCAGTGAGATTGAGGGTACGTAAATGGTAGCAGCAAGTAGCAACTCAACTGGGACTGGGTCATGAGCTAGCAAAAAAACATGTTATTATTGTTTAATTTGTTAGGGAATATCCCTTTTTTTCCCTTTCGGTATATATTTTCATAATAAAAGTTAGCTTTATTTTGACATAATAACTCTGGAAACAATGGAAAGTCATTGAAACTAATAGAGTTGCCGAATTAGAATGAATGAAAGATACAGAGAATTGAAATGAAGGATGAAAAAATCGAACAAGTTGCATAAAACAACCAATTTAGCAAAATAATAAATTAGCTATCTATCTATCTACTACTTTTCATGTCGCAGACACCTGTGACGGCTTTGACTACCAAAAGATGAAGAGTAATCTTATTTAGCTAAATTTTTTAAGCTAAAAATAGTTAAAAACTACGTTACAATACCAATTAATCAAGTTTTTTAAGCCATTAAGCAACTTATTTTTTCACAGTTTTTAGTACATCGTCTAGAAAACTGTGAAAAAGTAGGTTGATTAATGACTTAAAAAACTTGGTTAATTGGTATTGTAATATGGTTTTTGGCTATTTTTGGCCCCAATAACATTTAATTAGTTAAGAAGCTGAAGTTCTTTAATTATTTTGAAAAAAAACATAAAATTTTAGAAAATTTAATTACAAACAATATATCCAAAATTCCTTAATTAGGTGTGTTTGAATGAAATATTTTTTTAAAGGTAATGTAAATTTTGGGATAATTGAAATATTTTAGTTTAAAATTTTAAGATAAAATATTTTAATTTCCCTAAAAAATTATATTACCTCCAAAAAATACATTTCATCAAAAAAATAGATTAGGAATGTCGACATTCCTTAAAAATGCAAAAAGCCAAGGATACGTAAAAGTTAAAACAAATATCCGAAAAAAATACCATAATTTCCATGATAGTAGTAAATGTAACAAATTGAGTGTAGTTATTGAAAAAAAAAAACAAATCTAGTGTAGTTTTCATTCCTTAAAAAAAACTACACTAGTACCAACAAACATGGAAAAGTTTCTTAAAAAAACAAATAATAAAAAAGTTTTTATTTTTAATAAAAAAGATGGATTAAATCCAATAAAGCCTGGTCATGTGATAATTGGGCTCGGATGCCAATGGCCGGTGTGGCAAAAACTCTATTAAGAGAGAAAAACTACACGGACCGACAAAATCGAATTTACACGTAACCAATTAAATTTCTCTATATAGATTAGTCACCGACAAAATCGGTGAAAACTACCGACAAAAAGCCCGGTAACAAAAAAGAGTACTGTGAAGATTCCACCGGCGGCAATTAGAAGTCAAACAAGAAAAGAATATCCTCTTTAACACCCACCAACACACTCATCTTTTTCCCTTCTTCATTTTTCTCCATCTTATCTTATTTATCTTTTATCATCACACCATTATTATTATTATTTTTAAAATTTATTTCCTCCCTAATTTTCTGAGAAATTACAAAGGTCATGGCTGTCCCACTTCCACTTCCACTGTTACAAGACCACACCGACACCAGCTCCATCATTTCCACCCTTCTTCTTCTTCTTCTCTGTTAATAATTTTCCACATACGTAATTTAACCAACACAATTTTCTCCAACCTTACCTCTCTTTTTTCCACGTTCAGACAAAAACAATATACACCCATCCACCTCTCTCTCTCTCTCTAAACCAATATCTTCTCCTCTCTCTCTCTCTCTCTCTCTCTCTCTCTCTCTCTGTTTTTCTTCCCTCACCTTTTTCACTTCCCAGATTCTAAACTATCAAACCTTTCACCTTTTTCCAACCAATCATCATCAAATCACAACTTCCAATAATGTCCTCACCGGAGAATCTCCCCTTTGAAGCAGCTGAGAAAATAATCCTCCGGTGGGACTCCACCGCATCAGAAGAAGCTCGTGAAAAAATGATATTCGACGGTGACCGTGATGAAGTAGATCTTTACCTCCAAGCCGTTGATGAAATCCAACGCTCCATATCCTCCACCACACTCTCCGACGACCAAAATAAACCTTCCTCCGCTCTTCAGATCGCCATGGCTCGTCTCGAAGACGAGTTTCGTAATATCCTTATCTCTCACACAAATCCCATCGATCCTTCTTTCCCTCTCCAACAACAAGACGACGAAGATTCTCTTTCTCATTCTCACCATCAACATAATCCTTCTTCTTCTTCTTCTTCTTCAACACCAAAACGACACGTCGTTGACAACAGTGAGGACTTCGATTCTGTTTCCGATATCGATGATAAGCTTCTTCGTTTTGATAGTAACACTTCAGTTGCTACTACAACTTCTTCAAGTTACCGTTCAACAAGCAGTATCCGTGAGATCGATCTGATACCTTCTGACGCCGTTAACGACCTCCGTTGTATCGCCGACAGAATGATCTCTTCCGGTTATCTCCGTGAGTGTATTCAAGTTTACGGTAGTGTAAGAAAATCAGCTGTTGATGCAAGTTTCAAAAGACTTGGCGTTGAAAAACTTAGCATCGGTGATGTTCAACGGTTAGATTGGGAACAACTTGAAACTAAGATAAGACGTTGGATTAAAGCTGCTAAAGTTTGTGTTAGAACTTTATTTGCTAGTGAGAAGAAACTTTGTGAACAAATCTTTGATGGAATTGGTACTTCAATTGATGATGCTTGTTTTATGGAAACTGTTAAAGGTCCTGCTATTCAGCTTTTTAATTTTGCTGAGGCTATTAGTATAAGTCGTAGGTCACCTGAAAAACTTTTCAAGATTCTTGATTTACATGATGCTTTGATGGATTTAATACCTGATATTGATTCTGTTTTTGATTCTAAATCTTCTGAATCAATTCGTGTTCAAGCTGCTGAGATTCTATCTCGTTTAGCTGAAGCTGCTAGAGGGATTTTATCTGAATTTGAAAATGCTGTGTTGAGAGAACCTTCTAAGGTTCCTGTACCTGGTGGTACAATTCATCCTTTGACTAGGTATGTTATGAATTATATAAGTTTGATCTCTGATTATAAACAAACTTTGAATGAACTTATAGTTTCTAAGCCTTCAACTGGGTCTAGATATTCTGGTGATCCTTCAACACCTGATTTGGATTTAGCTGAACTTGAAGGGATGACCCCTTTAGCTATTCATTTGATTTGGATTATTGTTATATTGCAATTCAATTTGGATGGTAAGTCTAAGCATTATAAGGATGCTGCTTTGTTACATTTGTTTATAATGAACAATGTTCATTATATTGTTCAGAAGATTAGAGGGTCAGCTGAATTGAGGGAAATGATTGGGGATGATTATTTAAGGAAGTTGACTGGGAAATTCAGACAAGCTGCTACTAGTTATCAGAGAGCAACTTGGGTGAGGGTTTTGTATTTTTTGAGGGATGAAGGTTTGCATGTGAGTGGTGGATTTTCTTCTGGGGTGTCAAAGAGTGCTTTGAGGGAAAGGTTTAAGGCTTTCAATGCTATGTTTGAAGAGGTACATAGGACTCAAGCTGTTTGGTTGATACCCGATTCGCAGCTCAGGGAGGAGTTGAGGATATCGGTATCGGAGAAGCTGATTCCCGCTTATAGGTCGTTTCTTGGACGGTTCAGGAGTCATATAGAGAATGGAAGACATCCAGAGAATTACATTAAGTATTCTGTTGAGGATCTTGCAGATGCTCTTTTGGATTTCTTTGAAGGAATTCCTGTTTCTCAGCACATGAGGAGGAGATCTTAATGATGGAAATTATTATGTGGAACTGAACTGAACTGAAAGTTTTTGAAAGCTAGAAACTAGGACAAAATTCTTTTAATTTTTTCACTGGAGTGTTCAGGTGATTTGAGTGCTGCTAGGCTGGCCAATGTATGTGAGATTTCTAAAGCTCTCTCTTGAGTGCTTTAAGAAGATTGATTTACTTTACTATACAGGATTCACATTCTCATGGAATGGAAGATTTTCTAATCTTGTGAAGATTGGTATAGTTTATGAAAAGCCAAGTAGCTCTCTCAGCCTGAATGCTGCTGCATGTAAGCATGTTATTTGATTTCCTACCACATTCTAGATTTTGTTTCTTCATTTGTTTATATTGGAATTTGTTGTAAGCGTGCTTTTGTTTATTTATTACTACTCTTAAGGTCAGAAAAGCTGTTTCTTTTGTAGCTTCAAATGACTTTTATACAATGTGATAGTTTTGCCACTTATAGATGCATGTTGAAACTCGAATTTTAAGAGTCACCACAAAATGAGAATTGCTTGCTCTGATAAGTTATTATTTTCGCTAAAATCGCGGTCCATTCGGTTGGTTACCAAACATGTAACTATATGAATCTTTCACTTATTCATTTCTCATCTTTTTCTGTAGTGATTTTTTAGTTGTTATTACACAGCCTATTGGTAAGTTTGATTTGATGTAAACTATTCCGCAGGCTAATTTGTAATTAAATTATCAGTGATGATTAACGATGATTTTTTTTTTCTATATTGTATGGACCAGTTACCTAGTTTGTTATGATCAGAAGTGTCACAGTTTCACTGATGGGGATTTTAGAATGAGAGACGACCCAGATATTCATGCAGTTTATGTTCAACCCATCATCATGAATGAACGGGAAAAAAATTATATAGTTTCATTTCTATTTTAAAGAACCATTTAGTAACATATTATTACCTCTATTTAAAAATAAAATATATTGCCACCTTTTTCAAAGAGCTGTGCTATTATTTATCAGGAAGCAATTGTTCGTGAATTATCCGGGCCAAATTGTCTTTCTTAGGGTGCGTTTGTTTCACGGTATCAAAAAATATTCCAGGGAACAACTATCCTGAAATAATTTTGTAACAAAAGTGTTTGTTTAGCCATTTAAATTACTGGGAATGTTTTATAATATTTGTTTGGTTTCAAATATATATTCCAGGGAATAGATGTTAGAATTCTTAAAATGCCCCCATAGCTAATTTGTATCATTAAATTGTATAAAAATCAAAGAAGATATGGTTCTTTTTTTTGTTCAAAAAAATGTTTCGTTTTTAAAAACATGAAATGAAAAGTATTTTCATTTTTATTAAATTAGTATTTAACTTTTTACAAAATAAATAAATAAATTAGTATTTAATAAGGCATCGCTGTTATTTAGTAAGTAACAGCCGTAAACACTAAGTACCAAAAAAATTCAAATTTTGAAGAAAATCATTTAATTAAAAAAATAATAAAACTCTAAAACTATGAACATAATAAATCTAAATTCATAAAAATAGCATCGTTACTTCCTTAAAGAATAATTGATAACAAATTTCAAGTAAAACAAAGTTTTTCCATAAAGAATAATTGATAACAAATTTCAAGTAAAACAAAGTTTTTCCATCAAAAAAATAAAATAAATTAATAAAACAAAGCTCAACTTCACAAGTTTGTGTTGCGTAAAAAAAAAAATCACAAGTTAGTGGCTGAATCGGTTACGTGGTAATGAGATATTGGGGTAACATAGTATTTTTGCTCAAAAATTTGGTTTCCAGCCACATGGGGATGAAGTTACCCACCGTAACATCCCCGATTTAGCTAATTCAGTTAATAGAAATTAGCAAGAGGTTATGTTTGATTAATTAACTAAATGGAATAATTTATCATATTTTATTAATTAGGAGATGGTTGTCATGAAATAAATAAATTGATTGATTGTTTGATTAGAAATAAGTTTAAGTAGAAGGAGAAGAGAGTTAAGTAGAGGGGCAGTATAGTCTTTTCCTTCTATTAGTTTTCCCTTAGCCGAGTCATTAAACACCAAACACAAACAGCACTCACTCCCACTTTGTTACTTTGCTGAAAAACAGAATATGAGGGCTTGAGAGAAGAGGGAGTTGTGAGAGGGAATAGGGAAAGAAGAGGAAGGAAATTCAGTGATCTTTGATGCATGTTCTATATTTCTACACCATTCAAATCAGTTTTTCACCCTATATCCACTGATATCAACATCATCACCCACACTCTTCTCCATCTCAAAACACCATTGTTGAACCTAGAAGCTTGAAATGTTAGAAATGAAGTTCCAAAGCCTTGCATGTTGGTCTTAGAGCAAGAATGGGTCTTGGAAGTAGCTACATTGCGAATTGGAGTGGTCTAGAAGAGGTTTCGGTAGCTGAGTTCGCGTTTCACACCTTTGGGTAGCTTGGGTTCGAGTGAGAGCACGCTTGGTGATTGTTGATTCTCGTTCGGGTTCGTAAAGTCTCGGTGTTTTGCGATTTTCATCGCAATCGGTGAGTTTCTATACTCGCTTAGGGATATGTTTCGAAAATATGTTTGCATGTTTCATAAATCGAGTTGTCCTGCTTCTGTCTCATCATATTGCATAAAAACCGTATTTCGGAATTGTAAAATTTGGTGTTTTCGGATGAATGATTGAATGAGTGATTGACATGAATTGTTTGATGATGTGTGTTGGACGGGAAATGTTTGTTGTTTGATACTAAAACAATGTAGGTTTAAGTTGGGTATCGATCGGAATGGGAAGTTCACACGAAAACAGGATTTTTAGTAATGCTGATAAGTCAGCACGACCCGTGCTGACCTTTCTGTCCAAAATTATAAAACATGTTCAAATCCATTCTAATCAACTCCAAACCTTTCCTAATACCTTCCTCAACCCTATGTATTGATAAATAAACCGTAAATCGTGGAAAACACGTAGGTATAATTGATGTGATGCGAAGGTTCTATGTTAATGAATGTTAATGACTATGAAGATGAGGTTAATATTATGAATTGATAAATGGACTATATGTCTCATGAGGTTGAGGTAAATTTTATGATATGTTAAATGGACTATGTGTCCCATGAGGTCGAGGTTAATGCTATGGTATTGATTGTAATTGAAATGACTATGTTGATTGTGATTGAAATAATGATGTTTGGATTGAATTGTAATGTTTCCCTAAGTCATGTTAATGAACGTTAGTAACCACGAGTGAGGTCATGATAATTGTTTAAATGGACTAAATGTCCCTTGAAGAATTAATAAAGAGGTTGGGGTTATGCTATGTTTATGTCAAGTAAAAGAGACGGCCCAATGCGGGTGGATATTTATATAAATTATATAAATTGAGGTCTAGGGTGACGACCCTATTGAGGTTAGCGTACTAGGGGAGGGGAAGTCATGAGCCCTATGAACCTAGGCCTATGTGGAATCCGCTTGATAGAAAATGGTCAATCCGCTTGATAGAAAATGGTCAGTGGAATGGGTTCACCGGGAATAGAAAATGGTTCTTGGTGATATGCTAAACAATGTAAGAAGAGGTTTCACGTAGTCGCTTATTAGGGCTACGAGTTAAGAAGAGGCATAGAGGTTTCACGTAGTCGCTTATTAGGGCCACGAGTTAAAATGATACATAATGAACCGCGAGTGTTAGTAAGGGGTCTCGATAGAACTCACTGAGAAAATGTTATTTCACCCATCATGTTTTGTGGTTTTTACAGAGAACAGGCAAAGGCGACGAGGGACGGCTACGGTTCAACCAAAAGAAGATGTGAAGCTTTAGTTGAGGGTTTATGTTAATTCCCTGGTTGTCATTGTATTTTCGATGTTATGACTTGTATTGATATTAGAAGTTATAAATCGTTTCCGCTAGTATTGGATATTGAATACTAGGATGATGGGAGGTTTATTTATTGCTATGAGGGATCGCTTGATGAGTTTTTATCAAGTTTTTAGTTTGTGTTCAATATCTAAAAACAGGAAGTTACATCTGATGTATGCTATGCTGTATATCTCGGTATTTTCTATGTAAGAAAAACCCGGATGTTACACCCACCCTCATTGGGGGGAATAGAAATCCTAACTTGACAGGAAAATAGATTCCTAGATCACAATTTATTCCTTGGAATTATTTTACATTTCCTTCTAACAAACATGGGTATTTTCAATTCCCACCCATTATTGGGAATCAATTTAGAATCAGGGAAACAAACACCCCCTTGTTAAAAGATTTTTTTGCGTAAACCGGTATCTCTGCGCGCAATTGCATAGACTAATCATTCGAGTCTGATAGGACTACAATGAGCAGTAAAGCTTTCTCTCAAGAGTTTTAACGGCATTTCCAAGACTGGATTTGAACCAGAGTCTTGGTTAAGCTGGAAGAGACCCAAATCATCTCATCCAAACGCTCTTAGGTACTTATAGATGAAAACATGTTATTTGCGATTAATTAGAATGGAAAAGAGTAAACTAATTTGAGAGATTTGAGAGACTAGAATGATAGTTGAGAGACTATTTTGATAATGATAGTTGACAGAGTAATTTGATGAATTTAAAATATTTTAAGGATTATATAGCATTTCTATAATTCAGGGACCAAATTGTTAAAAGAGTGGTAGTATAACGACCAAAGAGGATTTACTCTATGAAAAATGAAATTGATGGATTAAAAGAGTGATTGATCAACCAATTAGGGTGCTTCACAATGGGTTTGTGATAGATCCGTTGGAAAATTCAGCATTTTCTTAAAGTAAATGACTTGTCATATTTATTAAATGATGTGGCAACACATTATTGGATTCATGTGTAAAATATTTTTAAAGTCTCGATGTATAAAAATTAAATTCTAAATTATATAAATAATTTCTTTTAAATACTCCTGGTAATAATTAAGTAAACACTTTTAGAAACCCTTAGTAAGGATTGTGATAATAAAGTAGTTTCTTTTTTTAGAATAAAAAACTAAAAAATTGTTTAAATCAACTTATTTTGTATTGACATTTTTCTATGATTAAAAATTTATAAAAACCTTTTTTTTTTCTCTGAAAGTATCAAAGCAGTTAGAGTTCCACACTCCTCTTCCTCCTTTTACGCCAATAATTGAATCATCACAAAATTCCTAAAAGTAAAATAGTCGCTGAGGGAAGTATCAACTCACATGGATTGCTTTGTCTTAAGTTAACTCTGTAAAAACGACTTAAGTGAGGAGTGCCAAAACTTTGCTTTTTGTCATAGTGCCAAATCTTTGTAAACTATTATTTGCCATTTTTATTAATACACTCATCACGCACAAGTCCCTCACCGTTGGTTGCATTTGTAGCGACATGGAGACGTCAGCTCCCGAGTTCGAACTCGGATGTGAACAGTAGTAGTGTGTATGCGTGTTTGTCATTTCATCTAAATATACCAAAAAAACACTCATTGTGCACAAAACACTTGAGTTTCTTATGTTAATAATATGGTCGATAACCCAATACGAAAATTTTAAACTTAATTCAATCTCACAAAATCCTTATATCCAAGTTTTACTAACCATTATGGATTTGTTCGAAACAAGCATTGTCCAAAAAATTAGAATTAGATTCATCTTTTTAACCGGTGTAATGGTGTTGATAATCTTTCACTAATAAATTATTGGCTAAATAGCACTTTTGGTCCTTTATCTTTGCTCCAGATTTCACTTTGGTCATTTATCTTTTTTTTGGTCCGTTTTGGTCCTTTATGTTTCATTTCGTTTCATTTTGGTCCCTCACGTTATTATTTAATTCAATTAAAACATTAAAACAATTAAAACAATTAAAACAATTAAAAAAATAAAACATAACCCCCCCCCCACCGTCCACCACCACCCACCACCACCCACCACCGTCAACCACCAACCACCACCCACCACCAGATCTGTCTCTCACTCTCTCTCTCTCTCACCGTGAACCCCTCCCCCCACTGCTGCGCACCCCCTCCCCCCACCGTTGCACCGTGGGTGGTTGCAACGGCGTTTAGAAGCAGCGGCGGTTATGGAGTTCTCCCACAAAGAGGGCGATGGCTAGAACACGAAGTAGGGGCTGTAATTGTTCAAATTGACGCCATAATCGAACTAAGGGGGAAATTTCGTGTTGAAAGGTGGAGTTTGGGGTCCAACCGCAGAGAGAGGAGTGAGAACGTGTGAGAGAGTGAAGTTGGGTTAGGGTTTTGCGAGTTGCAGATCGAGAGGAAGAAGAAGAAGCGTTGGACGGGTCGGGTCGTGGGTTCTGGGTCGCACTCGTGGACTGAGAGAGAGAGAGACAGATCTGGTGGTGGGTGGAGGGGGGAGGGGGTGCGCAGCGGTGGGGGGAGGGGGGAGGGGGTGCGCAGCGGTGGGGGAGGGGGGAGGGTTGGTGACGGTGGTGGGTGGTGGTGGACGGTGGGGGGAGGGGTTTATGTTTTATTTTTTTAATTTTTTTAATTGTTTTAATTGTTTTAATGTTTTAATTGAATTAAATAATAACGTGAGGGACCAAAATGAAACGAAATGAAACATAAAGGACCAAAACGGACAAAAAAAAAGATAAAGGACCAAAGTGAAACGAAAATGAAAGATAAAGGACCAAAACGGACCAAAAAAAAGATAAAGGACCAAAGTGAAATCTGGAGCAAAGATAAAGGACCAAAAGTGCTATTTAGCCTAAATTATTTGTTATTACAACTACAAGTATGAACTAAAAAAAGGAATCTGGACATCATTCATCATCAATACTCAATGTTTAATACTAATATATACAATACAGCTGGAAACTTGAATATGAAAAAGTTATGGAAAATGTCCCCCACATGTATGCAGCTTGCATAAAATATCTCATAATTGAATATTCCCTTTGTATTAGTAAAAATAGTGATATGAATTACACTCTTATATCATGAAATCCAATCTAGTAACTGCTGGCTGAAAATTCTAACAGATGCGAACAAAAACTAATGAGGAAAATAAAAGAATATAAGGAAAAGAGTCGTAGAGCTAATTCTCAGAACTGATACAGTGGAGTTACAGAACCAGAACTATATTCTAATTTCAAGCTTATTTATTCTCTCTTGTCTTCTTCTAAATCATCATTTGAACTTCCATTGTTGCCTTGCAGTGATCTAGCTTCTTGCACACTTCTAACATCCTTTGCTGAAATAGATGATGGTTTTATGAGCGTCAAAGTAGTATCATCCCTATCAAACTCTTCGCTTCCATCATCGCGGTAAGCATATCTGCCAAGAACATAATTAAAAACAGCAGCAACAATGAGATACAAATGATGTATGTGGACATAGAGCATAGAAAAAAAAGGCTCATCTTGCTCTTGCAGGCATTAAACATAGGTAACAAAAGAACTTAAATGTAGGGGTAGGAATTTTACCGTGTTGAACTTTGAGATGGTGCCCAAAGAACACAGATAACACAAAGGAGAGAGTAAGATAGAACTTGCCAAAAGGCTGGGATGATCCACGCTCTCTGCCATTGCTCATTGTATATATCATTTGATTTGAAATATAGCTGAAAGAAAAGTAGAAAGGTAAGCATTGGAAGTAACGAAAACTTATGGATGTAATAGACTTAACAACAACAAAAATAAAAAATCTAATTCGCAGCACATTTCCTGGTCTAGCATAAGATCATAACCTACAGCTCATTAAATTTGTTCATAGCATCTTAATCCAATGATTGCATAGACCAATGAGTTTGACTAAACTATCATAATTAGGCCTAGTTAACATACAAAGTAAATGAAATGTGTTTCTGCTTGTGGATTACCTCATAGCATATCCAGCCCACAGATACGATCACAGCTACTGCCAAAGCATTAGTGAACTTCCTGTACATATCCAATTTTATTATCATCCTCCTGGCCTGTTGCATTTCAAAAGCAGACAAGATTCATTTTCAGATTGTGATTATATTAAAAAAGAGTCATGACAAAGTGAATTGTCGTTCATGATCGCGTCACACCAAAAGTTTAAGATAATCAGCCTAATCTGCACATGAAAGCTATGAAGCAGAATAGGATTTATTGAATACGATCATTAGGGTCTGATAATAACATGCCAAGAAATATCAAACATGAAAAATCATAAATTGGGCTGAATGGGAGAGTTGTGTTATGTCCTCTTGTTAGAACAACAACCAGTAAAAGAAGAAATAAAGAAATGAAAACGCAAGAATAGAGACACGATCTTGATCACGCAGTTCGGCCAAAGTATGTCTATGTCTACGACTACAAAGCAGCTGTAGTTCTGTCTTATTTCAAAGTGAAATTAGGGTTTCAGTGTTACAATAGGTACTTATAGTAACCCAGTACAGATTACAACAATACCTCTAAACCGTACCGTGGGGTGCTAACACCCCCCACCCCCAAAACAGTTTGGGCCAAGCTCACATGACCCATTGATACTGCATATGAGTCATACTAAACACCTCTCTATGTTCCTTTATCGCTTTATGTATATGACTAAAAATAGCCGATCTGCTTTTACATCCTGGCCTGTTAACTACAAATGAAACTGTAAATTTTTATGAGAATTCCTTTCTAGAGTTTCCCGAAGGATCGCTATATCACAAATACCATGTTGTACGTATTTATATCAAATTCACAAAACAAACCCAGAAAGTATTTATGAAAAACAAGACAAGTTTAACAGGAAAAGTAAGAATTCTGCGGCTCTGTGAATTTCATGTTTCATTTACAAGAAAAAACTACTACATATGAGGCAGAAGAAAAGGTTCACATAATTTTCATGAAATAAACAATATTTGTGACATCATAGCCTTGCAAATGTGTACCTGAAGCTTAGTTAGAGTTGCAGAGAGTGAAGTGAAAATCCAAAGAATGAAGAACACGTCCAATACCGCAGAGGGAAGAACCAAAAACAGTTTTGCCTTTCCAGAGAGATCACTTATTGCACCTACATGTTCTACCAATTCAAGAACTTCAGATGCAACAAAGAAGGTTCCTCCAAGCATAATCACCTTTGATGTAAGGCCCCCAAGTGTAGGTCTCACAACACCATAACCCATCGAAACAATTAAAATGATCAAACGTGCCACTGTTCGCTTAACAGTCCCAAACGTCACTGCCCATATGGTTGTCCCAGTTGGCCTGATTCCAGTTTCACTAAATTCGGCATAGTCAAAGTACCATAAGGCCATTTCAAACATTCCTAGGGTTATCACTAGTGTAATGCAGTTCTGCAGTGGAAATACTTCCCTCCAAAATCTAACATATTGAGAGAACCAGAAGAGTCCAAGCAACACATATGCAAAAGACATGAACTGGTAGAAAATTTTCATAGGTGCCATTCTACCAGGAAGATAACCAGAGGGATTCTTCCATACAGTTTTCCCCTCTACAACTAATTCTTTAAGCCTTGGATCACAATGGATGAAATACAAGTTATACATCCCGGTTTTTGTGATCTGTATAGATTTCAACGGCAGCTCTGCTACTTCGTCATCCTCGTTAAAAGCAATGCCAAAAACTTGAGGCCAATCTGAGTTCACTGCAGAAGGGCGGTGAATGACCTGTCCTTCATTGCACACACCTAGTTTTGCGAGATCACCAGTGCAACAGACAGCCCTTTGACCCCCATAGGCTGAACCACCAATTGTTTCTCTATCTTCAACTTCAAAAACAACAGCTTGAATCGGCCAAGAGCTGAAGTTAGAGAATTCCTTGTTTCTACGGAATGTCACTCTTTCAAACCTGGTTTTCGCATTACAATACAACATCAAAACCCAATCAACAAAACAGCATTAAACATTAGCATTATTGCCAAGACACCCCAAACACTAAAACTAAACAATCACTATCATGGTAAAAATCGCAGTCGTGTCGCAATTGCATCATGGTACTTGATATAGTGGAAAACTGCGGCCAAATACTACTGATGCAGCCACAACTGCAGTTACAATTTATGACAGTCAGAAACATTAAAAACATTTGTGTCACGGCCACAATTGCAGTAGCCGACAGTTACTCAAAACCTTAATCATGTTTTGGTACTGACGGCTACAAGAAAAAACAGTTTTCATCAAATTTCCAAGTACCCCAGTAACTTCAACTTTCAAATCTGACAAGATTGTACATTTCACTTATTGAATCAAATTGGGAATTTCAGCTATAACAATTGCTACTTTTATAACAACAACCTCACACATAAAAAACACTACAATGAAAGCTGAATATAAAAATTAAACAAACAAGCAATAAATTAAAACAATTTCTAAATCTGGCATAGGATGTCCCAACAAAAAAAGGCAAGTAATTTAACAGAACCACAAAAAAAAACAGAGATTGGAGTGAGTGAAGTGAAATGAACCGTATGAAAGAGTCGCCATTTGAGGGTAAAGTGGAAGTGTCGTTGAAATTGGGGGCAGTTGAGTAAATTCCTTCGCTTCCTCCATGAACGACAAAGGCGTTGCCTTTGGCTACAAAACTCTCAGCTCTGTAATCGTGAACGGAAGCTTCGGTGTGTAGAGACAGTGACATCAGCAGTAACAGAATGGAAAGAACCTGAGAGCCGAGACATTTTGGAAGATAGAAAGTGTTAGAGAGAGAAAGAGAATTGCGGATCTGTGGAAATGAGCAGCAGTGAAGTGAGCAAAGAAGAATCAGAAGAAGGAAAGTGTCTGAATCTTCTGTTGAGGAGAGTTGAAACAATAATGAGTTTAACTGAGGTTAGATCAGATCATTGAATTATGCTTCATGAACCCCACTAAACTAAATCAAAGTGTGAACGCGATATAAAGTCACTGTTGATCACACAATTAAAAATTTATAACTTAGTTTTTTCTCTTATATTTGTTTTAAATTTCAGTTTAGTCATATAATTTTTTTCAAATTGTTCCTTATGCATAAAGGTCACACCAATGTAATCCATTTTCTTTTATTTATTTTAAAGAAGTTTATAGTTTATTTTTTTTTTACAACTAAGAAAAAATAAATGCTAAGGTCTCACAAACGAGGTGCCAATAGTATTAACGAGAAGATACTATTCAAGTTTAGTAATTTCATTCCTGAGAATGAATTTCCTAATAACAAAATGATGGGAATATTATTCCAATGTATTAGTGAAAATTGTGTTTGGTAAATATTTATAATATTCTCAGGAATTATTCTAAGAGTTGGAATATAGGTAGTTTCTCATGGTTTTTATTCACATATTCATGGGAACTTTTTTCCCACCCTTTTCCTTGGGAATAAATCCTTGGGGAATGATGGAAGTTATTTCGCTCATAGGAATCTTGATACCTAGGAATATTTTTTTTCAAACTTCTAACAAACGTGAGAATACTCATTTCCTACCTATGTATTCCTAGGAATGCTAATTTCACACTTGAAACAAACACCCCTTAAGGGATTATTGCTTGACGATCCCATCTTGACTAAAAAATCCGCACTTTGGTTGCCTTGCCTCAGAATATGGTGAAGTTGAACACTCTGGTACCTATAAAGCATAGAACGAATGAGAAATTATGGTTTCTTTCCAAACCAACTTTAAAGTGTTTAAGGAGTCCGAGTGATATTTAGATCTTAGACTAAAACCACCAAAACCCATCAACATCCAGGGACACCCACCCATAGCATAGTCTCTCTTCTAGGCGACTTCTCTCAAAGCCAACCACAAATCATGGCTAGAAGTTGAAAAGGCATAACCCTGATGGACATGTTGGCACACAGCAAGTGCTTGAGATATCGTGACCCCATGTGGGTTCTGATGGTTCTCGAACACACATTGATTTCTAACACACCAAAGCTTCCAGTCCCAGGAAGGTAGCTCAGTTGGCGAGCTAAGGGAAATGAAGAAGTTATAAGAAGGAGGTTCAGGATTCAAACTCTGGAAACTAACATTCCCCCACCCCCATTAACATTTGCTTATAAAAAAAAAACACCAAAGCTTCCACATGACTGTTCTGACCCATATGTTGTGGTCTCCACTCTCCAACCACAGTTTTTTAGTCACTTTGCATTTTATTTTGATTAAATCCAATTTTTATCTAGGTTCTTTTTTTTTGATTTGTAGACGAAGTGGCAATTGCCAATAGAAACTCATGCACACAACTGTGGGGTCTCGGGATGTGAGGTCTCGGTTCAAACCCGGGATATGACACAACTGTGAGGTCTCGGAGTTCAAATTGCTAATATCTTTTGTTTTTAATCAGTACTCAATCATAAAGTGCTTTTTATGATGTTTCTTTAACCATATTGATTGCATACTATTCTCACACACCTCCTACCCATCCTGCCTTTTTCTTGTTTTCTTCGGGTGGGTTGTTTTCTTCGTATGGGAAATGGTGAAGGTTGTCGGTATCTTGATATTAGGTAGAGATCTACTTCATTTCTCCATTACTAAAGTTTTAGACATATATGTATTTATACACTCGAAACTTTAATAATGGACTATCCATTTCTTTTAAGAAACGGAGAGTAGACGATGCCCTAGGAAACAAAAAGAAAGAAAAAAAAAAGAAAACGTTGTTAAGTGATGCTCTGCTAGGACTCCCCCTCAAACCACTCACTCCTCTCCCAAATCCTTTCTTTCAGTCTACGTATACGGTATAGGCCTGCTGAATATTTAGGTAGCAAAAACAATGCAATCCAAACATACCTATTTTTGCATAATTATGTGCCTTTCATTTCCTAATCAGAAATTCGCAATGTTGTTTATGAACTAGATATATTAATTGACAATTTTGTTGTTTGTGACAAGAAATGAAAGCAAAGGAATTACAATATTGATTCCTCAGACTAAAATTACACAATAAATTGTAACCATGTTCATCCCTCCCAAAGAAAAGCCAACAATAGCAGAGTAGAAAATAAAATAACCAAAGAACAGCCGCTGTAATATTTGCGGATGAGAGAGGGTGGAGAGTTAATTAGTCCAAGTCAAGGAATTCCATTCTTTTTCTCATTGTCCCTTTCAGATCTGAAGCATCCCTTTCTGCTCTCTGTGCCTACAAAATCACGTTTTGAGTTAACAATATAAAACTTAACAAAAGTCTACGATCTGAATTGTTGCTTAAATAAAATCAACTCGCAGGACTACATGGCAACCAACTCCAAATCATAATTAAAAATCAATGGACAAAAAAATAAATTATTCAAACCTAACCTTACTTGCCATGTAATCATAAGAGAAATTAGTCAGGTTTAATATAACTACTAGAGCTCATCAAGCATGTGTCACTTACACAAGTGTACATGCAATATTTTTATCTTAGTGGTGGTGTAGAATGGACAAACGGTTTTAGGATTTTAGTTTAGGATTTTAAATTTTAAAGTGTGATTTCCGATTGGGATTATTTATTTATTTACGGATTTATCCTATTTTGGATTTTCTTATTCTCATATCAATATCTTAAAAGATTTCTTAATTATATTGGGAAATATTAGAGGCATCTTTCTGCACAATTATGAAATATTAGAGGCATCTTATTCGCATCGGTGTAAATATTAGAGGCATCTTTCTGCACAATTATGAAATCCTACTCTGCATACTTTCAAGCATTTGACCAATAATCAGAACTATGAAGCAATTTACTACATGCAATGGCAAAATACTATCTTACAGCTAAGGTCAGTTTCAAAATCAGGCATAGCCGCATAGGAAGCCGACAAAGGTTAGTCTAGTTGATAAGAATTTAGTTCATATCCTATAAGGACACGAGTTCAAATCTCATTGTCAATGTGAGGACCTCGTTGGTGGTTAATATGTAAGTACATATAAGATCGCTCTTTGAGTCATTAGGCATTCCGTATTCCCTAACCTTAATGAGCACTTAGGATCTAACTCACCGGAACTTTTATTTATCAAAAAATGAAAAAACCGAACCTAAAAGATGGAGGAGACTCTCTCGATCAATTTATAATGCCACAACCATCTACAGAAAGAAGAAAACTTCAAGGATCCTTACTATCTCAATGTGCTGATTAAGGTAGGCAGAGTTTAGAGATTAGTTTGTCTACTTTTTTTTGGTTCATCATCATATTAGTACAGGCAAGCTGATTTTGAAAAACTCTTTCAATGGGTCTATCCAGGGTAAAGTGAAAGTGTCAAACCCATTGTGTGTCAATTGTAGGAAGCCTTATCTTGCATTTGCAAGAAGTTGATTCCGCGACTCGAACTTTCAAACTTGGTCACAAAGCAACAATTCCAGCTGTTGTGCCAAGACTTACTTACAGTCGCATAAATTTCCATTATCTCCCAAGTCAGGCAACTTACTAAACTGATTAGGTGAGACATCACAAACAAAAGTACCCATTCTGTGTTTGGATCCCAGAAACATACTAAGTTTTCAGAGAGAAGAAAAATACAGAGAAGGGAAAAAAGAAAGAATACTTCTACACTATTTATTGAATTACAGAGACCAATGGAGAGAATTTCCTGCCCAATGGTTTCCCCGACAGAAGAGGTTTTCCCTTTCCATGTCAGATAATGTTCATTTTTCAAATGATAGCAAATCGGAATGCCCCCGCTTCTACATTCTCCTCCTATTTATGCTAATTCCCAACCTCTAACACATTAACTGCTCAACCATGAATATTCTTCCTAAATATTCAACTTTCAAACTAACTACTCTCAGGCCCTACTAACCTATTTCATTCAAGAATGCTTTTATATCTTCACGATGTAATGGAGGTTTGTAAAGAGAGCTATTTAAAATGAAATTATGACAATAATAGGTACTTTGGCAATGAATATCCATGCCACAACAGTATTATTATCTTTAGTAAAATGAAGGAAACAACAAGGTGACAACAGAAAGACACAAAGAACATCATAAAGAAGTGTCCATTTAGGAATTTTTTACCTTCTTAATTTCTGCTGTAGAAACACGAATCATATGCGGGGGAAGTTCCTCCCTCTCCAAGTCCTAAAAGTTGAAAAACACTTGACTGTAAAACTGAGAGTAAAATGTAGAAACATATTTAGATGCAAAGAGAAGTCATTAGTAATCGTACCAGCTCACCAATTAGAACAACGTTCTCCCCACGGATTACATATAAACCCAGAGGGATGTCACAATACAAGTCACCAACAATAACCCTCTCACAGGCGCCCTCAAGAACAGCATTAGCTGCATGTTATCGATAGGAATTTTAGAAAGTCAACCTATATCATGTCAAATCTTTAGTTTACATAACTTGAGAAGTTTTTACCAAATTGATCAAAAGAGCGAAGGGTCCCCATCAGCTTTCTGCCATCTCTTAGCAATACAAGAAGTTTCTCTGCAGCAACAAATAGTGTCAGGCCATAAAATTGGCATGAAATACAAAATCATTTCACCTCCACTGAAAACCCAGATTCATTTACCACTTCAAATTCAAACTCGTTTTCATCACTTCTGAACAATATATATATATATATATATATATATATATATATATATATATATATATATATATATATATATGGTGTGTATCAAGTATATGCGGGTGTATCAAGTGAGAGGAGTTTTAATATGAGAGGAAGAGAGGAGTAAATGTAGACCGTATAGTAATACATGGACGGTCATGATTAAAACTTGTTTAGTGATCACATGACCACTTAAAAAAGTCACATGACCTTTTGTTTTAATCCTCACCCTTCGTGATTAGATCTATGACCATGATTGTTTCCTCTCACCCTCTCATTATAAAACTCTTTTCAGAAGGCTTGTGTGCCAGGTATGACAGAAACAATGTAACCTTAAGACCATTCATTTATATAGATTAAAAATTTCAAAGCAATACCATTTGCATCGTCAGGTAGGCAAAACATAATGTCATTAACCAACTATCTTAAAAGCCTAAGTTGTTACGCGAAAGCACATGGATGGTTTTATATTTACCACAGGAACACCTAACCCGATGCTGAAATTTAACTTCTATTTGAAGAATTGAGGCAACAAAAAGTGAACTTTAGAACAATTGATCATAGAAACATTGATACCATGTCATGAACCAACTATCCCAAAAGCCCAAGATGCTGGATGAAAGCCCATAGATTGTTTTATATATAACTACTAGAATTTGGGCTTTATGCCTAACTCAACCCTACAAGTTAACTCAAGTGGCGAGGGTTGCCCAAGTCTTGTAAGGCATACTTCTGCATATCTATAGTGAATGTTGGATCTCAACACACCCCTTCACGCCTAGGAGTGGATATTTAGAGCGTCGACAAAAGCAGCTGGAATAATCGGCCCAACCCAATAAAATTTCTAGGATAGGCATTAATACAAATAGTCATATCTCTCTAGTTGATGTGGGATCTCAACATCAATACATGAAAATTGATAATAGTGCACCCAGTTCTACAGGAATTATTATAGCTTTCTGGCACTAAGGCGGATTGCAGAAAATAGTAGTTTGTTTAAATTCCGCTTTGCTATAGTGCCAGAGCACCTCTATAGCCGCTATTTGGCAGAACTGATGGGCATACAACAGACCGCAAACATTATTCGTTTGTTCAAATTCCACTATGCTAAGCGCTATAGCTTGACAGCACTACTAAGAGGCATACCGACTATAGAGGAAAAACAACAGAGTTCAAGTTTGACTGGCAGCGCTAGTGAACATTATACTAGATTTTAGGGTAAACAACACTGAGTTGAGTGAAATGGCAAATATCCCTAAATTGAGATATATCATACAAGAACGTCTACATGTCTCCACTCCATGCTCCATAGTTCCACACACTATAGTTCCCTAATGAGGATTATCATCACCACTTAACAACTTCATTCCACCTAATTATCACAAATCACAACCCAATTCCCTAATGACATGTCAGAATCATGAAATATTTCCCTTTTACACAATGGTCATCTACTATAAGTTCAAAGCACTATGTCCCTTCCCCTCCCCCACAACATGATTATAATTAAGACAATAGTCAAGCAAAACCAATATATAGCAGCCCAACCTGGGAATGTTACCGAAAATTGAATAATCAACTTTCACAGAACATAAAAAAGAATTAAAAATAAATCCTTGGAGAGAGAGAGAGGTTCTTACTGTCAAGATAACTAGCAAGTGAAGTAGAAAGGTAGATATCCTCAGGAGGGCCTGCCCAAGACATTATTATGCTTCTTCGGTATCACAAAAACAACCGAATTTTTTTCAACCAACCACACCAATGGCATTGCCAGCACCAATATCTTCAAGATGAATTGTCTCAAGACAGATTTCCCCCTTTTTTTTCTAAGGAATAACAAAGGTACTCAGGTTTCAGATCGAAATCACAGAAGGTGAATAAGAGGATGTAGATAAATGGAAGTGAGAGTGAGATCCAATCGCAGCAGAAGAGCGGAAAGTTGGAATTTTTGAAATAGAAATGGGAGAGAATTTGGGAAAATAATTTTAGGGTGTGGAGACTGAAATTAGAGACAGAGAAGCTGTTGCACTATTACATTTATTGTTCCCAATCTAACCATGGTTTTACTTTTACCTTCATGGTTGCTCCGTCCAGCGTGACCGAACTAGAGAGAGTAAATTAGGGTAATAAACTGTGAAAATACTTAAATTATATGAAAATAGTAAGTAGTTTGTAAAGCTTAAGAAATACATTTTTTTTGACAAAAGGAAATACATCTTATTAGTTGCTTAAATTTTGTGTAGTCCATCTAACTAGTTTCTAATTTTTATAGATTGCTTATTCTTAGTGTAGTTAGAACTGGGCCGAATCGAGAAACCCTTTTGGACCGCGGTATGGTTGAACTGTCCAAAATCAGGTTGAACCGAATTGTACCACGGTTGAACCGCTCTGAACCGTAAATTTATTCGGGTTTGAACCACTCGAAATGTATTTTTTGATTTTTTATTTACTTTTTTACCCTAAAATTAATATTTTTTTAGTTTTTTTACTTATTTATTAATCATCCGGTTCAACCATGGTTGAACCGAGTAAATTAATTGAACCATAACCGTAGGTCTCGCTTGTTCGATCTCCGGTCCGATTTTAAAAACATTGCTTATTATTTTCATCTTTTTAGGACTAAATACAAGAGAGAATGTAAGTTAAAAAAGTAAATAGAGGAGTTTCTCAAAATGAGTTGGATTTGTCTTGCCAACTCCTTTAACTCATTTTTTGATTGATGGGTGTGTTGAAACTTCTAACCTACCTATACGCAAATGACCCTGCATACGTCGTCGCCAAAACAACACTCAGGTTGCCTTATCGAGTCACTTTTTTTTTTAAATTTTGAGTTATTTCATCTATTTTAGAAATTTTTACTGTGTTTAAAATTTTCTTTGGTGAACCTCACAACCCGAGGTAACATTTTTAACATGGCTCATACTTCGTACAATCCCCTCTACTCACTGGACACCTCCAACCCCCCAATATCTCCAAAATACCCTCACGTGAAACGCATTCCCAAACTCCCCCAATTTCTGAATTTTTAAAGGTTCAGAAGTTTGGAACTGTACCAGTTCGGAACCAAACTTCCGAACCTGTGTTCTGTGATAGAAACGAAGGCACTTGGTATGGAGTTTGGGCGGTGGCTTCGATTTATGAGAGGTGGAGGTGCTGGTTGTGGACTTATGGGTGGATTTCAGTGAGTGAGAAGCGAAGGAGGAGGGATTATTCATTTCTATCTTTAAATTGAATGCAATTTATGCATTTTAATCTTGTTTCAGTTGGCTCCTAAGTAACAGCTATGGGAGCATTTCACCCATTGATTTCATGACTGCAATTGATGTTGTTGAGCAAGGGATAGATCTTTTGATCTCATCCTGGAAAGCAAACGTATGGGTTTCTACCATGATAGATCTGTTGGAGTGATTTTGGGATTTCTTCGTTTATGTGGTTTGATATGGGACACACTTTGGAATCACAGAACACAGGTTCGGAAGTTGGGTTCCGAACCGGTACGGTTCCAAACTTCCGAATCTTTAAAAATTCAGAAATTGGGGGGTGTCTGTAAATACATAAAGACTCGGTACTTTGGTTTCAAACGGGTTCGGAACCAAACTTCCGAATCTGCGTAATCCCAGAAAAAAATGCAACACGTGCGTTTCATTAATGACATTTTGGTCTTTTCAAAAGATTTGGGGGTGTAGCCGGGGGGTTGTATGAAGTATATATGAGCATTTTAACATTTCAACATAGGTTATGTTCAAGCCTTAGTCTAGCTTAGCCCAACCTATTATACCACCTTACCCACAAGAAAGACATCAATCTACCACCCAATTGAAGCACTATAACTCAAACAATGAGAAATCAAAGTCCACCATCTTCTCCCCTAATCCCAAAGCCCGACACCCAATCCAAGTTAAGTTGTAGACTAAGGATTTTAAAATAAACCACAAACACACAACAAAGAATATATTTTTGTAAGCATGGTCACTATTGAGGTTATTAGCGGTGCTCCAAAACATATAACCTACTAATAACCCTAATAGGGTTAATCAAAATTATTGTATTATTAATCTCAAAAAAAAAAAAATTATAGTATTATTTCTTTGTATAAGGTGTGAATAACTCTAAGCTTGGCGGTGACTTCGACCACACCATCCACAATGCCTTTTGAAGCCATTGTTTTTTGGGTCTAGATGTCTTTGACCCCGCTTCAGTGTCTAGAGAAAAGGGGTCCTGACTAGATGTCGTTGTATCGTCAAGGATCAAACACTTAACAAATTTTACTCGAAATCTCTAGTATCATTATATGTAGAAATTTGAAAAATTTGTTTATTTTTTTAAATACTTTTTTGTTTATTTTTTACACATTTTATACGAAGAAATAACACAATAATTTTGATATAAGCTGTGAATTGGGATTTTGGTCCAAGTATCACTGCGATAAACATTAACAAATTGTTGGTTGAAACAAAGGCGTACGAGATTCGAAACCCACTGCCTCCTCTCCTCTAACAACTAACACATTAATTACTAACCACTTTGTCATTGTACTTATCGTTAGATTAATGCTTGAGTTTCATTTGAGTAAAAATTAAAATTAAACTACTCTGCAAGAATATTAGCTGAATTGTTGCAGATGTTATTCCTAGAAAATTGGTCATAACGCAATATCTTTTTCCTGAAAGGCTAACAAATTAAGTATAATTCATTCATGAAGGAGCTACAAAATGGAGTAGGCAAAAAAAAACAATCCCAACATGTTACAAGTAGAGTAGGTAACAAAGTGGAGTAAAAAAAGATGAGAATTGAGAAGTGTGTGTGTGAAATCCATTTAACGATTTTCCCTAACATGAGTTGTTCCACATTCGTAGACACAACCATGAAAAAAATAACGGGAAAAGCACCGTTAACAAAACAAAGATAATCTTCATTTAGAAAAATATGTGAGCTCCACTCCATAAGTCCATACTCCCCCATCATCATCATCATCATCATCATCATCATCATATATCATATCTTTGACTTCTTGCTTCAATATGAGTTGATCACAAAGAAATTGTCAGTTTGCAAATTTAGTTTCAGAATCGGACAAAACTTAGGTACAGTTTCATAAGTAGTTGGTGTTGTTTTCCAATCACACCATGACACGCGGATTAGTTTTTAAAAAATAACTAAAAGATAATGAATAATACTAATAATAAATCTATGTGTCATAGTGTGATTGGAAAACAACACCACCCCCATATCTATGGAATAACACTTAAGTTTTTTCCTTCAAAATCCATGTATTCACGCAGTCAGCAGCTTAGGACCATTCGTTCTTGATCGAATGGCTCAGATTCTAAGCTCAGTGAAAAAGCTTAAAAATATTAAAAAAATCCCGTTTGAAATCTGAGCCGTCTGATCAATATTGGATTACGTGAATGCATAGATCCTTGCTACTACTTACTCATAAATTAATGACTTGATTGAATGACTCAGATTTTAAGCTCAGTGAATAAAATGTTAAACGTATTTTAAAAAGCTCATTTGAAATCTGAACCGGTCAATCAATATTGGATTGTGTATGACTAATCATTAATTTATCAATATGAAAATGGATTCTTTGCATTCAGAATCCTTGTATTCACTTAGTCAGAAGCTTAGCACCGTTCGTTCTTGATCGAATGGCTCAGATTCTAAGCTCAGTGAAAAAGCTTAAAAATATTAAAAAACTCCCGTTCGAAATCTGAGCCGTCCGATCAATATTGGATTACGTGAATGCATAGATCCCTACTAATACTTACTCATAAATTAATGATTTGATCGAATGACTCGGATTTTAAGCTCAGTGAATAAATGTTAAAAATATTTTAAAAAGCTCGTTTGTAATCTGAACCGTACAATCAATATTCAATTGCGTATAGATTAATCATTAGATTAGAATAAAACAAAACTAGGATTTAGTTTCTATTTATAATCTTGAAGAGCTTACCTTAAACATGCACTAAAAGGGTACTAAAATTAAAAGCATATTTATATCTCTAGAACAATATCTGCAAGAAAGAAAAAAGGATCTCATTAGTCATTGTCACTTATAAGTGAAATTTTGATTTCCACCATGATGTTAATTAAGATGTGACATGTATGTGAATGTCAAAATTAAATTAAAATGAACTTACATTCAGAATCAGTCTTGACCCATTTACAGCCAACATCGGTTTTCTCCTCTGCTTCATCATCATTCCTATTCCTTATGCTCTTCTTGTCCTCTAAGCACTTCTTCAACATTGATGCCCCAGAAGGATTTTGTGTGAAAATTTTCTTGTGAAGAATTGTCCTTAAAAGCTGCATATTCCAACATAGTCACTCAAAAACTTAAGCATGATCTCAACCTTACATGCATATATAATAGACATGCAAATTCAAAGGTTATATATTAAGGAAATTCTTATATTATATGTTGTTTTTTTATCTGGATCATGTGCAGTCGGTGACTGGTGCAGTTAGTAGACATGGATCGTCTGATATTAACCAGACGGTCTAGATTTTAACTCTATCTTATTATCGGTTTCTAAAGTTAAAAATCTAGACTGTCAGATCAATATCGGATGGTCCATCAGTATTGACTGCATAAATGCACCAAAATGCTGCTGATCGTACAAGATCCACTTTCGTTGTTTTTACCATTTTTAATTACAATTCAACAGATGGAAATTTTTCTCAATAAATAGAACTCTATTGATACGGTCTAACCAAAAAGCTAAACAGCGTGCACGCTTCATATATCCAATAATATAAATAGGATTATTTTAAATGTGAATTTTAAGTAAAAGATTATATCCATGTAACATATTGATTCTATTTCAAAACAAAAGGGTACCTTCTCCATTCTTGATTCTTGAAGGGTATCTCTAAGACTTGGTGGAGGAGCAAATCCACTTCTACAAACAAATATCTTCTTCAAAAGAAAAGAAATAGATTTCTTTCCAATTGCTTTTCTTTCCTTTATCAGCACAAATATCTTTGCATTTATCAATTATAACACTAAGTGTCTTCTCAATATCTTCTTCTTCTTTATCATTTGATTCACTGCAAAGTGCATTGCTGATTCTCCTATCAACCTCTAAACTTGATGGACAGTTAAGAAATCTGTCCAAAGGAAGCTCAGCAATTTCCTTTTCGACATTCGGTTTTCGTCTTAGGAGTTTTGTTAATTCCTTTTGTAGTTTCCCAATTTCTTCAGGAGTGAAGTCTGTTATTTCCTCTGATGAAGATGGATCCTCTTGTTTATCCAAATTTTCTGTTATTTCTTTGTTGTTTCCAAATGTTCCAATTGCTAGCAAATTATGAGGCCAATCACTGAATTCTTCTCGTGGCTCTGGTTTTGCATGATCTGTATCACACATCCAAAAGAAAACATTCTAAGATACCTTAAATAAGTAAGTTTATGTTTTATTTAGTCTTTTGTTGATTGGGCAAAAAAAAAACACAGAAGAGAGATAAAGTAAAACATATCACACATGTAATCAGCACTATGTCTTCTTCTCCCTGTCTATATCTGTTTCTATATCTATTATCTATCCTTCAAATTGAAGTATGTGTTTTTTTGTGTTTCAGACAATGAATATTCTTACATCTACGTGTGCCATTAACATTATGCACTGTTAAACTCAGGAAAAAACTACATAAAATAAAATAAAAAACATTGAAGACTTACATGTAGTAGCTTTATGTGTGTTTGGTTTTCTGTTCTCTTGTTTTCCACTAAATTTATTCTGCATCCAGCTGAGGAACTGCAAATGACAAAAACATAACAATCATATTACAACAACATTTGCATAACACAAACTAAATAAAAATAACTCTCTTGCTGTCTCTCACACCCTCACATGGAAAGACTTGCTACCTTCATTGTGAGAGGACTAAAGTCTAAAGCTGGGAAAAAAGGAATGAATGAGATAAAGTGTGTAATAATCTGAAAAGAACTAGCTAGCTAGCAATAAATATATAAAGTGAATGAGTTTTGGAAGATAGTGACAGTGAGGCAGAGAGCCAAGTGTCAGATATATAAATAGTTGCACTTTTTCACTAGTAAATATGCAGTCACTGTTAATTTTATTTAACAGTAGATTTTATAAGTCAAAATGAGAGTTGAGCTTTGGGATTAGAGGATTAGACAACAACTTAGATTATTTGAGAAAAAAGGCAATATATTAAATCAATAACGTGAGGAGAAAAGGTTGTAATGATGGTTGGATGATACTTTTTAACTAGTAATTAGTGAAGTTCCGTGAGAGCAGATCTTTAAAGCCAATAAGAATTCAGCTTTGGGAATACAAAACTATTGATAAATTTCATGGCCTATTTTGATTTTGATGAGTGTAGTATAGTATCCTCATTTTCTTCAAAAAAAAGTCTTATATCAAGTCCCCAAACACGGCCTAGAGGTCTTCCCAATACATGTCTCTGTATGTATTGTATGTATCTGACCAATTATTTCTTCTCATTTCTTCATTCAATTAACAAAATAGTATTATTTATTATTTGCTTTCAAGTATGTATATGCATATATACATATAACATGAAAGACATTCTCTATTAATTTATTATTGTTTCTTCGTGATTTGTTTTGTCTGTTCTCTTCCTTTACAAACAAAACACATGGGTTAGAATATTTTTGCCGGGTATTACTTTAAGTAGGAATATTGTGTCACCGTTTTAACCATTGGATCCCAGAAATTATGATCTTTAAGGATTGGAGAGTGAGATAGCTAGGCAGGCAGATCAGCTAATCTTTATACAATCTTACTAGTAGATTCACACCATACTTCAACTTGATTACTTGCATTCATTTATGGTCCGTTTGGTTGAAGAGAAAGATAGAAGAGAGAATCTTTTCTCTCTTCTCTCTATTGTTTGGTTAGCTCTCTTCTCTCTTTCTCTCTTCCCTTACTCTCTCTTTCCTCTTTCACCTCAAACAAACACACTTAGTGCAAATGTAAGTTATTCTCTCTTCTCTCTTTCTCTCTTCCCTATTCTTAGAATGTGGTTTAAGGCCTAACTCAACCCTACAAAACCGGCTTATAAGGTGAGAGATGTCTCCCACTTATAAACTCATTTCCAGGCCATATCACATCCGATGTGTGACTCTTAACACACCCCCCTCACGTCCAGGACTAGACAACTGGAGCGTGACCCGAGTGGCCCGATAGCAGGTGGCCAGCGGATCTTGGTCTGGCTTTGTTACCATCTTAAAATGTGGTTTAAGGCCTAACTCAACCCTACAAAACCGGCTTGTAAGGTGAGGGATGTCTCCCACTTATAAACTCATTTTCAGGCCATATCATATCCGATGTGGGACTCTTAACACCTATCTCTCTCGCTTCAACCAAACAATACAAAGTCATTCTCTCTTCTCTCTTTCTCTCTTCCCTTTCTCTCTCGATCGCTTCAACCAAACGGACCATTAATGTAGAACTGAGCAAATTAAGTTTCATAGTATTTCTATTTCAATATATTATACATGTGTGAGGCACAATGAAGCGGCGACACGGATACGAACAAAAGACATGACACTGACACATATACATAGACACTAATAATACTTTGGCAAAATAGAAGTGATTAAAGTGCTGGTGTTGTGTTGGTGTTCGACACCGACACATATCAGACACTAGACACGTTCTCAATGTAAAGTGTCGGTGCTACATTGGTGAGTCCTAAAACAAACTTTGAGTGCGATCTTTTTGGTTTATGTCAAACAATGTGTGCTTGGATCTTTTTATCTGTATGTCTGACTTTTTTCCTTTGCAGAAAGTAGTAGTATATAATATTTGTTAGGAAAAATCGTACACACCTAGGATCTTAGATGAGAACACACACTGCAAAGAAAGAAAGAAAGAAAGAAAGAAAGAAAGAAAGAAAGAAAGAAAGAAAGAGCACGCACAAAGACTTACGTGGTTCGACATCTCTTGCCTACATCCACGAAAACACCTCAACATAATTCGTTTATCATCTCAAATAATATTACAATAATTTGTAACCCAACCCAATATGTATATCACTGTACAATACTCTCACTCTAAGAATTAGAAGGAATGACAACACTCACATCACTACAAAAAAAACAGGTCATTTGCGAGGGACATTAGCGACGGAATTTGCGAGGGAATAAGAATCCTCGTTTGTTTTGATCATTAGCGACGAAATTGTGGGCATTAGCGACGGACTGGTCCATCGCTAACTGTTGGGAGGGAATCTGAAATTAAAACAGCACGGAAACCGAAGGGATTAGCGACGAAAATAAGGGTCCCTCGCTAACTATTTTGACCGTTCCAGTCTTGGTTAGCGTGAAGGGATTAGCGACGGAATGGTCCCTCGCAAATTCCGTCGCTAACCCCACTTAAATTGTATCAGATCCCTCATTTTTCTCTCTCTGTTTACTCTTCACTTCACTCCCTCACTCTTCTCTTTCACAAACCCCAACTCTCTTCTCTCATTTCCATCACCACCACACCACCACCACCACCACAACCAACTGTCGCCGTCTCTCCTCTCTCTCTCCTACGCGAACGTCGCCCTCTCTCCTCTCTCTCCTACGCGAACCTCTCTCTCACCGGAGCTCTCCCTTTTCGCCACCACCGGAGCTTGCCCTCTTCACCACCACCGGAGTTCTCCCTCTTCACCACCGGAGCTCTACCATTGGAGGTTTTGATTTTTACTGATTTTTATTTTTTATGATATTGTTTTGTTAGAATTTGTAAAATTAGTTTTGTGATATTGTTGTTTGGTAATTTTAGTGAATTTAGTTTTGTGATAGTGTTGTTTTGAAAGAAGAAAATAGGATTAGGTTTTGTGATATTGTTGATTGTGATTTGGGTAGGGTTTTAGGTTTGGGTAGAAATTGAAATTGTGTTTAGGATTAGAAATTGAAATTGGGTAGAAATTGAAATTGTGTTTTAGGTTTTAGGATTAGATTAAGGATTTATAGAAATTGTGTAGGATAAAAATTTGAAGTTGAAATTGAAATTGTTTGTTGAAATTGAAGTTGTTTTATTGAAATTGAAATTAATAGTGAAATGATTTATGTTTTTTGCTTGAAATTGAAATGGTTTTATTGAAATGTGTTATTGAAAAGTGTATCATCGACCGATGACGAGAGAGTGGATGTGGTTGTTATTAATGGTGTCAGACTCAAAGTCATTTATAGTTGTGGTAACGCGTAAGTATTATATTGTTTGTTTATTTTAAGTTAATCATGCAACGACTTATATATATTTGATTGTTTGATATATCTTTCATTATGCAGGCTTCTTCGTGCAAAGGCAGCTTCATCAAGCATCACTCATGTCATCCGCAAAAAATATTTTCAAAAGTTCCATAAAAAGTGGAGTAAAATCGATGAAAAGGACAGGAATGATCTGCTGGACTTCTTTAGGGTAAGTGTCAATTATTTTGTCATTACTTATATTGTTAGTTTAAATTTTATGTTTAATAACGTTTAATATAATTACTAATACATATTTTCATTTTACTTAATACAGACCAAAGTGACATGGGACATAGAAGATAATAACAATGTCCAAAGACTTTTTTTTAAAAGGATGGGCGCTCAAATATCAAATTTGCTTTATAAGCTGCGGTGTAAAGATAAGAAGCCTAACTACATGAGTGATGAAATTTGGAATGCCTTCAAGGGCCATTGGGCTACAGAGACTTTCAAGAAAAATGCTGCAAAAGCCAAGAATAATAGAAACTCCGAAAAGGGTGGCTCGCTTCACTGCGGTGGGTCCATCAACCAGGCTCAGCATGCTTCTAGATTGGTAAATTATTTTTAAAATCTGTGTGTTTTTTTTACATTAGTTAATTAGTTAGCAATTTTTGAAAATGTGTTTCATTTTACAGAGTAAGAAGGCAGGACGCCCTATCACTGCTCCTGAGCTACATAGAGCCACCCATGTGAGGAAAGGCACTGGCGAGTATGTTGATGAGTGCTCCAGGATGACTCAGGTAAATATACAACTTGATTTGTATTATATAATGTTGCTTTGTCAAAATAGAGCGCTAATTTGCGTTTATTCAAAACAGGAGCAAATAAATGAGATCATGACTCAGCTGACTCAAGGGAGCTGGGACCCTGAATCACTTGGCCAACTTACTCCTGAGATGATAGATCTAGCAAACCAAAATTGGGAGAAGACAGTAGGTTGGTCTAAGGGTCACCTGTATGGTACGGGGCCCTTGGCTCCATGTGTGGGCCAGTCTGTGACCGGGAGCAGCAGAAGACGCAGTCGACCAGCTTCTACTCCTGCGCAGACAGAGCATATTAGGCAGTTGGAGCAGGAGCTGCAGTCTACCCGACATGAGCTGTATGATACTCGACAGGAGGTCAGGACCTCTACTGAGGCTATGAAAAAGATGCAGGAAAACTTTGCGAAGGTGTCCCGTAGGCAGGAGCTGATGTTTAGGTATTTTAAGAATATGCAGCAACATGAGCAGCAAGATGAGGAGCAAGATGAGGAGCAAGCTGAGGAGTCTGGGGAGTCTGGAGAGGCTGGGGAGGCCGAGGAGTCTGATGGCGGCAGCTTTTAGGATTTGCTGTATCAGTTTGACAATTCAATATTTTGTTATAACATTTCAGATTAAGTGTTGTTGATTTGAATTTTATGTTATTGAAGAATTTTATTCTCGAAATTTTTATTTTAAACTGTTTTATGTATTTTAGATTTTATTATAAATTATTAAAATAAACAGGTATAAAAGCAGGTTTATCAAAAAAAAAATTCAATCAGTTGGGCATTAACGACGGAATTAGCGAGGGAAATTGGACGCATGGCTGTCAGAATTTAACCACGTGGCTGTCTTTAGTAGCGAGGGAATTTTAATCCCTCGCTAATTAGCGGGGGATTAAAATTACCTCGCTAATCCCAGTAGCGAGGAGGGAATTAGTGAGGGAACCAGTTCGTCGCTAATTCCCTTGCAAATGACCATTAGCGACGGATTTAGGTCATTTTGCGAGGAAAATTTCCCTCGCTAATGACCAGTTTTTTTGTAGTGCATCTCACATAACAAATGATCACAAACACCCTCCTCTCACTAATGGTGTGTTTGTTTGAGGTGAAAGAGGGAAAAGAGAGTAAGGGAATAGAGAATAAGGGAAGAGAGTGATCTTCTCATGTTTGGTTGAGCGGAGAAATGAGAAAGAGAGAGAGAGAGAAGAAGAGATGATTATTTTAGTGTTTTTTGCAATCTCTCCAAATGTAGGAAGAAAGTGGGGAGAAAAGGCTCAACAATTATGTTTTTACCAATTTACCCTCACTTTATCACCCCCAATTTCCTAATTCTTTTTATTATTTAATTAAATTAGATAACTAAAATAAATATTTAACTAATTAAATTAAATGATTAAAATAATTATTTAGCTAATTAAAATAAATATTTAGTTAATTTAATTAAATAATTAAAATAACTATTAAGTTAATTAAATTAAAAAATTAAATCAAACACATAGGGATGTTTTTGTCTTTTTAAAACTAGTATTCTTTCTGTCTTCTATCTTTCGCTCCAACCAAACCAAGATACATAACTCTCTCTTCTTTCTTTTTCTTAAACCAAACAACACCCCTAATCTACTTTATTTCTCACATTTTTCTCACCTTTTTCTCTCTTCTATCTTTCTCTCTTCTCTCTTCTCTCTTTCTCTTCTAATCCAAACACACCCTAAGACTTGGTTGAAGATCTTTCAACTCTCTACATGATCACCCAAGGGGATACTTCTCTCTTCATAGTCTCTCTATTTATAGGGAAGAGTATGACTTCCATTCATGCATATAACTTAGTGAACATTAATTGTCACATATTTTCAAGCATATAACTTAGTGAACATTAATTGTCACATATTTTCAAGACTCTAGATACATTCATTCACATTTTGAAATGTACCTCAAAATTTTCGACTCATTTGCACTTACTTCAAAATTTCAATTGACTTCCAAATAACTTTGTATAAGTCCAAAAAAGTGCTTAGTGGCTTCACTCTTGCACCAAATATTGCAATATTGCATGAATGTTTAAAGAAACAAAAATTTCAGGCTATGAGCTAAAGACGTGGAATTCCAAGGTTCCTACAATATAACTAAAATTTCGGTCATAGTCTAGTTCTTGTCGGTCTTGTTGCAAAAAAGTAACCATTAATATGGTAACATTTGTGCCTAAGCAACATTTTTTACATTTTTTTCCACGTAGATATTTTGCTAAATGCAAATTAAGGTCGATCATGTGTCTTGGAACTTGAAAAGTGTGGATGAGGTGCATAAAATGAACCATGTTCTTTGACAAGTGATGACTTGTAATGTGTACTTTGTGATTTAGTAGTTAAAAAAAACAAAAGGAAAAAGACTATTGTAGTTTCCTTGATAAAATAGGATGAATGATTTTATCAAAGTGCAAACTAAAGTAACGTATGGGCAGGCAAGAAAAACAAGACAGAAAATGTGGAATTTCAGTCACAATTGGCATGGGAATGTCTCACACTTACCAGACCATAATTTCTGTTTCACCTGCTCCCATTAGTGCTTCTAGGCTTAGTACATTTGAGTTAGTCATATACATTTTCGATCATTCCAAACACATAAATGTGAAAATGAGTACACAATATTCCATACACAATCACGTTAATGACTACTGTTCAACTTGCCAGCTAAGTACACCCTTCCTTTTATTGTTTCATATATATATATAAATATATAATAATAAAATAATCAAAACTATAGCAAAAAATGAACAAAAGAATGAGAGAAGGAGAAGATCGAGAGATGCAAGTCTTTTGTATTTCTCTTCACAAATACATCTCTACACATAAGAGTGAACTCTATTTATAGGGAGTAGATTGGTAACTGAGAAGGCAATCATAAAACTCCACTACATGAGAAGATGGGGAGGAGAATAATGGACATCCACTATATAATAATAATATTCATAACACTCCCTATTGGATATCCATAAAAGATATGCCTCATTAAAATCTTACTAAAAAAAATCCAATGGGATAAAAATCTAATAAATGAAAAAGAATACAATATCATTTAAGTGGGAACTGCCTCGTTAAAAATCTTTCAAGGAAAACCCCGTGGGACAAAATCATGACAAAGGAAAAAAGAGTGCAGTTTTTCTCCCTTTATTTGAAGCGTCACTTAAGAATATGAATTCTAACATCTGGAGTTTCTCATTGCGTGCATATGGAACAATATACTCCGCTCTGTCACTTGTGATATATTCTCTAATGGAGCTTTGCGGTCAATATTATCTTCAGAACATCTTCCTTGAATTGTTGGCATTTGAGCATGAAATGAAGAAGCAAGAACCATATAGATTGTTTTATAGATCAAAAAGATATTTTAATCTTACCACATGTAGATAATAGCTGATATGCAATCTGACTTGATATAGATCAGAAAAATACTTGTATCTGCATGGTTAATTTGTGTAATATATACATAAAATGATTTATTCGATTACAATAGTCAAACATAAAATATGCATCTTACCCTTTTTTTCTTTTGATGCATTTTGGTTTGTGATGAACAATATTACTATTAATTATCACATAATATTATCATGTCAAACAACATAGCATTTAGTAATATGCTTTTATAGTCTTCGGGACCAAAATATTTGTTATTTGCTTGTCACACAACTCATGCACTCAATATAAAAAAAATATATCATGAGTCAATTATATTGTGAGTCAATTAAGAACTAGTTCTTCATAACTTGTTAAACAAAAATTTAACTAGCTAATTGTTGAGTCTCCAGATCCAGAGACGAGACTTTGTATTTCGTAAGATTTTATATGAAGATATTTCTTTATATCTCGAATCCTTCTAGGATTTTTCATGTAGAGATCAATCACATGTTCAAACTCAAAATTCATCATATATAATTGGGATCCATTCATATAGAACTCTTTCTTAGAGCGGTCTATAATTTTTGAAAGTTCTTTAGGAGTTTCAATAATAATAAACCATAGCAAATTCATTTCTTGATATTTTCATAAAACTATATGAACAAGTGATGTCATTTTTCTATCCCTCCTTTAGAATACGAATTGAGGCGATTATAACACATGTGTTAAAATTATATTATCTCATGGAGGGACTGATTAATTCGAGTAATCATCTTGATAATCCAGAAAGTGTGCACTACAAAAAAACAGCGTATTAGCGACGGATTTTTCCCTCGCTAATGCCTGTTTTTCCCTCGCTAATGACTGTTAGCGACGGAATTAGCGACAGACCAATTCCGTCGCTAAAAAGCTGGTCGCTAATGATTAGCGAGGGAATAAAATCCGTCGCTAAAATTAGCGACGGAAAATCCGTCGCTAAAATCCGTCGCTAAAAACACTGTGCCACTGACCGTTGCAGTTGATTTGACACTGACACTGACCAAAGTTAGCGACGGATTTCCGTCGCTAAAATCCGTCGCTAACCTCATTTTTTTTTAAAAAAAAAAGCTATTCTCAAATAGAGAGAGGGAGAGATTAGGGGTTGGGGAGATAAGGGAAGAAAAAAATGGTGTGGTGGTGGTGTGGTGTTGAAGGGAGAAGATAATGGTGGTGGTAGTGGTAAGAAAAAATGAAAGAGGAAGAGGAAAATGGAGAAGGAAAAAAATGAAAGAGGATGGTGGTGGTGTGGTGTTGAAGGGAGAAGATGATGATGGTGGTGGTAAGAAGAAATGAAAGAGGAAGAGGAAAATGGAGAAGGAAAAGAAATGAAAGAGGAAGAGGAAGAAATGAA
Source organism: Astragalus membranaceus (assembly GCA_039519185.1). Taxonomy (NCBI): domain Eukaryota; kingdom Viridiplantae; phylum Streptophyta; class Magnoliopsida; order Fabales; family Fabaceae; genus Astragalus; species Astragalus membranaceus. The sequence goes on from CM076846.1 coordinate 1,985,631, forward strand.
AGAGGATGGTGTGGTGGTGGTGGTGGTGGTGGTGTGGTGTTGAAGGGAGAAGATGATGATGGTGGTGGTAAGAAGAAATGAAAGAGGAAGAGGAAAATGGAGAAGGAAGAGGAAGAAATGAAAGAGGATGGTGTGGTGGTGGTGGTGGTGGTGTGGTGTTGAAGGGAGAAGATGATGGTGGTGGTGGTGGTGGTAAGAAGAAATGAAAGAGGAAGAGGAAGAAATGAAAGAGGAAGAGAAAAAAACGGAGAAGAGGAAGAAATGAAAGAGGAAGAGGAAGAAATGAAAGAGGAAAGAAAGAATTCGGGTTTATAAAAAAAAATTTAACAATTAGCGACGGATTTAGCGACGGATTTCCCTCGCTAACTCGGGTCACGTGTCAAATCAACTGCAACGGTCAGTGGCACAATTTTCCAAAGATTAGCGACGGATTTCCGTCGCTAATTCAAATTTTTTTTTCAATTTTCGCGCCATGTTAAATCCGTCGCTAATTTAGCCAATTTCCGTCGCTAAATACCTTGTTTTCAATCCGTCACTAATTTTGTGAATTTCCGTCGCTAACTTTGACTTTAGCGACGGATTGGAAATCCATCGCTAAAATCCGTCGCTAATTCATGTTTTTTTTGTAGTGGTGTCTTCATATAATTATGACTATCAAAATGAGTCATACATATAAGTGGTAACAATATTCATCATGTGCAATTTGAGCTAGCTCTTCATGTGCAATAAGGCAAATTAAGTACCGCAAAGTGCATGCATCCACTACAGGTTAATATGTCTCATCAAAATTAATTTTAGGTCTTTGCGAAAACCCTTGAGCAACAAGTCAAGTTTTGTATCTCACAATTTCACCATTCTCATTCCCTTTATGCACAAAAACGCATTTGTATCCAACTGGTTTTACACCTTCAGGTGTTTGGACTACAGGCCCAAATTTTTTTTCTTGTAAATCGCGTTTACTTCTGCTTCAATTTCATCTTTTAATTTTGGCCAATTCTCACTTTGTCTATACTATTTAATAGACCTGGGTTCATGATCCTCACAATAATTTATCACATTTAGCGCTACATTATGTGTAAAAACATCGTCAACGTTGACTTCGTTTCGGTTCCATCGTATTTCATTCTTGACACAATTCATTGAGATCTCTTTGATTTCATAATTTATCAGGTACCTGATCAGTTCTTCTGGAACTAAAATGCCAATTATGTCTGAAGACTCTTATAGAGTTTTTATATCCTCGCTTGTGTACCATCTTTCTTTTTAGACGAAAGAACCCTAAAAAAAGTTCCTCAAAACACCATACCAATATGAGAGAAGCTTCCACCAACTAGCATTACTAGCAATTAACTAAGTTTTTGGCTGCTCAACATTTTCAATTTGGCAATTTTGGCCCATAAGTTTTGTTAATTCGGTGATATTGGTCTTTAGGTTTTGAAGTTACACTTTTTCAAAATTTTGAATAATTGTGTGTTATTTGTCTCCCACTTTTTGATAATCTAAGATTTTTGGAGGCCAAAAGTGCCAAAAATTCTCAATTTTAAGAGACCAAAAGCGCAACTAAAATGCATAGGGAATTAAAATCGCCATGTTGAAAAAATTGGGGACTAAAATCACCAAAAATAAAATTAAAGGGAACAAAATTGTCAAACTAAAAAAGTTAGGAGAACAACCCACCCCCTTGGGTAAAGTTGTGGATCCATTCGTGGCCGGAAGAGATGCAAACAATCTCATCCAAATACTCTTGAGTATACACGACGTAATTAATTTATAGATACAATTATTGGGAAAAAAATTATTTATACATTTCAAAACTTTTCATACCAATAAAATATATTTTAAAACTTTTTAACAAGCTTACAAGTAAAGATAGTAGAGAATAGCTGACTAATTAAACATACTATTAACATTTTTAGGTTAACATTTATTTAATTAACAGAAAAAACATTAGGTTGGGACGGCAGATGATAACTAACGACAACCTTTTCCCCATCATATTCTGTCGGATCAACACGTGTACGTAAGAGGTCAAGTTGACTACTTTACTTATATCATTCATACCATATCATATAATATTTACTCTATAGATGTGTTATCCTTGTTCCAAGCAATTATTTGTTTTCCAGTGAGAGATTAATATTTATTTACTTTTAACTCTTTTTCCCAAACTAAATAACTACCTGCACGTGGTGAAGTAGCAAATAAATTAAGAAACTAATTTTTGTTTAATTTTATTTTTAAATTTAATATTTATATAGGAAAATCCTGACATGCACCACCTTTATAGGTGATGTACCATGTAACATCTCTTTTTAGATAATACTATCTCAACAACATTATGTTGAAAAGATTCTTAAGAAGTTTGGTCATTTTGACTCTAGTCTTTTGAGTATCCTTATACAAAGCTAACTCTCAATTAAAGGAAAATAGAAGTGATCTTCTTAATCATGCCCAATAGGTCGGCTAAGTAGGTATACTCACAATTCAGATCACACCAGAAGGCACTTGCTCAGCTCATGCGATATTTAAGAGGTAACATAAACTCACTACAAAAAAACTGGTTATTAGCGACGGACATTTCCCTCGCAAAATGACCAAAATCCGTCGCTAATGGTCATTTGCGAGGGAATTAGCGAGGGACCAGTTCCGTCGCTAAACCCCTCCTCACTAATGGGATTAGCGAGGGAATTTGAATCTCTCGCTAATGACTGCAACTTTTCAGGTGATGAGACTCAGTTGCAGGGGTTGGTAAATGCGCAGGAATTAGCGAGGGATACTTCCCTCGCTAATTCCCTCGCTAATGACTGCAGTTTTTCAAAAAAAAAATGACACGTGTCCAGTGCTGAATGACTTGTTTTTTTATATATTTATTATTAATTAATGAATATTATATTATATTATTAATTTTGTGGTGATGTGTGGTGGTGGTGGTGGTGGTGGTGGTGGTGGCGACGGTGGTGGTGGTGTGGTGGTGGTGGTGGCGTGGTGGTGGTGGTGATGGGTGGTTTAGAGTAGAGAGAGAAGGAGAAGAGTAAGGGAGAAAAAGAGAGAGAGAGAGAGAGAGAGAGGAGTGAGAGTGGTGGTGGTGGGGTGGTGGTGGTGAAGAGTAAGAGAGAATGAGTGAGAGTGGTAGGAGGTATGTGGTGGTGGTGGTGTTGGAAGAGTGAAGAGAGAGGAGAGTGTGAGAGGAGGTGGTGATGATGGTGGTGGTAATGGTGGTTGTGTGGTGATGGAGAGTAGATCAGGAAGAGGAAAGGAAGAGGAAGGGTGAAGAGGAAGGGTGAAGAGTGAGTGAGTGAGTGAGAAAGAAGAGTGTAAACGGATTTAAGGAAAAAAAGAAAAAAAAAATTGCGAGGGAATTAGCGAGGGAACTGTCCCATCATCTGAAAAGTTAAATTTAGCGAGGGAATTAGCGAGGGAACTGTCCCTCGCTAATTCCTGTGCACTTACCAACCCCTGCAACCGAGTCCCATCATCTGAAAAGTAAAAAAATTAGCGACGGAACTGACATTCCCTCGCAAATATTTTTACTTTTGCCATTAGCGACGGAAATTCCCTCGCTAATGTCTAAAATGCTGTCGCTAATTCTCAAAAATACGACAGCCCCTATTCCCTCGCAATTTCCGTCGCTAATCCCAATTTTTGCGAGGGACCATTAGTCCCTCGCTAATTTCCGTCGCTAATGGCTTCTTTTCTTGTAGTGACTTTGGTATCGTGCAGTGGATTTCCCGTTGTATTAGAAGGATACTGCGATGCTAATTATCTGATGCAGATGAAACAAAATCCACTAGTGGTTATGTTTTCACATTTGGTGGTGGTGTGATAACTTGGAGATCAGCCAAACAAACAATAATTGCGAGAACATCTACGGAGTCAGAATTTATAGCTCTAGAGTTGGCTGGTGGTGAAGTTGAGTGGGTGAAAAATCTCTTAGCAAAATTTATTTTAGGAATTAAACTAACACAATGAATGTTAAGATATTGTGATAGTCGATCAGCAATAGTTGTTGCAAAGAAGAAGACTTAAAATGGCAAAATAGACAAAAACAATTGAGACATGATGTAGTAAAGCATTTGCAAAAACAAGGAGCAATATCGATTGACTATATGAACAATTGAAACATAATGTAGTAAAATAATCGCCGGGATATGTAGCTCTTTAGCTAACTATCTTTTATGATCTTATTTTCTGCTGTCTGTATACTTTGATATGTAGTATTTTGATGGCACTCAGATAGGTCACTTAGACAAAATGGTCGTGGTACCCGGTTGGACCACGTAATTATATGAAAAATTAGTGGCGCCAATTGGACCACATGTTTTGTAATACTGGTTATCTTAATTTATCTATATACATTATGCCTGTTTTCTAAATGGATGTTTTAAGTTTTTAATTTATCCATGTTTTTAGAAATGCACTAATAGTAATTGATGGTTGACGAGGATGAAAGGTCGTCTCATTTAGTGGTATCAGAGCAATTTGATTCTAGATCAAACTGTACATGTGTTAGGGTCATATACTTGCTGCGTCGTGTTAGGTCCACATCGAATGCTAACCATGCATGTATAGAATTGGGTAGAGAGTCTCTGTGAGACTTTAAACGGGTTAGTTCTTGTTATATAATATTCATGAGATATATGCATAAACCTTGTGCTTCTTATATCTTAGGAATATTGAACCATTGTTTCAAGAGATCATGGGTTCCCCTAGAAGATCTTAGAGTAGAGACTCGAGAGCCAAGACTAGGGGAGAGAAACTGTTGACTCCCTCCATGTAAAAATAGAAACAGATAAACCATACTCTACTGATTTATCTGCACACTGATTACCCTCTTGAAAAGCACGAGAAATTAAAAAGTTCATTTTTTTTTTAACTAATAGCATACACACTTCATTGGGAAGATTTAGATTATGTGCCCAAGACCGAGTTTGATAACTGCCTTTCCTAATATTGTTGTGATTTTGTTGTCCAAACCTCCTCCTTTGTGATCTCGAAATAACTTCTTCAATTCTCCATTCGGAATTGTGGGAAATTCTTATAGACATTAGGTTGATCAAACTAAAAGACTATGGAAAAGTTTTGATTGAATTCGACTCTCAACGATAACTGAGTCTATCAGAAGAAGCTAGTCTCTCGTAATGTTGCGAACCAATGTTTGAGTCTCCGCTTAGAGAAGTGGCTCGAATAGAATTATTTCATTGGAAAGAAACATGTAAAAATAAAATAAAAAAAGTATGTCAACAAGTACATCATATTGATTTAAAGTACATGTGTAGAATGTAGAAGTCCTCGAGTCGAGATGCAAGAAGAAGGATCAAGTGCTTAAAAGAATAACTTTAAACCAAGCATATTAAAATCACTTTAACCAAGATACTTTAGATTTTACTAACCAAAAGAAATAGCTCCCATGCACTATAAGGAGGCCATGTGGGGTATTGAATACATATTCTAGACTAGATGCTATTGTCGTATATTCAAATACAGATACTGTCGAATTTCACAGAGACAGCAGTAGCCAAAATTGTAAGTGCAGCAGTAGTCGAATAATGCAAAGGCTGCTGAAGTAGTCGAAGGTACAAGGGCTGCAGTAGTTGAAATTCTGCTGTGGTCGAATTGCAGCAGCAGTCGAATTGCAGTTGTAGTAGAATTTGCAATGACAGTTGTGTTCAAATCTGCAGAGACAGCTGCATAGATGGAAGCAGTCGAACCTGCAGCGACGAAGGCAGTCGAACCTGCAGTGACAGAAGCAATCGAACCTGCATTGACAGAAGCAGTCGAACCTGCAGTGACAGAAGCAGTCGAACCTGCAGAGACAGCTGTGGTCTAATTTATTGCTGCTGTCGAATTTGTCAAGAGACAGAGATGCCGCGAACCAAACCTGCGAACAAAGAAGAGTTAGAAAATAACCGGAGGCGTCTTTGGACTGCCCTGAAGAATTTATCCGCCTCTACAGCGCAAATTCCCCGAGGTACAACCGGTCTCGTCTCAAATTGCAATAGCAACTGAGGTATCCGAACTAGCAAGAGTAACATGATATGGAATCAGGATATGAACCCAGGAGAGTGATATTTAGAAGGAGTGAATAATGGCTCTCTTTTATATCGCCTTCAAGGCCAATGGAGAACGCTTATATAGGCTTTCAGAGATAGCCGTTTGAAGCATAGGCTCCAGCCATTTAATAGCCAGTCAACAACCATTATAAAATAAATTGTAATCAAGCCGGTTTATTTTTGCAGTTACGGAATGGATTGGTTTAAATGAAAATAGCTATTAAACGAAAATAACAGTTACAAAATAAAGGAAATTAAATTTCATTTTTCGACCAAAACTGGGAAGAACATCTGCAACCCATTTCGACCAAAACTGGGAAGGATATTCTGTGTCGAAATGTTTGTAAATATATTTGTTTGTGTCGAAAATATTTGTTTTGAGTCGAAAATATTTGTTTGCCGAAATTCACTTAAAAGTTTTGAAATATCACAAAATTTACAACAGATGCGTCATGCATGGGATTTGGCAATTGATATATATACCGAAGGTGATTTTCCAATTTTGGAAACTATATTTGCACTTAGCCCAATCATTATGGGTCGAGGTGGACATGTATCGTCCAGGCTGATCACAATATAGTTTATTTTTCTATAAGTACTAATTAGGGGTGGGAATAGGCCACACCGACTATCACATTACATCCTCACAATTCTTGCTGTTTCCGCGGTGGTGCGCTACTAGGCCCTGCGCGTGCTCGGTATTCATGAGTGCTCTAGAGACCTCGCCAGGATCTCATGCAAGCGGCCTCACTTGACACTCATATAGGTGATTTCATCAAGTGTATGCTGCAAGTCATACACCACCCATAAGGGCTATGAAAAACATTAAAAGCTTTAAGCTTATCCTTTTAACCGTGCAGTCTAGCACTATCACAATATCACCATAGGAAGGGACAATTAATGAAATTAATTACTTGAATTAATTACTTGAATTAATTTCCAGTGCTAGCACTATCAAGAAGTAACTTGTTTTTACCACATTGAACCTTATTCATGGGATCTCCAATCACAAAGGTTGGGTTACCATCACTTCTTAATATCAGTTGGCTTTAGTCCCATTCCCCTCGGTGTATCACAAGCTCATTTCTTCCCTAGGGATTTTTCAGAAGATTGATAAAATTCACTTCTGATTTTACATAAATTAAGGATGTAATCCTTCTCATTTCTGTAGCTACTTTACACAACTATGGAAGACACTATTTCTTCCATAAAGGAATATTGACCAAGGCGTCTCTTAGTCAATTAATTTCATATATCACAAAGTCTTGAGTAACAAACTCATTCTCTTATGAATCAAACATGGCTATCATCATAGTATCATTGAAATACAATGAATTTTCACTGTATATAGTGACATAACCTATGATGCTCAATAGATAATTATCAAACATGGCTATCATCATAGTATCATTGAAATACAATGAATTTTCACTGTATATAGTCTATGATTCCTCAATAGATAATTATATATAAACGCTTAGTAATTTCTAAGCCACATCACTTCCATAACACACTTATACATACAGGTCTGCTTAGAAAATTTTCAAGCGACAACATTTCCATAAAATATTTATGGATTTTCACAAGTATGTTATTGATGTCTCATACATTTAAATATCAGTAAGTGGTCTCAAAAGTATGTATATTACATATATCCAAACAAGATTCCTATAACTGATAATTTATCCATGTTTTTTTTATTTTAATCTGAAAGACTTGTTATAGTCTGTCACTTGAACATGTCAAAGGTGATTTGCATTAACAGTTAAACCTTGTCACACCTGGTACATGTCTCTAATGCACTTTCTCATGAGACTAAATAATTTAGTTACCAGGCATAGCATAACAAGGGAACTCTAAAAAAAATTCATTTTCACATGAAGCGTGAATCGAAGATCAACCCCCACAATGCCTCACACAACATAACAATCAAAATCAAAAGTAATATATTATATATTAATAAAATGAAAATATTACTTGCAAATTAAAACTCTATATAAACAATTCGCATTATATTGAGTTCAAATCGTTAGCAGATTTGTGTGCATATAATTCCTTTGATAGGATCTACTTCAGTTTCACATTATTGTACCAATATGATATAAAGGACAATTTAGTAATTGCAAAAATAGTTCACATTTCATAATACACACAACATGCTTACATTAAACTCAATAAACAAAAACCTTCCAACAAAATTGGTATACATTCTCAGATAATGTAGTAGGTTCGTTTCTATTTCCTTTTGACTAATTGTTAGAGTCATAAAGGATATTTAATTTCAAGGTATCTAAACTTCTAAGGTATATCAGAATAAGTTTTTGGTGATAGAGTTATACAACCATACTTCCTTATGGTCTGGCATCTCAAATTGCACTTAAAAAATTTATTCAATAGTATGTCTTTCACATCAAAGTTTAGAAGACAAAAATTTTAATATGAATAATCACATCATTGTTATATCCATTGACACATTAGCAACAAGAATTTTAACAAAGGAATACCAAATGTTAAATCCGACAAATGCATTTATGTTCAGCAAATAGGTGCAATATCAAATCACTCCTTCTAATAGAAGGTATCTGTTTTGAACTCATCACGTCACAAAGGTACACAATATCTCCTATCAATTTTAGCATTGTGAGGTCGAAGATTCTATCCTTATGGTATGCATATATAAGTTCCAATTCTGATAAACAGAACTCATTAAGCCATATAAGGAATTGTATAGCTCTCTAAATAAATTTTTCATGGCACACAATGAAGCTATTTCAATAAAAGGAAAAATTGACACACCAAAGTGGTGTTGTCGAAAACTGATGCAAAGACAGATTCTGTCGAAACTGCTAAAACAGAGGTAATCGAATATTCAGGGCAGTCGAAAGTGTGAGGACTGTGGCAGTCGAAAGTGCCAGGTAAAGGTGTAGTCGAACTCTATATGTCATACAACCAAAATGCATAAGATGAATTCAAAGGCACTATCAGGTGCTTCAGTGCAGAGTGTTGATAAAGAAAATTCCGACTAATAACCTATAAGTCACTAAAACCAAGACATTGTACTTGGTGGACAAGGACATCACGATAAAATTTATGCACTAGAGCCAATCAATTAATCAATCATTTCAATCAAAAAAAAGAATCCTTTTAAGTAAGCATCAGTCGAACTCTTATGAACAAATGCAAATATTTAATTTCACAATTAATTTTCTTAGCTCCTAAAGTAAAGTCATGGTGCCACTTTTGACCGTAAACCTAGCCAAACAAAAGTGCAAAGAAAGAACATGAAGAAAGATGAGAACCTGGTGTCGTCATCGACGTTTGATACCTTAAGGACGAAGAATTCACCCTGTCACCATCATTCTTCTCGTTCATTCTCTTTGTAACTTTTCTCTTTAAAGTCTGGTGTCGTCATCGACGTTTGATACCTTAAGAACGAAGAATTCACCCTGTCATCATCATTCTTCTCGTTCATTCTCTTTGTAAATTTTTCTCTTTAAAGTCTGCTATAAAAATTGGCACAGATTTTGGGGAGCACAACAAAGTCAGAAAAATTAATGAAATGCTTAGAACAATATTTTGGGAATCATTTCATTTGAACCATGTACGATATAGCAATCATAATAAACTCAGACTTTGGAACAGAAGAAAGCAAACAATGATAAATGGATAATATATGAATTCTAATATACTTTAGGATAAGAATGAAGCAATAATTCTGCAAGCAACAGTATTTATTTGTGGTGCCTTTCGAACAAAATTAAATAAATGGTTTTGTTCCACTTTACAACAGAATTGTACTTCGTTCCAAAAAATATTCGAAGTGAATTAGAAACCCTTTTAATTTATTGCAAGATATATTAAGTCTTTTCAGATGGAAATCACACACTGATGATAACAACAATATAACTAGATATTCAGAATATATTGTTTTAGTAGTGTCGACTCATATGTCCAAGAACTTATCAAGAATTGCAAACAACACAACAAGCATAGTTAAGGAGACTTATCTTCCACGAAAGACCTTGCAGTCACGGTACTTCGGACAAAACTAGCGGGGATAAATTCTTCAGATTGTTGTCGTATATTCAAATACAGATACTGTCGAATTTCACAGAGACAACAGTAGCCAAAATTGTAAGTGCAGCAGTAGTCGAATAATGCAAAGGCTGCTGAAGTAGTCGAAGGTACAAGGGCTGCAGTAGTTGAAATTCTGCTGTGGTCGAATTGCAGCAGCAGTCGAATTGCAGTTGTAGTAGAATTTGCAATGACAGTTGTGTTCAAATCTGCAGAGACAGCTGCATAGATGGAAGCAGTCGAACCTGCAGCGACGGAGGCAGTCGAACCTGCAGTGACAGAAGCAATCGAACCTGCATTGACAGAAGCAGTCGAATCTGTAGTGACAGAAGCAGTCGAACCTGTAGAGACAGCTGTGGTCTAATTTATTGATGCTGTTGAATTTGTCAAGAGACAGAGATGTTGCGAACCAAACCTGCGAACAAAGAAGAGTTAGAAAATAACCGGAGGCGTCTTTGGACTGCCCTGAAGAATTTATCCGCCTCTACAGCGCAAATTCCCCGAGGTACAACCGGTCTCGTCTCAAATTGCAATAGCAACTGAGGTATCCGAACTAGCAAGAGTAACATGATATGGAATCAGGATATGAACCCAGGAGAGTGATATTTAGAAGGAGTGAATAATGGCTCTCTTTTATATCGCCTTCAAGGCCAATGGAGAACGCTTATATAGGCTTTCAGAGATAGCCGTTTGAAGCATAGGCTCCAGCCATTTAATAGCCAGTCAACAACCGTTATAAAATAAATTGTAATCAAGCCGGTTTATTTTTGCAGTTACGAAATGGATTGGTTTAAATGAAAATAGCTGTTAAACGAAAATAACAGTTACAAAAAAAAAGGAAATTAAATTTCATTTTTCGACAAAAATTGGGAAGAACATGTGCAACCCATTTCGACCAAAACTGGGAAGGATATTCTGTGTCGAAATGTTTGTCTGTGTCGAAATATATTTGTTGTGTCGAAAATATTTGTTTTGAGTCGAAAATATTTGTTTGCCAAAATTCACTTAAAAGTTTTGAAATATCACAAAATTTAGAAACAGATGCATCATGCATGGGATTTGGCAATTTATATATATACCAAAGGTGATTTTCCAATTTTGGAAACTATATTTGCACTTAGCCCAATCATTATGGGTCGAGGTGGACATGTATCGTCCAGGCTGATCACAATATAGTTTATTTTTCTATAAGTACTAATTAGGGGTGGGAATAGGCCACACCGACTAATAGAGGCCTACGGCTCAACCTACGACAGGTTCTGACCATACCAATCTTTTTTTTAAATAGGCTAGACCAAAGCTTTTTTAAAAGCTTATTTAGCTAAAAAGGTCAGGCCACAGGCCATCAAAAGTCTTTTAGACCTAGGAGACCGACTTATTTAAGTAAATATAAATAATATTTTTAATTACTTTGTGTTAAATCAGTATTTTTTGCTAGTATTTTCTGTTAATTTAAACATATTAACCTAAATCAATTTTTGACATATTTAAAGTTATTATAAAATAGAATTTAAATAGGATGCATATAAATATATATCCCTAAAAGGTTTTGGCCATAATCAGAGGACACAATACCTGTTTAAATATTGAACATACTAAATTTTTCCGAAATAAAACATAATATTTCAGATTCATCCGTCTTCATTTCCTTGAAATTCGCTTGGTTCACAGTTTAAAAGGAACACCGAGCCTAAGGTTCAATATCATAAACAAATAAGCGGAAATGGGTTCATACAACTCATATCAAATATAAGTTACATAACCATAACAGAAACAAAACAAAAGAGTAACAATCCGAAACGCCAAGACTACAAGTCTTCGGCTTCGTCATAAGCACGTCGCCTACTCGTGTTGTCCTGTCTTCCTTTTTCCCCGTTTCTCTGTAAAAACAACAATAATGATAGGATGAGATAACATATACCGTGCCCCCTTACGATCACTCGGTTCCATTATAAAACTGTTGCAACATAGTTAAATTTATAAACTATTTGCATATATACATTCTTAGCATAACATCGTCTGTGAAACCACCACAATCACGATATTTAATGTGCTATTTAGTTATTTTAAGCCTGGCAAGTTACTTTACCATTACAAGCTTACCAATCAAAACACCGACTGTGAAACAGCCACAATCCCGGCGAATCGTGTATTGAACTTAGCATAACATCGTCTGTGAAATAGCCACAATCACGATAAACCCCCGTTAGTCTATTCCATAACGTTTTTCCAGGGCCTGGGGTAAGGGCTCATCACCAGTGTTTCCACTGCCCTGCCACACACACATTGCACAAGTATTTTGAGCATCACAAGTGTTTCCACATTCACTAGTGTTCCCACTGTTTTGCTCTCTACTTTCAGCAATTTCTTCATTGAGATGAAAGTCTTCTTCAATCTCATCTTCAACTGCCATTAGCATTAACCCTGTGTCTCCATCACTTACAAATTTGGCTTCAGCATCTTTATCTCTAGGAACCTTCTTGCTCTTGCATTTGTTCCTATAATGCCCAAATTGCTGACAGTTATAACACTGCACTTTCGACAAATCTTGCTTCTTCTTGTCGAAAGAGCCTCGTTCTTTCTTCTTGCTGCTTGATCCCTTTTCTTTACCCTTCTCTTTCTTGTTGTTTGCTTTCCAGTTTTTCTTAGAGGAGTATGATAACAAGGCTTGTTCAGTTTCTTTCTCTGAACTTCTCTGCCTTATTCTCAATTCATGAGCCTCTAAGGAACCTTGAAGTTCATCTAACTTCAATTCATCTAGGTTCTTGGATTCTTCAATAGCAGTAACAACATAGTCGAATTCCTGGGTTAAGGATCTAAGCACCTTTTCGACTTTACTTGTTTCCGACACAGTTTTACCATTGCCTTTCATTTGATTAGTTAAAGCTACTAACCTCGTAATGAATTCTCCAATTGATTCTCCATCTTTCATCTTCAAGGCCTCGTACTGTTTTCTGAGCGACTGTAGGCGTATCTTCTTCAGTCTATCTGCTCCTCCATACGAGTTCTTGAGGACATCCCACGCTGCCTTTGCTTAATCGCAATCAATGATCAGGTTTAGGATGTTGGAATCAACACTTTGGTGAATCAAGAACAGCCCTTTTCCATCTTTCTTTCTCAGCGAATGGTGGTTGTTCCTCACCGCTTCAGTGGCGTTTGCTGCCAATGGTGGAACACCATCATTCACGACATCAAGAACATCTTGATACCGAAACAGGACCTTCATCTGCGCGCACCACCGTTCGTAATCCTTTCCATCAAAGATGGGGAGGTTCCCCGGAATACCTCCACCAGAGTTATCACGCGTTGCCATGAGTCTTGAAGGATCTTGAAGGATCTTTAAAGCTCTTGATACCAGTTTGTTGAGAAAACGGCGGAAGGGGTGAGGGAAAGGAGCGAAAGCGCTAGAGAGAAGAGAAAGGTAGGGCAAGACAATGATGCTGTGAAACTGAATTATATAAAATCGTTCTTCTCAAGGATATATGACTGTACATGCTACTACGTATATATAGATAAGTCATACCCATGATTTTGACCAGGCCCACACTTTCGACTAGGCCCATAATAGGCTTACTTACTACACCTATCTATATTACTAGCGCCTACCTATATTTACAAGCAATTGAATTACAAAGCATATCTCAATACTCTTAACAGTACTTTGTTTTTTTACAAGAAAAACTCTTTATGATAAAACTTAAAACCCATTTATTACAGTTTTTTTACGAGAAAAACACGTTTTTTAACTAAAAAATCTTTTTTAGTGATTCCAACTGTGTTTGGTTCAGCTTTTCTAAAAAATCAAAAATTATTTTTATCCTTAAAATGAGAATCTGTTTTGAGTAACTTCTCATAAAAAACAGTTTTTAAGGAATAATATTTTTAAAATAAGTCATTTTCAGTATGTTACACAAATTAACACAAAACAACTTCTCATTTTCTTAAAAATCTTTAAAAACTAATCTCTAAATTATTTAACAAGAAAATCACTTATTTTTTAACACGTAACAAATAGGCCCTAAAATTAGGACCTTTTGAAGGTGTTGATTATGACGTTATACATATGTGTTCTAAAATTGTACATATATCCGCCCTTGTTTACACGACAGTATTTTATTTATAGAAATACAAGCTAAGATAGATGTTACAATTTTACTGGGGCATTTGCCCCCAATGTTTTGTACATACATTCGTCCCTGTTTACAGGACAAAATGGGGGCAATTATTAGATATTTTATTAATTTGCCATTTGTACCAAAATGGGGGTAGTTTCGTAAAAATGGCACAAAAAGCAAACAGTGACTCAAAAATATAATAAAATGTTGTGCTAACAAAATGACATTATTAGACATCTTATTAATTTGCCTTTTGTACCAAAATGGGGGTAATTTCGTAAAAGTGGCGCAAAAAGCAAAAAGTGACTCAAAAAGCTGACGCAAAGCTGAGACGCGTCAATGATGTCTCAATATATATATATAATAAACATTGTTAAAAACTTACTAAAACCATAATTTTTTTTTTGTTGCTATAATCTATCTATTAAAATTATTAAAACTTATGTGGTTTGTTAGAATTCCGGAACCTCAAGAAGCGGAAGCAATGGGTCTCTGGCAAGCATTGAACTGGTTGAAGGATTTGGGCTTGGAGTCAGTAACTGTTGAGACGGACTGTGTCTCGGTGGATAATGCCGTAACTAAAGCAACATCTAACAATTCAGATTTTGTTTACTAGTATTTATTAATTAATTTAATAAAATGAAATTATTAGACATTTTACTAATTTGCCATTTGTACCAAAATGGGGGTAATGGGGGTAATTTCGTAAAAGTGGCGCAAAAAGCAAAAAGTGACTCAAAAATATAATAAAATGACGTGCTAACAAAATGACATTACATCTTATTAATTCGTCATTTGTACCAAAATGGGGCAATTATTATTAATATATTAATATAATAAATAATAAATAATATAATAAAATGATGTGCTAACAAAATGACATTATTAGACATTTTACTAAATTTGCCATTTCTACCAAAATGGGGGCAATTACTCAAAAATATAATAAAATGATGTGCTAACAAAATGACATTACATCTTATTAATTTGTCATTTGTACAAAATAGGGGCAATTATTATTAATATATTAATATAATATAATAATAATAATATAATATAATATAATATAATATAATAAAATGATGTGCTAACAAAATGACATTATTAGACATTTTACTAATTTGTCATTTGTACAAAAATGGGGGCAATTTCGTAAAAGTGGCGCAAAAAGCAAAAAGTGACTCAAAAATATAATAAAATGATGTGCTTACAAGATGACATTATTAGACATCTTATTAATTTCCCATTTGTACCAAAATGGGGGCAATTTCGGAAAAGTGGCGCAAAAAGCAAAAAGTGACTCAAAAAGCTGACGCAAAGTTGAGGCACGTCAGTGATGTCTCAATATATATATATATATATATATATATATATATATATATATATATATATATATATATATATATATATATATTTATATATTCAAACAAAACCTTCAAAGAAGAAATCGTTTTGAGAATATCAACCAGGTTAGATGATTGGGATATCCCAAAAATATCTCAGAAAAACCTTTACAAACCAGAAGGGTTTTTCTCTAAAACTGATTATATTATCAGAACTGTTTGGATTTTTGTCCATGAATTCTGGCTCAAGATGGGTCAAGAAAAAATAGTTTTCCTTGGGGATATATTGGACCTGGGTCAATTGAGTTTGGATTGTGGTGATTTGGGATGGACCAGGTTTGTTCTGGGTCATCAGGTTTTTCTGGGCCTGTATGGCAAGGTCCAGGGCAAGGATATCTTGGTCGCTGCCTTCTTCGGCAATGCTGGCCCAAGTTTTCCTGGGAAGGTTGATTGCTCCCTGTTCCTGAAGGGCAAGGAGGGTTTGGATTGGGAAAGCATATATATATATATATATATATATAATAAACATTGTTAAAAAATTACTAAAACCATAATTTTTTTTGCTATAATCTATCTATTAAAATTATTAAAACCTATGTGGTTTGTTGGAATTCCGGAACCTCAAGAAGCGGAAGCAATGGGTCTCTGGCAAGCATTGAACTGGTTGAAGGATTTGGGCTTGGAGTCAGTAACCGTTGAGACAAACTGTGTCTCAGTAGTTATTGCGGTAACTAAAGCAACATCCAACAATTCAGATTTTGGTGTTATCATTTCCCATTGTAATAATTTTATTTTGCATTTTTCAAGCTATAGGATTAGCTATGTTTTGAGGCAAGCGAATCTTGTTGCTCACACTCTTGCAAGGGCATCAAGATTCTATGCTAGCTCCCAAATTCATTATATCGCTCCTGTATGTGTAACAAACATTATTTTTAGTGAAATGACATGAGTTTGTTTTGGTCAAAAAAAACTTTCAAAATAATTTAATTAAAACTATTAAATTAATATTTAATGATCTAAAATTTACTATTAATTACTATAATCTATCTCTTAAAACTACTAAGATCAATCAATCTTGCCACTAACAATTGTCAAAAAAATTCAACCACTATAGAATATTAGATAATTTATTAGATATAATTTAGTTAATCTAATTTATTAATATAATTAAGATCATTATATTAATATTAAATCATTTAGAGCGACAACGAGAGACTGGCAATGGGATCGGCAATGAGAACGTCAACGAGAGCGCCAACGGGAGCAACAACGGGGTGCATATTTTATATTAAATCTCATTTTCTTTTTTCCTGATTTTTACTCCATTATTAATATTATAAGAAGATACCGACTTTTTTTAACTTTTTGCAACACAAGTATTTTATTAAATTTGAAATATTGTCTTTTATTGAGTTTTTCCATTTTATTTATTACATTTTGCAACTTTCAACGTATTTATAATTTTATAACAAATTATAACAAATATACTATCACCCGTGCAAATGCACGGGTAAAATAAAAGTGTTTATAGAAATACAAGCTACGATAGCCGTTACAATTTGCTATTTTTTTTACAATGCACTTTTTAGATGTGTTTATACATACATTTCAAAACTTTTTGTACCATAAAATATAGTTTAAAACTTTTTAACAAGTCTTTAAAAAAAACTAGAGAATAATTGACTGAATCAATTGTTAAACATATTCTGTCGTGATCAAACGCGTGTATGTAAGGGGTCAAGTTGACTACTTTAGTGACCATATCATATCATATTACATTCTTTTGTTTTTCGGTGAAAAAATAATACTTATTTTACTTTGACTCTTTTTTCCAAACTAAATATCCTCCTACCCGGCACTTGGATTCTCTGATTCTCACTCACCCTACATTTCTCTTCATCAATGGCGGATGCACGTTGAGAGGTGTGAGGGCAATTGCCCCCACACCATAAAAATATTTTACTAGTAATGCTTAACAAAAAATATCTTTTAGCCCCATAAAAATATAAAGTTTACCCTCATATGCTACTAGTTTCTTAAAATGTTTGCACAAAATTATAATAAATATAAGTGACAACAATTGATACTAATTTTATTGCTCTATAAAAAAGGAAAATATTAGTTAAATCGTTAAAAAATTAAATATCAGTTAAACTATTCTCTTGTGAGGACTGTTATGTCCCTAAAGTTATTTTAAATTGACTAATTTTACCAATATTTGATGACCAAATTGATACTTTTATTTCTTACAGAGTATCTACTCTTTTTATCCTGAGAATATGTATTTTTTAAATATTTAATTATAATATTTTTCTTCTAAAGAGATATCAGATTATTTTTTGCCCCCACTACTAAATATTTCTGGATCCGCCACTGCTCTCCATCCTCTATATATCTCTCTTAAAATCACTCTCTCATCATTATTTATAATTTTTTAATCATTTTATCTCTCCTACCACCCTTATATTTTGTGATGGAGAGGAATGAGGGAATGAGAGGATCTAAACACCGCTACACGTGGTTAAGCAAACATAAGAAATTACTAATTTTGTATTTATTTTATATAGGAAAGTTCAATATTTTATATAGGAAAATTCTAGCATGCACCACATTTAATGGTGATGTACGGTGTAACATTTTTTTTAGAAAATATTATCTCAAGAACATTATGTTGAGAAACTTTTTAGGAAGTTTGATCATTTTGACTTTAGTCTTTTGGATACCTCTTAAGAAGCTAATTCACATTTAAAGAAAAATAGATATGTTCTTGTTTAGGGATGGCAATAGGCCGGGTCAGTGCAAGTTTTGCCTCCCCATCTCCGCCTCTAGCTATATCTAGCGGAGTTGGGTTTTGCTTTTTCCATCCCCACCCCAAAAAGAGTCAGGTTTCCTCGCAGTTCCCCCATTTCGCCACTACGTATAGATTTAAAATTTATATTTACGATAATTAGAATAATAAAATGATAGTTATAAGTTAAATAAAGTTAAAAGCATTAAAATAGGTGTTTCTATTGAAAAGAGATTAAAAATTAAAAATAAATAAAATATATGAAATAAAATGAATAAGTATATATGCATAAAATAAGATAAAAGTTATTAATTAACTAGATTTTCTACTTTCTATGGATGAATCAATAATTTTATTGGTACTATATATATAACTTTTGTACGCTCTTACACGTATACCTTTTTTATTAATTGTTGCATTATATAATATATTACTCGATACTTGGGTATGGAGCAGCTTTAAATTTCTGGGCCAGCTGTCTCACCCTTCGAGGTGCCTCCAATCCAGCGAGAGGATTAGTCACTGCGTTCGGCGGTGGATACCCTGGTATATACCAAAAAAATATATTACTCGATACAAAAGAGAACTTGGATGAGATGGTAGAGGTCTCTTCCAGCTTAACCAACGTCCTGGGTATGAATCCAACCTTGGGAATGCATCCGTGTTAAATCTCTTGAGGAAAAGTTTTGCCACCCATTGTGGTCCTACCTGGCTCAAGGGATTAATTCCTCCAGTTGCGTGCAGAGGATACCCAATTTATACCAAAAAAAAAATATTATTCAATGCAAATTATACTTGTTTGAGTATTAAAATTAATGGCAAATACTAAAAATGTAACTACTAAAGTAATTAAATACTTATATAAATATCAAACAAAAAAATTGAGAAATATTTATATAGTTTATTAAATTTTTAACTATGAAATAAAATTAATAAGTAACTTGTAAATAAATATTGATTAAAATACACACAACTGCAGATATTGACAATACAAAAAAAAGGCAGGATATGCGACGGATTTTAGCGAGGGATCTCCAATCTGTCGCTAAATTGAACTTAGCGAGGGATTTAGCGACAGTCAATTCCGTCGCTACAAGGCGCGCCAATATTTTAAAAAAAAAAATTCAAATCCGTCGCTAACGGTCCGTCGCTAAAGCTGACGTAACCAATGGCAGATCTTTGAAATCGTAAGATTCCCAATTTCGTCGCTAATGGTACAATCTGTCGCTACATTTTCGTCGCAAATACCCGGGAGTGCGTGAATATTCAAAATCCGTCGCTAATATTAAAATTCGTCGCTATGTTTCGGTCGTTAATGTTTGGGAATGCGTGAAATTTAAATTCCGTCGCTAAATATCCCTCGCTAATTTTAATTAAGTTTTTTACCCGAAGCCCTTTCTTCTTCTTCTCTTTCTTTTCTTTTCATTTCTTTTCTTTTCTTTTCTCTTCTCTCCTCTTCCCTCACGAAACCACCGCCACCACCACCAATACCTCTCCATTTTCACCACCAGAATCATGTTCTCCCTTTTCTCTCACTCACAAAAACAAAGCTTTGAGTAGGTCTTTCTCTAACCGTCAATACCTCTCCATTTTCACCACCACCATCATCTTCTCCATTTTCTCTCACAAACACGAATATTAGGTCTCTAACTGTCTCCCTCTCTCATTGTACTCACAGTATGGGGTAAGTTTTGTTCTGAGTTGTTCCTTTGTGTAATTATTTCTGAGTTGTTCTTATGTGTAACTACTATGCGTGATGTTGTATACATATGCTGTTTGTGAATTTTTCTGATTTTTTTTGTTCTGTTTGCACTTAGGACATTTTGGGAGTGACTGAACATAGTAATTTTGATTTGGTGGAGTTGTTTCTGTTGCTGGAGATGTTTCTGGTATAGTAATTCTGATTTTTGAGCTGCAAATTTGGTGGAAAAGCAGGTATTTCAGCTGCCAAACTTTTAATAATTAGGAACAGGAGTTGAATTGTTGTTGCTTATCATGGTTTTTTGTTGTTTCTTTGCATGAATTTCATATTTTTTTAAGCTTGAATAAATTTTGAATAAGTGTTAGTTTTCAAAATGGGAAATGTATATTATTTGGGGGTAAATTGTTGCACAACTCATTTGTGTATTGTTGTTTTGATATTTGACTAACCCTAGTTAGACGACTATATTGGAAGTTGTTATTGTTTGCTGTTGATGGAAAAGGGCGAGGTGCTGTCCCTCACCCCCATATTTTGCTCGAAATCATCTCCATTGAGATAATTGCGAGTATACTAACAATTTTAAGGTTGGGAGTTAGAAATAACTTCCTTCACTACTTATATGGAAAAGGGTTTTGTTTGTTCTGTCCTTAACCCCCATATTTGACTCAAAATCATCTCCACCGAGATCATATCGATGCCACTAACTTGATAGGTTATATTTTGGGTTTAGTTATGGGAATCTAACGCGTTTTTTTTAAATGCGTGTAAATGAATTGGAATCAATTGAATCGTAGTTGAGTGTATGATCGGTTATATCCGGGAAGAGCATTTTTGAAGGAAATTTTTGTAAATGGGGTTGAAGAGTTTATTAGGGTAAATGGGGTTGAAGAGTTTATTAATTACCAATATTTGAGAATTTGTTTCATTTTTACAGAGTAAGAAGGCGGGACGCCCTCTTACTATTGCTGAGCTGCATAGGGCCACACATGTCAGGAAGGATACCAAGACTTATGTTGATGAGCGCTCGAGGAACACTCAGGTAAATATACAACTTGATTTGTATTATATAATGTTTTCTTAAAATGGAGCGCTTATTATGCCATGTTTTGTGGTTATGCAAAATAGGAGAAACATACTGAGACGATGTCTGAGGCGACTCAGGGGAGCTGGAACCCTAAGTCACTTGGTCCACTAACTCTCGAGATCATAGCTTTGGCAAACCGCAACTAGGAGAAGTTGGTAGGGGGATGTATAAGAATCGTCTGTATGGTACGGGGCCCTTGGCTCCAAATTTGAGCTTTGAGGAAGCGTCTGAGTCTGAGGAGACAGAGTCTGATGATGGCCCGTAATAGTATTATATTGTTATTTGCTGGTTTGGAGTATTATGTTATGGATTATGTTATTGTTGTTTTGGACTTGTTTAGGATTTGGATTATGTTATTGCTGGTTTGAACTTGTTTAGAATTTGGTTAATGTTTATGTTGATTTGGATATTTGGTATTGCTGGTTAGTTTGGATGTTGATTTGGATATTTGGTATTGCTGGTTATTTGGATTTTATTCGAGTATTCTCGAAATTGTGGTGCATTTGGTAAATATATAGTTATTATATAAAAAAGCAGGTTTTCAAATTTGGACACGTGGCATAAAAAAAGTAGATTTTCAAAAAAAATTAAATTAATTTCTTTTAAGCGAGGGAAAAATCCCTCGCTAAATCCCTCGCTGACATTTGGACACGTGGCATAAACAAGGACACGTGGCCTTCAGAATTAGCGAAGGAATTGCCCCTAAGTGAGGAAATTTTCCCTCGCTAATTAGCGAGGGAAATTCCCTCACTAATTAGCGAGGGAAATTCCCTCACTAATCGTAAGATTCCCAAATCCCTCGCTAATATTTAGCGACGAAACCAAATTTCTGTCGCTAAATATTAGCGAAGCCCTTTTTAACGAGAGATTTTGTCCGTCGCTAATTCCCTCGCCAATACACATTAGTGATGGAAAAATCTGTCGTCTGTCTTGCTTTTTTTGTAGTGTGAGACAACTTTACGAAGGGGTCGAAGTGTTAAATAAAATATATTTCACCAATATGATAAAAATTATATATTTTTACTTTGACATAAGCTTTTATATGTGTAGTGTTGTGGTTTGATCATGCTGGGGATGGAGGGATTATAGTTCGATTTGGTCTGGCTTAATTTTTCCATAATAAATAAAATCGAAGGGCAAATTTTTTTTCCTGGATGGTTGTATCTTTAGTTTTGTTTCTTGCAAAAATTACATAACCAACGTGTTGTTTAAAGAATTGGAATATGAGTGGAAAATATAATGTATATAAAATAAGACTATACTACAATATGCAGAGACAAATCCATATCGAGTTGATTGGGGGCAACGACCCTCACAAGATAATTATTTTTATTTAGAATTTGTTTTTGTCTCAGTAAAATATAAGCAATTCCAAGTGAGATAATTTTTTAAATAAATATAGAAATTCACATGAGATTAATAAAAATCTATTGCGAGGGGAGAACCACACGGATCAGCAAAGCCGAGTACACGTGGCCAGCCAAGTTGCCCGGTAGATTAGTCAAAGGCAAAACCGATGAATACTACACATAAATAACACACTTAGCAAATTATTAAAATAAAATAACATAAAAGAGAGAACAATTTAGTACCAATTGTACCCTTTTTAGTTTTGTAATTTGTAGAAGTTAACTTAGGTATGGTCTGAATTATTTGCCATGAATTTACATATTTAATCCACACTAATAGTACTTATAAAAAAACCACACAAATAGTAATTAGTAGACAACATTTTTTGCCCCCCTTGTCGAAAATTTACTGATCATTTATATTATAAATAATCTTGTCAAAGATATCTATTAAGTAATTTTTAATATTAATTGTTAGTAACCCATGTGAAAATATAGATTTGTACATCTAACCAACACAATACTCAATATGATGGTCCAACCAATTGATCATCCTTGTGGTTGAGTGTATGCAGAGTGACCTATTCGACCCCCTCCTTCTACTTGATTCGATTATTAGTGGAACAAAGCATACACTCTAACAAATATTTTTTTGCAATCGAGTGTTTATACTCTTCTAAATGTCTTTATCATTGAATAGCCATAAATATAGTAAATAATAACGCAGGAACTCTAATCTCATTGCATCCGCCTGCAGAGGAAGAAGAAGCTCATGAGTAGGGCAGTCTTGCAGCAGCCAAGGTAGAACGCTGGAGGACCCCATATTTGCCAGAATATCAGCACACATGTTTCCTTCAGGAAGCGTATGAACGAAGACTTGCCAAGGTCGCCTCATAAAATCTTGAATGCGCTAGCTATGATAGACGCATACACATCCCACGAGTTGAGCTGGGAGGTCACGAGCTGAATAGAATGAAGAGAATCAAAGTAACAAATGATATGACGATGACCATCATTCCAAGCAAGTCGCATACCATGCAATAATGCCACGAGTTCCGCATGAAGATGATCTGAGATACCCAAATGACCAGAAAATCCTTTTATCCAAACTCCATCACGTGTTTCCTTATTGCTTTCTTTTATCTTTTTGTACCAAAAAAAAATAGTAATCATTAAGATTCCTCTGTAATACTATTTTTTCTCTCGCGATATCTATTATATCTTATTGCATGTTTTTATATAAATAATGCATGTTTTTATATAAATAATGTTAACATGTTAACATGTTTACCAAAAAAAAATAGTAATAATGTTATCTATTCTTTCTTTAATGCATAAAAATAGTGTTAACATGTTTTTGTAAAATTAAGATATGTTTATCTCTCGCGATATCTATTATATCTTATACCACATTAAATTAATTAAGGCCTTAAAATGTCATACTCACGGATAATTCCACATACCATCTCCTCATATGTGAAAGTTTTTAACTCATTCGAGAGTGACTCGATGCTTAAGTGTCTACTAGAGCGTAAGTGCATACGTCAATGATAATCCAGTCCAGACGAATCAAACGCAATGGTCTGTTCACCCGTTCTAGTCACCGGGCGTGCCAATTTGTTTCCCTGTGTCAAACTCTTAGGTCCTAGTCGTGGGTTCGGCCAGAGGTTTGAACAAGTGTTTTGATTCCTCTGTTCTTCAAGCGATTGCGCCAAGGAGGGAACTCTGCTCTTTGACTGTGGGTATCCTGACTCCTCTAGAAAGGGCCAGGTTGGGTGAGGGGGACTGCGAGGTTTGGATTATACTACTGGCTAATGCATAAAAGTAAAGATAAAAATGCGATAAAGAAGATAGATAAAAATAAACGCAGAGTTTTGGTTTGATTGATGTGTGTTTATTCTGTACAATTACTCTCCAATTTATATACATAGGCCCTCGTCGGCCACTACTCGAGCCAACACTAGCCTACCGTTGGATTACTCAAGATCAATGCACTAAATTACATCCAGATCCTAAAAACTAGGAAGCACTCTTCCACTAGCACGGGTAGTGGGTCAAAATATCTTCGCTTCCACTTCTACGACGCTTCTCCACATTGTCTTAACCGCTCCAACGTCTAAATGTGTCCACGTGCGTTGAATCATTGCTCCCAAAGCAAGACCCTCTAACTCGGCCAACTCCTCATGCCCACTTCCCATAAATATAGGAAGGTGGTTACCGTAGCTTGGCTCGGCCTTTTCCCATTATATTTAATCATATAATTATTTAATAAATAATTATATGAACACATTAAGACCAAGTATTAGCCTCCAAGTCTATATAAGCTTAGTAGCCACGTCAAGCCGATTTGTCTCGGCCGAGTCTTACCTCGGCCAATCAGGCGTCAGTGGAGTAGGCACCTCAGTTGTTTATCTTAGCCATGTGGTCATGTATAGTCAATTTAGACCCCAAGCAGCTAAAATTTCTATTTTTGCCGATGGGAATCAGCCTTCGGCCCTCGGCTAGCCGATTCTACGCAAGCCGAGTAGCCCTTGGCGAAAACGGGTGTCAACAAATGCCCCCCTGCATCCTTTAGCTGAGGACCTTAAGAAGAAGCTGAAGGATGTATTATGTCAGTCGATTTGTTCTCTGCCAACTCCTTACACTTGACAACTATGGTTGTAGTGCATATGGAAACTTAATCTTTTGGAATAACTGAGGTTGCAGACAGTAGACTCACAATATCACAATGACACTGCTAGGTGCCCCCCAGTTGTTGTACAATTGGGATTGCAGACAGTAAACTTATAATGTCAAAGTGACACTGCTAGGTGCTCCCCAGTTATGTCTGACTGGGATTGCAGACAGTAGACTCATAATGTCAAAGTCCACTACTAGGTGCGCCCAAGTTGTGTACAATTGGGATTGCAGACAGTAGACTCATAATGTCAAAGTGACACTGCTAGGTGCCCCCCAGTATTGTGTGTTCCAGCCGATTAAGGAAACACCAACGTAAGTAAGACGCCGCGTTTGCAGATAGTAGTCTTACGTTGTCGATGTGGCACTGCTAAGTATCGTCACACTTTGTCTTGTTGGATTGGTATTTCGTTTCCATTGAATCGGCTACTTCCACTTACCCTTTGTTGAAGGAAATGGTAAGCCGTGCGCCAAAGCCATAGTCAGAAAATGTAGTCACCATTGTTAGTTGACGAGATCTCGGCTGCCATGTCATTTGGCTGCCTAATCACTATAGTAATCTGATGCATCTTCAGACACATCATAATCATCCATAGGGATTATTTCACCGTCAAATCCTTCTTGCCTCTTCTCATGAGTGAATTGTTCAATCTGAATTGCCCTGGAAGTCAAGCCACTGAGGTCACTACAAGCTTGTCCCACAAGCTTCTCCTTCAATTGAGGGTGCAATCTAGAGATGGCCATGGAAGTAAGTTGAGATTCTGGGAAAGGTACTGAGCACTTTCCGGCCATCTTTCTGAATCTTTCAATGAAGTCTGTCACAGCCTCATCCACCTTCTGCCGTAAATTCATGAGATCAGAAGCAGTAACTTCGGGTTGTGGCCAATAAAATCTATCATGGAAGAACCTTTCCATGTCTGTCCAGGTCTGTATAGAATCAGGTGGGAGAAAAGAATACCATGAGAAGGCAGTCCCTGTCAAAGACAAAGCGAACAGCTGCAACTTATGGAACTCATTCTGGTTTCCTTCCCCACATTGGGCTGTGAATCGGCTGACGTGCTCCATAGTAGACTTACCATCATCCGCGGAGAATGTGGCAAAATCAGGGGTTTTAAATCCTCTGGGCAGAGGCACCAATCTGTCCACCCACTCGGGGTAAGGCTTCCTGTACACTGGCCTATCGAGCAGTTTCAACTGAACACCGAATAACTTCTTGATGGTGTCAGCTATCAAATTAGGGTCTAAGAGTTGGGGCCCCGATGGTCTTTGAGGTGGAGGCGTTGGTCACCATAGTGTATCTGGGGGACCCCGCGCCCCTGGCTACGGTGGTACCTGAGGTGGAGAGTTTGTCCATGGCTGCCCAGGTACTACTTGGGCTAGGTTAACAAGGCCAGTTCTTGGTACAGATGGCTGCATGCCTTGGTGAGGTGGAAGTTGATTCCATGGCTGCTCGGCCGGGGCAACACTCATCTGTGTCTGTATATAGGAACCCGCCGGGTAGGTACTGAGTGCTCCAGAGTACGGCTGACTAGGAGGTAGACTTGTCGAGCCAGGTGGGCTCTAGGCCCATGGCTGCTGACTCGGGCAATACCCACCGATCCTGCCATTCCCTGATTCCAGGGCGAAGGCTTGTCCCCTTGCGTAAGCCGAGTAGTTAGCTGTGGCAGAACATCCATAGGATGGTCCTTGCGGAAAACCCAACGAGCCTACTGCCTCAGTGGCCTTCGGCTCAATTGCACTTGTCCCTGCTGAAGAGAAGCCGTATTAGTGACATTCGTAAAAAACTGTCCCCCAGTGTTGGCAGTGGCAAAAGTACCAGGCTGAGGAATCAAAGGAATAGGGCATACCTGATGAGAGAACGCCTGCTGAGGCCGAGTCAAACTCCCACTTGGTGAACACTGATGCATGCCTCCTATAGAAGTATAAGAGGATGCCTGCTTAGGTCCAACAGGGTTGGTGTATGGCAGATACTAATGCGTGCCTCCCATAGAAGAAGGATGTACTCCCTACGGTTGGCTAGGGAAAATGGGGTTAGTAGCATTGCTACCTTGCGTTGCATGCCCGTGTTCCAGTTCCTTGGCTTGCTGCACCTCATTGTGCACCATAGGTTTAACTATGTCAGCCAATTGTTGGGACACTTGGTGTAACATCCTCAAAATAATTAATCGAATTATTTGGATGTTAACCCAATTAAATCAATTTAGTATATAATTGGTAAATTTATTGAGTACTAAAATTATTCAATGAATGTCATTAGATCGTTAACCGGATAATACGGGTCAAGGAAGTTTCGAAATCGAAATAAGGGATTAGATCAATGTGGTAATTGGACCACGCTACCACTTATTTATTAATTAAATAAGTATGTGTGTGTGTGATAAATAAAAGAAGAAAGGAAAGAAAGAAGAGGATACGAACAGAAGAGAAACAGAGGAAGAAAAGAAGAGAAGGAAAAGAGAAAGAAGAAGAGGAAAGAAGAAGAGAAAGGAAGAAGAAGAGGAAACCCCATCCCCCCAAAATTCAGCACACTCACCATCTCCCTCTCCTCTACAAAACCCTATAACTTGGTAAGATTCTCTTCAATTTTCCCCCCTCCTCATGACCTACAAATTTCTAGGGGTTTTTGGAATTGATTTGTTGAAATCTTGAGTTGTGAGATGAAATTGATAATGGAAACGTGATTAGGAACGAAGCCAAGAGCGGTGGAACGCGTTTGGGAATTCGAAACGAAGTTAGGAGCGGTTCGGTGTTGTTTGGATTCGATTCGGCGATTTCGACACGTCGGTGATTTCGGCTCGGCAACGACTCTCGCTTCAAGGGTGAGTTTTACTCACGCTTAGGTTTATTCCGTTTTGGTATAATTTGTGTGTTGATTGGTTCCGAGAAATTTTGAGTCAAAAACCGTTATTCGAAAAATAGCGCTTTGAATAAAAATCCGTTTAAATTACGTTTTGGATTGGAATGATTGATTGTGTGGTTTGTATTGGATTCATTTTTCTGGTTGTTGGATCTGTTTTCGATCCGAACTAAAATCGGAATTGAGCGGAATAGCGGATTTCGCGAAAATCGCAAAATTCTGCACTTGACAGACCCCCCTTACTGTCAGTCCACGCGCCACCTGCGCGCCACAGGACAGAACCTACTGTCAACTCGCGCGCCACTTACGCGCCGCGCGCCACTCGCGCGCCAGTTGGCAGAATTTCAGCAACCAAACACTGTTTTTCGTTTCGCGATATCTTTTGATCCGGGAACCCGATGGAGGTGTTCTAAGATGCGTTGGAAAGCTTATTCAGAGGCCTAACTGAATATTCTAGTTTTAAGGCAAAATAAACGGTTTTCGAAGTTGTAAATTGTGTCAAAAAGAGGTAACTTAGAGTGCGAGTGTGAACTTGGTTTTATAAAAGCGTGGGTTAAGTGTTCGACTGGTTATTTGAGGTGATGGACTCCGAGTTCATACGACTGTAGATATATATATTATATCGAGTTTGGGTGACGACCCATGTTAACATACTAGGCGGGGAAGTCATGATCCCTTACCCTAGGCTCTGAGGCCAATAGCGGAACTGTTATTGGATAGGGGTTCGCCGGGAGACGCAAATAGATTGCAGCCGGTGTTATGTTAAAAGTATTGTACTATGTTCGCCGGGAGACGCAAATAGATTGCAGCCGGTGTTACGTAGAAGGGCCTAGGATGCTAGTTCATCGGGAGACGCAAATAGATTGCAGCCGGTGTCCTACTAGATCGAAGCCTTATTGTATGGTACACCGGGATTAGCAAGTGGATTGCGGTCGGTGTCGTGTCAAACCTTTAAAATGTTTTAAACGGACCGAGAGTGTTAGTAGGGGTTTCGGTAGAACTCACTGAGATTGTATCTCACTGTTTAAATGTTGTTGTTTTACAGATAAACAGGGACGGAAGAAACCTTAGAGGCACGAGTAGGTGGCCCCGGAAGAAAAATGATGACTTAGCTTTATGTCCAAGTTTATTTTCCTTCTGTTCCCTATGTATCACAACACTATGGCATTAGTGTTTTGTTTATCTTTTTCCGCTTTCTTGTATGACTCTGACTACCATAGTGCTGACAGTTTATGGTCTGAGTGCCGTATGGTCTTATCTGTACATAAGACGGTTATGTTATATTTCAGCAGAAATTTTATAATGGTATTCAGTGTCTAAGCAGGAAATTATTATCTCTGATGTTTATATTTTGGCACGCTTTGGTATTTTTACAAGTTAAATATACCGGGGTGTTACAGTTGGTATCAGAGCGGTTCGACCTAGTCGGACTTAGCTTTTAGAGTCTTTACTTTCTCCAGTCGTGATTTTCTTAGTATGCTATTAGACATTGAGCTTGATCAACTTAATACTTTGTGCATATTTCGCAGAATCATGGCCAGAAGAGGTAGAGGCGTTCCTCCTCCTGTTGATCCGAACTTTGAATGGATGCAGAATGTCATTGAGAATCAGCAAAAGATGATGCAGGATATGTTGCAAATGCAGCATGACCAAATGGCTCTGCAGCAGCCCAATGTCCAACCTCACCAAGAAGATCCTAACCGGACATATTTCCAATTTCAAAAGATGAAGCCCCCGACTTACAAGGGTGGACCGGATCCAATGACCGCCTACTATTGGATTGATTCAATGGAGAAAATTTTTCAAACCTTGCAATGCGGGGAAGAAGAGAAAATATTATGTGCAGCAAATGTGCTCGATGAAGATGCCCACACATGGTGGTGTAATGCAAGACAAATGATGGAACTTCAAGGAACTCCCCTAACTTGGGACAACTTCAAGGAATTGTTTTTGAAGCAGTATTTCCCTTCGGTAAAGAAGCTGAGTAAGCAAGCAGAGTTTGTAAATCTTAAGCAAGGTGATATGTCGGTTGGGGAGTATGCTGCAAAATTTGAAAGACTGTCTCAGTTCTATGAGTTGGGGAGGTATGCCCCAAATGATATGTGGAAGATGCAGATGTTCAAAGAAGGTCTCCGAGCTGATGTGAGCCAAGGACTCAGTTCTTACACTCTGGTTAACTATCCTGCCTTAGTGCAACAAGCATATGTTGCTGAGGAGGATCTGAGGAAAATGTATGCTGAAAAGAAGGACTATTGGAAGGGTAAGAAAAAGGTTGCTGAATCTTCTACTCCATCCAGGCAATTCAAGGGAAGTAATTATAAAGGGAAGCAGGTGCAATCCCATGACCCAACCAAGCCCCACAAGTGTATTAATTGTGGAAAGTATCATTTCGGTGATTGTTGGCAGAAATCTAATCGGTGCTATAATTGTAATGAAGAGGGCCACTATGCTGATAAGTGCCCATCAAGGAGGAACTTTCAAGGAGCGCCAAATGCTCCTAAGCAGGGGCGAATCAATACATTGGATGCTCGAACCATCACTCCTACTGATAATCTTCTGAGGGGTACGGGATCTCTTTTTAATAACTCAGTCAATATTTTATATGATTCCGGTGCAACTCATTGTTTTATATCACAAGCATGTGTCGATCGGTTGGGTTTAGCATTGTCTGAG
Organism: Astragalus membranaceus; assembly: GCA_039519185.1. Classification (NCBI taxonomy): domain Eukaryota; kingdom Viridiplantae; phylum Streptophyta; class Magnoliopsida; order Fabales; family Fabaceae; genus Astragalus; species Astragalus membranaceus. The sequence goes on from CM076846.1 coordinate 2,016,342, forward strand.
CTATCCGAACCGATAACTATTTTAACTGCTGCCAAGGGTCGTGTCCAGACCCAATCGTTGTGTGAAAATTGCCTACTTGCCATAGGGGACAGACAATTTGTTGTGAAATTTATTTGCTTGCCTATGAGAAGTATGGACATTGTTCTGGGTATGAATTGGATGGCTGAAAATCATGTGATTATCAACTGTGCTGATCGAACCATTAGCTTCGCCTCCGAATCCGTAGGCTTGACACAGACAGATTCTGAAGTGATGATCTCTTACACCGAAGCAAGCCAGTCATTATTCCAAGGTGCGGAAGCTATTCTTATTATGTTGTCTGCATCTACTGAAACGGGCTTAGACTTGTCATCTGTGCAAGTGGTAAATGAATTTCTAGATGTCTTTCCAGAAGAGGTTTCATCCTTACCTCCTGAGCGAGAGGTAGAATTTTCTATAGAATTGGTTCCTGGTACAGGATCAATATCTATTGCTCCTTATAGAATGTCTCCTTTAGAATTGAAGGAATTGAAGTCCCAACTTGAAGAATTAATATCAAAAAGGTTCATCCGACCGAGTGCCTCTCCATGGGGTGCTCCGGTGTTGCTAGTTAAGAAGAAAGACGGAAGCATGAGATTGTGTATTGACTACCGTCAACTCAACAAGGTGACGATTAAGAACAAATATCCATTGCCAAGGATAGACGATTTGCTTGACCAACTTCGAGGTGCAGTGGTATTTTCAAAAATTGATCTGAGGTCGGGCTATCATCAAATAAAGGTACGAGCCTTAGATATTCCGAAGACAGCTTTCCGTACGAGGTATGGACATTACGAGTTCGTAGTAATGCCCTTCGGTTTGACTAATGCTCCAGCGGTATTCATGGATTACATGAACCGAGTATTCCATACTTATCTCGATCAGTTTGTAGTAGTTTTTATTGATGATATCTTGGTGTACTCTAAGACCATTGAGGACCATGTTCAACATCTCCGCATTGTTCTGAACGTACTCCGAGAAAAGAAATTGTATGCTAAGCCGTCGAAGTGTGACTTCTGGATGCCGGAAGTAAAGTTTTTGGGACACGTGATTTCCCAATCGGGAGTTGCGGTGGATCCCAGTAAGGTGGAAGCTGTATTGAACTGGGAACGACCAACATCTGTTACTGAGATAAGAAGTTTCTTGGGTCTAGCTGGTTACTATAGGAGGTTTATTCAAGGTTTTTCACAATTGGTTCTTCCACTTACTCGGTTAACTCGTAAGGGCCAACCGTTTACCTGGGATGCCGATTGTGAGGAGTGTTTTCAAGAGTTGAAAGTTAGGTTAACTTCTGCCCCAATCCTAATTCTTCCAGATCCGTCTTTGGATTTTCAAATTTTCAGCGATGCTTCTGGGAAGGGTTTGGATGTGTTCTCATGCAGAACCATCAAGTTGTAGCTTATGCCTCCAGACAGTTGAAGACTCATGAAGAGAATTATCCGACTCATGATTTGGAGTTGGCAGCTATTGTGTACGCACTGAAGATTTGGAGACATTACCTATATGGGTCCCGTTTCGAAGTCTTCAGTGATCATAAAAGCTTGAAGTATTTGTTTGATCAAAAGGAGTTGAATAACAGGCAAAGAAGGTGGGTGGAATTTCTGAAGGATTATGACTTCGAATTGAAGTATCATTCGGGAAAGGCTAATGTTGTAGCCGATGCACTAAGTAGGAAATCCATTCACGTAGCAAAGTTTATGATGCATGAAATGGAATTGTTGGAGTCCTTTAGGGACTTGAATTTGAATGCAAGATCAAGGAAGAACCGGTTAGTGCTGAGCCACATGAGGATCTCTAGCTCATTAAGGGATTCTATTCGCTTAGCACAGGAAAATGATGTGAAGCTACAATCGCAAAAATTGTTGCCAGATTTTACTGAAGATAGAGATGGAGTGATTTGTTTCAACGGTAGGATCTGTGTGCCCGATAATGAAGATGTTAAAAAGCAAGTGCTAGAAGAAGCACACCGAAGTTTATTTTCTGTACATCCTGGGTCCACCAAGATGTATAGAGATTTAAAGCAGATGTATTGGTGGCAAGGAATGAAGTTAGAGATTGCTGAGTTTGTATCTCAATGCTTGACTTGCCAAAGAGTTAAGATAGAACATCAGAAGCCTGGTGGTCTGTTACGGCCACTAGAGGTGCCAGTGTGGAAATGGGAAGACATTTCCATGGATTTTGTAACGGCATTACCAAAGTCTCAAGCCGGTAACGACTCCATTTGGGTAGTTGTAGATCGGTTAACCAAATCAGCTCATTTTATTCCAGTTCGTTCTAACAGTAAAGTATCCAAGTTAGCTGAGGTGTATTTGAAGAACATAGTAAGGTTACATGGGGTTCCTACCAGTATAGTTTCGGATCGAGATCCGAAATTCACTTCTCGATTTTGGAAAGCTCTGAATGAAGCATTGGGGACTAAAGTACTTCTTAGTACCGCTTATCACCCGCAGACAGATGGGCAGACCGAGAGAACTATCCAGACATTAGAGGATATGCTTAGGGCTTCGGTACTTGATAACGGGAAGAAATGGGAGGATCATCTTCCACTGGTTGAATTCTCATATAACAACAGTTATCATTCCAGTATCGGAATGGCGCCTTTTGAGGCCTTGTATGGAAGGAAATGTAGAACTCCATTGTGTTGGTGGGAAGTCGGTGAGAACCGATTGTTAGGACCCGAGATGATTCAAGACACTACGGAAAAGATCCGCCAAATCAGGGAAAGAATGAAAGCTGCTCAAAGTAGGCAAAAGAGTTATGCCGACAAAAGGAGGAGACCGTTAGAATTTGACTCAGGTGATCATGTGTTTCTGAGATTGTCACCAACAATAGGCACAGGTAGGGCATTGCGGGTGAAGAAACTCAGTCCTCGGTATATTGGACCCTTCCAAATTATCGAGCGAGTTGGGCCTCTTGCATACCGTATCGCCTTGCCTCCACCATTGTCGAATCTACATGATGTATTCCATGTGTCTCAGTTGCGGAAGTACATTCCCGATCCAAGTCAACCGTTAGACTTTGAAACGATTGACCTCCGACCGGACTTATCTTTCCAACCTCATCCACATTACATCATGGAACGTGGTGAGAGGACGCTACGGACGAAGTCAATTCCCATTGTCAAGGTGGTTTGGAATGGTTTTTCCCTCGAAGAAGCTACTTGGGAGTTGGAAGATGATATGCGGACTCAGTATCCGTACTTGTTCTCTTGAGGTATATTGTGTCTAATTTTGAGGACAAAATTCTTTCGAGTTGGGGAGAATGTAACATCCTCAAAATAATTAATCGAATTATTTGGATGTTAACCCAATTAAATCAATTTAGTATATAATTGGTAAATTTATTGAGTACTAAAATTATTCAATGAATGTCATTAGATCGTTAACCGGATAATACGGGTCAAGGAAGTTTCGAAATCGAAATAAGGGATTAGATCAATGTGGTAATTGGACCACGCTACCACTTATTTATTAATTAAATAAGTATGTGTGTGTGTGATAAATAAAAGAAGAAAGGAAAGAAAGAAGAGGATACGAACAGAAGAGAAACAGAGGAAGAAAAGAAGAGAAGGAAAAGAGAAAGAAGAAGAGGAAAGAAGAAGAGAAAGGAAGAAGAAGAGGAAACCCCATCCCCCCAAAATTCAGCACACTCACCATCTCCCTCTCCTCTACAAAACCCTATAACTTGGTAAGATTCTCTTCAATTTTCCCCCCTCCTCATGACCTACAAATTTCTAGGGGTTTTTGGAATTGATTTGTTGAAATCTTGAGTTGTGAGATGAAATTGATAATGGAAACGTGATTAGGAACGAAGCCAAGAGCGGTGGAACGCGTTTGGGAATTCGAAACGAAGTTAGGAGCGGTTCGGTGTTGTTTGGATTCGATTCGGCGATTTCGACACGTCGGTGATTTCGGCTCGGCAACGACTCTCGCTTCAAGGGTGAGTTTTACTCACGCTTAGGTTTATTCCGTTTTGGTATAATTTGTGTGTTGATTGGTTCCGAGAAATTTTGAGTCAAAAACCGTTATTCGAAAAATAGCGCTTTGAATAAAAATCCGTTTAAATTACGTTTTGGATTGGAATGATTGATTGTGTGGTTTGTATTGGATTCATTTTTCTGGTTGTTGGATCTGTTTTCGATCCGAACTAAAATCGGAATTGAGCGGAATAGCGGATTTCGCGAAAATCGCAAAATTCTGCACTTGACAGACCCCCCTTACTGTCAGTCCACGCGCCACCTGCGCGCCACTGGACAGAACCTACTGTCAACTTGCGCGCCACTTGCGCGCCGCGCGCCACTCGCGCGCCAGTTGGCAGAATTTCAGCAACCAAACACTGTTTTTCGTTTCGCGATATCTTTTGATCCGGGAATCCGATGGAGGTGTTCTAAGATGCGTTGGAAAGCTTATTCAGAGGCCTAACTGAATATTCTAGTTTTAAGGCAAAATAAACGGTTTTCGAAGTTGTAAATTGTGTCAAAAAGAGGTAACTTAGAGTGCGAGTGTGAACTTGGTTTTATAAAAGCGTGGGTTAAGTGTTCGACTGGTTATTTGAGGTGATGGACTCCGAGTTCATACGACTGTAGATATATATATTATATCGAGTTTGGGTGACGACCCATGTTAACATACTAGGCGGGGAAGTCATGATCCCTTACCCTAGGCTCTGAGGCCAATAGCGGAACTGTTATTGGATAGGGGTTCGCCGGGAGACGCAAATAGATTGCAGCCGGTGTTATGTTAAAAGTATTGTACTATGTTCGCCGGGAGACGCAAATAGATTGCAGCCGGTGTTACGTAGAAGGGCCTAGGATGCTAGTTCATCGGGAGACGCAAATAGATTGCAGCCGGTGTCCTACTAGATCGAAGCCTTATTGTATGGTACACCGGGATTAGCAAGTGGATTGCGGTCGGTGTCGTGTCAAACCTTAAAAATGTTTTAAACGGACCGAGAGTGTTAGTAGGGGTTTCGGTAGAACTCACTGAGATTGTATCTCACTGTTTAAATGTTGTTGCTTTACAGATAAACAGGGACGGAAGAAACCTTAGAGGCACGAGTAGGTGGCCCCGGAAGAAAAATGATGACTTAGCTTTATGTCCAAGTTTATTTTCCTTCTGTTCCCTATGTATCACAACACTATGGCATTAGTGTTTTGTTTATCTTTTTCCGCTTTCTTGTATAACTCTGACTACCATAGTGCTGACAGTTTATGGTCTGAGTGCCGTATGGTCTTATCTGTACATAAGACGGTTATGTTATATTTCAGCAGAAATTTTATAATGGTATTCAGTGTCTAAGCAGGAAATTATTATCTCTGATGTTTATATTTTGGCACGCTTTGGTATTTTTACAAGTTAAATATACCGGGGTGTTACACTTGGTACATTATATCATGTATCCCCTTATCTATATGTTGCCGAATGAATGATGTAGTCATCACCACGGGCTCCTCCCCTTGATGGGGTGGTTCATTCGATTCAGCAGTAACCGTTGCAGGAGTTTTCCCTGAGACACCTAGTGGCTCCAAGATTTTGGCTTTGGCAGTAGTTGCCTTCTTTGATGTCGAAGGTGACTCCATGCTTAAGTTTCTATCAAAGCGTAAGTGCATACGCCAATGATAATCCAGTCCAGGCGAATCAAACGTAATGGTCTATTCACCCGTTCTAGTCCCACCGGGCGTGCCAATTTGTTTCCATGTGTCAAACTCTTTGGTCCTAGCCAGTGGGTTCGGCCAGATGTTGGAACAAGTGTTTTGATTCCTCTGTTCTTCAAGCAATTGTGCCAAGGAGGGAACTCTGCTCCTTGACTGTGGGTATCCTGACTCCTCTAGAAAGGGCCGGGTTGGGTGAGGGGGATTGCGAGGTTTGAATTATACTACTGGTTAATGCATAAAAATAAAGATACAAATGCGATAAAGAAGGTAGATAAAACGTATAGAGTTTTGGTTTGATTGATGTGTGTCTATAATGTACGATTACTCTCATATTTATATACATAGGCCCTCGTCAACGCACTACATTACATTCATGCCCTAAAAACTAGGAATCACTCTTCCACTAGCACGGGTAGTGTGTCAAAATATCTTTGCTTCCACTTCTACGACGCTTCTCCACGTTGTCTTAACCGCTCCAACGTCTAAATGTGTCCACGTGCGTTGAATCATTGCTCCCAAAGCAAGACCCTCTAACTCGGCCAACTCCTCATGCCCACTTCCCATAAATTTAGGAATGTGGTTACCGTAGCTTGGCTTGGCTTTTTCCCATTATATTTAATCATATAATTATTTAATAAATAATTATATGAACACATTAAGACCAAGTATTAGCCTCGAAGGCTATATAAACTTAGTAGCCACGTCAAGCCGATTTGTCTCGGCCAATCAGGCGTCAGCCGAGTAGGCACCTCAGTTGTTTATCTTAGCTATGTGGTCATGTATAGTCAATTTAAACCCCAAGCAGTTAAAATTTCTATTTTTACCGACGTGAATCAGTCTTCGGCCCTCGGCTATCCGATTCTACGCTAGTCGATTCTACGCCAGCCGAGTAGCCCTTGGCGAAAACGGGCGGCAACAATTACATACAACAATGATTGCAAAATTGAATATCAAACATTAAATTAAAATATATTTGTTAAAAACGAAAATATATAGTAACAGTTAACGTTGACATATTTTATAACAAATTGTCATAAATATATTAAATATTACTTTTTATCTAATCTTTTTATGTTTGTTGTTAAATATTATAACTATTTTGGAAAAAAAAACTAATAAATTCCTTTCAAAATTTAACTTTTTATAATTTAGTTTTTAATTAATTTTGCTAAGATTTGGTCAACTTAAGAAGTTTTTTAATATATTATATATTTTTTCAAATTGAGTACATATTAGAGGTTTAGTAGATATTTTAACATTATTAATTTAACCGACTATTATTTCATTTATTACAATTTTTATTTATATAAAGATTTACAATTTAGTGTACTAATTGACCCTTGGAATAGTATTTATGATAGATCATTATCAAATGTTATATATAGATATAGATGTTAATAAATTTCCTAATTTAAATTGAATATTTATTATATTAAATAAATTAAAAATGAAAAAATAATTAAAAAACATCATTAATGCTAAGTAATCCATGAGTTGACACTTGGAATAGCATTTATGATATATCATTCTCAAATATTTTATATATATACATAGATGTTCAGTCAAGCAGGTCTAGGGCGGGTGCAAGGCGGGTACCGATATTCCTAACCTCACCCGATCAAAGCGAGTTTTTCCCGCCAAATTCGGGTCAGCGTCGAGTGGGCACCCGTGGGTTTGGGTTTCGTTGTCATCCCTAATCTTGCATGTTAACCAATCTCAGTATGCCCAAGTAGTTGGCCGACTAAGTAGGTTAACTTACAATCTAGGTCAGTATCATTGGGAGACATTTGCTCAACTTATGTGATATTTAAGAGGTACCATAAAATATGACACTGTATATAGTGGACTTCTCGTTATATTAAAAGGATACTATGATGCTAACTGGATATTAAGACAAAATCCACTAGTGGTTATATTTTCAAACTTGGTGGTGGTGTAGTAACTTGGATGGCCAAGTTGATGTACATCTTAGCCACTTGGAGTGACGACGAACAGAAGACAAAGAAGGAAAGCCATAAGGTGAGAAAAGCAATATGTTCTTCATGAGAGACTTCGACACTATCAGTGACATGATGGTCTTCGATGTACCCATTGAAAGTGGCACGTTTGAAGTCGAATTGGTACTTAGTGCCAGTGCTATTGGGATTAAAAACATCACATGTGGGTTTTAGACCAGTGATACCAGCTACATCCAAGAGAGTAGGAGTAAGCATACCACACTTAAGGTGAAGGCTATTAGTGGTTAACTCCCAAAAATGGAGTGCAGCAACGAGTATTGGGCTCTGATATTTTGGCCCATATTTTGACAATTGAATTAGGTCGAAAATGCCTAATTTTTTCCAGGTTTCAGCTTTCTTAGACTCAATTTTGTCGAGCCAAGTGAGGTGAGCTTCATTTTCGGTAGGTGGAGAAGACCTAAAGACTCTATTGGGACTGTTCATGAAGCTCATGACATATGGGCCTTTAGTAAAGATCCTGGGTTTAAACTTATGGTAACCAGGGAAAATTTCTTGGAGTTTTTCAGAATCTGTTTCCAACTCAGGAAGTGGACCAAGGAAAGCGTACTTTTTAGGTGGAGAAGAGGGAATGAGTACCCTGAGACTTCCATATTTGAGCTTGCTCATCGCTGTAATCTGGCTCTGATACGTATTTTGGAGAAATGGGATTTCAAGAAGCTTGAGACTTGGAAGAAGTAAATTTCGAAGCCATTGAAGAAAACGCCGCAACTGAAAAGCTTCTCTGGTGCGTTAATGGCGTGTTCTGCGTAAGAATCGTACTCGTGGAGAAGAAGAAGGGTTTTGAGAGAAAAGAGATTTCAGGAAATCGAAAGAAGGTAAAAGGGAAGATGGAAAAGGAAAAGTCCTATTTATACCTGTTATACGCGCTAAAAAAAAGAGGAAGAGCAATGATGGCAGTTACTTGGGGAACATGTGTAGCAGTTACCAAAGTGATGGAAGTGATGGAGTGTGACAGTTTCCAAAGCAAAACGTGGTCATTAATATGACAGCGCACTCAAGTGCTAACATGACGAGAAAGAAAATGTCTCTTCAACGCTGAAGAGTGACGTTGATGACGTTAGAGTGCTTGACAAAAGGTTGTCGAAAGACAATTCAAAAACGTCAATTTTCTACCTTCGTTTAAACCTCAGTCGAAAATGACATTTTTGGGGGGCAATTTGTTAGCCTACATTTTCGACAGGCTCAATTAAATGCAGTCGGTGAGGTTTGACTTGTCACTTTAAAATAGAAATGTTGATTTTCGACATTGGGATGGTAAAACAAATTGGTGATCTTTGACTTTCGATTACTTCACAAAGACGGTGAAATTGAGGGCTTAAAGGCAATACTTCGACAGAAAGGGGAATAAAGAAGATTAGGGCTAAAGCAGCATTGTCGAAGAACGTAGCAGTTACGCCGTCGAAGGATATGACAGTTGTTGTCGAAGAACGTAGCAGTTACGCCGTCGAAGGATACGGTAGTTGTTGTTTTTAAATTCCTTTGTACAGTTATAGATATAGCCGTTGTAGGCAGTTACAGTTTCTCCATAGTATATATAGTGGTTTCTCATAGAGAAAAGGCGTCACAAACTCTCATACATATTTCTCACACTCAGAATTCCAAGTTACAGAGAAACATGAGTTACAGAAACCAGATGTATGATATTGTGTACCAATTCCTTTTATTTCAACGTAATCTAGTTATGTTTCGTTAAATATTTCTGCAATCTACTTGTTTTATGCACTTGATTGAATTCAAAGTAAAGCAATTCGACAGTTTCGACCACTTTAAAATTGTCAGATATTACAAATAACATCAAGAACATTCATAACTTTTTCTGGAAAACTATAGCACAAATGTCCTAAGATTTACTGGTTGATCTTGCAAGTAACAAATTCTAAACCAGCGGTTGTTTACCAAAATTCACGATAAACACGCCTATAATGAGAAAATTGGGATCCTTTTTATCCAAAATCCCTTTAATTACCAAATGAATTTGGCTTTTTTCTTGTTAAAGTTGTTAACATTCCATTGATCTTTATACTTAAATACCTCAATGCTTAATCCTTGCTTGATTATGGTATTTGCCCTTCTTGGGTTTGATTGCCCTTTTATGTTGTGGGGTTTTATTTACTTCTACTTTTTGTTCATCATGGTCAAATTCTACTGTAATTTTATAAAGTGTATATTAGATTTATATATATATCCCACTCTTATATTTTACCGTGATGACCCTCCCAAAAAACATGAGAAACTAAAAAAATTCATTTTTGAAACTAAAAGTATACACTTCATTGCAGAAATTTAGATTATGCAACCCATGACTGGATATCCCACTCTGTTGAAAGAAGTGCCAAATAGTGGCTCAAACAATTTTTTGTGTGTCCGTAAATTCGCACACGCAAGGTAGAGATCCCGTGTTCGAACCCATATAACCACGGAAAATGTCAAAGCTGTACTTGAATATTTATTCACAAGTCGGAAACGATTACAAAGTGTTATTACAAGAATTGTTCCCTGCCCCTCAAGGTTTATCCTACCTCTCTATTTATAGCCGAGCTCCTTCCTAACCACCGAGTTATGCTGCATGTCCGGGCTCCTTGTCGTTGCCTTCTTTTCTCTCCGCGTGTCCTCTAGGTTATGTGGCGTCCTTATCCGATCTCATAACCTTTCAGGCCGAGTACACGTGGAGTTCTGCATGAGCGCCATCTGCCGTATGCTTGGAGAGCTTTTACGCCGTGCTCTAACTGCCGGGCTCTATCTGTGCTAAGCCGGTTTGGACGGTCCACAGCCCCCCAAGCTCGAATGCTAAGAGAATGAATAGCTTTAAGGAAAAGAAAAGAGTTTCTCATTTTCTCGTGCAAATCATCTTTAGATCCAGAAATGCGTCAGCGCTTAATACCGAGCTGGTTTTTCTTCATGAATGAGATTGTCACCACATTTTAGATGATCACGTGTAAATTGTCAAGAATGTGGACGGGCTATGTTTCGTAGCATGTGCGACACGCGTTCTGTCTTGGGAGCAAGCGCGCTTTTATGTCCCATCAATTCTGCTTTATGTCTCTTCAGGCCTGCCGCTTCTGCTTCTTCCCAGCTACTTCACGCGTAGGGAACGCGTGGCCGGTCACTGTTGTGCGAAAAGTAGATGTGCAAGTATACACAATCGCAACAAGTAATATAATGATAAAGTAAGGATCGTACCCACAAGGATTGATGTTAATTTAAGAGTCTAAGTAGTTAACAATTTAGTGAAAGAAACAAAATAAAAATAACAAGTTTTGAAGTGTGAACATAATAAGTTGTTATGAAAACAGTAAGAAATTCAAGAAGTTATAAAGTGAGTTGGATAGCTCATTTGTTATGTAAATTCCCAAGAGTAGAGTGTTATAATATTAAACGCTGTAGCGTTAAGCGCTGTAGCGTTAAGCGCTGTAGCGTATGGAAGCGTGCCTTTCAGTCACTGTCGCCAGGGTTTTGTTACAAGACTCCTATGTCTAGGCTCTAAATAAGTTCACCCCTGTATAATGAAGAACTTACAGCTTTTATCTTATGAACTATTACTCCCCTATGTCTAGGGTTAAGCACAAGTCATTTAAATGTATTTAAATGACCTTTCATTCATATCAATCCTTGAAGTCTCTTCGTAAACCATGTCTGTACCTACGAAGCCCCTTATTTTAGTTGATCAATCCCAAAACAAGTTTGAAAGCATTATAACACAAGGAATGAAACGCAAACATCATAATATTATATAAACACTACTCAAGGTTCATTACAAACTAAGAACAATCCAACTACTAAGTGTTTAGCTCATGATGAGCATCATCAACACAATACAAACTAAAAAGCTCATATTACCGAAAATGAAAAGAAGAAGCAAGGTTTCAAAAGATGCACGTAGTGGCCTCCTTCTCATGTGACGGGTCGCTGACGCTACAACACAGCTTCACAGCACTGGAAATGATGATCTTCTCTTGAAAAATTAAAGCTTTAAGTGGAGGATTAATGGAGGAGAAGGGTGTCAAGTTTTTCTCTCCAAAAACTCTCCTTATTTCGAAATCTATGTTGTGAGGAAGAAGAAGTGAGATAGATATTATCCACATCTCATAAGTAGCTTTACAGAAAGGTGACAATGACATCTTTCAATAAAAATGCGCCAAGTGTCCTACTTGTCACTAAAAAGCTTCCACACATTCTGAACAACAAGGGATAAGTATGATGACTCATCAAACAGTAGTAGGCTCCAAAAGTGTCCAGCTGTCCCACCGCCATATAGCGCTATAGCGCTTACCTTTGCAGCACTTAACAAAAGCATTAAAATACTCAAAAAGGCACCAAAAGTGTCAAATGATAACAAACATGCTCCTAACCCTTCTTTCCTCTAAATAACTAATATTTACCTAATAAAGCACGAATATTACTTGAGAACTTGTGTTGATTTAAGTGATAAGAGCATAAATAACACATCTAAATATGAGTGAAAGCTTGGAGAGTTCACGCCACAAGTGTCAAAACCACTCAAAAATGTCAAAAACATTCCAAAAGCTACACTTGCCTGAGTCATATAACTGGACCTGTCCCTTAAGTGCAATTGGTTTGAAAATAATGAACAAAGTTCAAAAAGAAAAAAGAAAAAGAAAAGAAAAACAAACCAAAAAAAAGAAGAAAAATGCATGTGGAGGTCAGTGAGGAGGGCAGTGTACGCTACCAAAAATACTCAAAGAGTTCCAAGTGTGGCTACACAAAGTGTACCAACACCACCTACATCAAAAGGCACCTACACTCAAAATAAGGTGTACCTACAATCCAGAAAAATGATATCTTTGCACTCACTGCATTGCATCAACAAAAAGCAAACACCACAAATAGAAATAAGGCATTGGCTCAACAAATTTGAAACACCAAAGCCCTTTGTTGTGCTTAAGAGTCCCCTAATTCTTGAAGAAATTGTTAGTCTAGTCCATATTTTGAAAAATCTCTAAGGGTGACCAAAAGAGTTCCATCTTTTTCAAAAAGCTAAGGAGAAACTCTTTGTTTAGTTATGGAACCAATTGAAACTCAATGGGCCACACACTCACACAAATGAGTTTTTATAACTCTGAATGTTTTAAGAAGGCAAGGGCATAGAAAAGAGGTCGTGAAAGAGAAAAGCTCATTAAGATACACTTCAAACACTCCTTGAAAAACATGAGTTGAGATGTCTTCATAATTATAGAAGTCTTGTATTTGCTCCTTGTCGTTGCTTGAGGACAAGCAACAATTTAAGTTTGGGGGTGTAAGTTTGGGGGTGTGATAACTCTATTTTATATAGAGTTATTCATACAATTAAACTTGGATTATTGCTTATCTTCAAGAACATTAATATATAAATATAGCTTATTTATTAAGAAGCAACATTTTAAAGATTCAAATGAATAAGGACAATGAATGAGGCAAAATGCATATATCTTGTTAGGTTTGATATTTCTGTTCAGTGCAGTTACTTCAGGTGTGCCCACACTGCCTACACTAGGAGTGCCCACACTGCCTACACCTGGTAAACCAGCACTTTGGACCAAAACATCCAAGGACCGTTCCAATGCTTCAACACTTGATATGTGACGTCATGCCTAGTCATATGGAGCAGATCCACTTGCAAAATTCGGCGCCTACTATCAAAGACTAGTTGAGAAGCTCACTCACTCAAGGCCATGTGGCACTCATTCATTGGACCACCCCATGTGAGCTTCATGCAAAGCGACCAATTTGAACAACTTGCTTGATGGGAGGTCTGCAACTAACCATGGTTAATTATCTCAGTTACAATTTCGCGCCAAAGGAAACCCTCCAAGGGAGGCAAGCTCACATGCCTATAAATAGAAGCCATATCTTCACTTAGAAATCATCCTTCATCCATTTCATAAAGGATCACTTAAGTTTAGTTTTATTTTCAGTTTAGTTTAGTTTTATTTACGTTTCTGAAGAGAAGGAAGGTAAGGAGGTGCTTGACAACCACTCCCTTCACTTCTACTTGGAGGAAACTTGTGTAAGGATATCTTCTTGTACTTCAACTTGGAAATCTCATGCAAAAGTTCTTCTACTTGAGTAATCTCTATCTCTTTTAGTTCTTTTGCAATATTACTCATCTTGTTATGTTCCTTACAGATTCTTTCTATTTTATAATGAGTAATATGAGCTAATTTCCTTAAGTTGAGATGTTGTAAGCTTTGTAATGAACTTCTAAGTAAGTATATGTGGTTCAAGTAGTGTATGCATTTTAACTCTTGTGCAATACTTCTTTCAAAACTTATTCTGAATTTGATCACCTTAGAATAGGTAAACTTGTAACAACAGACATGGGTTACATTTAAGACATCAAGAGTTGATAAGAATAAGTGTTTGTAACATCATCTTTGTTAAACTAGCTTTAATAAAGAATTGCTTGTTAAAACCATGTTAAGTCCTAGATAACATAGTTCTTAGGGTGATACAGTGGGCGCTTAAGAGACAAGAGTGAACCTATTTAGCATGCCTAGACATAGGAAGCTTGTAATGAAACTCTGAAGAAAGTGACTGAAAAGCACACACTCATGCAGCTGCACTCAGTGTACCTACACTTCCTACACCACTAAAACTCTTAGAAGTAAGTTACTTGGTGAAAACATCTCAACTACTTTATCTAACTGATTTCCTTCACATATTTACTGTTTATATTGTTTAAATACAATTCATAAACTCTAACCAATTGTGAATAGTGTAGACACACTAAGTATACACTCTAAGCAACATAGAGTTTTCATAATCCCTGTGGGTTCGACATTTTCTTATCATTATATTACTTGTGTGACTATGTATACTTACATACTATTTTCCACACCACCTGGGAAAGAGTGGCCTTCTTTTGGTTTAGCCAAAGAATTTTTCAAAAAGGAGAGTAGACTAACAACTTCACAAAAGCACAACAAAGGGCTTGATTAGGCATTTCAGATCTTTGGCCAGTGCTCTAACTATTGATTCGGTGATTTCTCAGCGCTATAGCGTTAGATGCTATAGCACTGGTTACTTGATGAACAGATTCAGCTGCAATGCCCTCAATACTGAACTCCTTATTTGCATTTCTATTTTTTTTATTTTTTTCTTTTCTTTTCTTTTTCTTCTTTTTTTATATGCATTTTTGGAACAGCTCAGCATTTTTTTCAGGCAATTGCAGCTTTTTACATGACCATTTGTACACTTTGGGTCCTATTGTACTGACCATCCTATAATCTTCATCCCTAGCCTTAGTATAATCGATGCACCCCCAAACTTAGCTTCAAATGCTACTCTCAATTTTTAGTAAAAACTTGACTAAACCTTATTATTCCTAGCTAACTAGGTTCCTTGCTAAGCCTAGAGTTTTTTTTGTAGAAGCAGCAATAAGACTAGTCATTGTTCAAACAAGGCTACTCTACTCACAACACATAATCATCATTAAATTTAGCCCAGGAAGAAACATATCCTATTATTGAAAAACTAGGAATTGCAACTGATCATGCTTTTCATTCAACAAACATAACATTAAACACATAACATTAACATTTCACATATAACATTAAACACATTTAAGGTCCTCCCCCAACTTAAGACCTAGCAGTGTCTCCACTTCTCATGCAATTCTCAACAGAATTAAAAACAACAGAAATAAAACTCTAAAGATACTGTTAGATGCAAGAACAAACACTATAGCACCTAACAGATTTATTGAAAACAAACAAACAACATTTTTTTAAAGAAGGGTTAGAGTGCTTGTTTGCTAACCCAGATTTGAGCCTATTGCTTGCTCTGGTGGGCACTGTGGGGGCTCTGCTACTGGATTTTTTTCTTTCCTGCCGCTACAGCACTAGGCGCTGTAGCCTCATTCTGGGGATCCTCTGCTTCCTTGTAAGCTTTCATCTCAGCCAGCTTTTCTGCTGCTTCCCTCTCTGCAGAAAGATCAAGAGTATTCTCCTCAGATGCAGGTTTGTGCGGGGACTGGGCTTTAGGCGCTGTAGCATCAGCCGCTACAGCGCTAACTGGCACTTCTTCTTGTGGAGGGTCATCTGCCAACTTTGTCCCAGGGTTTCTCCTTTGGTGGCTTCTTTTCTCACTTCACAAAATTCACTCCTGCCCAAAAGAAAAATTAAAAACACAAAATTGTTAGTTTAAGAACCTTGGGTTACCTCCCAATAGCGCTTAGTTTAAGAGTCCTTAGCTAGACTTGACATTCAAAACCCTTGTTAGGGTGGATAATAGGACAAGAAGAAAATATCATCCTTCCGCTTTCTCTTTTTGGTCAGAAATCTCATGTATTTGGTATAGGGAAGCAAGTGTTCCCATGCCCCAACCAATAAGCATTTGGGATAGGAATTCCCCCTCTTTTGAAAAAATTGAAGCTCAGTTTGCGGAGGGCTATTTTCTTCAATTACCAATGGTTGAGTCTCAATTGTCACATGACTCTTTTCATACCTCAACCTTGGTTTCTCTTCCTTGCCACTATTTTTGAATTTTTCTTTTTCTACAACTACGCAATTTTTTTGTTTTTCTTCCACTATTTCCAAATGACCACATTCAAGTTCACACTCTACACTCTCTTTTTCTTCCTCTTGCTCAACCAACTCAGTAGATTCAATGGACTGAGCAAAAATTTCTTTAAAATCAGAGTTGCCCAAATGATAACATTCATATTCAAACTCTACACTTTTTTCTTTCTTTTTCTCAACCACCTCTTCAATACAACTCTCTTCTTTTAGATGCTCCATTATAGTCTTAAAGTGAGCCTCTATATTTTTGCATGACACTTGAAAGTTGTCTTTATCCACTTTGCTATCCTCAAGAAATTGAGCTAAGAGTTCTTTTAGATCAGAGTTGTCCTCTTGTAATCCTTCGGTTTGAGCTTGAGAATATGAATCTTGCTCACACAAACCATTTTCCATGCCATAATCCATATTTTGGGCTGTCATGGGCATGAAATTTGTCTCATAACAGCCCCTTTCATGTTCATCCCCATGGAAGTCATAGTTGAAACAATGTTGTTGAACATTCAATTCTTGCATAAAGGAAAAACTCCAATGGTCCATGGCATAAAGTGGATTTTTTTTTCAAACACTAAACACAAATAACGATAAAGAGAAACACACTACAAACACAAAACACAATACAAAATAAAAAAAAAATTGCTGGAAAAACAGAACACACTAAACAAAAGAATCTAAACTAACTAAACTTACTAACTAAACAATAGAAATTAACTTTCACAATCCCCGGCAACGGCGCCAAAAACTTGTTGTGCGAAAAGTAGATGTGCAAGTATACACAATCGCAATAAGTAATATAATGATAAAGTAAGGATCGTACCCACAGGGATTGATGTTAATTTAAGAGTTTAAGTAGTTAACAATTTAGTGAAAGAAACAAAATAAAAACAACAAGTTTTGAAGTGTGAACATAATAAGTTGTTATGAAAACAGTAAGAAACTCAAGAAGTTATAAATTGAGTTGGATAGCTCATTTGTTATGTAAATTCCCAAGAGTAGAGTGTTATAATATTAAACGCTGTAGCGTATGGAAGCGTGCCTTTCAGTCACTGTCGTCGGGGTTTTGTTACAAGACTCCTATGTCTAGGCTCTAAATAAGTTCACCCCCTGTATAATGAAGAACTTACAGCTTTTACCTTATGAACTATTACTCCCCTATGTCTAGGGTTAAGCACAAGTCATTTAAATGTCTTTAAATGACATTTCATTCATATCAATCCTTGAAGTCTCTTCGTAAACCATGTCTGTACCTACGAAGCCCCTTATTTTAGTTGATCAATCCCAAAACAAGTTTGAAAGCATTATAACACAAGGAATGAAACGCAAACATCATAATATTATATAAACACTACTCAAGGTTCATTACAAACTAAGAACAATTCAACTACTAAGTGTTTAGCTCATGATGAGCATCATCAACACAATACAAACTAAAAAGCTCATATTACCGAAAATGAAAAGAAGAAGCAAGGTTGCAAAAGATGCACGTAGTGGCCTCCTTCTCATGTGACGGGTTGCTGACGCTACAACACAGCTTCACAGCGCTGGAAATGATGATCTTCTCTTGAAAAATAAAAGTTTGAAGTGGAGGATTAATGGAGGAGAAGGGTGTCAAGTTTTTCTCTCCAAAAACTCTCCTTATTTCGAAATCTATGTTGTGAGGAAGAAAAAGTGAGATAGATATTATCCACATCTCATAAAGTAGCTTTACAGAAAGGTGACAATGACATCTTTCAATAAAAATGCGCCAAGTGTCCTACTTGATACAAAAAAGCTTCCACACATTCTGAACAACAAGGGATAAGTATGATGACTCATTAAACAGTAGTAGGCTCCAAAAGTGTCCAACTGTCCAACCGCCATATAGCGCTATAGCGCTTACCACTGCAGCACTTAACAGAAGCATTAAAATACTCAAAAAGGCACCAAAAGTGTAAAATGATAACAAACAAGCTCCTAACCATTCTTTCCTCTAAATAACTAATATTTACCTAATAAAGCACGAATATTACTTGAGAACTTGTGTTGATTTAAGTGATAAGAGCATAAATAACACATCTAAATATGAGTTATCAGTCACGTTGTGGATCAGATGTGCTTTTCTTTATATAAAGCAATGCCCTTTTCAGAGAACTACACAGCTTCCATATCTGGGTTCCTCACCTGAGATAGTTACAGATTCCATCTCTTACAAGCTTGTCAACGTGGTTTTGCACATTACTTCGCTTGTTTTTCTCCAATCTCTAGCTCGTCATTGCTTGTGTTTTCAATAAGGTAACTTCTGCTTCCCTCTTTATTTTACGTTGTTTTTTCTTCCTTTTCATTTTCGAGTTTCGCTTGGAAAGAATGGTGAAGATATGTGAGTTGGATGAGAGTGGTAATGAAACCTCTGAGCCAATCTCCGTTTTTAAGAACACCCTAGGTGACCAGGTTGCCTCTTCTCTCCAGGAACCGAGCTTATTGCCAGACCCACCTTACCGGTTCACGGAGTGAGACTATTTATGGCTTCCGATCTAAGTGTTGAAGAGGCTGCCGTTTTTGAAGCTTTAGAGTATTCTTCAACCTTCTTGATCGAGGAGAGCATTGCTGATTTCCGGGTTGCCAACAGGATGTCTTCTACGGGTAAAGAGGAGGACTTGATTGTTGAGCCGTGTAAGAGTGGAGAACCTGTTTGCTTAGCTAGACCTAAGGGAGTGAGAGATGAGTTCACGTACATGTATTCATGTGTCTTCAGCAACTTAAAAGTAAAAATGCTCTTTACCCTTTTCGAAAACACGGTTTTGAGGGTCTTGAATGTCGCACCATCCCAACTTCATCCAAATAGTTGGGCTTTCATGCTGGCTTTTCAGATCTTATGCCGAGTTTTACGTATAGTTCCTAGAGTAGGTATCTTCTTTGCCTTTTATAGGACTAAGGGGGTAGATAACGGCAAATGGGTTTCATTTACAAGCCATGCTGAAAAACCCCTACTGATCCCTTTTACCCAATCTTACAAAAACTTCAAAGATCAATTTTTTCTAGTACGAGGAAGTCCTTCCTGTCCGGAAATGTTTGTTGATGCCAAGGGAGCATATCATTATCCCTTGTATTGGCGAAGTGATATTTTCACGGTGACTGGCGTAGACACTAGTATGTTGTTGCCTGAGTATAAAGAAGCCATCGATTTCCTCACTAACTTTGCTCCAATGAGCTGCAAGGAAATCATTGGTTTAGAAGAAAAGGAAGAAGAGTTACTTCAATTTCATGGTAACCCATGTCGCATTGTGTCCTGTTTTGAGCACCCTTCTGCTTTATTAACTTTGAATTTCTCCTTTCTGTGTTTCAAATATCTGAGGAGTTACCTCAAAAAGGCTACTGACAAAAGAGCAGCTCAAGCCGCCGTCAGTGATACTGAGGTCAGAGTGCTCAAAGAGTCGAGGAAGCTTATTCACAAGACTGTTCTTGAAGGGAGCGTGCCCATTTCTGCAACACCCCTGAATGCTGCCACCAATAGTCAGGGTGCTAAAAGAACACCTCCTCCCAAACCAGTGAAGACGCGAAAGCAGCGTCAAGCTCTCCTTGAGGCTCCTCATGATGCCAAGAAGCCAAAGCTCGTTGAAGGCGTGGTAACATGGTCTGACACTCTTACTGAGTTCCAGGGAGAAGAAGGTGTTAAATCCTTGTGGGACAAACGCTTCCCAGTCTTCCCATTTTGTTCGAGAATAACTAGTAACCGAGGATGATGCTGGCCGGGTTGAGGCTGTCGGGTTAGACCAAGCAGTGATAGCTCTTCAGTCATACTCATATGGGTTGAAAATTGCCTTAATCAGTAAAGTCGTTGGGGAGGAATTCAACAAGCTCCGGGTTCAAGAACGCACCAGCAGGAAAGCTCTTGATTCAGCCCAGAAGACTTTAGCTGAACAAACCGACTTGGCTAAGGAAGTCGCTCGCTTGAAGAAACTGGTGGCCGATCAGGAGGTCACCCAGAAAGAAAGGGAGGCCTTCGTTAAGAAGACTCTTGACGACACTATAGCGGAATGGACTGAGAAATTAGCAAATGTTCGCGAACAGCTGAAAACCAAGTCGAAAAGCCTGCTTCAAAAAGATGTGGAAATTGAAGAGCTTAAGATCAGTTCTGCCGACTACATTCTAACGGGTTTTGACAAAGCCAAAGCTCAAATAGAATTTCTCTATCCTGATCTGGATTTCTCGGAGCTTAGTATTTTCAAGACCATATCTGAGGGAAAGTTTGTGGAGATGTCGGTTTCCAGTGATGAAGAACTGGATGATAAAGTGAACGAGGAAGTAGAGGGGGGGTGAAGTGCACAAGGAGAAGTGATAACTTACTAGCTTTTGTTGTTTTCTTTTTGTGAATGCCTTCGGGCTCTTTGTTTGTATGTTAGGATGCCTCCGGGCTTACTTTGTAATGCCTCCGGGCTCCTTTTGTAATGCCTTCGAGCTCTTTGTTTGTACATTATGATGCCTTCGGGCTTCTTTGTACGTTTTGAATATTGGATTTCTTTTCTTTTCAACTTTTTGGCTTGCAAGTTAGCTTGAAGTATTATTTGCCCTTGTAAGTTAAGACGATTTGTAAATGAGTTCGGTTTAAACTTGTTAACCGACTTAATTTTTAGGGGTCTATGTGTTCCCCTGTTATCCCCAGATTTTGGGTTGAGAGTATCCCGTTGACCTATAAATGGGTGAGTAACCACTGACCTTTGTTGGTCTTGAACGATCCAAAGGGATCCCAGTTCTTTCTTTGATCGAGTGACTTTAAAAAAAAGTGAACCCTTGTCTCAGGAAGACTTTACGCAAGTTCTTGCCTGCTTTTTAACTTTGGTTTCATTTACTTCAATTGCGGTAGAAGGTAACGGGAGTGACCCTTTGAAAAGGGGGAACCCTTGTCTCATGGAGACCAGATACGATTTGATATTTGTTTCATTACCATTTTAGAGAAGTAAAAGAAATAACTCAACACTGGGATATAATTAACTGGCAAGCCTCGCTAAAAACTCCCTATGGGAGAAAAGAGTACTTGTCAGGTTTATTCATTGGTATTCATGATTCATACAAATATACAACGTGAAGAGAAACACAAGGAAATAAAAACTTTACAGAAAGGGAAAGTACATGAAAATCATCTACAAGAAACCTTAGGGAGAAGTCATCCTTGTTCTTTCAGCTGAAGTAGAAGCGCAGGTTGGCCGAATTCCATGACCTTGGAATAGGTGTGCCTGTTAGAGTTTCTAGCTTTTAGGCTCCTGGGGAGAGCTCAGACATGATTCTATATGGACCCTCCCAGTTTGGAGAAAGTTTTCCAGCCCCATCTGATTTAGAGGCTCTTCTTAGGACCAGGTCTTCCTATTTCATTTCTTTGGAGATTACCTTTGAGTTGTATCGCCGAGCTGCGCGCTGTTTAACTGCGAACTCACGCAAATGGGCAATGTCTCTGGTTTCATCGAGCAGATCTAAGCTAGCCCTGAGATTGATTGAGTTAGATGATTCTTCAGTGTTCTCTCTTCGGAAACTTGGTTCGCTGAGCTCTACAGGGATCATGGCATCTGACCCAAACGCGAGTTGAAAAGGTGTTTCCCCTGTTGTAGAATGTGGGCTGGTGTGATACGACCAAATGACCTGATACAGTTGTTCGGCCCAGTTACCTTTGACCTCGTCCAACTTTTTTTTAGGCTAGATAAGATGACCTTGTTCGCAGCCTCAGCTTGATTGTTTGCTTGTGGGTGCTCTACGGATGTGAATTTGTTCTGGATACCGAGCTCTTTGCAAAAATCCACCACTACTGAACTAGCAAACTGAGTTCCATTATCAAATACTATCTCGGCAGGCAGGCCAAAACGGCATATTATGTTCTTCTAGTAGAATTTTTTAACTCTAGCTGCAGTGATCTTAACAACAGGTTCTGCTTCTACCCATTTGGTGAAATATTCAACTGCCACTATTAGGAACTTGACTTGTCCTGGACCTGTGGGAAATGGTCCTAGGATGTCAGCCCCCCATTTGTAGAAAGGCCATGGTGCTGAGATGGATTGGAGAGTTGTAGTTGGAGCATGGTGGAGGTCGGCATGTCTTTGACATTTGTCGCGGGCTTTTGAGAAGCTTATGCAATCTTTGTTGAGACGTGGCCAGTAATAGCCAACTCAGATTACTTTATTGGCAAGAGCTCTTCCTCCTATGTGACTTCCACAAATTCCTTGGTGAACTTCCCTCATTACATAGTCTGCTTCATCAGGACGTAATCATCGTAATAGAGGAGTAGAAAACCCCCTTTTGTAGAGCTTGCCTGCCACAATGGTATACTTAGCGGCTTCTCTGCGGAGTCGTTTCGCTTCGTGCTCATCCACTGGCAATATGTCATGCTCCAAATAGGATAAAATTGGGGATGTCCAGTCTGTTATTTGAAGTGTATAACAATGATTCTGGTATCCAGGGTGTACGAGGTTGGAGTTCATCTCTTCTTCGTCTATGCTGGGAGCAAGCAGCATTTCTTGTATAACCATGTGGTTGTTTCCGGGCTTTTTAGTGCTTGCTAGTTTAGATAAGACGTCAGCTCGAATATTCTATTCCCTTGGAACATATAACAGTTCAAAGGATGTGAAGCCATTCATTAATCCTTTAACTTTCTGAAGATATTTGCTGAGCTGAGCGTCTCTGGTTTGGATTCCCCATAGATCTGGCTGGTGACTAATTGGGAGTCACTTTTAACCTTGAGATGTTTTACGCCGACCTCCTTAGCAAGTTTCATTCCAGCAATTAATGCTTCATACTCTGCTTGATTGTTGCTGGCTTGGAAATTGAAACGAAGGGATTGCTCTATCAAAAGTCCCTCCGGGCTTTCCAGTGTGATCCCTGCACCGCTGCCTTTGAGACTAGATGCGCCATCTACTGACAAAATCCATGATATAAGTTTAGACTCTGAATCCTCTGGTGTGAGCTCGAGCATGAAATCGGCAAGGACTTATGCCTTTATGCCTCCTCTTGGAAGGAAAATAATGTCATATTCAGATAGCTTTATGGACCAGGCCACCATTCTGCCTGCCAGATCAGGTTTTCTTAAGACTTGTTTGATTGGATGTTCCGTCTTGACAATAATTTTGTGGCTTTAAAAATAAGGGCGAAGTTGTCTTGTAGTTGTAATGAGGGCAAGGGCTAGTTTCTCAATTTTTTGATATCCGAGGTCGACACCTTTTAGAACTTTGCTGCAGAAGTAGATCGGACGTTGCTCTTTATGCTCTTCTCTGATTAGGACTGAACTCATTGCTCTTTCTGATACTGCCAAGTATAGGAATAACGTATCTCCAAGTTTTGGCTTAACCAAAATGGGAGGAGAAAAAAGGAATTGCTTGATGTTCTCGAAAGCAACTTGGCATTCATTAGTCCATTCGAATTGGTTACCTTTCTTTAAGGAGGGGAAGAAGTGGAAGGCTTTATCACCTGCACAAGATAAGAATCTGGAGAGCGCTGCCAGTCGGCCAGTGAGTTATTGTACTTCTTTGGGACTGGACGGGCTTTGCATTTCTAAGATGGCCCGACATTTGTCGGGGTTGGTTTCAATTCCCTTGTTTGTCAACATGAAGCCAAGGAATTTGCCTGCTTGCACACCGAAGGAGCATTTGGTAGGGTTTAGGCGCATCTGATGCTTGCAGATTGAAAAGAGAATGTCCTCCAGGTCATTAGTGTGGGGTTTGCCTTCCTCTGTTTTGACCACCATATCATTTATGTAGACTTCTAGATTTTTGCCAATTTGTCTATGGAAGACTCTATCCATCAGGCGTTGGTAGGTAGCTCCAGCATTCTTGAGGCCAAAAGTCATCACAGTGTAATGGTACTTGCAGGTGTCTGTCATGAATGTTGTTTTGTCTGCATCATCCGGGTGCATTTTAATTTGATTGTAACCAGAATAAGCATCCATGAAACTAAGAAGTCGATAACCCGATGCCCCATCGATTAGAGCGCCAATGCTAGGTAGAGGGTATGGGTCCTTGGGACATGCTGTATTCAAGTCTGTGAAGTCGACGCACATGCGCCATTTTCCATTAGATTTTTTGACGAGCATGACATTTGACAACCAGCTTGGGTACTGAATCTCCTTAATGAAAGAAGCATCCACTAGTTTTTTGGTTTCCTCTGCAGCAGCTTACTTTCTTTCTATTCCCATTTTCCGCTTTCGTTGAACAATTGGTTTGGCTGTTGGACTAAGGGAAAGCTTTTGGGAGATGAATGTCGGGTCAATTCCGGGCATATCTGCTGGAGTCCAAGCAAAGAGATCAATGTTTTGTTTTAGCAAGTTAGTGATTGTCTCTTCTTCTTCTAGGGAAAGATTGGCTCCGATGTTGGTGACTTGATTAGGGTTTACACCTATCTGTATTTGTTTCAAGTCGTCAATTGGCTTAAGTCTCTGATCACTGAAGTCTTCTCTGGGATCCAAGTCGGCAAAATTGATATTGTGAGAACTTGCCTTCGGGCCGGGCTCAGCGTTTTTCTTTTTTGTTTTGAGACTGTCAAGGTAGCATTGTCGAGCAGCTTCTTGGTCAGCTTTTAACGTCCCCACGCCCCCATTCTCCAGGAGATATTTGAGAGTTAGATAGCGAGTGGAGAGTGCTGCGCCTAGGGTGTTCAGGGCTGGTCTGCCCATGATGATGTTGTATGAAGATTGGGAACCTATAACCAGATATCGCACCTTGATTGTTCTAACCTAATCCCCTGTACCAAATGTGGTTTTGAGGGTGACGTGTCCTTTAACTTGTACCTGTTCACCTGAGAAACCAAACAAAGTAGCATGGTAAGGTTGTAAATGCTCACGAGATAATTGCATACCTTGGAAGGCTTCCCAATATATGATGTCTGCCGAGCTCCCTGGGTCTATCAGTACACGTCGGACATTGAAGTTGAGAAGTTGGACGATGATCACCAATGGGTCATCTTCATGCGGTGCCATGAGACTGGAATTGGATTCAGCTACCTGCATAACTTGGTGAGCATACCTTCTCCGGGCAGAACTAGTTTCGCCGCCACCCGCGAATCCACCAGAGATGGTGTTTAGGGTGTGCTGTACCGGAGGGACTTCTTCTTCTCCTTCATTGTTGTCTAATTTGACTATATGGGATTGTAGCTTTGGCCGAGGCTCTTCTGAGGTATGGCTTGCTGAAGCCTCCGAGTCGGTTTGAATGTATTTCTTTAGTAGACCCTTTCTGATCAGTTTTTCAATTTCATTTTTGAGGGCGAAGCAATTCTCTGTGTCGTGTCCCCGGGCTTTGTGATACTCACACCATAGGTGAGTTTCTCTACCCAGAGCCCTTCTTGCCGGGTTCAATTCTGGGATGAGTTTTGTGTGTAGGATATCCTTCAAAATGACCTCTCTTCTTTGATTCAAAGGGGTTAGCCCTCCCCGTTGTGGGCTGGCTCTGCGCTGAGGCTTGCGTCGTTGAGAGGTATTTCGTTGGAATTCCTCAGGTTGATGCCTATGATCTTGTAATCTCTCCCTAACGTCTCAGATACTTTTTCAGTGTTGCTTTCTTCCCCTTTCATGTATGCCTCCGTCGTGGCTAAGACTTCTTGCATGTTTGACGCCGGCCTGTATGCTAAGGATTCGTTGAACTGCCCTCCTCGGAGGCCATTAGTAAAGGCGTCGGCGAATTATCGCTGGTCTGGATGTGCATGTGTTGGGACCCTGCCTGGTGTTGAACAGGGTGGCAGTTGTGGTTTTTCTGTGCCTCCTGTCTGAAAAGTGTCTGATGAATTTCTTGGTGAAGTCGTCATAACTTGAAATAGATTTTCGGGGTAGACTCATATACCAGCGAAGAGCCGCTCCCTTCATGGTTCTTGAAAATAACTTGCACTTGAGGGTGTCATATGCTCCGATGATGGCCATTTGGGTGTCAAAAGCTGTCAAGTGCTCTTGAGGGTCTCGTTTACCATCATAATTTTCTAAAGGAGGAGGCTTGAAGTTTTGCGGAACCACGTCCGTCATGAAGGAGTCCACCAATGGCATGGGCTTTTCTATCTGGACATTGTCCAAACTGTTGGGCTCCCTCTCCTATTGAAACTGATCCATTCTGCACTGCAAGGCTTGATTCTGTTTTCGGAGGTCGTTTATGACGGCATTGACCCCTACTAGAAAGGGATGCTCTTCTGCCGTAAGTTGAACAGGAACTGATGTATGAGGAAGTGGAGTTTCATTGACGACGGGTATGCTTGTGGTTGTTGTCTGAGTCTCTGTGACAGTTTGGGCAGGAAGCGACGGTTGTTGAGTGGGAATTTCGGTAACGACGGGTATCGCAGTGGGCACAGTTACCGGTAAAGTGACGGTTTCCTGGGTTGGAACGTGAATGGGAGTGGATGGACGAGGAGTTCGAGGACGTCCTTGCGACCAGGGTTCGTTCCTGGCAGAGTTGCACGAGAGGAACTCGGTGGACGACGTCGGTGATCACGGCGTGTAGTGACCATATCTAGAAAAACAGAGTGCGACCGGGAATGATTTTATCGGGCCCCACGGTGGGCGCCAATGTACTTGAATATTTATTCACAAGTCGAAAACGATTACAAAGTGTTATTACAAGAATTGTTCCCTACCCCTCATGGTTTATCCTACCTCTCTATTTATAGCCGAGCTCCTTCCTAACCGCCGAGTTATGGTGCATGTCCGGGCTCCTTGTCGTTGCCTTCTTTTCTCTCCGCGTGTCCTCTGGGTTATGTGCCGTCCTTATCGGATCTCATAACCTTTCAGGCCGAGTACACATGAAGTTCTGCATGAGCGCCATCTGTCGTATGCTTGGAGAGCTTTTACGCCGTGCTCTATCTGTCGGGCTCTATCCGTACTAAGCCGGTTTGTACGGTCCAAAAGCTAATATTAGTTTTGTCAATTACACTAGGCTTTACGGACAGCACAAACATGATTATTTCATCAGAAATTAGAAAGAAACATGTATGTAAAAAAAAGTATGTCATCAATTACGTCATGATATTGATTTAAAATAAGTTGTGTAGAATGTAGAAGTGCTCCTCGAGTCGAGATGCAAGAAAGGGTCAAGTGCTAAAAAGAATAACCTTAAACAAAGCATATTAAAATCACTTGAACCAAGAACCTTAGTTTTTATTAACCAGAGGCCATGTATTGTGGGGTATTGAATACATATTCTAGAGTAGATGCGAAAGATTTGGCAATATATAGATACTAACGTAAGATATACGGCTTTCCAGTTCTGGAAACTATATTTGAACTTAGCCCAATAAAATAAAATTAATATAAATTATGGCTTGACGTGGACATGTATCATCCAGACATTGGCATATATAGTGATTATTATATAGTAAGCAAATGTTTCTTCGTTATCTTGCAAGCGAAATTCCCTCGAAGCTTACCTCTCTCAAAGACAGGAGATCCTCTATATCTGGCCTTCAATTAGGACTTTGTTTGGCAATGTAATAACATTTCTCTCATTTTATATTACTCTTAATACTACTCTGTTTGGCAAAGCTAAACCGCTAGCTTTTAGTAGATAAGCTTCTTGTATGTGTTTGGCATGACAAGCTTATAATGTTTTTTTACTAGCTTATATCGTTTTTTGAAACATTACTTGAAGTAGCGTTTGAGCTTATAGCGTTTCATTTTTTCTTCCCATTTTTTCTCTTATTATTTTCATTAAATTCCTCATTTATCCTCAATTAAATAAATCTTTTCTCTCAATTTTAAGCATTAATTACAAATGTCCATTTATGTCATTTTATATTTATAAACTAGTCAAACCGCTAATTTTACCAAACACTTTAAATTTAATCTGCTAGCTTATCCTTTATAAGCTATCTGCTATCAGCTCATCCGCTATAAGCTAGTTTATCCACTATTCGCTCTTTTTTGCCAAACAGAGCCTAAGTGCCTTGTAAAGCCGTTCGATAGACAAAAATTTTCTCTCTAAATTAAATTGATGGCTTTATAGGCTGTTACACCGTGCAGTGGCCACAAAAGATCCGAGTCCCTAGTACTTTAATAGGTGAAGAATGAAGGCATAAACATCTTAACATCAAGGCGTAACTTTATTATTTCTAGCTAGAAACATCATATAGTAACATAAATGTAAAAATTAAAATTTGAAACTCCTATCCCTTTTCTTCTCCGGCCTTAAAAATTGTTGTAAGTGTAGTAATTCATTGTATTAATTCAGTGTATTTTCATTAAGCAAATAAGTCAGTTTAAGTGATTGTTAGTGGCTGACTTAGTTAGTTAATTATTAGTCAAATTCTGTTTTCATTTCAATTAGTGGAGTAACTGACTTACTGGTTTATGCAGCAGTATATATGTTGCTGCTAGGGGTGTTCGCGGTGCGGTTTGGTTCGGTTTTGAGATAAAAAGTGAACCGAACCGCAAGGTAAAACTACATGCGGTTTGGTTTGGTTCGGTTGGCTTCCTAAAATAAAACCAAACCAAACCAAACCAAACTAATACGGTTTGGATTGGTTCGGTTGGTTCGGTTTTTTCCAAGACAAAACATAATTTAAAACGAAGTTAAAATTAACTAACATAAAAAATGGCTAACATAAATCTTTAAGAAAAAATCTACTCAAATATATGTAGTATATAAATTACGCTCTTTTAATTCTTTTAAGATAGTTAAGACAATGTTTAAAAGAATTTGAATTAAATATTTTATTGTAATTTTTAAATATAGCATAACAATATAGATTGTTTGTAAGTGAGTCAAAGAATTAATTGTATTTGGGCTAGTAAGTGAGTGAGAGTTGGGTTTTAGTTGCATTTGGGCTAGTAAGTTAGTAAGGAATGTTGTAAGTCAATACGTCTTAATGTTACTTGCGGTTTGGTTTGGTTTCGTTCGGTTTCTATAATCAAAAAACCGAACCAAACCGCACGGTGCAATGAAAAAAAGAACCGAACTAAACCAATAAGAAGCGGTTTTTTGCGGTTTTCGATTTGGTTTGGTTCGGCTTGCGGTTTTCTATTGGTTTGGTTCGATTTTGAACACCCCTAGTTGCTGCCATAAGTGTAATATTGTAATGTGTGCAAGGTGTTAATAAAACCAAGTTGCTGAATACCTTCCTTCTGTATCTCCTTTCTTCTTCCCCTCCGTATAACTGTTTTCTGTTTTGACCACAACTGCTCCAACAAACTGGTATCAGAGCTTCAAGATTCAAGATCTCAGGGACTGAGGGAAACACGAGAGTGAGAGCGTGCATCTCAGTGAGAGAAGTGTGTGACAGTTTCGTATCTACGATTCATGTGGAATTGTGATTCGAAACTTTCTGAGAAATCATCGCCTTGATTTCTAGGGTTGGGGAAACACGAGAGATTGTGAGAAATTGTGAGAAATTGGAGCAATCAGAACACAGAGAACTACACGATGAATGGAAGTGGAGGATTGACTACTCATCTACCAGTGTTTGATGGGAAGAGTTGGAATCGATGGTCAACACAAATGCGAGTTCTGTTTGGAGCACAGGACGTGCTTGAACTCGTCAGCAATGGATACGTACCGGTGGGCGAGAATGCGACGCAGGCGCAGAGGAATGCTCAACGTGAAACGAGGAAGAAAGACCAGAAAGCATTGTTTTACATACATCAATGCGTTGATGCGAAGGTGTTCGAGAAGATTGCAGATGCGATGACTGCGAAGGCTACCTGGGACACACTGGTGCGGTGCTACGCCGGAGATGCGACGGTGAAGAAGGTAAAATTGCAATCACTGCGCAAACAATACGAGAACTTGAACATGAAGAGCAGTGAGAGGATAGCAGACTATGTGGCACGAGTGGTGACTGTCACACACGAGATGAAGACCTGTGGGGAGACAATTACAGAGCAGATGATTGTAGAGAATGTATTGCGTTCTTTAACCTCTCAATTTGATTTCATTGTAGTTGCAATTGAGCAATCAAAAGACACTAGCACACTGAAAATAGAGGAATTGCAAGGCAATCTAGAGGCACATGAACTTAGGGTAATTGAGAGAGGATCAAAAAAGGAAGTAGAACAGGCACTAAAAGTGCAGGTCACTAACAAAGGATCTGCAAACAAGACTAGTTGGAAGGGAAATAAGTGGAAACTAGGGAAGCAAGCTTGGCTTGATAAAAATAAGAAGATAGGGAGTAATAACAGCAATAGCAATACTGAGAAAGCAGAATCTTCCAATCAAAGAGGAAAGAATTGGAAGAATTCAAACAAGAAACGGAACTTTGATAAGAAAGGAAACTTTGACAAAAGGAAAATTCAGTGTTATAATTGTGACAAATTTGGACACTTTGCTGATGAATGTTGGTCCAACAAAGAGAATGAAGAAGCCAATGTTGCTCAAGGAGAAGCTGAAACTGAGACAGTTTTATTGATGATCACCACAGTGGATGGAAACACTGTCACAGAGTTATGGTACATGGATACTGGATGCAGTAATCACATGACTGGAAACAGGTCTTGGTTGACTGATTTTGATCCAAGCAAGACAACCTACATCAAGGTAGCTGATAGAAGAAGTCTGCATGCAAAAGGTATGGGAAATATCACAGTGCAGATGAGTGATGGAAGAACAGCAGTGATTGAAAACGTGTGGTTTGTGCCAGGCATAAAGTGTAATCTAATGAGTGTAGGACAGCTTTTGGAGAAAGAATTCTCAGTGATTATGAGAAACAGCACCCTTAAGTTGTATGACAGCAGCAACAAATTGATTCTGAAGACCCATTTAGACAAGAACAGAACCTTTAGAGTCAGCATTACAGCAACTGACTCACAGTGCTATAGTGCTACTGATGAGGTGGAAGAGGCTGTCCTATGGCACAAGAGGCTTGGTCACTTGAATTATAGGAGCTTGAGTGAGTTAAACTCCAAGGAGATGGTGAGAGGAATCCCTAAGATTGCTATTCCAGAGACTTCATGTGAGGTGTGTATGAGAAGCAAGCAGTCAAGACTGCCCTTTGCAACAGAGGCACCCTCAAGAGCAACTCATGCATTAGGAGTAGTTCACTCTGATGTGTGTGGACCTCTTGAGGTTCCCTCCTTGGGTGGAAGCAGATACTTTGTATCTTTTGTGGATGAATTCACAAGGATGCAATGGCTATTCTTGATCAAGGCTAAGAGTGAAGTGTTGGCTAAATTAAGAAGTTTAAAGTCTTTGCAGAAAAACAGTGTGGAAATCAGTTAAAGGTGTTGAGAACTGATGGGGGAGGGGAGTACAATTCAAAGGAATTCAAGAGCTATTGTGAGGAGCAAGGCATTGACCATGAGGTGACAGCACCATATACTCCACAGCATAACGGATTGGCTGAAAGGAGAAACAGGACAGTGCTGGATATGGCTAGAAGCATGCTGAAACAAATGTCACTGCCTCACTGCCTTTGGGCAGAAGCTGTATCCACTGCAGCTTATATTTTAAATAAATGTCCAACCAAGAAATTGAAGGACAAAGTCCCTATGGAAATGTGGTCTGGAAGAAAACCATGTATTGATCACCTTAGGGTGTTTGGTGCCCTATGCTACAAGCATATACCAGATGAAAAGAGAAAGAAACTAGGAGATAAAAGCAAGCCTATGATATTGGTTGGATATCATCCCACTGAAGCCTATAAGCTATACTGTCCAGAAACAAATAAGGTGGAAGTGAGCAGGGATGTGATTGTAAAGGAGACTGAACTGTGGAACTGGAAAAGAAAGGAAACTGATAGAGCAACTACCTCAGTTATTGAGTTTGACACTGAGGAAGCAGAAGCTGCTGCACCAGAAACTGAAGGACAAAGCAGTAGCAGTTCTGATGATGAACCAGAACCAGTGGCAAGGCCACACAGAAACAAAGAACCACCAAGGAGATTGGCTGACTATGAATTGGTATCAGACACTACAATGGACAGTGATGGTGAGCTGATACACTTTGCTCTGCTAGTTGATGCAGAGTCAATTGATCACAGTGAAGCAATGAAGGAAAAGGTACGGAAAGAAGCCACGGAAGAAGAATTAAGGGCAATTGAGAAGAATAAAAGCTGGCAATTCACTGAATTGCCAGCAAATAAGAAAGCAGTATCTGTTAAGTGGGTGTTTAAAATGAAGCTAAAACCTGATGGATCAGTAGCAAGGCTTGTAGCTCGTGGCTTCCTTCAGAAACATGGCCTGGACTACACTGAAGACTTTGCTCCAGTGGCCAGACATGAAACTGTTAGGCTAGTTGTAGCCTTGGCATGCAGCAGGGGATGGTCAATACAGCACCTGGATGTTAAATCTGCATTCTTAAATGGACCATTGGAGGAGGAAGTGTATGTGATGCAGCCTCCTGGGTTTGAAGTGAAGGGTAAAGAGAAATTGGTTTACAAGTTAAACAAAGCCTTGTATGGGCTCAAACAAGCTCCAAGAGCTTGGAATAAAAGGATTGATTCATTTTTTCAGAACTGAAATTCAGCAAGTGCAGTGTTGAATATGGTGTATATGTGAAGACATCTAAAGAAGGAAAAACTGTGATTATTTCCTTGTATGTTGATGACATTCTCTTGACTGGAAGCTGCAGGGAGGAGATCAATTCAGTCAAAAAGAAATTAATGCAAGAGTTTGAGATGAGTGATTTAGGGAGAGTTGCATACTTCCTAGGAATGGAGTTCTTGTACACTGATAAGGGGATGATCCTGCATCAAAGAAAATATGCAATTGAAGTTCTTAAGAGATTCAAAATGCTCGACAGCAAATCTGCATTGACCCCTGCAGAGCCAAATCAGAAGCTAGAAGCTGATGAAGATGGGGAGAGTGTTGATCCCACTATGTTCAAACAATTGGTTGGGTCACTTAGGTACCTTTGCAACAGCAGACCAGAAATTTCATTTACTGTAGGTGCTGTAAGTAGGCATATGGAGAAGCCAAGAATGTCACACTACTTGGCTGCAACAAGGATACTTAGATATGTGAAGGGAACTTTAAGAAGTGGGCTGCTGTTTCCAGTTAACACAGATCAGAACCTGGGTGAATTGACAGGCTTCTCAGACAGTGATTGGTGTGGTGATAAGGTAGATAGGAGAAGTACAACTGGATATGTGTTCCTATATCCAGGAGGACCAATATCGTGGTGTTCCAAGAAGCAACTTGTGGTTGCTTTATCATCTTGTGAGGCTGAGTATGTTGCAACAGCAGCATGTCAAGCCATATGGTTGAAAGCTGTGATGACAAAATTGAAGATCAGAATTGTGGAGCCAATAAAGCTTATGATTGACAACAAATCAGCCATTATGCTTGCCAAGAACCCTGTGTCACATGGAAGGAGCAAGCACATAGAAACCAAATACCATTTTTTGCGTGATCAAGTGCATAAAGGAGTGATTGAAGTCTGCCACTGCACTGCTCAAATGCAAGTAGCTGATGTGCTTACTAAAGCACTGAAAACAGATCAGTTTGTGAAACTGAGGAGGGATTTGGGTGTTGTAATGTTTGATTCTATGAATTAGGGGATGGTGTTGTAAGTGTAGTAATTCATTGTATCAATTCAGTGTATTTTCATTAAGCAAATAAGTCAGTTTAAGTGATTGTTAGTGACTGACTTAGTTAACTGTTAGTCAAATTCTGTTTTCATTTCAGTTAGTGGAGTAACTGACTTACTGACAGTTATTGGTTTATGCAACAGTATATATGTTGCTGCCATAAGTGTAATATTGTAATGTGTGCAAGGTGTTAATAAAACCAAGTTGCTGAATACCTTCCTTCTGTATCTCCTTTCTTCTTCCCCTCCGTATAACCGTTTTCTGTTTTGACCACAACTGCTCCAACAAAAATTCCCTTTCATTTCTAAAATTTTCTTTGCTCTTATTTTTCCTTATGGACCATTTCAAGACCAAGTTGAGTTGTGTTTTTTTCTTGAGAAACAATATGTTTATTTACTTTTTATTTAATTGCACTATTGGTCACCTAAAATCGTGGATTTCTTACGCTTTCGTTCCCTAAAGAAAAGCTAGGAGACCAAATTCGCGAAATATAAGGGAGAACAAGATCATGAATTCGTTAAAATAGAGAGACAAAAACTGCCATTAAAGTTATTTATAATTAACCGTGATTAACATGAGTATAATTCCCAATAACTAGTTAATGCTAATACATTAAATTAATTAATTGATTAATTAGAATAACTAATCTAACATTTTGTTGAAAGAAAACTTCAAAGTTAGTTTCTAATCAGATAATCTTTTGCTTAAATAAGCAAAAGAAATTTGACATTGACAAGAAAACAGGCTACGAATATCTAGGATCAAAATTTCATAAATTACATTCTAATTATTAACAGCCACCCAAAATTATTCTTTTTTTATAAAGAAAGTTTTAGGGTAAGAGAATGACAACCCTAGTCGAGGTAAAACCTTTTTCAAACTTTTTGAACACTTACGAAGAGAATTATATTTAACTTACTCTAAGGGAACTCAGCCACTAGACCGGCCAACCCCTGCCATACTCCACTAGGACAACCCCTTCGGGGACTCAACCACCCAAGATTCTCATCCACACAAAAAAGTTCCTTTAAGTATAAAATTAATTGTATAATAAATTAGCAGAAAAGCAATATAAGTGGTGTTTCTACTTCAAACTTGTAGCAGCTACAACTCATCATGTTCTGCAATTACATCTGTACAAAGAATTGGAGACACAAACGTAAGTATATAGCATTCTTGCAGACCTTTTTTAAAAGAATACTTACACTAGCAAGTTAATACCATAACATGACTGTTAAGATGCCTATTTTTAGAAAGTTGAATAGATTATTCATATTTGCTTTAAAATAGAGGTAAAGTTATTGACCTGCAGAGAGCTCCCTGAAGAAAAATGTTATTTCTCTTTGTGCAGAATTAGGAGAGTCTGAACCATGAACACAATTTTTTTCAGTATCCAATCCACATTTTGCTCTGATGCTGTTCAAATTAGTAAATTAGTTCGGTATAAAGAAAATTAATAGATGTCTCTAAGGGCTAAACTTCACAAGTCAAGCACAATGGAGAGTAATTACTAATTAGTAACATGTATGTATGTATGTATGACTGACCTGTGAGGGTGAGTAATCTTAGCCTTGCTTGCATCAGTAGGGCCCATTAAAGCACGCCAATCAGCAATAGCATTATCCTTCTCCAAAACCATAACTAAAACCGGTCCGCTAATTATCATTAGGAGAAGTAAAAGAGGGCATTTAGGATAATTAAAGACTGAAAAGCATGCAAAAAGGGAAGTTGATGTCAAATATGATTAAAATGTTTAGTGGTAAACAGAAATCACAGTGATGAACCATTTACTGCCACAGTGGTCAAGCAAGGATTTCCTCAGCTGCATAATCAAGCTTAAAAAAGACCTTCAAGTCTCTTCTTTAGTTACTTAAAACAAGAAAAGGAAAAGGAGAATTCAAAAAAGGAAAACTACCATATCCCCACTTATCACAATGAACAGATATTCGGATTTGATATGGCCTGAAAAAAGTTTATAAGTGGGAGGCATCTCTCACTCTACAAGCAGGTGTCAGAGGCTGTCCAAGATCCGTTAGGCCACCTGCTATCGGGCCACTCAAGTCACGCTCTAGTTGTCCAGTTTTGGGCGTGAGGGGTGTGTGTTTAGAGTGCCAATGTGAAATGGTTTACCAAATAAAGATTAAAGGGATAATGTTCCGGACTGGGCCAGAGGCCCAATTCCGATCCAGGGCCAAGATTCGGCCCAACGCATGCAAGTCTTCCACGAGGGTGTGATACGTGTTCTGCCCCCTGACTATTGACTATCTGTGCGCCACTATTATCAACGGTACTGGGTGCTTAATCGGATCTGACAGTCACAATGCGCCAAGATCACACGCGGCTAAAACCTGACGCGCACCTAGAGCCTATAAATAGCCGTCAACCCCTTGTGCCAGGTACACATTCATTCCCACTACCTGCTCACACATGACTTCTCACTGCTGACTTGGGCGTTAGAGTGTCATTGCAGGTACCACCCCCCGGGTTCAAGCTCTGAGGCCCGACTTCAACAGGAGCAACTTACCGACTGTTCAAGCCGGTCTTCCCGATTCGGACAAGGTATAGATCAGATAATAATGAAACAAATATCATTGAACCCAAAAATTGAAGTAACTTTACCATTACTAAGAAAAATAAAACTAAGTAAAAAGTTGGTCTAGCAATTAGGCACTGCGATCAAACAAGCAGTTAACATAATGAGGTTGACAAAAAACTAAAGAAGCAGTATATACCATTATCATGCATCAAGAGTCAAGACAATAATGGGATACCTTGTCAGGTATTTTATAAGGCTGGAAAAGAAGGCTTTTGAAGAGTGCTCTGCATAAAAAAAATTCACAGTAGTCTCATCAAGTTGAACAATCTTTTCTTTGAAGATGGCGAAACCGTGTTCTAAAATTGTTCTTTTGATATCATCTGTGTAGTTACTAAGTAATCCGTCGGGCTTTATGATCGCTAAAGTTTTCTCCATTTTTGTGCTTCCATGGGTAAAAGAACTGCAATTTTTGAAATATCAGAGTATTTAGTGTCATTTTAATTTCATTATATGTCCACTTTAAAGCACATCAATTTGACATTACACACACACAGACACACACAAGATCTTTAGATATGGAAACAGTTGTGTTGTGCAATGTAACATATAAAATATTGAAATTTTGATGTATAAATGAATATGCTCAGTTCCATCATCAAGACTAGCTACCACTGCTCTAATAATTCCTACTCAAGTATTATTAATCTGATGCTTGTAAGAGACATTTAATCCAAAATCATTTTTGGTCTACTTAGATGAAATGACAAATAAACACCACGCACACCCACTACCACTGCTCACACCCGGGTTCGAACCCGAGAGCCGACATCCCCATGTCGCTAAACTTGCCGAGGCAACCAATTTCATTCACTGGTTAAATTTCTGAAAGCTAACAGATAATACTATGAGAGGACTGAGGAGAAAAAGGGAAAAATGGCAAAGAAAGAATCATTAAGATATATTCAGAATTAAAAATTAAAATTTATAACAAAGAAAAAATAAAAGATGCTGAGTTTAAACATATAAATCTTATCTAATGTTCATAACTGGCCCAGTAATAGAATAAGTTTTTTCTTATTTAACTAAGGGTTTGTTTGGATACAGAGCTTAATTAATTGTTTATAAGTGCTTATGCAAAAACTATTTCTATACAAAAGCTAAAATCAAGTCAACCTGTTTTCAAATAAGCTATCTTTAAAGAGCTTATGAAGATAAGCTGAAAATAGCTTATGTCAATATATAAGTTCTCCCAAACAATATCACAAGTGTTAATGTTGGTAGATAAGTATAAATAAGTCAATACAAGTATGTCCAAGTTCATTGATTATCCAATTAAAATTGAGCAGTTTTGAAACCCTAGCATAGCTTACCAGGAAGCTGAGAGAAAAACAAGTAGGATGAGTAATCTGATAAATCCAACAAAAAGGGGTCTCATCTCATTTGAAGAACCAAACTGCAAGAAGAACAAACAACAATCATTATTACAATCTAAAAAACTAAACAAGCATACTGAAAATATAAGAAAATAAAAGCAAGCCATCACATATATTCACATGGAAAGAAAAATTGATACGTGCGGCTTTCAAAAGGGAGAGAAGGGGGGGGGGGTAGAAGAGAAGTGATTTTGAGAAGAAATGCGGTTTTTAAGTAAGTTGGATTTCTGAACGTTGAGAGAAGGAGATACCTCGCACGTGTTATGCGAAACAGAGACAATCAGGATTCAGGTTAAGCAAGCTGTTAAGACTTCACAATGACAATGATTCTCTCCGACAACACAGCATGTCTTTTTGACCATAGGATTAGGGGTGGACAAACGGTCGGGTATACTGGATTCGGGCCCAATAATGCCAATCCATCACAAACCAAAGACACATTTACAAGGCCCAATTTCGACCATATTGGGCTTCGGTTTGGGAAACTCGGTTTCATCGGTTTACGGGTGAGTTATAGTGGTTTTAAACGGTTTGAACCATTTTGGGCCAGTGACGTTTTTGGCCCAATTTTAGATAAAATAAGTTGTAAATAACTAACACCAAAAAACATTTTCTTTACAAACAATTGCTATTATAAACAAAAACACTTGTATGTAAAATTTATGCCTTCTAAATAGAATACATACTACACATGTTTTAAGCTATTTCAAGCTGCAAAATATTACTTTAAAATCCAAACACATTGGACCCTGCCAATTATATTTATAAACTAAATACAAACAACTTTGTACCTGCAAATCTGATAATTTTACTTAACCATTTACTGCACAGGTATATTAACATTGACTGCAGTAAGCTAAATTAACACTGCAGCTAAATTATCAAGGCAGTTCGACTACAGCTAAATTAACATAACAGCCAGTACCAAGTTATAATCAAAGGCAGCACAACCAAGCATCATCTACCTACAAATGCTACTTAATAATTAACTAATTGTGTTCCAAATTGTTTGGTTACAGTGCAAATGCACATACACCCATGTAAGGGTGTAGCGACCGAAAAATCCGGAGGATGGATTCTTCGAAGTTCTTGAATGAAGCCGCCACCAAAGTTTTAGTTTAAGGGCAAACATTGGTAAAATCCCTATTGAGTGGATAAAGGGGTCTTGCGGACCAGATTTAGGCTCGGGAGTCGTTTATGCGTGGGGAAGGTATTAGCACCCTACGACATTCTTCCTAAGGAAGGTTACCTTTTAACTAAATGTGCAAACATTTATTAACTCAAAAATAATGCTTTTACCCTTATAAATAAAATAAAAAGATTCGATAAACGGCTAGTTGTTTTTTTGTATTTTTTGAGAAAAAAAAGAGAAATGAATTAAAAAAAAGGTTTTTTTATTAGTGCAATTGACAGAGGTCGGCCGCCCTCCGCTCCTACGTATCTCCTGGTAGAGAATCAAATCACACGTAGTTCTTGGGTAGAAAACATTTGTGTGTTGGTGTTTTTTAAGTGTTTTGAAAATGGGATAGGCGTTCGTGACGACCAAACAAGTGAGACTCAGAGTGGTCGTCACTCATAGCCCGTTTGAAAGCAAAAGTTGTTATTAACGGTCAAACCAGTTAAACTCAGGGTGACCATTATTAACAACCTATTTTATGTGAGTTTGATGGTTTGGGGGAAATAATGGCTTGGGAACATAATGGGGAAGTAAAGAAACACTCATCATTTTTTAGAAAAAGGGTGTTTAAATAAAAAAGGAGTGTGAACAGTAAAGCCCAAGAATGGCAATGGCCCATAAACATGAATTAGGAAAAGGGGTCACGGGGTGTATATCCTTGAACCATATGGGTGTAACTAATAACATGATCTTAAGGAAAAACAGGGGGGCGCATTATTAGAGAAATGGGGGTGTGAATAGTTATCCGAAAATTTTAAAATGAAAATTAAAATTGGAACAGACTATTTAAGGCAAACTAAAACAAAGAAACCCTAATCTCCACTTACCATCCGCCGCACACATGTCCCTGGAAGAGAGAGAAAAGAAATTTTCGGAGGAGAGAGAGAGAGAGATGGGGCGCGACGGAGAGAGAGCCTGAGGAAGAAGCTTTCGTTGGGGACGGTGGCGCTGCAGACCGACCACCTCCTGGCCGGTGATGACCACGCCTTGGTGGCGACGACGACGGCTGCGACGGCGGTGGGAGGCTTTTGACAGAGAGGAGAAGACTTCGCGAGGGTCACCGGAGACCACGGTGGCGCAAAGGGGGGAACGAAGGGAGGAGAGGTAGAACGACGAACGATGGGGGGGGGGAACGCGTGAAACGGCGACCGGTGTGGGTGCACTAGTCACCACTGTTCTGTTCGTTGGGGGAGACGGTCGTAACCACCGTGAGTGGTGGTTCAAGGTGGCTCATGGCGATGGCTGATGACGGCGAGATGATGGTGAGAACGAGATTTTTGGTGGAGGTTTGCGACGGTGGGTGCTTTTGTAAGGGTGATTACGGTGGTGGTTTGCGACGGTGAGGGTTATGGGGTGGTGTTTAGTGGTGATGTGGTGGAGATTTTGGTGGTTGTGGGTGAAGTTTTATTGACTGTGAGTGGAGATGATAGTGTGGGTGGTTTCTGTGGTGGTGCCCGGTGGTGGTGCACGGTGGCCACCACCACAGACGGCTCAGTGGCTTTCCCTCTCTCTGTTTTCTGATTTTGTGCTTTCGGTTCTGTGTCTGTAACTGTTTTGTGTGTTATTTTTGTCTCTGTATCCCCCCCCCTCTGTTTTTGGTTTGATTTATTTTTTATAGAGGCATCCAACATATTGAGACAAAAATGGCTGTTGTGCTTTTCAGGAAAAATCAGGGGAGTGGAGCAGAGGGTTATAGCTGTTGGAGACAATCAGCTGAAACAGTGGAGCAGAGGCAGCAGGGGCAGCAACCTGCTTTTGCCCAAAGAGTGAAAAGCCAAGGAACAAGGAGAAGGGAGCTTGAGCCCCATTCTCAAAATGTAATTTTCTGTTTTCAGTTTTTTTTTGTACTGTTGTTTTTAGTTAATATTTTTGTAAAAGAGTTGACTCTTTTTTGTACTATCCTGCATTTTTTTAATTTTTTTGTTTGTATATGTAACAAAACCAATAGAAGGGACAGCTGAATAAAAATTCATTTTATTTTACTATTACTATTTATTATTATTATTTTTTTATTTTTCTTTATGATAATAAAAGCGGTAAAAACAAACGCGTGCCGACACGATGACTCGAAATGAAACGCGCGCTCACCTTAAGACTAGGAACGCGTACGCGATCAGAATACGCACGCGCGTAAAACGGTAAAACTAAAAGCGCACCGACGCATTTGCTCACACGACTCGAAACCGACACGCGCTTGCGTTTATTATTTTTTTTTTATTATTTATTTTTGGATTCTTTTTTCTTTTTTTGAAAACAACGAGCGCCAAACAAAATCGTTGCACGAGAGTGCCAAATACACTCGCATTTAGAACAATATGCGAAGCGATAAATTTTTTGGGATTTTTTCAATTAGGCGGACAAAATTGGGGTATTACAGCTGCCCCTCTTTATTTATATTTTACTAGGAAACATGAAGGGTTTCCAAATTTCTCGAGTAAAATAGAAATAAAGATAGAAAGACACTAATTTTGTCAAGACTATTTTTTTAGAAATTATTGAAAGATGATGGGTTGACATAGAATAAAAGGTAAATAAGGATCACCGGGGATCTGAAGGAGCACTGGGCTCTGATGGTCTAATTCGCAGTCGATGCTTGGCGCATTGATTGGAGTTAAACTGAAGGACCAATAAGGTCTGAAGGGCATGCCTAAGCCTGATGGACCCATGGGTCTGAAGGAGCGAAAACTAGCGACGGTACTAGTAAAACGGTCTGCTTGGGGGGGTGGCCTTTTTCGAGCGGCCATGGGGGCAAAGTCAGGTCGTTGACATGATTTGCGCACCTCGAAGGACGTCCACTGTG